>CM043121.1:21924570-22610497 GCA_023701765.1 Hylyphantes graminicola
ATGCATTGTTTTCTCCTTTACTAACTAATACCATAACCATTTGTAAGGCATTGCTATTCATTTTTCTTGCATTTTTAATATTTCTCACTTCAAGGTGCCGAAATTGTCTGTTTTGCAGAACTGGAAGCAAACTTGGAATTTCACCGCTCATGCTAGCAGCTATGAATGGTCATGTGCAAGCTGTGAAGCTGCTTCTAGACATGGGCAGTGACATTAATGCGCAAATCGAGACAAATCGGAACACGGCCCTCACCTTAGCTTGCTTTCAAGGGCGGAATGAGGTTGTTGGTTTGCTTCTAGATAGAAAAGCAAACGTGGAACACCGTGCTAAGGTGAGTTTCTTTTCTTTTCCTAAATTGTTCTTAATTAACATTCTTGTTTGTGATGAAAACTTTATCAATGTGAGTTGTTGTCTAATTGTGATTTTAATACTGCTACACTGTATACTTGTGTTGTGGTAGTGTAATGTAATTGTAATGAGATAACGTGCGTAATTTTGTTGTGCAATATTCAAAAGCAGATTCAGTTTTGGTTATATTAACTATGAACATGTTTTGGTGGTTGGCATTCCTGTACACTAGATTGGAATAAATTTAAATGGTTTGAATTAAAACTAACTTTTAAAAAAAAATCAATTATAGGACTTGCCAATTGTTGATAGAGCAGACAGTTGAGTAATTCTCACTGCATATGTTAGCATTAACTTAATAGTAAAACCAGAGTTCTATTAATCATCTGATAGATATTTATACCCATCAATTACTTATCAAGTTTTTCCGCAGCACACAAAATATTTTTTAAAAAAATTATCACTTTTATGATTATATTAAACTTTAAAATATTAAGTCATTAAAAAGTTATCTACAACAGAAATATGATTTTTAAAAATGTTAAAATGCTGTAACTAAGGACTTAAAAATTTGAGTTTCAATCATATCCAGTGAAAACATGTTGACCCTGTTCTTTAATCCTTAGAGGATTTTAAAAGGATGTTGATGAAAATTTAATTTGGAAGAATAATAACCTTATAACATGTCCTGCCTATTAATTTTCTGCAGCAGATAAATACCCCAAAAACATTTTTAAAAATATGAATAGATCTTCACAACTTCATTAAGATTAATGTAATTTTTTTTCTCCAGTGTTGGCTGCTTTATTGGCGGTCAAGCCTTTTCCGAGTGTATTCCTCGGAACTGAGAGCCATTTTTTTTGTGCACCATCTAAATGGCTCTCGCTGCTGATTTTGATGCTCAGATTACAATGAATCTGAGCTCTCTGTGGATCTTGAAGTATGCCCGAGATTTAATTTATCTGAGAGATAACCCAAGCCAAACGGGTACTCAAGGGATCTTTTGCATGCCTCATAATCCTATGACATGCATGCTCAAGATTTTTCCATCTTGAAAATTTATCTCGGATTTACTAGGCGAGAATGCAATACCTCACAGTCACTGAGTCCCCTATTCATGCAAAATTATATTGAGCAGTAAGACCAGGAATTGTTGCTTGAGTGGCCAATAATAAAATAGTTCTAAACAATGTCATTCATATTGTATCTTCAGACTGGCCTGACCCCTCTGATGGAGGCTGCCTCTGGAGGATATGTGGAGGTTGGAAAAGTGCTTATAGATAAAGGAGCAGATGTCAATGCTCCGCCTGTGCCTTCTTCGCGTGATACTGCTCTTACCATTGCGGCTGACAAGGGACACTACAGATTTGTGCAGCTGCTCTTGGAAAGGTATGGGGAAACTAGTTAAGGGGGTTCAATACCCTCAAATCGGTGAAAAAATAAATAAAAAATTATTGGCTTAAAATACTATTACAACCTTTATTAATAATGTCACAAAGTATCAAGACGATTGGAAAAATATTTTTGACATTAAAAGCCATTTTAATGTCATGGCTTCGTAAGGAAATGGGTTAACAATAAAAACTTTAAAAGCGTTTTTCTCAGAACTTGATTTTTTGAACTTCGATGTACTTTTTCTCAAAAACTATGCTATGTTTTCTCGTAAATTTTTTTTTATATGATGTAATACATAGTATAGATTAATCTGAGGTTATGAATTTTAATAAAACTAAAGTGAAAAAAATGTTATGGGGCAAAAAAGTGAGAAATTTCATGATTTTTTGGGTACTTTAAAACTTATTTTATTTAAAAAATTCTAACAGTTATTTAAAAAAAACTTTAACCTCAGATTAATATATAAGGTTGGTTTAATACACACAGAGATTTTTAAGATGATCTGATCAGTAGTTATTGTGAAAAGGTACATTGAAATTGGCCAATTTAACATTACCGATATACAACATACTGAACCCCCTTAATGATTATCATTTTTTAAAACTTTATATTACCATTATATGATGTATTAAGTAAGGAATATCACAATGAAATATAGTCCTGAAATAATCACAAATCCGAAGGAGATTTTGTTTTCTGTGTGTTTTGGAGAGTGCCGATTAAAAAAGTTTTTCAAACATTGGTCGGATTGTCTACAGCTCATAAACAGGCTGCAGACTTCAAATTTGGTACACAACTTAAAAGGATTATTGCAGACTAATAAGGATAATCGTGCATGTACAAAGTATAGCTGCCTTGGAACTTTTTGGTTTTAAAGGTATTGCTGAAAAAGACTTCAAATTTGGGATACGAGTTCCCAGTACCTGTTGGACGTCGTAACGTTTTAAAATTATTGAAGATTCATTATAGCCGTGGACTATATATGAAGTTTATACTAATTATTTAAAGATAAATGAAAGTCCTGTACTGTTACACACTACTAGTTTATAATGAAAAAGGGGAAGTTTTCTTTTACTAAGTACCTTTATTCTTTCTTGAAAGTGTGGTGTTGCCAATGAGACAACATGGATCCACACAGATTATTTTACAATAAAAAAAAGGAAATTAAATGATATAAAAAAAAATGAATTTAGCAAGTTAAAAGAATTTAATGAAATTACAATTATCAAAATCAATTGAGTTTTGGAAAAGTTCAAACTTGGACGGCAAATTGTAAAGATACATGAAAACATGTAAAGATCAGATTGCAACAAAAAAAGGCAAGTAAAATTTTAAAAAGAATTTGGCCAGAATGATCGTTAGTGAATAAAAAAAACACTTACAAAAATTTCTCAAAAATAATTCAAAGCAATAAAAGAAATTAAAACAATAACCAGGTTTCCTGATGACCATGGCAAATAAAAGGGATTGATGAAATAAGGAGAGCACACTAGATTCAATTTAACATAAAGTTTAGCATTTATTTTCATCTTAACACTTATGGATCATTACAAGTAAGTAATTAAGAATGGAATTTCAATACAAAAAAAATATTTTTTTTTAAAAACATTAATGATTTAATTTAAAAATTATCATGTGATGCAATAGTAACTTGAATTTATGATAATTTAGAGTCAGATTACAATTAAGCTAATACACGTGCTGTTGAACATGGAGGTAGGATTAAGCCCTTTCTTGCATTTTAACTATGTGTTCGGATGACACTTTAACAATAAATTGGAGTTTCACTTTTAATAATCATTAAATAGAAGAGTTCATAATAAAGCTATTAGTCTGGAAAAAGTCTTTAGACGAGGTCTTCGTTGCTGAATACATTCGCATAAGTGAACATGATAATGCCTGGCCAGGCCTAATTGGTCTAGGCTGCATGACACAAGATATAAATTCAAACACTTAAATTAATCATTTAAGTTTTATAGAGCACTAATTTACCATTATTATATAAATTTCAATTTACACATTATCACAATTCTAAATATTTGCAAGTTGGAACACAAACCCCCAAAAAAAAGACATAAAAAAAATCATACGTTATAAAAAAATCACCCGAGTTAAGAGAAATTTAAGAAATACGATTTATGAATTGATTAGGGCCATTTTCGCTTAGAGCGAATTACGATTTTTAAAACACATGGCAGAGCACCACGGCTTAGGCCTAGCGAAGTTAATTTAATCTTTTAGATAATTTGAGCCGCACATGAATTTTCAATTTTCGGTGATTAAGATAGATAGAGGGAAAAGTTAGTTAGTGAGGAAAGAAACGTGGCTTATCTGGTTAGGCATTTCAGCCTATGAAGATTGCAGGGTCTCAACATGGTGATGAGTGCAGTTCCACGAGGTATCGGCCATCCCGGCCGGGGCGATATCTTCTTCGGCAAGGATTTGCCGATTACGGCTGGAGTCAGAAAACTCAGAGCACCTTCTGGGCTCGATTTCCAAGAGAGAATGATCGAGATTTCTGCGCACGCTTCCCCACACCAGATAGAACAGTTCTCATTGGACTCCCGGTCACGAGGGTCGCTGATTCACAGATGATCGTGACGTTCATTGGCTGGGAGGGAAAAGGCGCCAGTCGTGAAGAACGAAGCTGTTTTTTGCAAGATGGAGGCTGAAACACTAATAAAATGTCCGTCCTGTAGTTTACTTGTAGAACAGTCTAAGAATTTTGAGCGTGTTCCCACTTGCAAATTTGTTCCAACTTGCTGTAAACCACTAAACAAACCCAAATTTTAATACATCCAAAACTAAAGCTAAAGTAAATCCTTAAAGGCAATTAAAAAATCAAATTACTGACATATATTATATTATGCTTTACAAAAACCAAATTAAGTAAAAGTTCTATGAAAAAGAGGGGTTTTTAAAGGGAAATTTAGGTATTATATGGATTTTTGCTTTATAGGAAATGGAGGTAGATCATTTACAAAAGTCGATCACGACAAAAGAATTTTTATTTATTGTAGATTCATGGGGAAATATAACACGAGTAGAAATTTAGACATTTTTCTTTTACAATGAGCGTAGCTCTAACAATTTACCTTTACTGTTTTTCCTTCATTCAAATTCAAGATTTCCTGTTAGGCATAGTGGTCCGTCTTAATGATTATAAAACACTTTAATTGCATTTGGTGAATAATTGTTTACTTGTGTCAAATTACGAATTGTTTCACTTATAACATACATCATTTCAAAATGTTCTTAAAACATCAAATAAAGTTAGCCCAATTGTTTCAAAATTGCTTATTGATATTCTAAATTAATAATTTCATCAACTATTTTTTGGTTTATATTTAATTCCCATTTCAGAGATGCAATTGTCGAAGTTAAGAATAAAAAAGGAAACTCCCCTCTGTGGCTTGCTGCTCATGGTATGCTACCTATCGACTTAATATATTTTATAGCCCTCGTATAACTATAATATGAAAATAATTCAAACTAAACTCAATACATGTTATCTGTTTTCTAATTTACTTGAAGTATATCTTACTCATTTACATTTTAACTGAATTAATTTAATGATTATAGGGGGTCACTTGGAGGTTGTCCAGTTGTTATGCACCCATAATGCTGACATTGATAGTCAAGATAACAGAAAAGTGTCTTGTCTGATGGCTGCCTTCAGGAAGGGACATGTCAAAGTCGTCAAATGGATGGTCAAGCATGTTTCTCAGTTTCCTTCGGATCAGGAAATGGCTCGTTTTATGAGTACTCTTACTGATAAGGTAGGCTTCGGTTCATTGTCTGTTAATGTTTATTGTACAAGAGACTTTTTCAGATACAGTGAAAACTCTATGACCGACCACCTCCAATTAACAACCACCTTGACTTACAATCAATTTTTTCCCCTATGTGTACAATGTTAAAAGCATCTGTGTGAGAGACCAGATCTCATTTCCCAAACCACCAGGTTTCAAAGACCAAAATTTTAAGCAAAATCCGTAGTTTTTTTATAAATTCCGTTATTCCGTAGTTTCTATAATATTTCCGTAGGAACTACGGAAATTCCGTAGTAGTTGCAGTGTATGCCAGAGTGATAGGTCATAAGCTGAATGTAATGATAAATAAATTTTTTAATGGTTAATAATCATAGAGATTGGGAGATAGGTTTTGTTACTATCTCTATGTAAATATTTTGTAAAAGGATATTTCAACTTTTCAGCTAATTCACTTTTTGTACACTAGGAGCAACCAATCTCCACTTACGACTACTTTATTAGGGAATGGGATTATGGTCGCTCTCGGAGTTTTCACTGCAGTTATGTTTCGATGATTTTTAATTTTTTTTCTTCTAGTTATGTTGTGTTAATTTAGTTAGGGAAGAAACCATTTGAAATTAGATTTGTGTTGATTTGCTTATGTAAAAACGTATTTAAAAAATCGCTGTTTAGATTCTGCTTACTCCAACATGGTTTAAGTTAGTAGTTGAGGAGTTACAAGTTGTAATAAATGCAAAACATAGTATGAAAAGAAAGTGTTGCCAAATGATAAAAATGTTTACGAAATTCTAATTTATGGTTTATGCAGCAAATTAAGATATATAACATGAATTGAAAAAGAATAAAAATATTTTTGACTGTCATCATTAAAGACAATGTAACTATAAATGAGCAATATAACAGTCACTTGAACTAATATAGCAAGAAGTTATCTTGAAATAGTAGAAAATAAAAGTTAAGGCATTGATGAGGCAGTTGAAGTTTTGTGAATAGTTTATTTAAAATATAATCAGAGTAAATATTTTTTATCTACATACATCTAATTTTCAAAACAAATACATTTGGTTGAGAAATACATTCGATTTTCAAATTATTAATGTAAGAAGTGTTTAATATTCATTTTTTAAGAGTGTATGGCAATAATATATTGCGATTTTTTTTTATTTAAAAAAATTATTTTGTCCTGCATAATAATTTGACTGATAAAGACAGTTTTTTCCACCTTCATCTTTCCATTTAAAAGAACACATTTTTTTTTTAAATATGTGAATTAGGTTTCAAGTTATGTTGAGAAAAATTGATAATATTCAAATACATGCATTTTTAAACTTTTTATTTCAAGATCTTAATATTTATTTCAATGTTAAGAAAACTTTTTCAAACTATTTTCACTTATTTAGGAAATGCTGAAGAAATGCAGCCAATGTGTGGATACCATCCGCATCGCCAAAGAGCGCCAAGCAGCCGAAGCCAACAAGAACGCCAACATCTTACTAGAAGAGCTCGACTTGGAAAGGTGTCGGGAAGAGAGCCGCAAAGCTGCAGCTGCTCGCAGGCGAGAACGGAAGAGAAAGAAAAAGCGGGAGAAACAGGAGCAGGTAAGAGACCCTTTTTTATAAATTGGTTGTTGCAGAAGCATTTTAAAAAGTGCTAGGATTTTTATGGCATAGCCTTGTAAGATATTAGTTGGGAGAGAAGGTGGGGTCAGGCAGTATGTTTTCTGTATAAAAGAATTTTAAATAGAGAAAGACATAGAAAAAGTCGAATAACTGAAATTCAAATTATCAATTGTTGAGAATGTTTTTGCTGAATGCTTCTTCCGAAACCAGTTCATTTTTTTTTCTGATGCAAGTATTTCCCCAAAAAATTGTGAATATTTCTCGATTCATAATTGGAAAGTATCAATTTTATGAAGACTAGGTAATAACTAGGGAAGTCATAAATGTGTCCCAATTAGTTTTAATTATATTAATTTTTTAATCTCTTATCGAATTTCAAAATAACCAGTTCTGTCATTCATCTGCAGTTAATTTAATTATTGAGAGTATGTGGTCACCATGTTGTGTCTATTATTTTAATTTTGCTTGGTACATATTTGAGTAAGTTTCTAGCTTTGCATTATGTTGATACAAATAAACTTAAATTACTACGTTAAAATGTGTAATCAAAGGCTTTTAATGAGAATTATTTTTCCCTAATGTATCCTGTCAAAGATTGTCTACACTGTCGTTATCTTAATAAGTTTCTAGCATTCCAATTCATTAACCCTATTAACCTTAATATACTACATTAAAATAAGTTATCAGCAGGGAGACAAATTCAGAGCCATTTGAAAAAGATGGAAGTTTGAATCTTGAGCTAATTATTAACATTCATCAAAACTGGTGTTCCATTTTGCTGCTACAGCTTGTAATATTGTAATTTTGCTGAACCACATATTGCTCCAAATTGGCATTAGCAAAATTCCCGTCCCTGAATCCAGCTTCAGATTAGCAGGGTTCGTACACATCCTGAAATTTGTATCATCTCCTGGATATCCCCCCCCCCCCCCTTCCTGAAAAATTAACGACATGAATAATTTTTAGTCGTTTTTCTCTTGTATCTAATATCAGGATGTCTGCCGGTCGAAAAAGTCATGAAATTAAAACAAAGGTCACAAAAATTTTAAAAAATCGCCAAAAAAATGATTTTCTCCAAAAAAGGGGGTTGGCTTTTACACCGAAGCCTCAAATTTTCTGCAGCATTCACGCCCCTTGTTTCCTTCATTCTCGGTCTAAGTCACTAGACCAATACAATAATTAACACGTATTCAAATTTATTTCGTGATACCTCCCGAATTTACATCGCTGCACTCCTGAAAAACTCCTTACAAATCCTTAATTTCACTCTCATAGATAGAGTACGAACCCTGAATTGGGAAATAACTTCTGTATTTGCGTTTTGTAGATGCGAGCGGCCAAAGCAGCCGAGGAGCTGGTCAAGAAGTTCGACAAGAAGGACAAGGGGCAGCAGAGTGACCAGTCTGATGCGGAAGATGACGAGGAGGAAGATGACGACGATGAAGATGAGGACGAGGAGGAGGACAAAGAGGAAGAAGGTAATCTCGTGGCTTTCCGGTTGTTTGAAAAATTGTTGGGATTAACTCTTGTGTCTTAAATACTTTTAGGGTTTTTTTGTTATAAGTGTAAATAAGAAGTTATTCTCTATAGGGGACATAGTAGAGGAGTTATTGTGGCCTGTGCATGTGAAAAGTAATCTGCACAAAAATTTGAGTATCTTTGGTATCATTGTGTTAATGCTTGAGTTTGACAACAGGGAAATAGAGAAATACTCAAGATTATGTCAATGGTTAGTTTTCATTAAGGTCCTCTGATAGTATTGGTAAGATATGGGTACAATATTGCCAGGGGTGCTGTTTTGCAGTATTTGGTCTGTAACAGGCTATCCCAATCCAGTCCTTTCCTTGGCCATCCTCTGAAAGGATTATGCTGTGAAAAGACTTCCAATAAATATTAGTACTGTGAATATGGGGAATGGTGCACTTTAAAGCAGTCATGGTCCAAAGTCCTAACTTAGGGTATGATATCGCTATGAGGTTGCATAATTGGTGCCAGCTTATGTGCTTTAAACAGCAAAGCTCGGGTTAAAGTAGCAAATCCTGCTTCTTGGCATTTTCTTCATGGGAAAGGCTGTTATCTGTTTTTATATATACTTAAGTGATATTAATGCTCTTAAGTTTACATTATATTAACTAGTGTAATAATATCCTTTATACATTCTTTTTTCCAGTTGATGAGTCAATATCCAGGCTGTCTTTAGACAACAGCAGTCCATCTAAAACAAAGCCCTCTCAATTGTCCACCTCCTCCAGTTCAGAAGTCAAGCCTGCAGAAACCAACAGTCCACTCGAAGACGTTTCCCATCAAAAGTCCCCCAACCTTGACAGCAACTCCAGGTCACAGAAGGGTCGAGACAAGTCCTCCAGAACCCAGAATAAGAGGAATGCGGCCGTCAAGGCTTCCAGCGAATCCAGCAGTTCTTCCGAGTTGAATGTGGTGGAGAAGCATGTTCCCAATGTTTCCCAACCGGTGACTGTGATAACAACCAGCAACTGCAACAACCGGAACGGCAAGAAGCGAAATCAAAAGCCCGACACCAACGTGATCTGTCCCCCGGTTACAACTTCCCCCGTGGTGAATGCGAAGCCCGTCGTTTCTGCGGTTACTGCGGCCAGTGTTAGCCCTCCTCCTCCTACCCCTGTTTTGGATTCTAAATCCCAGAGCCCAAACTATAAGCATTACAAATCGAAAGACTTGCTAGTGAATGGCATCACTCCTAATACTGTTCCTGATTACGATGAAATATGTGCTTTGTTTACGCAATCAACAAACCTCAGGTTAAAAAATAGAAGCTCTAGTGATAAAATGGGCCTGTAAGTATGCTTACTTAATACTTTGTAGGTTCCTTTTTTATGGCATCCAATTGATGTCTTTTAAAGGAAGTTTTATTTAAATGTAATCTTAAATATTAGGCAATAAAAGTATTATGATGATTTCGAAAATCCAAAAATGAGTTTGTGTGTTCTACACTTTTGAAGGTGCTGATTCTAAAAAAATTATTTTTAAACTTTGGTCTGTCTGAGACAACCTTAACATAATTCCAACTTAAATTCCCTTTATAAATTTTTGTTCAATTAACCAAAAATTTCTGGTTTGTACAATATAGCCATTGAACTATTTTTTAAGCCCATGCCATTGTGATATTTAAAAAATTTAATTTCTCCTTAACCCTCTCCTACCGAGCTATTATGATCATGTGGGTAAAAAAGAATGTTCAAGCTCTTCAAAATATTGATACCAAAGAAGCTGACTTGTACCATTTGTTATTTATAAAATATGGTGTGGTTTTTAAGAAATTGCTGACATTGATGCTGTTTAGGGCAACTTTTTCGATAAAACTCTTAAGATTTAGTCTCGGAAACTTAAATCAGCGCCATCTCAGAGTCTTAAGGCAAATCAGTCCTTGTATACGGCTAATGCTAAATTTTCCTTTTGTTCGTTTTGTTCCTTTTTCTTTAAAACTAACATTCTAAACAAAAAAAATTGTGCATTATGTGCACTTAGAACAATACACTGAAAGAGATTTCATCACTATATAAAGCATTTTTTTAAAAATATTTTTTAAGGTTATGTGTTAGATTTTTTTTAAAGCATTTTGTCATGTCAAAATTACCCATGTATATTTTTCCTCCAAATTTTGAGAAATGCTAATTCCAGTGAGCAAAGCATTCTAAAACAGTTATCCTATAAAAAAGTTAGGTATATACATGAAACAGTTTTTATGAAAAAGGTACCTAAACCTGAAAAAGCCATTCTGAGAAAAATGAGATTTAAAGTTGAAAACTAACATTATGAAAATACTGCTGATCCAATATAAAATTTAACTAGGTTCAAGTTGTCTGAATGACATACATATGGCATCATTAGAAAGCTCTTGAAACGTATTTTTCACAAATACTAAAATAAAAAAATCGATTCTTTGAAAATTACACAATAATAAACTGTCTTAAGGCAACTTTTTCGATAAAACTCTTAAAATTTGATCTTGTGCACCTAAATAAACGCCATCTGACAGGGTCTTAAAGGGTGAAAAAACGCCACTCTGAGGAAAATGAGATTTAAAGTTGAAAAGTTGCATTATGAAAATAGTGCTGATCCATATCCAAATTAAAATTTAGCTGAATTCAAGTTGTCTGAATGGCATACAAAGGGCATTGTGGGAAATCTCTCGAAACCTATTTTACACAAATACTAAAAATTGACTCTTTCGAGGAAAATTACATGGTACTGAACTACCTTAAGACAACTTCTTCGATAAAACTGGTTAAAATTTAGTCTCGTGCACTTAAATAAGCGCCATC
Organism: Hylyphantes graminicola; assembly: GCA_023701765.1. Classification (NCBI taxonomy): domain Eukaryota; kingdom Metazoa; phylum Arthropoda; class Arachnida; order Araneae; family Linyphiidae; genus Hylyphantes; species Hylyphantes graminicola. Next base: position 21,936,008 of record CM043121.1, read on the forward strand.
TGAGGTGGTCTTAAAGGGTTATTATTTTCTTTCAGTGATGACCTTGACCTCCCGGCAGAGGTGGCTCTCTCTGTCCGTAGCCCCTCCATTCCCAATCTGACGCATGGCATCAAGTCTTGCCTCAACTCTTCACCCAAAAAGTGGCAGAAGCGGGATGAAGGTTGGAAAGAGGTGGTAAGAAGGTGAGTAACTGAAAGGTTTGCATTCAGTGTTCGAAATTGGATGAAGGAATTTAGGAGAAATCTATGCGACTAGGTGCAAATGCTTATTATCTAGGAGCAATTATTTAATTATGAATAAAAAATCTACAACATTTTTGGAGTCTACAGTGCGCTAATGGATGATTTAAGATTTCCAGGCTTCTGTTCTATAGAGCCACAAGAGTTGCATGATTTTATGGTATCGCAAGAGTTTCACCATTTTAGGATATCTGGAGTTCCAAAATTTAAGGAATCGTAATTTACTATAGCAGAAATTTGTGGATATTACAATCGTCCGAGTTTTTTAAAAAAAATTCAGTATCTACATTTGATAGTTATCACAATTTGAGGATTTTATGAAGTTTGCTGAATTTTTGAAGTTCGTATTTTATGTAGTGCAATTTTAGGACTGCTGAATTTTTTGTGAATACATAATCACTGCAATGGTTTCAAAAATTTAGGATCATTGACAATTTCTGATTGTAAGATTATTTTTTGACAAGTTTCTTGGAAACTTGGGGTAAAAGTTAGTATTTAAGATACAGTAAACTCCCGATTATCCGCGGGCCACTATCCCCCCTCCCATTTTTCAGTTCAAATTTTAAAAAAATACGATAAATGAATTTTATTTGTTTTGGAAGAATGATCCAAGAACAATGAATTCCTTTCTAGAACGACTAACACATTCAAAGAACGGCGAATACATTTAACAAGAACAACGAATGCATTAAAATGAGAATGGCTATATATGGGAAACCTGGTGTTCAATCATGTGCACATCACGAACAGGTTATTGTAAAAAAGCATCACTTGTAAAATAAACTGCTGTGCTGAGTATTCTTTTAATCGACCGGCCGTGATCAAATTTGAACGCCCAGCACAAGGAATTAAATAATAAAATGAGAGAAAATACTTAAAATAATAAAAATGTGAAAATAAAAGAACTAAATGCAAGTTGTTTGCCAAAAGAAACTAACGTTTAATGATCGTATTAAAATTTACAAACAAACAGTATAATTCATCATCAGTATTTGGACAATTATGATAAATAAAAGAATATTACTCTTACATGTAAATAGTAAAAAAAATGTCAAAATGAATTACGAGGTGACTACCTGTATCCTAACAAGAAAACGAAATTAATTAATGGGATTCAGAAATTCAAAATAAACGACAAAAAATATTAATAAGGAAAATTTAAATAGTTAAGCTCACTGTGGGACGATATAAAAAACCAGTAGGTGGGCATCCTTCTATAAAGTCTAGAGTCCACAGATGTACAGTTCAATGGAGGATGGTGCCGAGACTTTTCTAGGATTGGGCTGTGACGAAGACGGCTCGGAGGCCACTCCTGGAGCGGGCTGTGATGAAGAGGTGACCGGTTGACCACCTTCCAGCGTAGGCCTAAGAAGCTGTTGCATAGACGGCATATTGCCACCGTCCATCGAGGCCTTGAAGAAGACGGGCTGGTTGGAGGGAGACCTCTGGTCGTAGATTTGAGAGGTCTCGGTGAACCCCGGCACCACTCCGGGACCTCAGTCCTCCGGAGCAAAATTGTATGAAGGTTGTCTAGTCGTTTGTTTATTCCAAAAAGAAAGAACGCCCACCAGCTAGCAGTTTATATAGTCCGCCGAAAAACTGATGCCAAAACGTACTAAATGCGAAAATACTCGACATAAACTCTGATCCCTCACTCGCAGGAAGCGGAGAAAGAAACCAAAAAATGACTCAGCAGATTCACAGGCCAATCAGGGAGCTTTCTGATGACGCATCCTATTTTGGCGGGAATACAGGTTGAAACGTAAATGGCTATAAGGGGTCGTATTTTATAAACAAATGTAATGATGGAAAATTTGAACTAAAAAGGCCTATAACAAATTAAAAATAAGTCAGAAAACAAAGCAGTCACCTCGGCTAATTAGGAAATAGTTAAGAGTACATAATAATACAAAAATAGTTAAATATTAAGTTGAATTTGACAAGAATAACCAACAATATTGAAATAAAAATGTCCCAATGAAATTGAACCGTTAAATATTGATAAACAAGAATTAAATACCAGCAATACTTATAATGAAATGCTTATTGTAGAAGGCTTAAATAGTTAATATTGAAAAGATTAGCTCAAATAATTAAGTTATAATCACAGTAATAGGTAATTTTATTGTATTTTGAATAACAGTTTGTCAGATGTAAACAAAAGCCAGTGGCAGTAATTAAATTAATGTATCATGAAGGAAAATAATTAGAATTAATGAAATATTAAGTAAAATGCAGAATAATTGTTGAAATAAATGCTGGTAAACGTTAACATAATAAAAATAGCAAAGCAAAATTAATAAAATTGAAAGATCAGAATTTTAAATGTCATAAAAATGATTAACTTGTGAAACTTATGACTTAAAAGTAATAATGTTTGCACACTGCCCGCTATTTTAATTGAATTGCTTTATGCGATTTTGATACTAGCAAAATGCATGAGAAACAAAAAAAAAAGTTGTCTTGATAATTCAAGACGAACAACTCATTAAAAAGATAGAAAACGAATCCTCTACAAATCAAATGTGCTTGCAGTATGGGGTAGGAGAAACGACAGTAATATAGACATTTTGAAGTAAGTAAATTTGTTCACTCTATATACTTTAATAAAACCCAGAAGAAATTTTGTTTATAGGCATTTTCTTCATTTTTGCGGATTATCCGCGAATTCGCTTATCCGCGGAAGCCGCGCCACCCATTTCCGCGGATAACCGGGAGTTTACTGTACTTTGTAAAACTGTATTTGTGATATCTGCAACTTAATTTATTTTGTTGTCGCATCATAAAAAACTGGTACCATTTTGCAACTAGGGACTGTGAATTTAAAACCCTGGTTGCATTAAATGGAACACTCATTCTGGTCAGCTGGTAACAAAGTTATTGAAAGCTTTTAAAGATATCTAATTGTGCTTGCAGAATGTATATTATCTTAAGCTTGCTAGGCATTACAAAGGTTTCTTTTTTGGAATATTTATAAGTTTCCTCATAATTCAAACTTTTTCTATGGAAGAAATAAAAATTTGTTCAACAAAATAATTTGAATTAAAACAAAATTACCTTAGCGTTCTGACTAGAAAGAATTTTTAAAGACCTATTCCATTATTGATCCTAATACAATTTATGAAACTTTTTTTTACAAAAATTTGGATTATATTTAAATACAAAAAGATCCTTTAGCTTAGCAAAAATTATGCCTAATTGTTTGCTATCTCTTTTCAGTAAATTGTTTAACAGGTCCAAAAAAGTATGTGTTCCTGCAAATGCCATCAGCCGTGTCATTGGAAGAGGTGGTATGAATATAAATGCTATTCGAGAAGCTTCTGGGGCTCATATTGAAGTGGAAAAGCAGAAAGGACAAGGAGATAGAACTGTTATCATTCGGTAAGCATTTTGCTTAAATTTAAAGTTTTTTTTATAGAGCCTCAAAAAAAGTTTTTTGTTCCTTGAACTTTACAATCAATTTAAAATATTAAGTAATTTTTATTTTTTGCAATCCCCTTTCGCTCTGAAATTTTCAAATTGTTTTTAATTATTTATCACTTTCTGCTAAGTATGGAAGGTTTTACATTTATTTTTGAAAGGATGTGGCGTGTCTTCCAAATCATTTTCTTATATTGAATTATTTTAACTCATGTAAATTGTATTTATAATCTATTTTAAAAGCTTAGAAATCTGACCATTGCTCCTTCTGAACATATTTTAACCCTATTGTACATGAATTTTTTCTCATCCCGAAAAATATATTTGTATCTTTAATACTCGTACATTATGGGAAAAATACTGAAAAAAAATTAACTGCATTGATATTTAAATAAATTAAATTTTTACATGTTTGCCATATGGCAAAAACCAACTACAAAATTCCAATTTTGATAAGAATGACCAGAAAACTACTAAATATATTTGAAAATACCTCTCTTGAACTATAATTATTTTTTCAAAGAATTTATATGTATTTAGTACTAATATTATACTTTGAATACCGCCAAAGACGTAATTTCACAACAGTTAATAACTTCACTCTTTAATTTTGAATACACTTTTATTACTTTCATCTATAAGGGTTATTAGTAAATAAAATTTCAAAATGTATTAGATGAAAAAGACAGATTTGTCGAGAGGGAGCTCTACTTTAATAGAATAAAGTTGAATTAAGTTACGTGTTGCCTTATATCAACAGTATGCATTAGAGAGTTAAGCTTGATTGCTTTTAAGCTCGAAAGTATCGTACATAAATTCAAAAATATATTTTAACTAATGTTAAATTACAGTTGTAAATATTTCGTACAAAAGTAAATTGATGTTTCTCACAATCCTGTGTCTCTCTTCCAGGGGATCAGGAGAAGCTACCCGCATTGCACAGCAACTAATCATGGCCCTAATCAAAGAACCTGAAAAGGAATTGTCTGAGATACTATCAAGGTGTGGTCTTAGTCGTATACCCAATTCGACAGGTTTTGTTGATAGTTATCGGCCATCCAGCATTAGTATTAATACTCCTCTTCCAGTTACTGCTCAGGTGGGTTGAAATCTTATTTTTTTAAAAGGTATTTTAACTCTGGTTATCATTTTCTAGTGATAGGTTGTCTTTTAACCAGAGAGTAATTCAGGTCTTGGTATAACTATTGATTCCAATCGAGTAAATTTTGAATACATTGGTATAATTTTTTTCTTTCATATTTTTTAGCCCTAGTGTAGCTCTAGTGCGATGACATTTCAAACTAAACTCTAATTATTTAGTTACAAGTTGATTTATCATTATTGATAATAATTTGTTAATGTACTAAATATACAATGAAATAAAAAGATCTTTCCTTTTCTGTAGTTAAATCATAACTTTGAATTGATATTATTTTTTCATTTTAAATATACGGAAACTTACATTTTTTTTTTTTTTGTATTAATGTTTCTAAAAAATTAATTTTTAATTTCCAGCTGAACACTACTTCCAGCCAAAACAAGAATCTAATTCGGCAGCAAGTGGTGGCCAAGACATCAGGAAATGTTACGATATCTGTTACTAAAACTACTTCCATTCCACCTCCCAGTTTACCTGCAAATGCTACTCCTCCATTCACGAATCAAATCCGCTCCGTAGTATCTAATACTCAGAACATCAGACCCGGCATACCTGTTAATTCATCTTCTACACCACCGTTCCTTAGCAACGGGCAGAATGCCTGGACGGGAGTTGTTGTTGGTTCTGGGAAAATGCCCACCAGTTTACCTCGGCCTTCCATGCCTATATGCACCTCCTCCGCTCCTCTTAATTCTACGACAGTATCTGCAAGAGTAGTTGTCACCACAGCGGTGGAGAAAATATCCTCTTCGCACAACTTGTTTCCCCAAGAGAAAAAGAACTCCCAGCCTGGAAGTGCGACCACGACAAAGACGACAGTGTCTTATACGATGGCAGTTATTGCTCAAGGAAAGGCCCCAAAGACTGTCAATTCGAATATGGTTTCAGTTGCAACAAAAGTCACTGCTACCACTGATATTAAGGTTTCAACTATTGCACCTATTGCAATGGAAAGAGCAGGCAGCGCACCTCCAACGTCTGCGGTCCAAATGACGTTGGGGCACAATTCTTGTTCTGGTCCTTCACCTGTACAACCATTTTCAAGCAACCATTCTCCTAAGTTATCTAATGGTTCTTCGAATGTGCAGCCGGGAACAACTACCATGCAAGCACGAGTTCATGTTACTCAAGCCCCTGCTTCTAAGCCTTTTGTTACTCCTGTAGCCTCTGTTAGCCAAGCTGTAGTTACAACAACTCCCCCCACCTTGTCTGAGCCTCTTCTAGTAACATCTGAAGATTCTTCTCTTGCACAAGAGTATTCCCCCTTTAGCAATATCTTTGCCAAAGTCGCCCAAAGCGTATGGGGCCAAAAAGACAAAGAAGCATCCAAACCCAATTTCGCCAGCGTGGCAGCATCCGGTGTGACATCTGTAGCTTCCCAGATCCAAAATTCTAATCCTGTCCAAAGTACTCTGACGCTTTCCCTTCCCCAGAATGCAGAGGCCGACCTGATAGTCGATGCGGCAAAAGCTCCTGGTTATCGAGGCAACCTCCACATTTCACCCAGTGCCTGCTCCAACTCTCCCGCTTCGTCTAACAGCAATACCCAAGTCGGGATGGCTCATAATGCCAACTTTGGTCCAATTGGTAGTGGACCCCGTAGTGCCCCTTGCACACCGCCGCTTGGTCCCAGGCCTCCGTCCTCTGCCTCCAACAACATAAGACTCTCTACGCCGCCTGCCCCTCAGAGTCCTCCCCGAACAGGCCACTCTCGCTCTCTGCCAGAGTCCCAGAGCCCAACTCTGGATGAAATGCCCCGGTCTATGGCGCCTCAACAAGCTCCACCTCACCAGATATCTGAAGGCATGTTCCAGCAGCAACAGCAGAACATGTCCTCCCAACAGCACCCTAGCCGGCTCCAATCCTACCCCATGGCTTCGACACTAGCGAGTCCAGGAGGAGGAACCAACACCACCTTCAGCCAGAACACCCCTCTGTCTTCGGTGGGCAACATCCTCCCGGAAGGAGCCAACAACAACAATGGGCCCATGCAAGTGGTCCAGAGCAACCTCAACCCCAATGCACCAGACTTCTCCAGTCGGGCATCTCTGCTGATGGCCCACATGCACCAGCTCCAGAGGATGCCCAATAGCTTCCAGGAGAACTCTGTCCCACCCCACCTGGCAGCACAGTTCCTGGCCTCCGGTGGCGGCATGAATCCTGGGTTCCCCCTGCACGCCCTGCCGCTGAACAGGTTCCCCTTCCACCATGCAGCCAATCACCACCAACAGCAGCAGACTGAGTACAATCCCAATGCTGGAATGTCCCAGGAAGCGGATAACATGCCTTTGCTGAGCATGGTGTCTGGATACCACCACCCTCCTGGCTCCGGTAATGTCCCTCATTACCCCCCAATGCAATCTATGATGGGCATCAGGCCGAACCAGAGGTCCTCTAGCACCACACCTTCTGTCGGAACATCTTCAAAGGGTAAATATACTTTTATTTATCTGTTCTGTAGTTTCATGTAGAGTTTATATGTATGTAGCACAATCCCACAGAGATTAACTTAAGAAATAATTTGATGTAGCCTGAATGAAAAAAAAAATATTGGCTTCTTCTGAACAAGTTAACTATTTTCCTTTGGAACTCGTTGACCTTGTAGTATAAATATAATTGCTTAGTGTGTTTAACTTTATATACTTAAATATTGCCTGATTTTTTTTACTTCAATTTTAAGACATTTAGTTTGGACATATTTTTAGTTTTCTGTTAGTCATTGAAATTTTTAAGAATTCATAAATACACATTCCTACACTGCAATTGTTGCTTTAGAATATTGCACTACTTCTAAAACTCAATAACTTAAACCAGTTCTATTTTAAAGTTATAAAGCAGAAGCCCCTTTAGCCCATTCTCATGTTATGCACAAGACTACTTATCATGCAGTCATGGCCATTATTCAGGGTGGTAACAGAACCTGGAAATCAGGGAATTCTCTGGGAACTTTTCAATTCTGGGGATATCAGGGAATTCTCATGGAATTTTTCAAATTTTGCTAAATATCAGGGAATTTTATCCATTTTGGATTACTTAAACAACATGTGAGACTACTAAATTGTGATCACTACTAACGGACACTTGATAAAATAAAAATATGTTCTGGTTGATCCGATTTTGCCTGAAGGACCAATCTTGGAGGAAGGATCAGTCTCTCTCGCGAATCACGTTTGTAAAATGATTTTCTGATCGCATGATTCTTCTAAACTTATTCAGATTTTCGGAAATGTAGAAAAGTTAGGTAGGCTAACCCATAATGCGGAAAGTCTTTATTCCCGCAATGTCTGGATTAAATTTTCTGTACTGCGTTGAATTGTGTGTATTGCATGCTTTCTAGGTAATTGTAAAATCAGGGAAATCATGGAAATATCAGGGAACTTTTTTTCTAGGATTTTGTAACCACCCTGTTATTGTATGATTAAAAATTATTTTGCTATTTTATCAAAGATGTTGATATAGTTTTTTAATTTATAAATTTTTGAAAAATGTGCAATGTTTTATTTAAAAATAATTGTGTGTTATGCATTTGGTGAGAATGGTCCTTTTTAAGATGCATGCCAAGCAGAGTTCTATTGTCTTTAGTTTTCTTTTCATACGATCTGAGCAAAATCAAAGTTAATCTTTCATTTCAAGAGGTTTTTTTTTTTTTGTGTTTCTCTCTATATATGTGTTGAATAGTTCCCTCTAAGTTTTATTATTTTATTCTTAATTCTTGAGTTTCTTTAAACATCAATGCCTCATTTTTAAATGGCATAAAAAACATCTGACATTGCTTTTCAAAATAGGGTAGTATATTTAGAATCCACTAAAAATATGATAAATTTAAGCAATATTCCATTGCAATAACCAATAAGAATTGAAATTTAAAAAAATTATGCGTGCGTACCACCAGAAATTTTCCTGTGTACCACCGGTTGGGAACTTCTGCTCTCTATAGTTTAGATGCTGTGCATGATGTCACTAAAAGTTCTGTTGGGCGCCTCCTCGGGTGTCGATTTGTCTCTGAATGTGGTTCTAAATTACGATGCTCATTTCCAATAGCCCTTGTGTAGCTTTACTGCATTAAAAATTGAAGCCGGACACCTATTGCTGACTATAATGGACATACTATGTAATGTATAACCACAATTTTCTGAAAAGACCTTCTCCCCTCCTACTCTAGAAGGGCTCACTGAAGGCACCCATGTCTCCCAGGACAGTCTCTCTCAGATTATTCCCTTAGATAACCGGTATACCTAATGTATGACCTGCTTTCCCCGATTGCATGGCAAGGTGTAGGTTTGTCACTACTGTGGTTCTAAATTAGGATAGCCCTCATGTGTGACAATAATTGAAACTGAGCTTAACCTATTGCTGGATTAAATGGTGGACGTGCTTTCTGAAAAGCCTTCTCCCCTCCCACAAGGTTATCCCTAAACAGAACAACCTTTGATAAAGGAGGTTCATTCCAAACCTGTAAAGCACCTTAATCTAGAACATTCTCTTGTAAGAACTAGATAACTGGTATATAGGGTAGACTAACCATAACCAGTGAATGAACGTTTAAGGAGCTGCGTTCGCCAGTGAATGAACACCTGGACAACCAACCATATGTCAGATAGCTTCCTACTAGATGGGAGTAGGTCAGAGTTGCCAATCCATCTAGTGGAATGATTTTCAATCCTTATTTTTTAGTTGTATTTGCCAAATGTTCATTCACTGGGGCCTGTTCACTCACTGGGCATGCTATGCGTACACATAAACACAATTTTCTGAAAAAGCCTTCTCCCCTCCCACTCTAGATGAGGGCTCACCGATGGCACCCATGTCTCCCAGCGCCTCACCCCAGGGCAGCAATCTCTCTTCGCCCACCCCCGGCATGAACGTCCAGGACGCAAACCCAAACCCGGCCGGGACGATAGGAGAGGACCGCAAACTGCCCAGGCCCATCGGCATGGAGCGGGCCCAGAGGAAGAACCCAATGTTTGGAGGTGTGTCTGACAGTGCTGGAATCTGGTCATTTAGCTCTTCTTCAGGCAGATGTAAATAGTTTTATGTTTTGATTTGATTTCTGCGTTTTGTTTCTTTTTTTTTTTTTTTTTGCTTGAGTAGTTAATGAGCCTCTGCCTGGTATAAATATTCAGTTAATGCATGTTGAGTTTTTTTTTTTTCAAAGTCATTAGTTATCTTTTTTTTTAATTTTAAATTGTTTGCGCAACATTTCCGAGTTTCTGAAGACATGTAGCTTATTTTAGATGCACCTATATTTTGCCAAGCTAAATTTTTTTAATTCCAACTACTAAAAAAGTTGAAGTGGGTAAATGGTAAGTAAATAGAACCTTGTGATGGAGACTAATGTTAATTGTTTTATCATAAAAATTTTAGATATTCATTATGACCCATAAGTTAGCATTTCTTGTTATAGCTGGGTTAACAAACTTTATATTAAGGTATTAGCAACAATTCATCATCAGTCCAAAGGCAGAACTATAAATAGGCCAAATTCGAGGGATGTGGGGGTTATTTTAGAAAAGTATGTTCTTAGCTTAATCTGTTTGTCTCTATAGCAGGGCTCGAAAAATCTCTGCGGCTTGTCAAACGTACCTGTCCTCCTTTGAAACTAATCCATCAAACTTTAATTATGGGCTGGGGAGCCCAGTCGGTTAAGCACTCGCTTAGCATGCGGGAGGTCCCAGGTTCAGGTCCGGGCATCGCCAAAATAGCTGCCGACCTATAAACAGCCCATGCAGCCAAAATGTCCGACGAACAATACCCTGTGTAAGGGAGTGCACGTTAAATATCCTTCAAAGTCCTAACGCTGTGTACGATGTCGCCTTTAACGGTTGCGTTGGGTGCCTATTCAGGTGTTGGCTCGTCACCTGACTGTGGTTCTAAAAATACAACGCCCGTTGCCAATAGCCCTCGTGTAGCTCTAGTGCGACGATAATTCAAACCCAACCTAAACTTAAATTATGTATACATTAATAAAAGAAATACTAGGCTACTATGATAGCAACTTTATTTTATGAATATTAGAATTAAAATGACAGATCAAGTTAGCAGGAATGTCAATTTATCCAAGGTTACCAAGTTTTTTAATGAATCAAATATGGCGTTGCCAGTTCCACAATCAAGGCAATGATTTATTGAGGTTTATGCACAGAAATGTGAAAGGGGTTTTCCAGTTAGGTCGATTTTCATAATTGTGTTTAATGCTCCTTGTTTAAGTAGACCAGTGCATAATGTGTTTTTTACATAATTGTTATTTCATTCATTGCTACAAGTCCAAAATTACATGCACTGAGCAACTTCTATTGTTTACTGATTACATGAGCATGTGCATTTGTTTTGATAAAGGAATCAACAGGATTTCTAGATTAAAAGGTCACTTTAGAAGTGAGATGTAGACTCTTGTAAGGGAAGAATATTTTAAAATGTATCACAAACATAAATGGGGAAATTGCCGTCCACAAAGACGTAGTGATCGAGTAATTAGTTGTCCTCGGATAATTTGTGACTGCCAAGGACTGGAAGGCTGGCAGTTTTTCGGGCCCTGCTCTATAGATTAAACCGTCACTGAAACCTGTTTTTTGAAAACTGGCTCTGGAACATTGAGATGCAGTTACACTGAGTTTTAGCTTTAAAAAAAACATTTTCGGTTTTCCATTTCTGTATTTTGCACAATTGTGGTTATGCCTTTGGACTGAGGATATGTGAACTGCAGGAGCAGGTAAGTAAATTGATAATCTTAAGTCATAAAAATGTACTGAAGATTTCAAAAAATAACAATAGCCTAAACTTTAGAATATAATTATTATTATTTATTTTTTTTTTGCAAAAATAAAATGTGATAAGAAGTCTGTCATTACCTTGAAATGCTTTTTTTTTAATAATAAAGAAAGAAATAATAATTTTCAAGCTATTTACACTAGTTTATTTGATTCATTCAAAATTATTTCGTGTTCGACTTCAACATTTTAATATGCAAACAAGCCAAGAAACACTTTTCTGCCACAGTATAAAAAAAAATTTTATTCTGTTCATCAGCATACACAAATTTTCAGCTCAACAGTCACTGACATCTTCATTTTCATGAAAATTCCATTATTTTATGAATATAATTGTGTATCATTTCAATGTAAGTATTAAGCTCTGCTGAAACCACCAGTATGGTTATTATCATACAGTTTATTTTCTCTTGTGTATCACGAGTAACTTTTTGTTCCCCTCACAGCTGAAATCCCAGCCGATTGGATTCAGAACATGAACATGCAGAACCTCCCTCACATGCAACCAGATGACGGCAGCATTCCGCCATCGATGCAGAACTACACTGGTAACCGGTTCCCCGACATGATGCCCCTTGAGGCTAACCATCCTGTAGATCAGTCTTTCCAAGTAAGCAGGGGTTCTTGGTTCCTTTGATTTTCTTAAGGGGGGGAATGGGCGAGCTGGACCGCCGGTCTCCAAACTCAAGGGCCTCGGTGTTAATCCAATGGGGAAAAAAAACTTATTTTCTCCCGCCACATTTCTCCGGCTGTATGAATATTTTTACAAACGTTTTTTTTTTTTAATAATAAATGTAGAGAACTTCGGATCTCTATTTTCCCACTTTTGGAAATTCGAATATTTTATGTTAAATTATTTATTGAAAATCAAAAAAATAAAAAAAATAAAACCAATTTCAAAAAGTGGGATTGTCGTAACCTGTAAGTCAGCTATATTTATTGCATGAAAAAATCTGTTTGTAAAAATATTCAATACAACCGCGGAAATGTGGCAAGTAATTTTTTTTCCTCCATTAGATTAACGCTGATGCACTTTGTTTCGGAGACAAGCAGTTTAGCGCACCCATTCCCCCTTAAGTGACATGCTGACCCATTCCCGAAATAAAACAGAATTTTATTACCACCGAACTTGAATCTGGAATTAGGCGATGCCAGAACTTGCAACCTTTCCGTTAATTATGCCTTATTTACGAGGCCACACATTGGCTATGTTATACCTGTTGGATCTTTCGCATGCAATTTAAGCTAATACAATACTTGTTGTCTTGCCTGCAGTTTTTAATCTAGTAGTGATAGTGTTGATGCTGCTGCAGGTCAGGGCTCAAAAATTATATTGTGGATGTGCCCGGGGCATGTAAAAATTCCGATCAGGCTTTTATGGGTATTGGCCAATACGACTGAACCAATATGACTAACATGCCCGACAAGGCAGGTAAAAATTCAGATTTTTCTATCCTTGCTTGCAGGTGCAATGTGTAGGGCAGCAAATTTTCTGCACATCATTCCATTAACATTGCCACTGATGTCATTCCAAGAACATTACACTTTTGCTCATTGTAAAAGACTCGTCTATTCAAAGAGGTATAGCAGTATGTCTTCTGTTGCTTTCCACAAGTGATGACTAAAAGTTTAAACTGGAATCGAAAGCTGTGTTTTGTAAATGGTTTTATTTCTCAAGTTGGGTTTATATATAGTGTATGGAACCGGTTCTAGGTGACAGTAACTATTACATTTGGTAAAGTTGGGCAAACATTACCAGGACCATTGTAGTGAAACAAGCATCAATAATTATATGACCGGCTTCTCATTGCAGGCTGTTCCTGGTAGCGGTGGCTTCCCCTTCGTGAATGGCCTCCCTCCCCACATGATTGCATCCCATCTGTACCAGAACAACGCCAACATTAGTACGGTGGACGGACAGATAGAAATGTGGGGCTTGCATCAGAAAGTACCCCTCTCCTCTGGAGGTGGCGATGGGTTGCCGCAGAACGTAGAACACAAAATGGTGAGACTTCTTCAGGGTTTGCGTATTATTTCGCCGGTGTTTGTGCTTTTGTAAGACATCGGCAAGATCCCATGTATATTCTTCACATATATCTATATTTTTTAAGGAATATTTGTTTAAAGGTATGCTTTGTAATTAATTTTAAGTATAAAACTTGGAGGTATATCCATTTTAATCAATGTGTAGGTGTTAAGCACTGAAAATAGTTTTTAGTGCTACCTTTTGAGTTTGAAGGTGTTTTTTTCTTAACAAGACATAAAAAGTTGAGTAAATATAAGAATCAAAAACTTCTGATTAAGTTTAGTTTGAATTAGGAGGGTAAATGGTGGTTTAATATTATAGTGGCTTTGCATTTAATTCAAGACGGCTCCTTCAGACAGACCATTTTCCTGTATTCCACCTAAGATTGTTCTTAAGACCCTGGGTTCGAATTCTCACGAAACTTTTTTTTTTTACGGTATTCAAACGAGTACCTGTGAGAATAATCAGTATTTAGTTATATCCTTTAGCTTTAAAAGTGACACGATTACAGAATCTTTTTGAAATAAAGTCGCCTTCAAATCGATCTTTAGACTTTGAAGCCATAAGTATCTAGAACTGCCTTGTATAATGCTTCAAAATGGACAATACCTTTCAATATACACAGAGCTCCTAGTCCATGAGCATTTAAACACACCCAAACCATTATTGAGGTACTGAACTTAACTTTATCTTTCAAGCAGTTTGCATGAAAAGCTTCTTGAGAAAAGTGCCGAAACCGGTTATTCTGATGACTGACAAAATGTACCGACTTGTCACTGTAAAGTACATTATTCCACTCTTGAGACTCCAAGACTTCCTCTCTGCACCACATTTAATGTGTCCTTTTTTGTTTGGCACTAAGTACCGGTTATTCTTTTGAACATGCAATCGAAAACCAAATTAATTGTATTTTTTGTCATCCATTCCTGATTCTCGCCACTGTTTTATGCAATACATGGTCCTAAACCAATTTTTCGTAGTAATCCTTCTTGTACATCGGTTTTGTCTCTTCGAACTTTCTTTTGGAACCACAGTTTTCGCGATTATTTTTAAATTTCTTGTTTTTATAATAAGCTTGAAGAACTTTACCCACAGTTCCTTGAGAACAAATCACCTTTTTGGCTATCCTTTGCTGGGTAAGGCCCTCTTCCTGAAATTTCAAAATTACATTCTTGGGAAGAAAATGTACGTCTTTTTTTCTACCCATTTTAACAACTAGCGCAACTAACTTTTGTTTCCAAACTAAGAAAAGCACTATCACTACTTCCATGTCATAATTCATGTTGAATTTCAACTCCAATGTGGACCAATCGCGTTAATTTATAAGTTCTTATTTTTTTTATTTGTGTTTTTTATTATTTTAATATTTTGGTTTTGTTAAAATAATTTTTAAATTATTTATTTGTTCATATGTATATTATGACCAATATGTTGTTGTTTAGCATACTAAACTAAAAATATAATCTTCAATAAAAAAAATAGTCAATCTTCAAAAAAATATAGTCTTCAATAAATCGGATATTTTACGTAGAAAAATAGTGTGGAGAAGAGTAGTATGTTTTACATGGCCGAGAAAAGACCCTAACTTTTTTTAAATCCAACTTCCAAATGTTGTGAGTAACCCTATATAATGCATAGCTTTCAAGAAATCTCAAAGAATCTCTTTCAGGAATGTCATATTTTATTCTTTAAGATAGTTTTTATTTAAAAAAAATTCAATGAGGTTGATTTTTGGCAGGTTTTTAAAGTAGTGTTTGTTTATTCTTTCAGACATGGCAAAACTGGAGTCCGCATCAAGCTTGATGAAGTCTCCCCTTTCCCCCCCTCTTCCCTTCCTCTACTTGCCCTGTAGAAAAAAAAGGCTTTTTGCTCTTAAGAGAAGAGGTGTGCAGCAGCTGCTTTTGGAACTTTGTATCCAGACTACTACAGTATACATTTTAGTATCTATGCAAACAGACTGGTGGTTAGAGGAATCTATTATTGTAATAATATGTTTATTGATGCAAACGGGTGGTGTGTTTGAAAAGAGAAAACAAAATTTAACGAAAATTGACTTTTCCGAGCGGACGCTTGGGAAAACCCGATGATGAAGCAAATCCTGCTGTGTGAGAATGTAATTGCAAGTTGGATTGTATGGGGAAAATTTCATTGTATAAGTAAAAGTTTCCTACCTGCAAATTATGTGTTTATTTTTTTTGTAATAAAAAGGATAATGTGCACTCTGCTCAGTTGAGCGAAATTATTTTTAGTTATTTTCTTTCTACCATAAAAACATATCCACGGGGTTATATTTCAATAAAGTATGAATGATAATACAATAAAACTTCAATTAATTATGTATTTTAGTGTGAACTGTTATTTTCTTTTTTAAAGACAAGATAGTATTGGTATCTTCAATAGAAATGTGCTGAATGCATTTTTGACATTTTAAGCAGAAAATTCTAGACGTGTGGGCCATTGGAGTGTCAGCACAGTAATTATAAGATGTTTTTTAAAAATAACTTTGGTTAACTAATGAAAATCTTCTTGAAAGCTAGTTTAAAAGTAGGTTAATGCATGATGTTTCACAACAATCTCGTAATAAAATTTACTACCTTCTATGACAGAAGTTTCGAAATGTTCATCAAAATGTGAATTAATAACTTAAGCAAGTTCCTGACATAAATCATTTGTGGGAATCTTGTTGAAATCTCAAATATGGATGCCCATAAATGGAATATAAGCGCTGATCCTGAAGTAATCTTTCGTAGATTTACATTATACATTGGTTTTTTTTATTGCCTATTAGTCTTAGCTTCTTTTTCAGTCCTCATCCGATCAGCCAAATTTTCAGCTTTTGCATATAATTTATTAAAATGATCGCTTCTACTTTGCGACATCATAGGCTTTTCAGTGTAGCATCAACTAATATTTTTGTTTTTATATGAGCATATCCATGAACTCTGCTTAGAGTCTTGGGGACGTACATAAATTACGACACGCAAAATTTCGGTAATTTTGACCCCTTCCTCTGTCATGTTTGATCAAACCCCTCACTCTAAAATTGCGTCACGTTGTTACACCCCTCCCCCTTAAAGTTAATTTTAATATTTCACTTAGTTTCTGAAATTTGAAAAAAAATGCATATTTTTATAATTAATTAAGGGGACATAATGCCTTTTATTTATGTACAGTATTACTTCCTTTTTCATCCTTTGAGTTGGCAATAGATTCTAACACTTGGGATAAGAAACTGAAAGGTTGGGTCTAACGCAGTTAGAAATCATTCAGGGGATCCAGTATCACTGCATTTGGATGGACCTGAACGTAACCACTGGAAAGACTACTAACACACATTTGGAATCAACACGTCATTCAGAATGTGAAATATACATTTTCCCACCAAAAATTATGAAAGAAATATACTTAATCAATTTGGGGAGGATTGGAGGAAATTCAATAATATCCAAAGTAACTTCACATTATCTGATGGGGGAGGGCACATGACACATATGCCCCATCCACCTATGTGTATTTTATTTGTAACTAATTTAACCTTATTTGTAGCTTGGAGTTGTTATGAAGAATATTTAACCCTAAGAAAAACCTAAATAATAGACGGCAGTTAAGTAAATTACAGGATGCAGTGAGGTACATATATGAAAATAAAGTGGTATTTTCTTTAAGGTATTTACAGCTGTGGAAATAAAAAAGTACCCACTTGAGGTTATTTCCTCCGTTATTCATCCTAAAGAATCGGACCTTTTTGACATTGTGAACAATTAACATTCTGAGTTAATTGCAGGACACAAAATTTGCATAAGGGGCCATCTTCATATTAAAAATGTTACTAACTTTAAAATTTCCAATGGCAACACCCCTTTTCGAATCCATATTTCAAATCTCTGACCTATGTTAATACGAAATGCCAAATTTTGTTAGTTTTTAAGCATTATTAGAGGAGTTAGAGACGTGCAAAGTTTAGGTCCCATAATGTTAAATGAGTTGCATATAAAAAACTATCCCGATCTATAAATAATTAAGATAATGAAACGATTTTTTTACTGAAAAGAAATTATAATAACCCAAACAAAATGCATTCAATATTGGGGTATTTAAAACAATTTTTATATTTTTAAATAATCATTATATTAATTTTTAAAAAAATATGAATAGAAACCCCTTTATATTTTTAAAGAAATAAATTTAAGACAAGAAGTTTAAAAGAAATCCCAATTTTTAAAAATGTTTATTCATAATTTGCTGAGTAAATCACAAAATACTTTATAATTACCCTTTAGGGGACTGTGTATAAGATTACGTGTGTAATTGATAATAAAGACGGCTTTGCATGCATGCTCGCTTGTCATTTTAGAGATGGACCCCAAAAGGTCCACAAGTGATTCGATTGAATAACTCGTCAAATATTCATCCAAATGTCAAAAACTTAGATTTAAGGGTTTTCAAGAGTGCTTAACATTTCTAATTTATTAAAATTGGGTGTTGCTATTGGAAATTTCAAAGATCGTAATATTTTTAATATGAAGACGGCCCCTTATGCAAATTTTGTATCATGCAATTAACTCAGAATGTTAATTGTACACAACCTCAAAAAGGTCCGATTCTATAGGGTGACTAACGGATGAAATAACCTCAAGTGGGTACTTTTTTATTTCCACAGCTGTACAATGCTTTTGTTTCAAATATTCTGAACCACTTGGCGTCTAAAGCACTAATATTACAATTCAAAATAACTATAAGTGTGTTTCTTTCGATCGAAACAATGGCCGGGGAAACCAGTTCCCATAGATTTCTCAGGTGTTGGCTTGTCACTTGACTGTGGTTCTAAATTACGACGCCCTTTGCCAGTAGCTCTAGTGCGACTTCGAATCCAACTGATACAGGGCCGTGTGGTACTATGATGCAGAGAGGCGGCCGCATCAGGCGGCAATTGAGTAGGGGGCGGCAAAATTCGAGATTCTGACCTCCATTTTTTTTTAAATACTGCTTCAAAAAATTTAACTTAGTATTTACTAAATCTGTGTAAAATAAACACTTCTAAATCTTCAAATATAGAAATAAAAAGAGCGGCAATTCAATGAATATCCGAAATAGTAAGAAGGAAAATAGATGTAATGCAGGCCCGAGACGACCAGGGGGAAAGGCGGGGATGAGCGGGAATCGGGGTATTAATCCCCATGCGCTCTTTCTTTCGGTTTCTTAACTTCAACAGAGAGAGGGCGGTTCTTTCATTGTAAAATCGCTTGGGGAAAGGGCGGGGGGGGGGGCTAAAAACTATGCACTGCTTAGGGGCCCACAAGAAGTTAAAGGGCCCAATTTATTTTTTCAATTTTATTTAAGAAAAATTTGAAAAAAAAAACCTTAAATAATTAGCTTCCTAGTCATGTGAGGAGGCCAAAATTTTGATTCAATTTTAAAAGAAAATGCAGAAAAAGTTTGCTTAGTTTTGCATAATTCGTTATTATTATTATTGGACTTTTTAGCAATTTTCTAGTTAATTTCTTTTTCAAAATAATAATAATAATAATAAAAAAAAATACTTAATATGCGAAATAGTTCAGTATTTAACTAGAGGGGGCAGCTATGAGACCCAGAAGGTTATAAGTTTTTTGTCAGACATAACAACGGGCCCCTTATGACCTGGCCTAGGACCCTCAGTAATTTAGGAAACTTAAAATTTATTTTATTAAAAAAAATGTAGAACTATAGGAAATGTTTGATTCTTAAAATTCATAAATTATACTGCAATGATTCCGGACTCTTCACTATTTTTTTTAAAATCTAAATACTCTTTCGAAAATTGAAACTGAAAAAACGTTTTTCTTCATAAGTAAATTTCACAAAAGGGGCCCTTTTTAGTTTCAGGTCACACATTAAAGGCGGGAAATCTGAAGGCATTAATTTGGCTGATGAGGGAAAAAAATTAATAAGTTTAATTTTTACAGATTCAGGCTTTCAAAGGCGACTAGGCCGAGCATTTTAATTTTTTAAAAAAATCATATAGTTCAGAATAAATCAGAAAGTTGAGAATTTCATCGTTCGATATGAGGAGATTCATGATTATTAAGTATCTTCGGTATTTTTTTTAATGGATGAACTTTTTATGTTAATAATCTGCTTTGTTTTCTTCGTGAATCTTCTAATGTATGACACGCAAAGTTGAAGGTATTTTAATATTTTCTGAATATTTGTCATTCGAGTTAAAAAAAACACACACACAATATTTCGAAATCAAAAACTTGTTATTTATATTCGTTTGTGCATTTTTATATCCTTACCTCCAAGCGAATAGGGCACGTAATTTAACAATTGCACATTACTATAAAATTAGCTGCTGATAATATTAGCTTATTTCCTCATTTGAGAAAAGGCAATGAAAGTTACAATTGTCACACCAAAAACGATTCTTCACAAAAGAGTAGCTAAATAGAAACAAACACCCCAAAATCGCATTGACAACAGATAACGCGACAGCCCCTACAACTGGTTGTGCGACAAAAAGACCCTTCCCTGACTTGTATATTCTTATATTGCAAAGGCTAGGCTAGTGTGCACGAATACAACGCAGGCTTCGCCTCCTCCAACACATCGTGGTCCTCGTGTGGTTTTTCCAGGAAGGGCTTGCAAGTCATTAGTGCCGTAAAGACAGAATCGGAGTATCGGACCCACTTGTGGGGAGAGCTTGAGGGAGGGGGCGTCAAACCCCTCTCCCCATATAATCAGTCCTGTTGCAACCCATTCAAGGTTTTGGCCTTCAGGGCAGCGTCCATTGAGAGGGTGGCCGTCATCCCTTAAGGCAATAAATTTACCACCGTCTTCTACGAAAAACGTTACAAGGGGGAATTGTTCAGCTTCGGCAAAAATTATCTATGATTTTCATCAAAGCAGGAGAACCTTTTAAGTTTTATGACCAAAGAAAAAAAAGGCAGCGTCGACGACACTGGAAGGATCCTTGTTTGATTCTCGAAACCTCCCATACTTTGCTTCCCGAACATTTTCTCAGAAGTAGTACGTTTTGTAAGTAGTACTTGAAAGATGTTTGAGGAATTTTTTGGACTTGGCCAATGAACAAAAAATAGATAAGACACTAAATTTATTGCTGGTACGTCACTGAAGATTGTATGGTCAATTCTTAGAACTTTGATTTTTGAGCAGAATAGTATTTGACTCTGAGTGGAATGGTTTAAGGTGGTTTTCCTCTCTATCTCCTTGTATTTCAAAGTTTTTTTTTTTTGTTATACCTGAGCGTGAGTGGAGGTAAGAAATTAACAAAATTCATTTTCAATAAATGTCAATTCTTAATATAAGTGTGCTTTAATATAAAAATATAAATTTCGTTTAATGCACTAGATTTATAAGTATTTACTTAACAGGCTTTTAGTTAGCAATTATTTAAATTTTCTACCAATCAAAAATTGTGTTTTGTGTCAGAATTTTAGCTTTATTGGTATGATAAATTAATTCTTATTTTTTTATTGTGATGGCTTAATTTAGAAATTAGGGGTCTATTGCTTTTAATTGGTTTGTAATTTACTTTTACACTGAAGAAATTGTAAACGCTGGGAATTTTTATCCCTAATCATTTTATTAAGCGTTTTCCCCAGTAGTCCAGTTTGTAGATCATGATTGTAAATTTAGTATATTTACTAGGGTTATTACAGGCCATCAGGAATTTGTATAAAAGTGTCCTTCTAAATTTAAGCCCCCCCCCCCCCCCCCCCCCCTGAAAAATTCCTGGCTGCGCGCCTGCCCCTGAACCACGCAACATCATTGCCCAAAATGACACGCATATCTTAATAAGTTCATTTATTGATAAAAAAAATTAAGCCGAGAGCAAATAATAATAATAATAATACGAATTCTACTCAAAAATATTTTTAACCAAATTTTTAGATGGAAGACCTCACTGTGCGCTGACAGTGAAAGATTACAGATATCAAAAATTTTCATTAAAATATCAATTTTAACTTTATATTTATAAAAAAAAATACATATTTCGGTCATTGTACAAACCCAACTCTACAAAATATTTATTTTAAATTGGGGATTATCTGTAAACTTGTATTTTAAAGTCCTTTCATATTTTTGCTTTTATGTGCCACTTGCAATTGTAAAATTAATTAAAAAAATATGCGTTTTTACACAACAGTTGTGAATAATGTAAAAATTATTCTAAATAGCTTTCATATGGGTGGTGGATAGAAAAGCTTCAGTTTTTGAGTTAAAGTATAATTAGTTTGAAAACTTTTTTAAAAAAATCAAGAGCGGCATTATAATGATTTGCATCATATGAAAAAAACATACCACACGGCCCTGAACTGATATGTACTCTGAGCAATAGACACAGCTCAGGGTTAGTAGACGGTACTCGGAGATCGCCGTGTTTTTTTTAGGGAATTTTAGCTCAAGTAACGTTTGCACTTTGAAGTATAGCTGTGATATGAACTGGGAACCTTCTCGGTGAAAAACCAGTTCACTATCGCTCTCGGGAGCCCGTTTTTTTTCCTTAATAAAACTGTCCGTCGGCTAATGTCCCTATTTCCGTCAGAAGCTAAGCTTTTTAAAAACTATACTATGTTCATATTTAAATATAGATTTTAATGATGTCTCAGCTTCCATGGAGATAAACCGTCCAAAAGTAGTATTAATGACCCTAGCTCTAGTACGACGTATATTTCAATCAACCATATAAGCCTTTGTCAATCATATATAATTTCAGTTAAAGGCTGAAGTTGGACCTTATGAACTGAAATAAGCGAAAAAAGAGAAAGTAAATATTTCATTCGCTGAAGTTAGTATAATTTTGGGAAGTAGTATCTGTATACGAGGATTGTTCTAATTCGCCTTTCGTTATGGCTTCTCGTTTTGCGGAAACCGTGCTTGAACGAAATCCTTTTGCTATAGATATGTTTAATTTTATTTGGCGTATTCTCAGCTGAGCTGAGAATCTGAGCTGAGAATGAAACGTGTTGAGGGACGATTAATTGCCAAACAAAGAATGGGAACTCGTGATGCTGAAAACATATTGGCTTCACAAAGAAGAATGGCTATGCGTGCAGGACGTAGGTCAAAAGGAGCTTTGGAGTGGTTGAACGATATATCCCCATACGTAACCTCTGACGAAGATTGCAACGAAGACACTTCGCCCTCGGTCTTCGAACTGTGTACGAAAATGTCGAATGTTCAGATTGCTGGGGAAAGCAAAAAGAAAAGGCCCAAAAGGAAAAAGAAACCTAGCCACAAATCATCAGAAGCTGAAGAGGGATCGGAAAGTTCTTCAGTCTCTTCGATTGAATCTGTATCTCCAAAGAAAGGCTCGGTTTCTGAGACGTTAACTTCAAGTTCTCCTTCTCAACTTTAAAAGTCCCAGCTCGAAGTCCAGAAACTTCACCAACAAAATCTCAAACCAAAGTGATATCTCCTAAACAATCCCAAACTGGAAAGAAAGGAAAAAATTAATAAACAGACTAGTATATAACCTATATAATTAGTGCCATTTTGTAAGATTATATTGCAATTCTTTGATTTTATAATTGCTCGTTTAATCTTGTCAGTTTTATAAATTGCTTTTAATTAGTTCTTATTTTTTAATAAATTTTTTAATGCATTGCTGATCTGATTTTTTTTCCTAATTTAGTTTTTTCCCCCTGATAAAAACTAGTTACTATAGTACAAACTTAATGATATAAAGATTTTCACGTAAACTTCCTATTTCCGAAGCCAAATTGGAATCTAACGCACAGAAATTCGGATAATTTTAATGTGTTTTGGGGAAAAAATACATTTAATCAAGCACAAGCAATGTATTGTTGGACTAAGGTTCTATAATTCTTGTTTCGGTCGTCATCAATCAAAACTGTGTTGGAGTGTTGATTTCTTTTAGAAGCGATGGCGAATGATCTAAACAAGTTTACGAAAGACGATTATACATAAAATAAAGCAGTTTCATTAAAAAAGTTTATACGCGACAGATAAACTTTTATAACCGGCAAACCGGCCTATCTGTTGTGGTTCTAAATAGTGAAGACCGTCGCCAATAGACCTCGTCGTAGCTCTAGTGCAGGGCCGGTTACTCCTTGTTTGTATCGAGCGTTATTAATCGGTGATTTTTTATTATATATATATTTTTGTCGTTGCTGAGAACAATCGCTTTTAGGGTTTTAGGATGACTGAGGCGAGTCGCACTGGAACTACTCGAGGGCTATTAGCGTCGCGATGGGGATATAAGTAGGTTAGGTAACGTTAGTTTGAATAATCGTCGCACTAGGGCTATTGGCTACGAGCGTTTTAATTTGAAACACACCCAAGTGACCAGGCGCGGATCCAGAGTTCCTCCACAGCTGGGGTAATCCAGATTTTCTTTTTTAGGAAGGGGGGGGGGGGATTTTTTTTTTTTTTAAAAAGTGATTTTTAATAATTTTTAATTTTTAAAAAAAATATTTAATCATTCACAAATTTAATTAAATAATTAATATTAGCAACTTTTTTTCAAATACTTGTTTAAAACTATTATTTTTTAAAGACATCTTGCTTTTATAGATGATTTGATATTAAAACAAATGAAAAAAAAAACTGTACAAAATGTTTTAATGATTTAAAAAATATTAAATTGACTGGGCCCCTGAATTGATGGGCGCCTAAAGAAATTAGATATGTGTTTTTGCCGCCTCGGTTAGTGTACTAGCCTTTGGAGCTGCTGAGGTCGGGTTCGAATCCCGGTCAGGCATGGATGTTTGTGACAGTCAATAAATGTTGTTATTTGTCTATGTGTTATTCATTTCTTTGTGACTGTAAAATTTCTTTCTGTGTCTGTCCCACTTGACGAAAGCTTATTAGCGGTTCTCTGAACAAGCACACAAGCTGGAATATAGTATATGTATCATACCATACTATAACATGTGTTTTTGACGGACAAGATAACTCAGCAAGATCTCGACGGATTCCAATGAAATTTGGAATTAATTAGTAATTAATTAAGGTAGTATTAGCTTCTAGTTGAACCTCAAAAATGTCAATTAAAAAAAAACAGTTTTTTACCCAAAAACCATGGAAGAAAAGGGTATAAATATAAACTTATTGTTTCTGAAGAGTGCAATTTACGATTTTTTTTTTATTTCTATAATTTTTTTGGGGGTTAAATACGTTTTATAAACACATATAAAACATAAAAATTTGATTTCCAATCACTGTAGGAGAAGCTAAAATCCCGTCGATTGGTGCTTTTGCCGCAAGGGTCTCGGGAGTACTACGGCTGGAATTTTAAAAAATCAATTGTAAAAAATCTGATTCTTGTATTTTAATATGTAAATGAATAAGCGTACAAAATTTCGAAACTATTAAATTTGTTCCTTATTTTTGAACAATCCTCTGAAACACGTTCAACATTCAGGTGGTTACATGTTTCGCCCCCCCCCCCCCTAAAAAAAAAAACATTAAGAAAATCCTGTATTTAGCAGGTTCTAAATAACAATGTAAATTTTCTCAATTTTTAAAGCTTTTCTTTTTTTCTCTTTTAAAAATACCATTAGTCATCACCCCTATTTCCCCCGACTTTGCGTTAGTTCCTGAGAAAATGAAATTTAATAGATAATTACACTAAAAAATTCTATACAAAGTCTCGTTAATCCAATATGGAAAGTTCATTATTTTTAGCCAAACAACGCAGTATTATTTTGTTGTTTAATGTATAAAATAACGAGAACACTCTAAAAAAGACTACACAGATTTCGAGAAATGAAGACGACCACATTTTGATAGTGTACCTTAAAAATAGGTTCGTTTAAAAGTGACAGAAAAAGTTAAAATCTTAGGGGGTGGGGGGGTGGTAATTACCCCTCGCTGGATCCGCCACTGCAAGTGACGAGACAACACCTCTGAGAGAGCATTCTAAGCAAGCAACTTTTAAGGGCGACATCGTACGCGGAGTCAAGACATATTTAACGTGCACTCCCTCTCGAGCAATTATTCGCAGGACTTTTTCGAACACAGACCGTACATAGGTCATCACTCATTTTAGCAATGTTCGGACCCAAACTTGGGATCTTTCGCATGCAGGGCAAACGCCTTGCTGCTGGGCTCTCCAGTCCCCTCATATGCAGAGGTGTCTTAGCCCAAAAAATATCCTTACAACACAGACAGGTGTGACGCTTAAAGACATGCAGTTAAAATTATGAAAAATAGAACAAAACTTATGATTTTAGTAAATTTTGTATTTATTATCAACTCAAGACATTATTTTTACAATGATTCAAAGTTTATAATAATTTATGATACCTACGATAATTGTTTAGCTTAAGAATAGCAAACATGAAATAGTATGTAAAATAATGTCATAAAAAGAAGCTTTTCAGTTTCTATTGGAAATAAAAGGAAACTTCTTAATTAAGTGCAAAAAAAATTAGTATACCTTAATAGATACATTTTATCCATTGATGCACATAAATATTTTTAATTAAAAAAATTCTAAAAAATATTTTTTTTATGCACAATAAATTTTAGCCTTAATATTCTTTGCACACTGGAAACTATGCGTTTAGTCTCATCTAAGTTTTTCTAAGCAAGTAATCATATATATATACATACTTATGTGCTGCATTTCAGAAAATTTTGAAACAATCGACAATACTTACTAAATTATTCAATTAAAGAAGATCATTCATGGCAAACAAAAAATCGTTAATATAATGATATTTGTAGAAGTTGTCTACATGCATGA
The DNA here is from genome assembly GCA_023701765.1 of Hylyphantes graminicola. Classification (NCBI taxonomy): domain Eukaryota; kingdom Metazoa; phylum Arthropoda; class Arachnida; order Araneae; family Linyphiidae; genus Hylyphantes; species Hylyphantes graminicola. The sequence goes on from CM043121.1 coordinate 21,962,334, forward strand.
AGTCTTATTGGCGCCACAATTTTTTGCCAAATACTATTTAAAATTTACTAAAAAGATTTACTATAAACAATAAGTTGTTTATGGCCGTAGCTAAAACATTGCATTTTAATCTAACTTTGTTTGTATAAATTTAATGTTTAAACGGGGAAGTAATAAGAAATTTGTCCACATTTTTATTGAAATAGAAAAATGTTTACTTGTTGTAAATTAATATGCATATAGTAAATTATAAAAATATTTATAAAAATTATTTTTAGAATGAAAATTTTAAAGATTTTTACATCTGATAAATTTTTAACTAATATAAAAATAATTAGGAGGGTAAAAAGATCTTTTGATTATAATGTTTTATAATGCTCGTATTGGAAAAGTGAATTCTAGATAATGTATTTAAGTACATATTTTAAACATGTAAGGCAGCAAATAAGTTTTTTTTTCATACTTTCAATCTTAGTTTGTTACATCTCCTATACAGAATAGGCAAATTATAATTTCAAAAAAGAATTTAAAACAAAGAAAAGAAATATACAATAATATTTTTACAATAAAATATTATGCATTTTAAAACCTTTATTTTTTAATCTAAAACATTTACACTTCAAATTCCTCAATTCATTTATAAATAACAAAAAAATGACAAGAAAAAAAAATTAACCCAAAACTTTTTACTAGCCATTCAAAAAAGAAATTTACAGCAAAAAAAAAAAACTAACAAAAAGCCCAATCACACAGTTTACAAAGCCTAGTAGCTATCACTAAATAGGCACTTTATAAATGACACAAAACCCTGGTCAAACCAACATTTTACACTAGCAACCGGTATTTTGTATTAAAAACTTATCAGTGGTTAATTTTTTAAACCCAGTTATTGGTTATGGCCGTTAAGTCAATATTCATAAAACTATAGGCTACCATTAGTACATACTTTTTTTCGCGATTTTACAATTTTTACAAACATCATGATTGAGCCGGAAATTTTGACCATTTGATGTAAACAGAAACAAAACTGCGAAATTGGTAATGTTGTATAAAAAGTATTATGTTTTAATGAGATAAAATTTTTACAAGACAAATAATCTGCAAAGTAGAGACAACAAGGTTCCCAATCTTACTTCAAAATAAAAATCAAGGAGTTTTCAAGGACTTAAAATCAAGGAATCTTTATTTTTGATCCTTGAAATAAAAAACTAAAATCTATAAATTCTTGAGGACTTTCAAGGACCCGATGGAATACTGATTATTCACTAGATACATTCTATTAGTTGTATTATTGTTTTATATTCAAGAAATAAATGCATAGTATTCAAGAAATTTTTGTTTAATGTTTGAGGAATATTTTATAATTTGAGATTTTTTTTTGCTAGATATCAATTTTCGCAATTACGACGAGCTTGCAAAAATAAACCTATTTACAGTGTCAAAATAACCAGAGTTTTGTGTTACTTATAAAAGCCCTCTAAAGATAGAGGAAAAAAATCACATACAGTCAGTTAGAAAAATAATAACCATGGTTCCAATGCACATTTTCCCTCAGTGCAATAAGCATTATGTTAATAAACATAATGGGCAATCACATTTTACTATCAATTCTTCAGGGTTCGTACAGTTATTTTCACATAGAAGTACTTTTTTCAGGGTCCACATTTTAAAAATAAATTTCTTTATATGGAAAAAGAGATTGTATGAGTTTAGTCATATTATAAAAGCAAAACAGATACATAGGATGAGTTATCAATGAACATTTCAAGAATAAATATTATTTTTAAAATAATTTAAAAGGGATATTTAGTAATTCTTTGAGCAATATATTTCATGCCTAGTTTCCATCCAATACTGTTTGTGCTTAGTTAGTTTTTTTTTACCTGTACATTAAAAAATGAAATTCTAGGACCTTAAAACCAAATGAAGCATATCCCAGGACTTTCGGACTGTACAAACCCTGAGCTTTCAAACAAGGAATATAAAACGTAGTCATAGTCACTCTAACGACCAAGTACTGAAACTATAGGGATTATGGAGCCATGTTCTTTCAAAAACCAGAAATAAAATCTTTGCACGGTGAATTTTGTTTTTCTTCCACTTCCTCATATGGCAACAGAGTGTTCAGTAAAAGTTTGTTCTTCTTTATATACAAAATGCACTGCCTTCAGTCGATCTTGACGGTGGAGTAGATTTTTCTGACGAATATGCTTGTTCCTACGTATCCAAAGGTGCCTGTGAAGGTAGAAATAGATGTTAAACACATTATAACCTGGTTATATTGCCATCACAACAATCGCTCGAGGAACTTTAATTCTTTCAGACAATAATTTTTTTTAAAAATTACGACATCGATCATTTCGAAAGTCAAATATATTTCACTACGAGATTCTATGTATGTTGATATGAAAGTTTTCATTCTATTTAAAAGCGAGGGAATATTACATATTTATTTATTCCTTGAAATATAAATTAATATTTGCAAACGATAATAATTATTGAATTTTCGAAATAAAATAAATGAAAATAGCCAAATTTAGCATGTAAATGTTTAATATAGAATTTTAATGCTGTGTTTGGTGCCTTTTTACCTGTTAAACACAACTGTTGTGTGGAAGCGGGTTAAGTGACAGATTCTGTTACAGACCTACTTGTTATATTTTTGGAAGTCAACTAAATGGTTGTGGACTAAAATAGTTTTGTTAAAAAATCATAATATTAAAGATAATTAATAACAAAAGAAAAAAAACTTACCACATAGAATTCCAAGAGCACAACTAAACAATGCCATGTAACCAAAATAAAAGGTTGTTTGGAATAGACCATACATCCTGTAAATAAAGGAACTTTATAACTTGAAATAAATAAATACAATTTATAAATTAAAATCTAGGACATTGTAGTAGAGTCAAACTTAAGCATAATAGTAACATCAGTATATGGCTACTAATATACCAACAATAGCGAGTCATACCTATTTAAATAAAATTGGGATGCTGAATTTTTAGCAAATCATCTTTTTTGTTAACACATGTGCTATCTCGCTTTGCACAACAATGAGATAGCACATGTGGGAACTTAAGTGACAAGATAGTACTTAGGTTAAGGTATGTATAAAAAATAAAATAAATAAAAACATTAGAGACACCATTTGAAATCATGATTAAACTGCTTAAAGGTCCTTACTTGGTCTTGAAGAAGTAATAGTAGAAGGAGTACATATATACATAGCCAGCAGTTGAAGCACCTGACAAGAAACTAGTCCATTGCCTACCAAGAACAAAAGTAGAGATAAAATAGTCGTTAAAATTTTGTTGCAGAAAATTTGTGTGGAAGGGGAGTAAGAACAGATAGCATTAGCATTGATATAAATACAGCAACAGATAGCAACGTTAGCATTGATATTAAATTTTTCATTCAATTGTATGGGAAATTTTATTTAAAATTAATATTTGAAAGAACATTTATGTTTGTGATATAAATCGGTTTAGAATGACGTGATAATATGTAGTGCAATGGAGATTCTTTAATATTTAATGGTTAATTATTTTTTTACTAAAAAATAGAAAGGTATTACCATTAATGGCGATTTTCGTCTGTGGTACTTTTTTTCCCACACAAATTCTATTTAATAGCCAGATTTTAAAAATTATTTTTTGTTAGAAGAGTATGACAGAGAAAAATCTTTTATACATTTTGTCCAGATGCATTACCATCCACGTGTCCTTTATAAGATGGTCAGTTATTATTTAAGTTCTATTACTTAAGTGTCTGTCTGTCCTATTAGTATTACTTTCATTTTTACTTGATTCTAAGAGTTAGATTTGAATTTTTTTTCCCCAGACAGATAGGATATATACCATTTTTTATACTTTTTTGCCTCTGTCTGCACTACAAAAATTTCAAAGAGTGTTTTTTTTTTAAATGGTATGTTACAGTAGTTGTTTCAGAACTTTTTGTCAACAAATATTTGGTAAAAATTGCAGTACACTATAAGTTTAAAAACAGTATATTTATGATGAAATAATATTCTTTTCCAAAACCTTCATACATATACAACGAAAACAAAACTTAAAGTAAATAGCAAGGTAAAAATAAAGTAGGTTTTCAAGGTAAAAATGAAGTATAAGTTTACGATTTAGGTATTTGAGATTGCCATTATAAGATATGTTGTCACACCTGGTGTAAACAGATAAAGATTATTCCTAGTTGTTTTATCATAAAGATAAAATCAAATAGGGTTAATAGGTAAAAAATTTCTGTCTTAAACATACATTCTCATTTAAATTGAACAAATAATGATGGTTAAAAAGATAAATGTTTTTATGAGAATTAAAACGGTGTTAAAATAAGAATAAATCTTGTCTTTTCGAATGAATTGTCGTCAAAATTTAAAGCTTAAGAATTTGGATGAATTTTAATCCAATGGAGATTGTTTAACCCTCTCAGGGATAAGCAAATTGGATGAAATGTAAACTTGTTTTAATTGCATAAGAATTAAATGTAAAATTTTACTGAACAACTTTTTAAATTACATTTTAAAATTAGCACGATTGGTCCGATACTTGGAAACTCTTGTAATGTAATATTTACATACAAAATGATATGAATACAATTTAACCAAAAAAACACTTTTCATTCTGATAAAATTGCCAAATTTTCTCAAATAATATTCAAATCTGTCAGACCTTAAATTAAATTAATGTTTTAAACATGTTTTCTGAATGGATTCACAAAAAATTTATGGAACTCTTTTTTTTACATGCGCGGAAGGATTTCCTTTTCTCCATAGCATATTTCTATTTACCCAACTTAGATTGGCAAGGAGTGTAAGAGTCCTATTTAATTTTCAGGATTCTTGTAGGACCCAAGTAAAAATAAATACATTTGAAAGATATCTAGGGAGGCATACGAAACATTTAAAACTTAAGGATACACCTGATTTTTTTTAAAAATGTGTGTACTTACCATCTATAATCTTCTGCATTCAGCAAGAAATAAGTGCAAACAATAGTGACACACACAGTGACTATAGCCAGAATAATGAACACAAGAAGCATGAAGCCATACACGTAGTAGATTTTGTAGGCCCAGAAGGAAGTAAAAATGAAATACCTAGTCAAATAAAACTTTTTTTAGGAAAAAACTTAATTCAAAAGTAAACATGCTAAAATTATAGAATTATATTTTTAAATAACGTTTATAAATAATTACATTTTTGATTCAAATATATAAAAATTTGAATAATATCTCTTGTGTTCTAAAATAATACATTTTTTATACTTTTATTTAATCAAGGTTTATTAGATTTTTCAAAATATCATTAAATACTTTTTAATGAAAAAAATAATTAACCTGTAAAAACAACAGGAACTTAATATTTCATTACGCCATCAAAGGGGTAACCTTAGCTTTAAACTTCTCAAGCTAAGAATTTTTCATTAAATAAAATCTTTTAAATTTGCTTGCCTTGAACGCTGAGTAAAAAAATACTCAAAAAGAAAGTTTAGGGTTTTATACTTCGGCCAAAGTTAATTCATTTGTTGGTACCATATTATTCATTTAACCCTTTCAGTCCCAGTGATGTCATTTGGCATCATCATGTTTCTGATTAATTAAAAAATAATAATAGGGCTGACATCTATTGGGATGAATAAAAAAGATTTTCTAACAGAAAAAAGTTTGAAGAATCAAATGCTGTGCGTTTTGATATCATAAATGGCTGTAGACGATCAGAAAAAAAATTTCTAAAAAAGAAAATGATACCAAATTGTAATTGGGACTGAAAGGGTTAACAGCAGAAATAAAAAAAAGTTTTTATAAATTATCATAAGTTTTTTTAATTTAAAGATAGAACTGAACTTCGCAATATCTAAGAAAACATTTTACGTTAAATAAAAATTTATAAAAACAGTGTAATAAGAAAAAACCTTACATCTCAATAAAAATAGAGCCAAATGGTAGAATTCCTCCCAAGCAAATAATTACACCTGGTTCCATGAACCATTTTTTCTCAGGAATTGGTCTGGGAACTGCATTGACCCTGCACGGGTAGTTGGGCTGGCCGGACAAATTGCGGCCCAGAACTGTGCCCACAAGTGTAAGGGGCAAAATGACAAACAGGCAGATGCATGTCACAGCAACCTAAATAGAATAACATTATCAATTAATATGAAGCAAATACTGTCGAATTTAGTTATATCAATCTCGTCCTTAACACCATAAACCTTCCTACGAATACATGCCCATAGACCTAAAAGTTATGTCTTGCCTATGACCCCAATTTTTCATTAACTCCTCAGTAAATATAGCTAAAAATAGATATTTTCACTATCTAAATTTTATTTTTCAAATTGAAATTATGTGATTCGCTAAATTTGAGATTTATTGACTGTGGATAGTGAAATTAAACTACTATAGTCTGTCTTTTTACTATGCATGCCCCAAAAAGACTTCCTTCCCCCATCCCTTTGCTTGGTTTCTAGGAAAACGGGGAGCATCACTTTTCTGAACCTAACGCGTTTGGGGTTCTGTTGTGAGGTTACCAATCTGATAAGTTCAAACCCAAGTATGGTAGGGATAAAACACTCGCGCCGCTTCGAAGAAAACCACATGTGGGGATGAGGGAGGAAAATGCTTTTGAGGCTCGTATTCTGGTTAGACCTACTATATTAGTAGCACACAGAGTTAAAATGTATTCAATAGATGCCATTTTACAGCTTTAATAACAGGGTGGTTACAAAATCCTAGAAAAAAAGTTCTCTGATATTTTCATGATTTCCCTGATACTTTCACAAAAAAATTCCCCGATTTCACAATTTACCTAGAAAACATGCAATGCACACAATTCAATGCAGTACAGAAATTTAATCCAGACATCGCAGGAATCCGGATTATGGGTTAGCCAACCTAACTTTTCTACATTTCCAAAAATCTGCATAAATTTAGAGGAATCATGTGATCAGAGAATCATGTTATAACATGATTCACGAGAGAGATTTGTCCTTCAAGCAAATCGGATCAACCATAATATTTTTTTGCAAGTGTCCGTTAGTAGTGATCATAAGAATCTAAACCTGCTGTTTAAGTAATCCAAAATGGAAAAAATTCCCTGACATTTTGCAAAATTTGAAATTTTCATGAGAATTCCCTGATATTTCAGAATTAAAAAGTTCCCTGATAATTCCCTGATTTCCAGATTCTGTTACCACCCTGAATAATATGAATAAATAATACAATTTTACATGATTTCCTACACTTAATATTGAGCCTTGTTATAGCTGTTTATAATTTAATAAACATTGTAGCCCCTTGCATGCAACAACCGGGTGGGTCATAATACAGTATATTAATAATTTAAGTCCTAATAAATGTTGTTGAACTCCGTTAACATGAATTTAAAAGAAGTACAAAATGTCACATTAGCTGAAAAAAGTTTCACAACTTTCCAGTTTCTTAAAATTTTAAGACTTCCAAACTTTTCAAATTACTATTAATTACAAATTACTTATTTTAAATTACTGGCGCAGTATGGTCTTAGATGCAATTGCACCATAAAACCAAAACATCCATTCATCCATCAAATTACATTAGACCATGAATGTCTGATTTAATTGAGATAGAAAATAGGTCAGATAATAAATTTTTTTGGAAAATAGATAATTTGTGATTAAATAGTAAAACTTATTGTACAGAGAAGAGGAGTTCTGAAAACCTGCAGAACCCTAATTCATGCTTGTTTTCCATTTGTGAATATTTTTTTATTAGTTCAAGGTAAATAGAATGGAAATATACATTCACTTCAACTCAAGCTAAATTTCATGTTAACAAAGTTTAACAAATTTTTAAATTATTCATTAGGCAACCATGGTTTGACACTGAGCTGAAAATGTTGTAATAACTGCATAAAATATGTAGTTTAATACAATACAGAAAAGTCAAACTATTAAAAAATATAAATAAGAATAAAAGAAGGTGAAACAAACCTAGTATAGGGTATTTTAATAATATAACTGGTTTTCATATGTTTGAAGAATTCTTAGAACAAGAATAAAAAATTAATCAAAATATAACGTTGCATTTAAACTTTTCTTTAGATGGAATATACAATGTTGGTTGTATTTTATATTATTGGTCAATTTCCTTCACACTGAGCCCGGAGTAGAGAACTACCCAATTTTTTAAGGCAAAGTGGGGCGGCTTAAATTTTTTATAGAGCCTCACAAGGGAGGAGGTCTGACTTTTGCCCCTCAGCATGACACATCTGTTTTACAGGAAGGTTCCTTTCACACAACTATTCTCACTCACAAATCGGAATTTTGAACCACATCAAAGGCCGATAACCCCCTGATCTGGTACCCAAAGAGGTATCAATTTGGCATGGGAACATGAAGGATTTTATGACCACGACATATTTAACCTGCCCCAGTCACCATTAGCAACACAGCAGTCTTTAGTCGAATACATACAACCATCAATCCAGCAACCATCAGAATTAAGAGCACCGCCGAGGACAGAACCCACAACCCTTCCGATGGGAGGACGACACTTCACACGACTGAGCAACTGCGCTCACTAAAACCTATACTTGTTTTATAAGAAAGTAAATGACAAATTAATAAAAGAATCAGTTTTTATTAATGTCAAGTGTTGCGCAATGACTTACCATGGTACCAAAAGGTATAGCTCTAGATGCATGATAATAAATGGCTATGAAGTTGATTAGGAATGCAGTTCCACAAACAAGACTTGGAAGGAGGAAAGCACTTGTAACCATCTGTTTTATCCACATCTTACCTATGGACACATGGAAACTATGTTATCTTTCCCTCACAGCATTCTAAACACAGTGCTATGTAAAACACAGTGGAATTGCAAATTATTAAAGCATTAATTTGAAATATATAGTACTTAGTTGGATAAAGTGCCTTATTGGTGTACATGTAAACTATTTATAGAAGACAATTAACGACAGATAACATTGTTAACAAATGAACTTGAAAACCAAAATTTTTGAACCCTACTTTATTAAAAGTTAAGGAAGCTTTCATTTTGAAAATATAATAATCATTTGGATCAGGTAACTTATTGAGATACATTATTATTTTTAGAATATAATTAGCGGCAATTAAATATTGTTAACAAATGACTTGACAATTCAAATTATAGCAAATATTTCTTGAAACTCCCAAAAGAAATTATACTTCACTAATCTGTTTTAAGATCAAAAGCAAATTTTTAAAAATATATATATTAAATAGAAACAAAATGGAATTATTGGTTAGATCCTTACCTCCCATCCTAGCAAACAGGCTACCTCCAAAATAACCGTTGATTGGGGAGGTCACAGCATACACAAATATGGATGTGCTCAGTAAAGAACCTCTCCTACAAAGCAAATTCAAAGATTGGAATTGTTGTAAAGTTACAGTAAATAAGGAATCGGTGAAATTTCTCACTTTTAAAGTGGTTGGCGATAAAACTTTAATGTTACAATGTCTTAATGCTTTTACATATGTAAAAAAATTGACTAGGTAAGTTTTAATTAAACTATAAGACAAGGTTATTATTCTTAACAATATTTTTGAATTATACTATAAATTAAACAATAATTTATTATTTGAATCCATGTAAAGATATTGTTAATAAGAAAGCAATATCAACTTAAACATTAAAAAAAAAATATGTTACTGAGGACAAAATGAAGTTCCTCATTAAAAGCACTATGCATCATAAGAGATTGCTTTTTTTTTAAATGTAGAACTTTTCAAACAATATTAAAATTATACATTTGAAAAGATCAAATAGGAAGTAATTAGTGAATCCTCTTCACCTAAATATACTTATCACCAATGCTTACCTTTAAAATGTGCACTTCAAATAATGCAATTTTTAATTCTATATTATTATATCTGGCCTTTTTAAAACACAATTTTTAGAAAATAACTATTTCCTAGCAGCATAGAAACCCAACACTTTACTTTTCTAAATCACATCAACTTACTCCAAATTTTACAATTCAAATGCTAACAAAACAACGCATCATTTCACTTCAAATGACACAACAAGCAGCTCTACTTTTAATTTCTTACTAGCATAAACAGAGAAACATGCACTTTATAATATACAATTGGGATAGCAAAGACTATAAAAGGTTAATAGGGATTGTCAGTCTCATAGAGCTAATGCATCAGATTTGGAATCACAGCTTGTGCAAAAGTATTGCTTTGCCATAGTTCCCCCTTTTTCCCTAGGTATGGAAATCAACATAACATCAAAATGAAGCAAATTTGAAATAAAAATTTTGTACAGTTATTGAATAATATATTTATGAAATTTTAAAAAAGGTCAAAAACGTACTGCCGAAGGCAATACTATTTTAAAACTTTATCAATTAATAATTGAATAACTGGATGTTATTTTCTTTTCAGTTTTATTTTAAATTGATGTTATGATGATTCCCATACCTGGTGAAAATGGTATAATATGGTTAAGCAAATCTTTTGCAAAAGTTGTGATTTCAAAACATTAGCTCTATGGGACTGACAGTCCCTCTTAAAGCTAGCTTCACTTACTCTGTATACAGTTCACCAAGAATAGAGAACATAATGACACAGGAAATAACTACGGTGAGCTGGTATCCTGAACCAATAACCGCAGAAAAGAGGGTTGGGTAGGTGGGAGAACGGAACACATCTCCGTGAACTTGTTTCCAGCCGTACTCATCACCTAGATCTCGCTCCTGCAACATGAATTATGTAGTTAAGTTTAGTTTGAATTATCGTCGCACCAGAGCTACACTACGGATATTGGCGACCGGCGTCATAATAAGGTCCACTTCTGGTAAACCAATACTTTTTTATGCAATATCTCCGAATGAGTATACACAAATCTGTACCTCAGCACAAAAAAAGGCACATGATCATGGTATTTTTCTATTTATTTTGTTTTTGTTCTAAATAATAACTATTGTCAAGAAATAAAAAGTTAATGCCAAATAAGATTGCAATTATAGCAGTTATAGTTATTTGATTTTACTTTAGTACTTTTGTAATGATATTTGTTTATTGGTTTGTTAAAAAATAACAAAGAAAATAAGTAAACTACCATATCATCCATTTCTTCATCTTTACTGTAGCGGGCATAATCCTTACGTAAAGTTCTCATGAGAATCATACTGACAAGGCCGACCAGGAAAATTACCATCATGAACGAGTTGAAAATTGAAAACCAATGGATCTGTCATAAAACAAAAGCAATTTATAAACAGCAGTATTTTTGAAACTGCAAGTTAACTTTTTTTAATTCAATCAAACATAGAGAGCAAACCTTCACCATTAACGCCAGGTGTTGCCCTAGTACGAATCACTTAGACACAACCAAAAACATGTGCAACAAAGTGCCCAAATAGCTAAATACTTTTTTTGTTGCCTTGTAACTTATCTCACTAAACATCACATGGTTCTGTTTTGATGCACACTCAGGTTTATTACCAATGAACTATAGGAAGGTTCTTAAGAAAATTCATTTACAAACTAACAGATAAATACTTGAACCTTCCAATATTTATATTTTTTTCAAAATATTTATGAAACTCGCACTAATTTAAGTGTTTGAAAGAATGAAAAAGAGGAATACACTTTATAAGAAACAAGGAATCTAATTAATGAGTGATTATTCCAGGTTGATAAGTTTTTTTTTTTAAATCTTTGAAAAGTAAAGGTTTCTTAATTGAGGACATTTTTTAAAAAAATAATCAGTCATCTTAAACTTCCGCTACAAGTACATCTAATTTAGATATATAGAAGTTTTTGAGAGGGCAAAATAAATGCAAATATATTAAACAGTTATTTTCAAGAAAATCTTAATTTATACTGGAACATGCTTAGATAAGATAAAAAAACATAAAAATCCGACATAAGAGTGTTACAGATAATAAAACAAACAATTATGATTACCCTGTGTTGGAAAAAGCTTGGGTCCAAATACTTATCAAAACGGTCTTCAAACTTCACACTTGAAGGTTTCCAATTGACCTATGTCAGAAAAAAAAACTATATGTGCAAGAATACAAATTTATAATCACAAAAATTTTGAACTGTCAATGGAAAAGTTTAAAATTTATTTTGAAAACATGTTTTTTAATAATTCACTGCTTTAGGCTTTAGAGATATAATTTTATTAAATTTACTGATAATCACATTAACATTTATGCTTGCTTTATTGAATAAGACAAAGTATCTTACCTCATAAGTAAATGTGATTTTCTTCCCCTTTTCTAGCTTTACTTTCGCTTCACTGGTTAAATTTACATCCACTATCTGATCGCCATTGTACCCAATATCAAACTTTTTATGGGTCCATAAATAATAGCTATTATCAGATTCTTCATACTCACCAGCAATGCCTAAAATATCAACACGGTATTTTAATATTAATAAAATTTTTAATTATGATTTTGGAGATCATCAAGTAATTACTATTTTTTATTAAACTGATTTTAGCAAAAAAAAAAAAATTTTTAGATTAAAAGATAAATCTATTCACTGCACAATTAAATATATAACTGTTCATTTAATTTTAACACTTTAAAGACGGGCGTCGACTGACCCATAGACTAAGACCACTCTAAGTTTGAAACTCTCATTGGAGAATTTCTACATTGAAATTGACATAGAAACTAGCGCTCCCCCCTTTGTGTTTAAGAGAACTTATGTAATGGTTTCTGGCTGCCTGTTTGCAGCCACCTTTAGGAGCTTTAACAGAGCCAATTACACCTCGTAATTTGGAACCCTTATCAAGTGACGATAGGGATCTATTTTGGACGGACAACTTATTTTCGACTTTATTTTTGAATATGTACAGCTACTCATTGACTTTAATAGGCCCATCCTCAAGATATTTGACCTTGTGCTTCTTTTTTCTCCATAAATAAACCTACAGACTGACTACGCTTGTCATTTTAGACATGGTCCTCCAAAGGTCCACAAGTGATTCGATTGAATAACTCGTCAAATATTCATCCAAATGTATCAAAAACTTAGATTTAGGGGTTTTCGAAGGTTTTTCACATTTCTAAGTTATTAAAATTGGGTGTTGCTATTGAAAATTTTAAAGTTCGTAACATTTTTAATATTAAGACGGCCCCTTATGCAAATTTTGTGTCATGCAATTAACTCAAAATGTTATTTGTTCACATAGTCAAAAAGGTCCGATGTAAAAGGATGACTATCGGTTGAAATAATCACTAGTGGGTAACTTTTTTTCCACAGCTGTACATTCCGAAGAAACAGTAACCCTACAATCGGTACAATGATGCCAATCAACAAATCAATCTTTAATAGTGTTTTAGTTCCTTTCGACACGTTAGAAGAGCTGGGCATTAAATTAAGTTGCTGGTCTAGAAGAATTTTAGTCGATAGGTCAGTCGACGCCCGTCTTTAAAGTGTTAAAATAGAGAAATGCTGATTATACAAATACTGCAGTTTTAACTTATAACAGCAATTCATTAAAAAAACCATTACAATCTATATAAACTGATTTTTTTAAATCTTAATATGTTCTGCATAACATAATTTTTTAAATATTGGAATATAATGAATTATATAAACTAATTTTCATACCCCAAACAGGTAAATCATCCAAATACATCTGGTACCAATAATGATTTTTGACAGCATAGATAAAAGCCTGCAGCTTTTCTTCATTGAGATCAATATCACAGTATGGATTTTTAGGCGAATTGGCTGAGGAAAAAAAAGGTTTAAATGAACAACTTTTTAAAAGCATTAACAAAAATTATTACATAAAAGAAATGAAAAATATCAATTGAAAACATAACTCCCAACAAGAATTATATTTGTGAGTGCTCTAAAGGTTGTTATTGTCTTTCCAAAAAGGTTAGAGTCATAAGTCCATACGTATCTCAAACAGTCAATGTCAGTTGATATCAATATGAATAACCTTTGAAGAGTAGAGAATCGATGCAGGAGCACATGCTCAATATAAGAGAGGTTAAGTTGAGGTATCATTGCACTAGAGCCACATGGGCTACTTATTGGCGAGGCAATTTAAAACCAGTCTAGTAATGAAATGCTACCCAAGTCGGCACCCAACACAACTCTAAAGGGCGACAACTACACAGTGTCAGGATTTCGTGGCATATTTAATATGAACTCCCTCTACACACGTACATGAGGCATTATTTGGCTGCACGGACCCCTGAGACCTTTTGCATGCAAGGCAAGCGCCTACTGATTGGGAATCCCCAAGCTCTCTATATCACACTGTACGCGGAAAACTGAACTATTGCACAAATGTGGTTTTTTTAATTGTAAATGTTATAATATTCAAAATTTAAATATCGAGCGATTAAAACAATTGGTATAATAGTTGGAATGCAGTAAGCGAATCATTATTTTTTCTAACCTTTGAAGAGTAGAAAAATTGACACAGGAGCTCAAGATCAATCTAAGTATAACAGAGGGTTAAGTTGAGATATCATTGCACTAGAGCTACATGAGCAATGGAAAAAAATAAACAAATGCAATGTAAAAAATAAACTTCAGACCATTTTTTCTGAAAAACTAGTATTTTTGTGAGAGGTATCTTTTCCGCATAGTGCGATATAAGAGAGGTTGGTCATTGCGGCAGGCCTGTCAAAAATACGGTCTGGGGAGATTTTTACATCAGTACAGTGTGGACAGCTTTGATGACCATTAGGGAAGATTTTTGTTAATGCAAGGTGTTGAGTCCTCAGCCTTGCAACATTGTTTGAAATTCTCTGATTATAATTTAAAACGGGAAAAGTTATTGTTTTATTGGGAAGACTTGTGGCTGGCAATTGCAAAAGCATTGGCAAGCTGTAAGGGACGTTGATATTTTTTATTGAATAATAATCATAGGCTTGTTCAGACAATCTTTGCAATAACCCCAGATAAAAATTACTACTACTGGTATTGTAAAAAGTGCCCCGGCTGCATTCTAGAGCTTGAGGGGGATCGACCAGGTATGACAAGAATTTAAAGGCTCAACAGTGGCCATCTTAAAAAGGAACGACTTTTAGCTCAGACTGCAAAACTTGTCCAACTTGCAGCAAGTGTCATCTTTTGCCAGCCTCTCGGGAGTATATCCTAGACTGCCTGGGTCTAGGTTTAGAAGACCTCAGACCATCTCCACTTTTTGTAATTGACTTTGCTAGACTACATGGAGTCAATGGAACAGATCTAGCTGTTGCTAGGTCACGAAGGTTCAACAACGATTACCTATGCTAAGCTAGTAGAATGTTGGGAGCAAAGGGAAGTGGTCCAATGTTACATCACAAGACAACCCTTTTCTTTAGTAGGTTACAATAGGGTGAGAGCAAATACTTTAGTATGAGTGAGGGTTTTGGACTTGACTTGATCCAATTGTTAGTTGGAAAATACCAATTATTCAAGTGAAGAAAATTGAATTATTTTTCTTATAGACCTTCAAGAGGCTCAATATCGTTCGATAAAATGTAAGTAAAATCTAACCAGAATTTGGCAAAAATGATTATATCAAGTCACCCCTGGCACAACACAAAGTTTTACAAAGGAAAGCTTAGGGACTTATATGGAAGAAGAAGTATTGCATCTGGTGTAAGTCAGGTCTTAAGATAATATTAATTTTATTACAAATATCACTAAGTATAGTTATGAAATAACTAAAAAAAATCCACTTATTTCTATTTTGCAACCACTAACTCCTTAAGATGATCCTTACCTTTAAAATGAATTTCAAACCCACTTATTTCCAATTCCACTCCCAGTAAAGCTTCACCGAGGGTTTCATGGTAATGGTCGATACTTTTCTTTGGACCAGTACAAAATGGCAAAGAAAAGTAGGCATATGTTTCTTGTCGATTATGATATGGTCCGACAGTGTTCATCCACAGAACAACTTCTTCGTTATTTTCATACTAAAAGACATTAGAAAAGATTAGTGAGGGATTCAAAATATACATTAAATTGAATACACACAAATCCTTTGGCAGCTATGGTTAGCCAGATTTCACTAACCGATAGGGCCTGTTTTTCCATAAGCCTTGAAGCCCGAGTCTAGGACCCCTAAATTCAGTTTCTATTATGCTTAATGCTGTAATTAACCAAAATATCAGTTAGCTAAAATAATTATGATACTCCACTTTGATTTTTGCTCAATTTTGACTAAGAAATTGACCTAATGTGATTGTTTAGATCAATATTTATAAGGAAGCCTATAAAATAGTAGCAAAATTTTATACAGGTCATATAGCATCATCATTACTGGAAATCATACGCAATATTTTTCCTAAAAGGGGCCCCAAAATAGGTTGTGCCTATTGTCGAAAATTTCCTAGAACAGGCCCTGCTAACTGGTTAATGACACACAAAATATAAGAAAAAACCCAACAGATACAGTTATGATATAATGGCCGGTTTGTTCATTGGCAACTTTTGGCAAGCTATAAAAATTTAACGTAGGGTTGCTACATCTATTGAGGTCTATGAAATTTGAAAAGGAATGAATACAACATTTACATTTTCATTGCTTGGCAATGTAACACAAATTGATACCGGCCATTATATCATAGCTGTTCCACCCAACACATGGAAATCAAAGTTCCACTGAATCTTAAATATTTTAGTTTAGATGTCGAACACTACTATCATAGTTTAGCAAAAACTTGTTGCACTATCTGGTGAAATAGTCTTAAATCAGTAAAAACGATTTCTTTATTTAAGGATATACAGTGGTGGCCAAAAGTGTGGACACTTTTTGAAAGTTTCCTGTTTTTCAACATTGTGTGCTTGTAGAATATATTAATTTTCACTTTTGGCAATTTGTATTACTAAATTCTGCATTAAATTACCTTCAATTTAATGTATAAACTTTTGAATTTAAGTGAAAATAAATATATTTTACAAGCACACGAAGTTACATGAAACTGTAAAAAAGTGTCAATACTTTTGGCCACCACTGTACTTATGAATAAAACAAACAGTTCACACCCATACTTTTCGATTAATGGAATCATATCATCAATGGTTCACTTTTAAACACATCTTGTACAAATTTTCGTATGCTCATTAACTTAATATTAAAAAAAATGGGACTAGCATACCTAATTACTAGCAAATACCCAACAACATGCACAGTTGGTTGGAATTCTTTTAGTTTTTAAAATGTTGTGCAGGTTATGTTAGAGTTAAACTTGACTGTTTTTTTTTAATGTTTTAAGGAAAAGTGAGAAGTTAGTATAAACAGTTTGACAACAAATTATAATTTTTTCCAAAGTGAGAAAAAGAGGATTTATAAAATTTCGATCACCTTCTTTCAGTTATACAGAAAAAATAATAAGAACCCTGCACAAGTTCTTTAATGAGGATTAATAAAATATAAATCAAATAGAAAATAAAGTACAAATATTCCAAGTCAACTCCTCAATAATTGGTAAAGAAAGTAAACTTTAAATCTTTTTAGGCAGATTAAAAAGGACTGAATTCATCATATTCCATTCTTTTTCAAAATTTAATATGCATTTTCATGAAATAAGTGTCATAACGATTAGACGGATGCAAGTTGGGTCATATAAGGTATGAATAATTAAACTTGATGATCTACTTTTTCTATGATCGTACATACTTAGTCAAATAAAGACAACTGAATAAAATTTTACGAAATACTAAATAGAGCATTATATTAAGTATGGGCAAATACAACATTTGTTTAGACATACTTACTTTATGGGTATGTTCATCACTGGATGTAAGAGTAAAACAAAACGAAAGAACAAATGCAATGGAAAAGAACGATTTCATACTTGAATGAACTTTTAATAAATAAAGCAGAATGACTGGTTTAATTAAAAATCAATATTTCTAAATCTAGCCGGCGTTACTCTTAGCGGTGTAAAATCATTTAAATCATAACATTACTTAAATTGTTACGTTTCATCAACGTTTTACAACAGGAGGCAAATCGCAGCAGAACAGTACACAATCATCAGTCAGAAAAGCGATTAAGATTAAACTTTTTAATTATGCTAAAAATTAAGACCCAGTTTTCATTTTAAAATAATGAAACAAATGATTTTTATTCGTAATATGGTTTGCAACTGATTTAAATTGTCTAAAACACTCTAAAATATAAAGTATATTTGGTTTGTGAAAGCTTGAGAAGAAAAGCACAATGAGCCCAAATAAATGTTTTATTATTAATAATAATTATAAAGTTGTTATTGTTAAATTAACAATATTTTTTCTTTCATCTAATTTTCAAGACAGTTTATGGTGTGTACCCTGGATATTCGATTATTCGATACACCAACGACTCAAATTTTTCAGCCATGGTTTGATGTTAAAGATATCACCTGAGCTGACCTGTATAATGTATATGCTTTATGACGCTTTATTTTGGCTGTTGTTATTTACTTTTTCAAAAATTTTAAAGGTTTTTTTTTAAAACAAAAATCCAGTTTTTTTTTTTTTTTTTGACTTAAGTAAAAGGATTTGATTTGGTTTGAATTATCGTCGCACTAGAGCTACACAAGTAAAAGGATTACTCTAGGGCTGCAGGGAGCCCTGTGGTCAAAATGTCGGTCTCGAGAATAAGGTCGAGAGATCGATTCCCGGTGCCACTGAAGGCCTACCTAGTATTTGCGGAGCGTGCTCGTTAAATCTGTTGGGTCCGAAAGTCATATGGTCGGTCATTGCGCAGTTTACTATGGGTACAGGTTCCAGGAGACTATTTCCCTCCCCTTCAGGGACATGTTTAAATTGTAAAGGTGGCGACAGATAGCAGCATGTGTCATTTGTGTACGTGTGTGTCTTGTGTTGTGCAACTTGATGATGGTTTAAAAGCGGGTCCTTGCAACCCAGTACACAAACCTGAAAATATATGTCTACCAACCAAGGATTAGTCTTTTAAACGATTTTTAAGGCTAAGGACGTGATCCAAAACGTTTTTGATTTTTTAGCGGTTCCATTCGAGAAATCTGCATATCTAACCTCATTTCCTCATAGAAACAGTATATGCGCGAAAACCTTGTACTCGTAACATGGGTCACAAGTATCATTTTAATCAGCAAATACAGGGTGAGGCAAACAAAAGTGGCCCCTGTCTAGAGATAAGAATACGGCAGAAATGTTGCCAAGTCTAAAACCAATACAAAAACAGGTTTGCTAACTGAAGCTATTGATCGCTTCAATATTAAGCCCAAACAAACGCTTGGCGACATATTTGCCGGCAACTACGCCACGGTTTTAGAAGCTAGTTGAAATAAATATAAACAAGGTTTGTAGAGCTGATTAAGAAAAGTTCCTACTCGTGATTATATGATTGTTTCGATCGTTATTTATCCTAGAGAATCGGACCTTTTTGTTTTTGGTAATACAAAACATTCTAAATTGATTGCAAGACACAAAATTTGCATTATGGGACGTCTTCATACAATACGAACTAAGATCTGAACTCGCCACTAGTCTAGCTCTAATGCGAAGCTACTCCGATCCAACCAATGCAAAAAAAGGTTTCAGTTGGCTTCAAGATTTTCTCTCGCCAAGCGTTTCAACGTATTCCTATCTCTAGACCGGGGCCACTTTTGTTTGCCTCACCCTATAGAAATGAAAGTCTTTGTTTTTGCTTATTCGTCATGCACCATACACTATTACCGTACGTCAATACTATTACCGTAATTGAAAAATTGAACCCCTACTTTATTAGACGGTACTACTTTATTCAGCTTGTGATCCCGCAGATTGAAGTACAGTAGACTCTCTCTTAACTGGCTTAAGGGGTCTAAGGAGTCTTAAAAATGTGCAAAGAAGGTACTACAAAGCATTGTTTGATCTTTCGTGTCATTTTTTAACTACTCAATGTATAAGTATAATTTTTTTATATGTAATTCTATAAGATTTATTTATTATAAAACAAGTTTTAAAATTTATGAAACTTTAGCCAAAACTAAAATAAATGATATTAAACATGAAGCTATTTGAACACATTGTGATTAGGCTTGCGCGGTAAATTGTGAGGTCAAAATTGAAAAAATGAACAAGAAAATGATTTTATATTGTACAAATATGTGCAAACAAAGACTTATACCTAAATTCTCAGCTCAATTTTAATTAGAAATTATTTTAAGAACTTTTTTCTAAAAAAATTAATAAAAATTTTAAAATTTTGATTTTAAATTATTTTTAAAATAATTTCTAATTAAAATTGAGCTGAGAATTTAGGTATAAGTCTTTGTTTGCACATATTTGTACAATATAAAATCATTTTCTTGTTCATTTTTTCAATTTTGACCTCACAATTTACCGCGCAAGCCTAATCACAATGTGTTCAAATAGCTTCATGTTTAATATCATTTATTTTAGTTTTGGCTAAAGTTTCATAAATTTTAAAACTTGTTTTATAATAAATATATCTTGTAGAATTACATATAAAAAAATTATACTTATACATTGAGTAGTTCAAAAATGACATGAAAGATCAAACTATGTTTTGTAGTGCCTTCTTTGCACATTTTTAAGACTCCTGTGACCCCTTAAACGGGACCGAGGGTAAGCCGGTTAAACGAAAATCCGGTTAAACCGGAGAAATTAAAAAAAATTTAAATTTAGATGTTTATTTGATTGCACTTTTGTTTATTGATGATATTTGCCTCATGAAATACATGTACAATTGAAATAAGATGTCATATTTCAGGTTATTTTATATATTATTATTAGTGTTTTACATTTTTGATTACAAACCTTAAAAAATCTGTGAACTTTTTTTGTTGAAGTTTAGAAATTCGACAACTTGCCGGTCGATCCCCACAGCCTTCCAAGGTCAACAAGTCCTCCCCCCCCCCACCCCATTCTCCCAACAAACCACGCGTTTGAAATATGTGCGACACCGAAAATCGATTGAAATAACCAAAAACTTGAATTTTTAGCTATTTTTAACATTTTAAGGGTGGAAAATTTTCAGCCCGGTTAAACGGAGGCCGGTTAAGTGGGAGTCTACTGTACTACACTTTTTTTTTATCTTAAAATTTTCAAGGTGAAGGTGTTGATGTCTGTCCGATCCCGGAACACTTCTGCACTAAAGTATTGATTTGTTTCGATTTTGTTCTACACACCTATATATAAATAGGTAAAAAAAAAGGTTATAATTTTTTTCCCTCTCTCACATTGGCGTTTTGATAAGTTTCCCGGAGTATAAAACTTTTAAAATATTCATTTATTTTAGCACGTCTGATGATCGGTATTAGCACCTGTTCAAAAAGGTTGAAGTGGCATTCCTAAAGGCTTTTGATATTCTTAGCGATAAAAAATATGTATTAGAACAGCTGCTCTTATTTATACTATCTATCTCAAAGAATGATTTTGCGGCAATCATTGGGTATAGAGATCAAAGATGAAAGCTTTGTCGTAAACGTAAAGATACTCTTCACAACGTCCCAAATTATGTGAACGCACTAATTCATATTAAGTGTAGCTTTTGCATTCTTATAGTAAAGATCAAATATTAAAACATTTAAAGATTATTTTCAGCTAAATTTCATGAGGTGATATGATATCTAATAATATCTTGCTTCTCTTTTTGATTTCAATTAGCTATGCAAATTCCTTTTTGGTCTTTGGTTACAGGTATCCTTTATTAATTTTTATAAAAAGTTAAGTTGTATGAGAATGGAACGAACATGATTTAAAAAAAATTCTTGAAAAAAAAAAGTTTTTAACCGTTTATTTTAAAGGTATTTTGCATACAAAACATAGAATGAATTTTAGGGGGAAAAAAAAACTTTTTCTATGAATGCAAAAACGTTTTATCAAGCAAAACGATATTTCTAATGTTTATTCTATGTTAAGACTTATAATATAATTTAATGAAACTGATGTGCCCTTCGGCAAAAATACTAACCATTATAGAGTTCAAAAATTGCTGCAAAACATCCTTTTTAGTATGTTTGTTTAAAACATATATTCAGGTGAATAAATGCTTTGGTCTCAGGAGGATAAATAGTGGTAAACAATCTTTTGATAAATAATTCAACAGTTAAAGTTGCAATTTCCCTTAGATGCACATATTTTAATTCAAGGTTATTTTTTGTCTTAAAATTAAGCAAAGTTGTATTACAGAAAACATACTTTAAGTAAATGAATTTTATTTTTCTACTTTTAAGAGTAACTACTAAGTCTGAAAGCACAGAGCAAAGAAGTCACATCTAAGAGACCTTATTTCGAGGCATCTAGAATGTGTAAATATAATAAAAAGATAAGACAATAGCTTATACACGAAAAAGATTTATTTTTCTCCACATTTAATCAGAGAATGTAACATATACTAATAAAATGTACAGATAATTTCTATACACATTATGAGAATGATCATATCAGGGATGAAAAGTAAACATTTCAGTCAATTGGATAGGAACAAATACTCACAATAGCTTTACATTTTTCTGTGTTAAAATTTTTTTTGTACAATAATATCAGTTATCAATGTAAAAATCGGACAAAACTCATTCCACATAAAAATAAATCAACACATTGTGAATAAAGACAAAACACAGAACCAGAAGTCAATTGAAAATTCATTTTTTTAAAGATAAAACAACACAAAGTTAGAGGGACTCCATAAACATAGACCATACCTAAACCCACCTAATCAAAACGCCATGTTGTATCCCAAACAATAGGATTAGTTCATACCCATGCAATTCATTACTGCATCTTACACAACCAGAACTATGTACACACAAGGCAAATCTATAGATAATTATGGGTGGAAACATATAACAAGACATTTATAATAATAACGGCTGTATTTCCCCCAGGTGTCACTAATCAGATTTCAAGCAAAAAAAGGTTAAAAACACAAGCTGCGCACAGTCCCACCGCAAATGTAACAAGATCACAATAAAAGTAAGTATTAATCTGCACTATAAACCATTCGTTCGTAATATCCCTCAAAGAACGCCGCCCGAAAAATTAATCCTCATAAATAGTAAGGCTTTTAAGTGAGAAATCGCAGGCATAAAAAACATTTCACGCAGAGCAAAACATGATTTAAGTTTTGTTTTCACATAATGTATAGCAACTAAAAAGGATTATCGATAAAGCCAAACCATAATGCAAGAATACTATTAAATAAAAGCATTATATCACTAGGTAATATTTAGTTGCTAAAAGCACACTATTATCTTGAGCATAAAACAACCCTCAATTGTAGTGGTACTGTTTCTAAACAAGATACTAGGTTCTTTTCAAGCAACTAAGAGTCCACAGAGTGAATTTATGTGCAAGATTTGAGTACAATAAAAGTGTTATAACAAGCACAAAATGAAAGATGCAGGCCAGAGCATAGATTTTCTTTAAAAAGCTTCCCAGTTTAAAAAATTCAGCAGAAAAATTAAAAAAAGTTCAAAACAACAATTACATTTTTTGTTTTATTTAAAAGTTAATAGGAAGCCCAAGCTTCTTGTAAGTTTTCATTTGGGGATTTACACAATAGAACACCTTTTATAAACACTTAGTTGACAATAAAGATTCTAATCATAGTACAAAATACACTGAATCACAAGAAACAAAATAAGCAAAGAACACATTACCGCTTCTCAACTGTGGATGCAACACCATGAAAACAAGCCTAATTTTTTGTGTGTGGAATTACCACATTTGAGAAACAAGAAAAGTGCCCTTTGCTTGTGATTGAACTCGCTTTTAACAAGCTGAACTTACAATCATTTATGCTTAGAATATCACAGCTAAAACAATAAATGCATCCTATTAATAAACCGAACAGGGATAAAGTGACAGCTATTGGCATGCATTATTAAATAATTATCCAACAATTACATATATTTATAGGGAAAAATGGCTCTATGTATCTGCATTTCTCTAACATCAATCGATGAAGCATGCTATTTAGGATTTAAAACTTTAAAATAAAACTTCCTCATTAAAAAAATAGGGATTAATAATACTACCATAGTATGAGAACTTGATCTAACCATTACAATTCTACTTAAAAATTATTGTGTTTCCATATTAAAACGTCATATTCATGTACATAAAACAACAATTCTAAGGAAAGGAAGGATTGCTGTGTAAAATACTGTGCTAAAAATTTGCTCTGCTTACAAAAGGGTTTGATCTTTACATTTAAAAAATTACGATATCCATCGACTTTGACTTCAAAGTCGTTTAAAACCATCTAAATTTACACATCGCGTAGAACTGAACATGCATAGTTTAAGAGTTATAAAATATAATTTTTGGTCATGAAATTGTCATAAATTTACACCATTTACAACAAAAGAAATGGAAACATTCAGTTTTGTACAGTCCAGGTAGCCATTTTTAAAAGTTGAAGAATACATTAATGGATAAAACAATGATTATTAGAACATTGAATTGCATTTAGATAACAATATATTTTTTTTTACATCGTCAAGAGGAGAATAGTCAAACAGAATTTTACAATTATAAAGTGAAACGTGTCGTCATTTACAAGTGAACAATCATAAATCCTCCTATTATCTTACATTATTCTCAAGCAGCTATAATTGTATCTACACAGTCAAACTTAATTTTATAAGAAAAATAAAAACTTTTGCAAAAGGTATTCGGTATATTAATTCAGCTACTTATTCGAAAATCAGAGGTAGCATTTTGTCATAATTTCCTAATTAGGGTGGTACAACAAGCTATGCGCCTAATTTACTTCTCATAAATGATATTTGCAACAGAATTGGTGTGCTGTTTTGTTTTTAAATAAACATTATAAAGGATATGAAGAGGTAAAGCTATTTGTTTAATATTCAGGTGCTAAAAATAAAAACAGGGTTACTACTCTTCAGAAGCTTAGAAAATTGAATTAAATTATCTTATGCAAATTTCATGTTTTTATAAATGTAATAAAATTACTTTTTTCCCCCCGTACCATTTTAATTACTTTTTCTAATGTTCACCTTGTCTATGTAAAAATTTTGTATATAAAATATTAATAAATTTTCAAATATTTTTTTTTCTGTATAAAAAATTTCAAAAGGGTGGTACCTAAAATTGTGGTTAAATATTCAGTTTTAGGATTTAGAAAGTTTGGTAAATCTTTCAGAAATGGAGTAGGCTGTTTTAGTTATAACTGCTAAAAAACTATTTTCTGAACTTCCAGTTTATATTCAATAATTTCTACTTTTTCAAGTTTTGATACTTTCTGGTAGAGAGGCAACCCTGTTTGTATAACTATGGTGTTTGCTTTTAAAATCAGAGGTAGCAAATTGTTTTCTTATGTTAAGGGTTCAGTATTTTCTTTTTGTTAAGTATGGTAGTAAAGGAAGAAGGCTAAATTTTAAAATATACTTTTAAATTGTTTAAGTTTCTTTTCATATTGTATTCTGAAGAGACCCAATATAAAAAAACTTTAAATATTGTTTTACTTTCTTTTGAAGGAGGGTATATTGAAACCAACAACTGAAATGATACCATTAACCTTTTCAAATCTTTAAACACAATTACTGAACATTCTTTATAAAGGTTGCATGCATGAAACCAAAAAAAATTAAATCAACAAACACAACACATTATTTTTCTTTTGTGACATAAGGAGACATGCAACTAGGACATCTTTTTGTACTGTGCTACCTGTGCATGAGCACCCCATTGGGCAGCTGAATGGGCATGGTTGGGTGTAGTTTGAGTTCAGCGAGGATTGGAAAGTGGTCCGAGGGGACATGGGGGTGGGGGCAGCCATGGATGTGGTTCTCATCCAGCCAGTGGGGGTCCAGGGGCCCCAGGACCCCGGTCACTTGCATGTGGAGCTTCGAGAAGAAGACGTAGTCGATGACGCCTTTAAAGTCGTATCTGGAATAGAGGGGCTATAAGTGGGTTTAATTGATGAGGATAGGCATGCAAGAGATTATTCCCTTACGCAGAAGATCATACTTATTATTTAAATTCTCCACATCTCGAGGTCTAATTAGAAAGTGATTTACAGCTACAGATTATTATTGCTTTGTTTGACCAATTAGGGTCCAGCATCGATGATGAGAAAGGTTTTTAAGGTCAGCTTTAAAATGTGCTGGCTAAACCAGTTTCTGTGGGAACGACTACATGGTGCGACTAGATGGCGCTGTTGCTGGGATGTTAAAGATATTAATAAGTCATATTAAGGATATATGAAAAAGGTTTAATTGAAATTATTAAGTTTAAATTGGGGTTAAAATTAAAGTTTTTTGAGGGGTTTAAGTCAGGATATGTCATGTATTTTGCATAGCTAACATTAAGTTGATGCTTTGTAAATATGAATGCTAGAGAAAAGATTATGGCATGCATTGACAATTAAAAAGTACAGGGGAAAAGCCCCTTCATCGACTGGGAATCTGTCAGTATTGAGGTCTGCTTGGCGATTAGTGGCAATCGAATCCTTGGTTCAAGAGTCAAATCAGTGTCTGGTATGAATCTCGATCAAAGATAGTTGCGTAAACGCATGATAAGAACCAAAGAAACCCTGGTTTCTTTACAAGCAGACCTGTTGCAGACAGATTCCCATTTGAGGAAGGGGTTCTTCAACTGTAGTCTTAATCGATCTTCTACAATAAAAATAGATAATTTAATACTCCAAGAAAAAAAGAAATTTATAATTTCTTAATCCTTTTTTTCCCTCATACTTAAGCTACCATTTGTTAATCACTTACAAAAGAAACATTACATATGTAAATATGATATTAAAATAAATCCTTTTACTAAAAATGTAATTTTTTAATATTTATAAATATAAATGAAATATGTTAAAAAACAAATTAAAAACCTATGCTAGAAGTTTTTTTTAAATTCTGACTGTTATATATCTCTTTTACAAAAGCATTTGCATGCCATTTTATTTTAAAGTTACATCCATGAAAATAATTTAAATGAAAAACATTATTAAACAGGGTGGCTACAGAATCTGCGAAAACAAATTCCCTGACTTTTCCCTGATTTTCCAGGCTGAATGTAAAAATTTCCCTGAGTAGCGGCAATGAACTATATTAGCATGTTGGTTTCCTTCCGGTATTTGTAAAAACACTTTCTAGTATATTTAACATTAAAAAAAGATTAAAAAAATAAATAAATTTAGTTAATGAATATACAATGAGCTTTTTAAAACAAATGTATAAAAAAGCAAGCGTTAAAGCCCATATAATAATTTGTTTAGTTGTGATAAGACTTTAAGCAGCAACTCAACCACTTAGGTGAAAGCCTTTTCCGGATTAAACTGTTTTAATTCTTTCTTTTACCGGTTAAAAATGGCACTTTTGGAAATTTTCCCTGATTTTTAACAAAAATCGCTTATTTCCCTGACAATTCCCTGATTTTTCCAGATTGATTAAATTCCCTGACTTTTCCATGATTTCCCTGATCCTGTAGCCACCCTGTTAAACTACTTTTTAAAGAAAAATACATGTTTCGTAATATTTTCTCATACATTGAAAGGGAAATGAAAAATGGCTTACGAGTAATTTGTATAGGGCATGATGCCATCACTATAAGCTCTTGACATTTGAAATGGATGGGTGAATTCAGTAGCCTTTGCAGAATGACCAATTTTACTCAGACAATCATTATACACAAATTCTTTGAAGTCACAATGACGAGTAGACACACGTCCAGAACACAGGTACTCAATCACGCCTAGAATACAGACAATTAATTAACAGCCATATAAGTGGAAATAAATTGAAGTTGTACAAATCATTAATAAATACCATAATAAATAAGTTTTGTGGATAATTAAATAAAAAATTATACAAACTAAGACAATTTTCAAACCCTAAAATGGATAATTGTCTCCTTACATATTAAGAATAATAAAACTAAAAATGAACCAAAAATATTCATATATTAAGTGTTTTTTTTATTTAAAAAATATATATTTCTAGTGTTTGTTAAACCTAAATCTTGATAATTATACACTTATTTAGCAAGATTTAGAATTAACATCCGGAACGGCCAGGAAATAGGCAAATATGTATGGTTGTTTTCACTGCATTAATTTTAAATTTAACTTACTTCAAATAAAATACTTTTAAAATAAATTAAAAATCAGGTTTATTTTGTGAAAAAATGATCTTAAAAACATTTCCAGATGAAAAAAGTACATGATGAATAAAAATTTGTAAATTAAAGATTGAAAGAAAGACTGATGCCCAAAATCCGGTTTGGTTTGAATTATCGTCGCACTAGAGCTACACGAGGGCTATTGGCGACGGGCGTCGTATTTTAGAACCACAGTCAGGTGACGAGCCACACCTGAATAGGCACCCAACGCAACCGTTAAGGGCGACATCGTACACAGCGTTAGGACTTTGAAGGATATTTAACGTGCACTCCCTTACACGGGGTATTATTCGTCGGACATTTTTGGGCTGCACGGGCCGTTTACAGGTCTGCAGCTATTTTGGCGATGCCCGGATCCGAACCTGGGACCTTCCGCATGCTAAGCGAGTGCTTAACCGACTGGGCTCCCCAGCCCCAACAACTAATATAATCAGTTAATCAACAAATGGTTCGCCAATATAAAAAAAATATTAGCATAAATTCTGTTAATACATAATTTAAAAATCAAAAACAAACAATCATTACTTATAAGCAGCACCTACTGACATTACATAGTAGGGTAGTAGATAACTGAATAAGTATACATACTACTACATAGTTTTAACTCTTACAAAGAAAATTATACATTATTTAAATATCTAAAAGAAAAATAGTTGACTAATCGGTAATAGTGGTATGCACTGTAGGATTAACTACTCAAATATAATGAAGGTATTTATATAATTTAAGAATTCGATTAAACTAGACACAAACCAGGTTTTGTAAACTACTATTATTTCAATTGTATAATGCTTGAAATATTAGCTAAAGTTGTTTAATAGACAGTGGGTATTGGTCTTTTCTACGAGAAAGAAATATACTCCGATATTATTGAATTATGGAATAGAAGATGACAAAATTACTTTAGAGCACACATTTGGACTGTAAAAAATTTTAGGTACAACTTAAGATTTTAAAACAATTAGATATTAATTTCTTGGATTTGAATTAATGTGCAGGCTGTTGTAACAGAGTCTGAAGTTAAATTTGAATCGTGATCTACATTGTTAAACTTTTACACAAAGTGGCACAGCAGCTCAGGGGATAATAAGCATAAACATAAGGGTTAAAAAAAGGGATTAACCAGCTGCAATTGAACATTTTTTCAACATCAAAAGTTGAAATATATTGACAAAATATACAATGTTAATTATATGTTTATGTTTTCAAAAACACTATATTGTGGCATTCTGACACATCTAAGAGTAACCAATACATAATTTGTGGAAGGTAAGGTTAGGTGGAATAATCAGCACACTAGAACTACACAAGAGCAATTGACGGCAAGAGTAGCGATAATTTAGAACTACAGTCAAGTAATGAGCCAATACCAGAGTAGGCAACCAATGTAACTTTTAAGAGCAACATCATACACAGCTTGTGGACTTTGGTGCATATTTAACATGCACTCCCCTCAACACTGCGTATTATATGCCGGAATCTTTGGATGCACAGATCGTTTCTAGGCTGACAGTCATTTAAGCAATGCCCATCCCCAAACGGACTTAGTAGAAATCTACTTTTCCCACAATATTTCAGGGTTTATACTCTATTATTAATAGTGAAATTCAGGAGTTTGAAGGAGTTGTTTTAGGTATACAATGAAATAATTTCAGGATATAACAAACATAAAAGTACTTATATTGACAATTTGTATCATGAAATTAAAAGTAAGACAAAAAAAAAAACAAGCTCAACAAATTGCAGTGCCTTGAAAATCCAAAAACAATATCAAATTATTTGCCCACTAAACTTAAAGACATGCAAAGTCTTAAAAAAAAAAAAAAAACATTTTCTAAACAAAAATAAATGAAAAACCTCAAGTTTTTTAAAAACAGGATTATACAAATCGATTGAAAAGATAATTTTTCAGGAACCTATTTGATAAATGATTTCTAATATAAATTTCAGGAGTTATAAAAGGCCACTTAGACAAAATATTCAAAATTCAGGAGTTTTTCAGGAGGCGTACGAACCCTGAACTTTATAACTGAAGCTAACAAAGAGACTGAGTACTCACCCGAATCAGGCAGCGAGTTGAAATCTCCACACAGAATGAGGGGAATAACATTAGGATCTAGTTTTTGTGAAGGGGGAACGCTGCTCTTTTGGAGGACATCATCAACGAATGTCTTTATTTCGTGCACAAGCATCATCGTCTGAATGAGTTTCACGTCCGAGTATTCAGGATCCCAGTGAATGTGTGCAGTGCAAACCAAAATGGCCTGGTTCATGCGGGATGGGTCGACCCCTGAAATAAGGACATAAATATTAAGTTGCAAGTTGAATTTAAAAGCACAAATGAAAATTAATTGACATTGATTGATAGAACTTTTAAAGTTTTTTGGGATGATTATTACAATTAGGTAACTACAAATTTGAAAAAAATATGGGTGATAGCAAAAATAAAAAAAAATCATTTGGTCCACAACATACAATTAGGTAACTGTAGAAAGTGTAGGATTTTAGATGCCAAATATACATAGAATTGGACACGGAAAAACATTAATTTGTGTTGTATGCATCGAAAACGGAACAAAAAAACATTAATTTATTATTGTAACTGAAATAAAGATTTAACATTAGGAACATTTTTCACAGGAACTATACGAGATATCATTATGAACGTTTATATATTTTGTTTCTTACATAGCTATTCGATTTAAACTGAGGATATTTCAAAGTATAAATATAAATTTTTTTCAGAGTTTTTCAAAAATGCTTACAAAAACACAACATGAATCGATAATATTGGTCTTAAACTAAAGCTACAAATATGTAGAATTAAAAAAAAAAGAACATTTTTGACCCCCAACACCCATTCGACTCCCCTTAAAATGGCTTTCACACCAAGGTAAACTTACCAGGGCTATAAGCACCAGCTTTTGTCTGCAAAAGGGCAGCCAAACCAATGTTGTCCTTGGTCATCACACGGTTCAGCATGTCATCAGACCCTTCTGCATTCGCCATTGCCAACTGATTGAATTCCATGAGGTGTTCACGTACCAAGGTAAATCTGCAAGATCAAATTCATAAAAATTAGCAAATTATAATACAGTCAAACCCTGTAAATGCGAACTCAAAGGGAGCACCAAAATATTTTGTGTTAACTGAATTTCATTCAACAATAAGGATTTTTTTTTACATTGAACCTCCCGAGAATGGTTTTTTCAAAAAATAACATCAAATTATTCTAATTTTATGAAGTAATTCACTAATAATACATGTATATGGATCCAATTAGTAATTCAATTAATAAAGTTCATTTGGAGTAGTACATACAATAGAAAAATTAAGTAATATTTTTAAGGAACGATTATTAAGAGTAGCAAGTGAATTTTGTTAGGAAAAACTAGTGTATTAAAATTTTACTTACTTTCCCCCGTTTAATTTTGCCACGACGAAAAACTTAGATAAGCTACTTAAACTTGCCACGAAAAGTTACGGCAATGTTCACAAACAACCAAACCACTCTTTTCAGTTAAAATCTTTGAGTGCTTGGTTTGTTTTATTTAATTTCCTCAGTCACAAACATTTTGACTGTTTTTCTATTTTTTTATAACTATACCAGGAAACAATGCATTTGCGCAAGCAAAAATAAGTATGAACAGAAACATAGTAACTTGTAATTTTAACTCTGCAAGAAGCATTCGTAATATGCATCAGTT
The DNA here is from genome assembly GCA_023701765.1 of Hylyphantes graminicola. NCBI lineage: Eukaryota > Metazoa > Arthropoda > Arachnida > Araneae > Linyphiidae > Hylyphantes > Hylyphantes graminicola. The sequence continues at coordinate 21,994,114 of CM043121.1, forward strand.
GTATTTTATGTTGAAAATTAGTTGAGAGGATCAGACTTTTTAAATCTCATTTAAAATTCGGGGAATATATTTACAAAGAGGGAAGATAATTAAGAGCAGGACAGTTAAGGTTAACAAAATTCTAATTATTTAATTTCATTCACCATATTTATTAATATTTTTATTCATCCATTTTTCCCCAATAGAAAAAGAATAAAATATTTTTTTAGAATAGAAAATGGGCTTAGATCAAAAATATTAATTAATTTTACGAAAGTTGTAGCAGTAACACATTGAAGTTGAAATGTTGAGAAATTCAGTTAGGAGTGTTATACCTTTGACCTGGTCAAAGGAACAACGCATGATGGTGGTTATAGGTACAACACAAAGACATTACAAATTAAAAAGCATGCTACAGTTAAAGGGTTAGAATTACGATATTCAAAAGCTCAACAATATTTTTTGAAGTGTTTAGCTACTACGTCAAATGATTTCTATCAACAAAAGCATACCATAAAAAATTTTATTAGGCAAAACCTTATGAACAAAATAGTTACATATTTAGGATAGAAATGGATTTTTATATTTCACACGAATCCTCTTTGCCTTGAATAATCCACATTAGGATACATAAGCCCTCTAGTGGAATAACTATATACTAATTTTTATAAAATATTGCTACAGGGCCCCACAGCCTAGGTGGTCAAAAGAACTAAATGGTCAAAGGTACAACACCTTCCTCTACTTAACAAATTCTATGAAAAAGCCCCCAATAAGAAAAATATAGTGAGATCCATCTTATCATCAACAACAATAAAATAAGTCCATAATGATAACAACTTACTTATCTGTTTTATAGAATATTGCACAACCATCTACATGTTTTCTTTCATTTTCAGACATTGTTTTAGCCCGAGATTTAGGAGAAAAAATTCCATCATAGCCTTCTTCTTGTAGTTGTGGTAGGAAATATGTGTAAAATTGTTCCGTTTCTACTTCCTGCAAAATAAATTAAGTTAGACAAATAATTTATTAACCTAAAACTTTTTTTATTATTAACTCAAATTATTTTTTCTACACAATTTATTTTTTAAATCTTATTTTATTTGTACATGAATCTTTAACGATTACAAATATAAACTATGTTGTAAACACTTATTTTTTAAGCAAAGACAAAAAAGAGCTTCATTAACTAAGAGTTTGTTAGCGTACACCAATCTCTGAACACAGTGGTGTGTTATACACCCCGATCCCTTGTGGTTTATGCACCTAGTTTGGTGATAAAGTTTTCTAAATGTGTCACATGAATTTATTGTGGCTTGGGCTTTACATAACAACCATAGAATTCACCACTTAGAAAAAAAAATAATCAACTGACGCATTAAATAATATCCCAGGAAAAACTAAAAAAGTGCAAAAACACAAATATGGCACAGCGACAATTATCCTTCTTTTGAATGATATCTTGTTCATCAAATTTATTGAGTAGCTAAAAAATCACTCTCAGATTTGTCTATATTAATTAACAAGCACAAACTCAAATCTATTGGAAAAGTTTAAGGGCTATTAAAGAGTCAGATATAAGACTACTAGAATTTAAGGCTATTGCTAATAAAATAATTGTCAAATATTTTCAGATTTGATCTTCATAAATACATGTAATATAAACTAATGTGGCAGATTAATAAAATCTAAGTAAATTAGCTTGGCTTAGATTAAATTGGAACCACGAGTCATACAATAATAGAAAAGAGATATTTGTATTTTATGTCATTAGGTTCACATTAGGAATAAATTTAAAGGAATTTTAGGAACTCATAAAATATATAGCCTTATAATCAGGGTTCTTTATAGAAAGGCTCACGATAACACAATATTAAATACGAGATACATACATTCTTTCACATAACATTTATTTAGAAAATTATCTTTTTTTTTAAAAAACGCAACTCGACAATCTTAGCTTTTTGATTTAATTTAAACAGCATTATGAAAATCAATATACAGACCTGAAGAGAAATAATATCAGCTTTATAGTGGGTAAGTTCTTGTAAAATATGTTTTTTCCTATAGGACCAATCTAATGCCCAATTTGGGCAGTAGCCATACATCTGGCGTGTTGCATATTTATCACAGAGAATATTGTAGCACATGACTGTGAATGTACCTACAAAAAAGAAAAGTTTAAAACATCAAAACTAAAAGTATTTTAAAGAAGAAATTTCAATACATACTCCTCTTGAAAAGTTATTAAAAGTGATAGAATATTAAACTTGCGCTGAATAGTTGTAATTTGGAACCATGTATTACAAGGGAGATGGGTAAAAAAGGTTATTATCTATTAAAAAAAGGTGTTATTGTAATCGAAAATATAAATTAAATAACAGGAGACGTTATTTTATAAAGTTGGGCGAACCTTAAGTGTACCAAAAAAGTTTAATTATGTCATATTCTTAAATACGATTCTTTGTGTAGAATCTTCACTTTAGATTGTTTAATTTTGAAAACAAAAAATTAAGGTTTAGTACAAATAAGTCAACTGGTTACTTCAGCACTAAACTTATTTTTTGGACTCTATAGAGAGAATTAGATATTCATCTAGCGCATATAACTAAATACAAAAGACTACGAACATATATGCCTAACGTGATTTTCTAACAATATTTTTTCCTTGATTCAGCACCCTAAAACTCAACATTGTCTAGTCAAAAACTCATGTAAAAGCATTTTTTATTATAAAATATTGAAACTGAAGAAATAACTAGTTAAAAAAAATAAGTTCAACAATACTAAGCATAGAACTTCCGGCTAGTTCGAGATAATAACTCGGGTATGTTTTAGCCTTTATGCATTGGCAATAGAGGGCAGCACGAAATTACTAGAACTCGCTCCGGAATGGTTACGAAGTTACGAATTTTCACTCGGATTTTTTTTCTTACGGTTAGCAAATGCTAATAAAGAAAAAAAAAACTTAAATAGTGAAATCATTAACTTTTCTTTTTCAAAAATCACCAACGGAATTGTGCCAAGTAGGATTTAAGGTAAAGTGATTTCTGCATTTTTTTCTGTTTTAAAAGTTAACATTGCGAAATCCCGCTTTTTATCTGGGTACTTTTTATCCCCATTTAGGTTTGCTAATGCGCTGCAAAGATTAAATGAGTAGTCTTTTCACAAGAAGTGATAACAAAGTAAGTAACCATCATCGTTAGTACAGAAAAATCTCACATAGTCAAGCAAAGTAAGCAAAAGACTAAGTGAAGACCAATAAAGTTATCAAATCTTTTTAATAGGTAGAAACAGTCAAGTGAAGAGCCGATTAATGATTAGGCACCCAACACAACTCATTTAAGGGAGACATCGCATGCAGCGTCGGGACTTCAGATCATATTTATCGTGAATTCCTCTACGTATTAATCGTCGGACTTTTTAGCTGCACAGGCTGTTTTTTGGTCAGGAGTTATTATGGCAATGCTCGAGTCAAAACCTGGGATTCTTCGAATGCAAGGCAAAACGCCTTACTGAGACTGGGATAGCCAGCCTAATTCAAATTAATGTCAGCCGGACTGACCGTAAATCGTGGATAGATTCACTCTATATCACTAGCTTCATATCCAGGTCCAATATACTTGTAATGGTGCTCAGTGGGAAAAACGCACAATCGCATGAGTTGATGAAACAATGTGAAAAAAAAAAATGTACAAATAGGTTAGGTTTTTTGAATTATCGTCGCACTAGAGCTACAAAAGGGCTGTGGGCGACGGGCGTCGTATTTCAGAACCACAATCAAGTGACAGCCGACACATGAATAGGCACCCAACGCAACCGTTGTACAAACAAAATATTAAGTTTTTTTTTACGTAATTAAACAGCTGGGAAACCCACTACTATATACATATAAAAAGCAAAATACTTTTTTTTTCAAATATTTGCTGATTTTACAACTATGATTATTTGGATTCAATCGATAATTTAATAAAACCTAATATTAACAGACTGTTTTTATGGTAAAAACATCGTACCCATTTTAAGGCCTTATAAATATCGAGAAATTTAATTATTATTTTAACTATTAGTGCAAATAAACTTACATGGAGCTTGAGGTTCCGGGTCAGTCATGTAAATCCATGGCCTTGCAGGTGGATGTGCTGATGTAACTAGAATAAAAAAAATACATTTAATAACCACATTCTTGGGGTAATGAACATTCAAAAGAAATAAAACAAATCACAAGGTATTATTCTTAATATACCGATACGGTCAATAGCCTTCAACGGCATTCAAAACAATATATCTAAAGGCAAAAAACTATTAAATGAAAATACGTGAATCTAGAAAATATTTAAAGGAAACTTCTGAAATAGAAGCTTATTTCAACCCTTCTATTCAATCAAATATAATATAAACAAATCTAATTTAACACAAATGTAATTTAACATCGCAATTTACTTCTGCAGCTTCACATTATACATTTTATATGAATTCAAATGGACTTAATGAAAAAAAAAAAACGTTTACAAGTCATTGACACCGAGTATTTATTTAAACTCATCCGATATAGTTCTTCTCTCAAAACAAGGAAAATTACAATTATCCCAAGTTTCATTTATTTCAATTGCATGTTAAATAGAGAAAAAAATACATAAAAAAAACCGTCATCCATTATTTTTGTTTTATTCATTGAAACCTGTAAACTTTTAAAATAAAAAAAAAGTTCACAATTTTCTTTGATAGATTTTTTTTAACCTTGAAGTAGCACAACAATCTTTTGTGGCCACCCACCATACCTTGGGTCGACATCTCTTTTCCTTTCAAAGTTTACATTAGCTGAGATGAGCACGATTCGGACTGATTGCTATTGGTGCCGACCATTGAAATGCGACAGTTAAAGATGCTATTTTTATGCAGAAATATCGTCAAAACAAAGGACAATGTGAGGTATATTGGATGGTTTTTTTTCGTCGATCCACAATCAAATATTTTGGGGATTATTTTATTTCGAAAATGACAAGAGCTTTTGGAATGGTATCTCTTTTTGAAATACCTGAATACCAAATAAGATGTATCCTAAGTTGAAAAATTGTTAAGATATACAACAAAAAGGGGAAATTTAAAAGCTATGAATTCTTTAAACCATGATAAGCAATAATTATAAATTTGAAATTTATAATATAGTTTATTGCAAGAAATTTACAATTGACGAAACGGATACCATGCATTACACGCAACTACATGATCCAAAAATTTAAGTTTTGCAATAAACGGAAAATGAAACAGATTTATCAAAAGTACTGTAGCCAGTAGAGATTAAATGAATTCCAAAATCATCCTCTTAACTATACTTAACTTTGTGGTCTATGACACGCTTATGTAACCTTAAAAAAAAAGAGAACTACAATTTCATTCGATATACATAAAACTACGATCCAAGACCTTGATCTAATAAATAATGTCGAATCATTCATTGCTGACTTACCACTACCGATAACATTTCTGTTCATCATACCAAACAAGGTTGATCAACATCAGCCCCGAAGGCAGGGCCGGATTTCTAAATAGGCTAAGTAGGCTGTAGCCTAAAGCGGCAAATTTTCGGGGGCGGCAAATTTTATGACCAATTAAAGCGGCATTCGGCAATTTTTTTAAAGATACCAATATTTTTCAAGAATGAAAACAAATAATTTACATTAATGCGTAAATCGTTAACGAAAATACAGTACTAGTAATGTTTAGTCGTAAACATGGTAGTAGCTAAGAGGCTAATTGCATCCTTTCCCAATGGATTTGGAAGTTGAAAGAAATATAGAGCTGTTTGAAAAAATTTGTTATATTACTTCGCTTTCGATTTAAAGTGCAATAAGCTACATAGATTATTCTATGTGTAGGAAGAAAATAGTTGTGAAAACTAACTAAATCAACGGCAAATCGATCGAAGCCTACAGGCGGCAACTCTTTAAATCCGGCCCTGCCCGAAGGACATCACAAAAGCATGTTGACACCTCTCAAGACAAGGATGGACATAGATGGAATAAAAAATAAGTTAAGGTCAGGTAGTGACAAGTCAATGTCGGTCTAAACATAGGGCAGTTCTTCAATAACTCGCCGGTATTTACAGATGTCTTTGAAAATCCGAACAACGACCTTGCCGATGCGGCTTTCAACACCCTTATTTCAGGGTTGCGTTGAATGGGAACACCGCTACTATGCTTCCCGCCACCCTTATTTGAAACACTTTAGGGATGGAAAACTGAAACCGTTTTTTTGCCCTCGGTTTTGACCAAAAAACCGGTTTTTCATAAGGCCGGTCTTAAGATTCAATAAAACCGTACGACCGGTTTTTGATTTACCGGTTTTTTTCTTCTGAAAAACCGCCATCCCTACCGTTTCTTATTTGGTTGGCGGCGAGTATAGCTAGCGACCATATGGTCTTGGATAGTGCTACGGCCTCGTTGAAATTGATGCTGGTGTGTAATGAAATATATATGGGTGAATTTGCTAGATGTTGTGTTGGGGTGAGGGCGATACATGATTTGGAAGTCTATAGAGGTCATGTGTAGATTGGTAGTAAAGTACACTCCTTGCCAACCTAAGTAGGGAAAATAAAAATATGCCATGGAGAAGATCCTTCCGCGGATGTAAAGAGTAATCCATAATAATCCATCTTAAATTAATCCACAAATTATTTGTGAATCTATCCAGAAAACATGTTTAAAACATTAATTTTGCATAAGATATAACAGATTTGAATATTATTTGAGAAAATTTGGCAATTTTAGCATCAGAATTGAAAAGTGTATTTTGGTTAAATTGTATTCAGATCACTTTGTATGAAAATATTACCTAACAAGAGCTTCCAACTAACGGACCAACCGCGCTTTTCCCTCTGCCTCTTTACTCTTACCCAAGTTAGGTTGGTACGGAGTGTATAACTTTTGCCATTCAAAATGTTGGGAGGGGTATCTGCCAATTGATAACCCCCGTAAAGATAAATGGGGATGGCAGAAACTAAGTGATTCCGACTTTAACCACTTAACAACAGGACTTTCGACTTCCGACTTTAACCACTTTAACAGGTAACAAGTAACATACTCCACTTTATTCTAATAAATTACAGCTCCTCCAAGACAAATCTGTGTTTTTATCATCAATTACATTTCGTTTTAAAGTTTTAGTTATTAATAATCCTCATGGATGACAGTAGTAAAATTGTATTCAAAATTAAAGAGTGAGGTTATTAACTGTTGTGAAATTACGTTTGTGGCAGTATTCAAAGAATAATAATATTAGTACTAAATACAAATAAATTGTTTGAAAAATTAATCATAGTTAAAAAGGGTTATTTTGAAATATTTTTAGTAGTTTTCTAGTCATTATTATCAAAATTGGAATTTTGCAGTTGGTTTTTGTCATAATGAAAATTTTAAAAAAATTGAAATTATTTAAATTCTAATGCAGTTAAATTTTTTTTAGTATTTTTCCCATAATGTGTGAGTATTAAGGATACATATATATTTTTTGGGATGAAAATAAAAATTCATGCATTAGAGGGTTAAGGCACAATCTAAACATATTTTTAGACTTTATTAATGGGTGAACTACCCCATTATTTTACACAAATTTTTAGTGTACTTTGAGTTAATACGTCGCGAATTATCTACAAAAATTTTGGGAGCATTTTATATGGAGCTAAAAACTGACAGTAAAAGATAGTTACCTCGGGCGGTATCCCAAATGAGAATAGAAAATGTAACTTTTCCTTCCCCTTCCACCCTATTGTTATATTAATTTGACAAAATATAATTTAAATTAATTAAATTAGGATATTATTACAAAAAACAAATTATTCAATTTGAAAATGTCGGATGAAAGAAATGTGTTTTGCCTTATGTGTGAAAATGCGCATTGGAAATCTTTAAACAAGAATATACTAATTAAGGTAAAAAAATATTAATACGCCTTTCTATCCATAAAAATAATTATGTAATCAGAATATTTGCTACTTTCTTAGAAATGGAATTGCAATTTTAGGTAAACACGAGATTGCACATTCGCACGAAGAAGTTAAAAAAAAATCATTTCCTACTACAAAAATAGTCGGAAATTTCCAACAAGCAACAAGTTAAAAAAAAATACACGACATGATTACATGGTAAAAGCATGCGGCAAAGCTCTTATCGGAAGAATTGCCTATTTTCATGATCTTTAAAACAATGAAATTTAAAAAAAAAAGTTTTATAGACCCAAAATGTACTACATTTAGTATTTTTAATTTAATAATAAATAACGTGACAAGTTAGTTATTGAAAATTACATTTATAAGGAAAAAAATAAGAAAACCCTTCAAATTTGGTTTAATTTGTTTAATTGAAGAACTTAGTGGAAGAACTTGCAAAGTGAAATTTTCGAGATTTTTGTGTCATGATCATATCACTAACTTCGGTTCTCTTAAGACCCGAGCAGAATCCTACACAGGTATATTCTTAATCTAAACATACTTTTCATACAAATATATGTGCTAAAAAGTATATTTTTTTTCAAAGAAATTTAAAAAAAAATATATTTAATAGTTACTTAGGGACACGCCCTTAAACCCTAAAAATACAAATTTTTGTGCGATAAATGCAAAAAAGGCCGAATCACTTATTTGTAGTTAACAGATTATTTTAACAGATTTTTTAATGCTAAATTCCTTTACAATTAATTACCTACTAAAAACTTTTTGAATAAGTTTGAAAAAAAATTTAAAGACATTTTTAAAGAACTCTAATATCGTATTGACCCACGTTCAACTTCCTTATTTTTATAGCAATAAATGACTGATACCTATAATCACAGACTGAAAACTTATATTTGGATCTTGTTCTATCGAACCAGGTCAATTCAAGAACTAATCGTTTGCAAAACTCGTTTTCACCTTTTTGTCACTTATCACGTTCTTCCACTAAGCTCTTCAATTTCATTAAAAATTACTACAATATCCACATGCAAGTACACCCAGACAAAACGCATCATTACATCAGTTAAGAATGCCACCTATCTTAATTACACAGGCTTTGTGCATGGAGTTCAAATTCATTCATCCGGTTTTTATATTCCCCCACCTGTACGGCTATTCATCTTCATATAACAGGTGCGCAACGTACTCCACGATAAATCCAAGTTCATGAATGGAAAACGAGTTGTTCTTTTTCTCTCGGGGTAAACACAGACTGCATGTCTGCGGATGTTTTTTTTTTTTGTATGCATCGTTTAAGCGGCTTTTTTGCATAGCAGAGAGTGAATGACCAGTTATACTGCAGATATGCAAGGAAAAAAAATAACGTCATGATTTCAGGAGATGGGAGGATATTTTAATAATAGGTTGCCAGTGCTTATATCGCATGGCTATCACTAAAAAACATTTAAAATAAGTATCAAAGGGTTAACAATTTTCACCTTTTTCCACTCATTTTTTTCAGGGTATGCGTTTATTTCAGGTTAATGGATTTTTTTACATTTTAAGAGTAAGGGAAGAGAGAAATTAAGTTTAAAACGAAATGTCACCTCTACAAAATGTTAATTTCCACATAAAATTTACGAATAAAAATTACCTAGTAAATGTAATCAAATTGGACCGAATATCTAAATGTAATCAAATCGGACCGAATATTTAAATGTAATCAAATCGGACCGAATATTTAAATGTTGTCTTTCAAAAAATATTTTTAGCGAAAAGAATAATTTTGCAAGAATAAGCAATACTAGCAAATATAAGAACTATTAAAAATTGAATTTAATCTGAATTAGCATTGTATTTTCCCCCGAACTCTCTAAATTGACAATAATCGCGTGCGATTCAAAGGCAAACATTTTTAGCATGGAGATTTACTTATACATAGAGGTTATTTAAAATTCATTCCAAACATACTGTCTTGCATTAATAGCATTGTATAATTTTGTCTTAAAAAATGTGAATGAAAGAAAGGTTCACGAGGAGTCAAGGCTGAAAGGAATTAAAAGGTAAGGAACTTATAATTGTATCTTATATGATTAAATGGCTGGGAATGAAAACCAAGTTCGATCACTTAGTCATTAATATAATGCGTTCCGCGTCGTTCAGAATCTATATTACAGCGCGGTTCTTTTTTTTTTTAGAATATTAATGATCGAGGTGGTATGATTGATGCTTGATGAATTTCCGAATCTTGGTAGCGAACAGGTAATTCTGCATCTCAAAGCTAGCCTGGCTTTTAAATGTGAAGAGCTTCGGATTATCAATAAAGTTTGTCTACCTCCCCGAAGTTAAACGGAGAAATCTGAAGTTAGATAAAAATATTAGATTTGCACGGACATTGATTGTCTGCTGTATCTATTACTGTCATGGCAAAAATGGAGTTGAGACCAATAGCAAAAAAAGGAGAGGTAGCCAATAGACTAAACACACACGAAGTTTAAAAATCGTCAGGTAATCAATTTAAAAGAGGTAGAGATTTCACTCCATAAAGAAAAACATCTTAAAGAGACGAAATAATAGTATGCTTTTACTTTAAACTATTAAAACAACATATAATTATATTATGTAAAATTGATTTCGTCTTGAAAATTTCCACTTGTTTTATTTTATAACCCGAGCCCAGCCGGGCATTTTAGCAAGTAAAAAAAAATCTATCAAGCTAGTGATGCTATCTCTATGATGGATGCACTTTTCCGGCATTATAGGTAGAAAAACTCAAAGGTAACGAGCAAATAAAAGGGAATGCTGAGAGAAATTATTTTATCATGATATATCGGCGACTTCCCGCCATAAATCCCTGATAAGTTAGACTCAGTTCAGCTTTTAAAATCTTCTTTCTCCCCAAACCACTGACAAACAAGAAAGACACTTATAAGCTTTTATCCCGTCTGAAAATCTGAAATCAGCTTCACATGGTAAGGCAATTAGTTTTGAAATGCCACACAATTTACTCAACATGAAAGAGATTTTGCTGAAGTAACCAATTGGAAGTACGATTTACGTATCCTATTTAGAACATTTATCACGGACTTAATTAGACATGAGCTTGGCCACAAAGAAAACTTTTGTTGTTCAAGAGCTAGTATATAGGCAACTTAGTTCTTCTTTGAGCCACAATTATTATTTTGATTCAAGAATAGAGTGTATTGTACTTTTCATTTCGATTATCTATAACTGCTATTTTCGTCTCTTGAAAGGTTGTGGAAAGAAAATGCACCAACACAAAGCAACAAACAAAAAATTCGGAGAAAAAAACCTCATTTACATTTAATTGCCTATACTTAGGAAGCGAATTTCGTATGTTTAATTTCATTTAATTAAAAGAGTTTTAGACTAATGTAAGGGTCGAAACGAAAATTGAAGAATAAGCATTCGAAATCAATTTGCAAAATGTTTGTAGAATAACAATTAAAAAAATAATTACATACAAAGTGTTCCGAAATTGACCGGAAATGGAAAGGATGCAATTCCAAAATATTTACCCGACCCCCGCAATAACAAAACGGTAAATAATTGGCCGCACTTTCGGTCTTGCATGAAAGTTTGCACTTGTGCTACACAAGAATGTAGTACCTTTGGTTTGGTTGAATTTATATCTGATTAAAACTACAAGTTCAACAAGTTTTCAACACAACTTTTTTAGGAGGTTGTTCAATCATCTTTAAGAAAACTTTGTGTAATATAATTTTAATTCATCTTCACATTTTAATTAAAAAATTTATCTTCATTATTTGAACCTATTATTTGAACATATAGCTTATTTGAAATGTAAGTTTAGTTTTATCGAATTACGGGTGCGACGAAAAAGTAAACAGTCGTTAAAAGAAATGCATCGCAGTTCTCACGAATAGTATCTGTGTTTTAGGAATTAGTTCGCAGCTAAATCACAGTAGTTTGTTACAATTTCTCAACGGTTCTACATCGATCTCGGGATCAGCCAAAATGACATTAAAAAAAGGCGGAGCGGAAATCTTTCATGCCTGTTATTAACCCTTTCAGTCCCAAAGACTATTTGGCATCTTCAGTTTAGATTTTTTTCCCGATTGTCTATAGCCATTTATGATATAAAAAAGAAGCACATCATTCGATTCTTCAAACTTTTTTCTATTAGAAAATATTTTTTATAATAAAAAATATTTTCTAATAGAAAAAAGTTGACATATATTGGGATTAATAAATTATTAATCCCAATATATGTCAGCCCCATTATATTTTAATTATAAGAAAATTGATGATGCTAAATGGCATCACTGGGACTGTAAGGCTTATAGGAGATTGAAATACCAACACTCAAAAAACGTTTTACAACAAAACCTCATTATAATGTTCTCATTAGACAGAATGACAGTATAATAGTGAGGCTCGATAATGTTATGGTGTGCCATTATTTATTTATTCGCTCATCACAGTCTCTAGTGCGTGATCATTCCACAAGAGTATCTTACCCGTTTAATTTGTAATAATATGCATGCGGCCGCGGAAACTTAATGAATAGCAAAAGAGGAGCTTCTTGGAACAGGCCGGTGGTGGTTCTGGTTTGAGAAAACAGATTGAACTTGAACCTACAAGGGAAGCGCGAGAGGACGAGATCGTGATGCGGCTTTAAGGAGTTATCTTCTCGGTCTTAAAATAATCAGATAAAGCAAATCATGCAACACGATTGCATTTTATTTGAACCGAACTCACAGAGAAGAGTAAAGAAAAGTGTGGAAAATATAAGGATACATTTCGTTAAAATTGTCGTGGATATTTGCATTGTTTTGATCATCATTTAAAATCACTTAGTTTGAATAGTTTAATTTAAACTTAACTTTTTAGTTAACAGTAAAGATACGAAGAATAAATACAATAAAGGTACAGCTATTTTTTAAGTTTGTTAAACTGTTAAGTGGAAAATAATATTCCGACAATAGATTTAACATTAATTTTCTTATATGCATTTTATTTGGTATGTCGAGCAAATTTATTTATCTGTAAGGTACATTAACGCAAACGATACTCAGCCATTGAAGAGAAAGAATTTACATATACACACATACAACCATATTTATAGAGAGAGAGATAAAATTGGATATTTGTAAAAGTTAAAGTAACAAAAAAAGTTATCTAGGCTTTACGAAGATGTTCGATAAAATAATGTCCATTAATTAAGAGATAAACTACAGAGCAGTTTCATAAGATAGCCAAAAAGAACTCTTATGAAATCGAAATAATATAATTGCCGATTGGAGCTGCTTATTCATAGACGAATTACACTAATTTCTAAAAGAGGATTACACAAACCGAAAGTTGTTACATACTATACCATTACAAAAAGGTCATTGATAGGCGATTTCAAATATAGAACGCCTGCAAATTCAGTTTGTTCGACGGAGAAAGGAATACCCCAAACCTCTTATCACTCATGGAAAAATAATAGAAAACGAATGTAACATCACGCAAAGTTAAGAGAAGCCATTCACCGAATTTCACAATGGATTGTTAATGGCCCCCAAAAAGGGAAAAAATATAAAGAACCGGCAGATTTCGATTTTCGGCATGAAACTGTGCCCAATTTTTTACGTGGTTGAGCATTTGGGCCAAACCGAAAAGCAGCCAGTAACACATCGGCCAATGTACAAAAGCAACGGGTCGTAGAACTTTAATATCATACACAGACCGAACAAATGAACATTTTATTCCTTAATCATGAAATGCAAAAGGGCACTTAATTGCATTCCAGTTGAGAAAACACGAGGAAAAGGTGTTCCTTCAACACTTCTTCTACACGATTTTTTATTACATAGATAGGCAAGTTAACAATTTATTTGGATTCCATTGATTGAATCAAAAACGCCGGTTGCCACAGATTTCGGAATACGGATGAAAAGAATGCTCGGGAGCCTTGTAATTGTTTCAAAACATTGACTGCTGAAAACTTCATTGACACATTTTCAGTTGGTTAACCTTCTAATAGTCTGATGTAAAGGTTGCTATACTGACTCGCACTTCTAAATTTCCGATTAGGTGGTGGGTGAGCCTTTATCGAGTTTGTTTCTTAATATATTTTTTGATGCATGGAATTTTTTTTCAATGTGTAAACGAATTACCAAAACTATAAAGTGGAAACATTAAAGAATCAAATTGTAAGTAAATAAAAAAAAATTATATATATTATATATACAGGAGAAAAAAAAAGCTTTTAAAGTGATGGCGAATACAAAGACGAGGCTATCAAATGAAAGGGAAACCCACAAAATGAATATCTACTCAAAATCTCATTTTCTTAGCCAGAAACGGTAGAGGCCACGGCTAATAAAAGTAAATTTATCATGACGTAATTCTTACCGGACCAAAGTATTGTTCTTCCAGAAAAAAAGAATAAAAATAAGTGGTATATACACTTCTCCATCTCCTTCAAATTATGACCTTTGACTTGCTTGTCTCTGTCGGGAAAATTTATGGAAATTATCTGCTACAATGAAGGGGGACCTTTAGACAAAATTGAATTTTTCGGAAAGGAAGTTAGACAAAAAACTTCCAAACAAAAGATACCCATATCCGCATTCTGGTCGAACAGCCGCTCGTTCATGGAATGGATGTTCCCGCAAAACAATGCCACAAAAAGAATTTTGAGTGCTGGCCATTTTGGAGATAGGTAAAACCTTTTCCATTATACTTAGAAGAAAGTTAGAATTGACAATTACCCACATCGTATGAGACAGGCAGACCGAACGATTTGACCTTAGTAGATTTGCCCTATGTGTCATTTATAGATGTTATGCGACAGTTCAATGGGTTACTTCCGAAAACTTTAGAAATTTATTAAAAATTCAGTAAATAAAGAATTTTCAGATAAAGGAGTAAGTGTGGAGTGATAAGGTTTGGGTAGTTTCGAGAAGAATTTGCGAAAAATCCAGCAAGGCCAGAAATATAATATGTAATCAAAATTAATTAAGGTAAATAATTTAGTATACACATAATTGAATTAGAGTCGGGAAATGCATTTAAAATAGTTTACAAGAAAATATTTTGGCTTTGGTTTAACAAAGTAGATTTTTTGGGGGAGTCTATAAATTTCAATTTCGGAAGGTGTTTAGGGGGCCGTATTAAATCTCGCGTAATTTTTCTTCGCAAAAAAGGCGTGTAAAATTGGACAAAATTTAAATAAAAAATATATCTTAACTTCGTCACACTTTCACTATCAAGCTAAAAAGAATCACAACTTCGAAAGAAGCGCAGACACCTATAACTGGCACAATCTTCGTGTAATTTTTAGAACAACGATGAAAATTTCAAAGATCTGCTTAGTTGCATCAGTAGTTAAGGAGCCATTGTGGATCATACATGTGTTTTCTAGTTCAGATTATTCTTGTAGGATACATAACCTTAAAATTATTTTATATTCTAAAGTGCACCAAAATTTTGATAAAGTGCGCCTGATAACTAAACATTCTATTTTGCGTTTTGTCCTTAACTACTATCTCCCATTAGGACATAAGTATCTGAAGACACAAGCTGCTAATTTGTACTTATCTCCCTTGGACACGGGTATGTCACATAGTTCTTCAACCGATGACAAGACAACTTGTGGTTTTGCGAGAAAACAAGAGCTTAACTCATGCATTGACCATCAACTGTAGAATTCATGGTTGGCTTTTTTTTTTGCCAAGTTCTTTTTCAATCGGATCTATGAAGGATCCATTATAGTTTTTCTACTTTTGCTGATGGTCGGTGCTCGGTTGAGTGTATCATCAATTGAGTTTGTGCAAAAGCGGCAAGTATGTCTTGGTTGTTTGATTAAAATGTCCAAATATCAGAGGTCTCAACAAACACCAAAGGTAAGGAAATGGGTGAAAATAGTGACAATTTGAAACAAAAATAAAGAAATGCCACTCGTTTCGAATACACAACATATTCTGGTAAAGCATTCCACTCATTGACGGCTCTAGTGTAAAAATAATGTTTTCTTACCTCCCTTCACAAAGCATGATTTATTCAATTTCTGACCATGTCCTCTGGTCCGGCTATTTGAGGTAAAACCTAAGCCCCCCATGCCCCCCCCCCCCTTTTTAAAACCTGAATAACTGAATTAAATCACCCTGGTTCTCCTATTTTTCAAAGACTACTTTACTCCTTAAAGAGCATTTTAGTATTATTTTTCACCTACTGTTTAAAAACAAAAAAATACTAAAATTAAGCTAATTAAATGAGTCAAACTGCTGATTTCTTAGTTTGCAAGCAAAAAATTCTAGGGGTTAATACTTTTCCGTTTTGTGGTTGAAAGGTGTAAAAAAAATAGGTTTGTAGTTCTGTCGAGCCTCTTATAAGACAGAATTATAGAAAAACTCGAAGAGCTCAAAACTAAAAAGAGCTCAAGTTATTTTTAAACCTGTGTACCGTTGTTTTACAACCATTAAAGAATAAAGTCATTGTTTAACAGCAAATAAGAATGGATTAGGTCCTAATCTAATCGCAAAGAAGATAAATCTTGTAACTGGAGAAAAAAAAACGAAGTTGAGTATCATTGTCGTTTTTTATACCTATACCCGTGAAAAGGAACTCAAGCAAAACAATTCAGAAAACTTTTTTTTTTCAATTCTGCATCAACAAAACAAGTGCGTTATAAACACTCTAGGAATTGTTGGAATCCCATACGAGGTTTTTTTTTTATATTCAAGATGGGTATGACAGTGAGATAAGGCAAAGTCGTCGGTGCCTATTAAAAATAAACAATAGAATTCCCAAAATTATATCAAAATTCAATTGTAAGCTGGTAATATTGTTAAAATATTTTTTGTTGAAAATAGCGATTTACGGTATAATTTTTAGATCAATAGGGAGATTATTGCACTGTTTGGGATCTAAATAAGAAAAACATTTGTGAAAAATATTATTGGCTATGGGTATATTGAAAATCACACGTCCAGTTGTCTAGGATTGACTATTTTATCATATCATCTTGGATTTAAGAAGCATTAAGCAGATTTGCCAGCTTGGAATGTACTACATACTGCGATAATTATGAATTATTTTAATAAATTTATATTAAAGAATTTTGACTATAGAAATGTATGATTCATAGTCCTCGCTCCAAATGGATAATCCACGGATGAAATAATTAGAATAGATTCTAGGATAATTTTTTTTATCAAATATACTA
Organism: Hylyphantes graminicola; assembly: GCA_023701765.1. Lineage (NCBI taxonomy): Eukaryota > Metazoa > Arthropoda > Arachnida > Araneae > Linyphiidae > Hylyphantes > Hylyphantes graminicola. The sequence goes on from CM043121.1 coordinate 22,011,225, forward strand.
TTTAACTAAAATTTTTAACAAAAGAGCTGCATGGCGTTAAGAGATAGATCTTTGATAGTTTCAAATTTTTTAAAGAAAAATACACGCAGTTAAATAGTTAAATTATGCGTACTGCATTTAATATAAAACATTAGCTTTAAATTTAGAATTAAAAAAACCCACTGAACACAGGAAGAGGGAATGGAGCTGGCGGTTTCAATCACCTCAGCCAAAAGAGTTAATGTAGAGTAATATTAGTGCTTTTTTAGATGGTTGCTGGTGCTTAAATAGATAACTAAACTAATTGTTTTATAACTATATGATGTTACAATTCAATACAAAGTCAAGGTTTTTAAAAGGTTGTCTTTCGAAAGCATGAAATGAATATTTATGTTTGTCAATTAAACGTATAAAAAAATTTTAGAGCCACAATTAACCAACCACTTAATTCTTAATCTAATCACAATCTCTTCAACCTGAACATTAGCATTTTAACATACACCACTAAAAGCCATTAAAAAAAAGTTTGGTTTGGTTTGAATTATCGCCTCACTAGAGCTACACGAGAGCTATTGGAGTCGGGCGTCGTATTTTAGAACCGCCCCACAGTCAAGTGACGAGCCGACACCTGAATAGGCACCCAACGCAACCGTTAACAGCGACATCATACGCAGCGCTAGGACTTTGAAGGATATTTAACGTGCACTCCCTTACACGGGGCATTATTTGTCGGACAGTTTTGGCTGCACGTGCCGTTTATACTATAGGTTGGCAGTTATTTTGGCGATGCCTGGACCCGAACTTGGGACCTTTCGCATGCTAGGCGAGTGCCTAACCGACAGGTCTCCCCAGCCCCATAATAATAAGAGTTTATAAGGAAAATCGATAGATATTTAAAAAACCGAAGCCAACCTGTACTAATTTTAACACAAGGAAAAAAAATACTGCCATTAAATGTGGTCATGAAATTCATTGAGAAAGCATTGAGGTTCAATGTCAGAGGACTGATTCGTCACAGTCACGACAGGAAATCGATTCCTTTTGAATGACGATATAATGCTAGTGTTCTTTTAAAAGCAGTTAAGAGTTCAAACAGTTGGTGATTACGTTCTCATTTCTAAATGAATGGTTATGAAGATGCCATTACTGGGATTGATAGTTAACATATTGTTAAGGTGAAGTTACCTGAAGGCATTTGGTGTCATGGGAAAATTAAGAGCTTAGTGGTGGGTCGTGGTGTGAAAATACACACTCTCAGAAATAACACTTTCATTTTTGACGATTCATGAATCATCAAGCCTCATTCCGTTAATTTTGAGGATTGTTTCGTCAAACTATCACGTGACTTTTGAGTAAACTCGAATCCTCACCTTTACGATCGTGAATTGACGATTCTGTATCTTGATTTTGGGGAAACTATCTCATTGTTGTACTCAAATGCTCAAAAATGACGAAATATTTCTTTAGATTAGACGACATTCAAATCCTCATAAAAATGACGATTCAAATATCCTCACTTTGAGGAAACGAAAACTCGGAGCATTTGCCAGAAACGGAATCGTCAAAATTAAAGGAAAATTTCGTCGTTTTTGAGCATTCATTTTTGAGAGTGCATATTTACATTTTTTTAAAGCATGTCCGACAGCCATGATATTACAAATTGAAAAGTGATAGTTACTATTTAATCAAAATAGTATTTATAAATAAAACAAGCGCCTAAATAAAACTTTAATTTGGGTTCCAATGGAGGTGTTTTTTTTATATTGAGCCTATTTTAATGACGGTCGAATCGGAACCTTACTTGTATCACTCATTTCTATTTATAGTCACTCTATTATTTCTTAATTTTAAAGTGTGCTTTTTTTAGTGCCATTTTATTTGGGAGAATCAACACATACATTACCTTAATTGTAGCCAATGATGTATAATCAAGTGCTCTTGCAATAAAAAAACATTACCTTAATTCGTGTGCTATTAAAAATCGTTAAGATACCGTTTGTCGAAATAAGCGACCATGAGGATTGTAGCCACTAGTAAAATAAGTTTGTTATTTATTTTGAATTGATACAATTACTCTGATATAGCACTTAGTTTAGGGTTAAGCACTCCATTTCATTATAATGGCTTGGAGAAATACACGGGACTTTTTAACTTAATACAATTACCATTTATTCGAAGAGCCGATCGGATGGAATAAGGTAAAGCAATTTTACAGTTAAACTAATAGTTATTTAAGCAACTAGTGACGAAAAATATCACTTTATTAAGCGAGTGGCTTTTATTTCACGAGACCGTAGGTCGAGTGAAATAAGACAAGAGCTAAATAAAGTATTATTTGGCACGTGCTTGCAAATAATATTTTTTTATAACAACGTGCAAAAGCGTGAAATTTGTGTTTAATTCCCTAAATCATTTTTGAAGTACTTGTAGTTTCCATGGAGATATTAGAAAATGTAAAAGTAATGAACCAATAGAAGCGAGTTTCATGACATCATCGTTTTTCTACCAATCAGATACCCTTTTTTACTTTACCGCACTAGTGCCGAAAGTCCCATTTTCGGCACTGTCTGTGACGTAAGCACGTAAAGTGTCATTTTAGCAACGGTTTATGAATGAATACGATATAAGAAAGTGAACTTTTTTGCACGTTGTTATAAAAATATTTTTAGTGTATAGTAGAGTAGAAATATTTAAGGCCGGAATTTTCCAAATTTCTTCATATTATAAGGAAATTCTTTAACCATGGTGTTATAAGTATTTTTGGATTTTTCGTCATGTGTCAACTTTTATTTATTTATAAGAAAGTTTAGTTTAATAGCTTTCGAACGTATTATGTTCAAAAAGTAAATATTATCAAGGAAGTAAATATTATCAACGAAACAAGAATTCAAATATTTTGCTAAAAAATATCCGATTCGTTATTCAGTTATTGCGATTCCGGTCGAAAACATCGAAAAACAGACAGAAAATTAAAGATATTAAAAATTTTAATATGTATAATTGATATTAATTATTTCAATAGTATTTCGTATTCACTTTTTTGGCCATTTTACAAAGTTATCGACCCGAATCACGGTGCTATGAATATGCGGTTGGACTTCATTCTTTCTACCTTGCTCTGATGGCATAAAAAAATAATTAAGCTTCCAAAACAAAGCAAATGAAATAGTATTGGCGATCCGTCGGCCTTTATTAAATTCCCATTAGCCGCGACAACATATAGCATGGCCTATGAAGATAAACAATGATTTGTGTCCAAACCAGTCATGGCTCATCACTAAACAAAACAAAATTAAGGGCACCAGTGCCGGGCGGGCGAACACAATACCGTCTCTGCTGGTTCGCGCGCAGCAGCTAATCGCCAAGTCGTGTATTGGTTAAACAGGAGTGTAACTGATATTTGAAATGAGCTTGAAAATTGAGTTTTCAAGGTAAATGCAGAGGAAGTGCGGTTTATTGTTCAGTGAACATCTCGAAATTTCAAACCATGATCATGTGACTTGGTAGACAACTGAACTGACATCACCTAACGGAACATCCAGCGACATTGTATGTTAATGCCAAACAAATTGAACGAGCACGTCTGTCCCAGTGTAATCTGGGGAACCAGAGATTTAGCACTTTTTTACTAACACCAATAGGGTAGACTAGCTAGTGAATGGACGTTTAAGGCGCTACGTTCGCCAGTGAATAAACACCAGGACATAATGACCAGGATAACCAACCATATGTCAGATAGCTTCCTACTAGATGGGAGGAAGTCAGTGTTGCTAATCCATCTAGTGGAATGATTCTCAATCCTTAATTTTTAACTATATTTACGAAATGTTCATTCACTGGGGCCTGTTCACTCACTGGTCAGTCTACCCTACTTATTTAAGGTTGAAAGTGTCTTTAGAACCCGAAACCCTCCCGTTGAAAGGCGGGCGTTCTGGCGACTACGCAACTGAGAGTCCCACAAAAAAAAAAAAAGTTTTACCAGTAGGCTGTTACCGTGCGATTGTTTGACAAAATATATTTTTTGTCCAATCAACCCACTTTAAGTGATGGTTTATGGTTTAATACAACAACGGTTGTTTGTTTACATTTTATACAAGGATCTTCTATCCTGATATAAATTGTATTTTTTTTTGTAGCTCACTTGCGTATTTGAAAGGGTGTTTTTTAACCACACACACAAAAGACTTATCTTTTTAAAAGTTAAAGTATCACTTGCATCTTTGTCATGCCAACTCAGCAGTGTAACGGTTTAAAAAGCAACTCCTTAAGCAGTTGTTCGAGGTCGGGTGAATGGCGGTTAATAACCTCAGCCCTTGAAAAACAGCAGAAGTCCTTTTTGGTTTTTCTTAATAATCCGATACGAAATAAGAAATGACGTGTGCGCTGTTCAATCGCCTCGAGTTAGTTTAATATTACAAGATGAAGGCATATGACGATTCGTCATTTGTTTCCACTAATTGACTGTCGGTTTGTGCCATTGCGTGTGAGGATGGTAGGTGGATCATCTGCGTTTGGAAGGGGATGTAACAAGCGTGACAGACAGTTTTGAGGTTAATTGAAGCAACGTTTTGAAAGGCGCTGTGTAGAAAAGACACAATGCAATAGAAAAGTTCAGTTCACTAAAATCACATGTTGTACTTAGATATCTCCATCAGGGTGTCTACTAGATTTGTCAAATCTAATTTCTTGACCTTTTTAGAACATTTCTTGACCCTTTTCAAAAACTTTTACAACCGTTTTGTTTAAATGATTGAGAAATTTTTTATATACATAATCTGATTTTGCAATAAATAGAAGGAAGTTTAAATACAAAATTTAAGGATTTAAGAAAATTAACTATTTTTTGTTCATAAATTTATGGGGTCATTTTGAGGGAAATTCGTCTTTTCTGTCGATTTTTTAAAATTTTCATGACATTTGCTCCAATTTGACTTTTTGGGGACTTTCTTGAAAATTTTTTGATTTCATGACTTTTTCTTGACTTTCGTGACCAGTAGACACCCTGTCCATGCTCTAAAGTTCGACGAAATTTTTTAGGTAAATATGATAGATTTGTTTTACCACTGGGAAATAGAAAAAAGTTTATTGAAAAAATTGCAGCTAAAGCCTCTTCAACTTCATTTTTCGGAAATGAGAACAAACAGCAGAATACCTAAGGTGACTAGATTTTATAAAAAAGTGTTTTACAACGAAGTTAAAGACTTGGTAAGAATATTAACATGAGAGATTAACAGAACAGGGGAAAAAGACATGCAATAAGGTTTTTAGAAATTGTTTGAAACACGCAGGACACATCCACAAATAATAATAAAAAAGCAGCCACTGGCAAATGTAATACGCCGGGTTATCCTTAATAAACACAATCACTTAATAAATAACGCATACGGCATGACACAAACGGATTAATAAAGTGTGTGACGCACTCTTTGAGAAATGACGTGTAAAACTGAAAATTATATCTATTGTTTCCAAAAAAAAGTTGGAGCAACGCCAAGACATTTGTCGTGTATTTCCGAGTTACAGCAGTTATGTATTGACACACATCAATTAGAAAGATTTCCTATCGCATAGGTACATGTTTTCCTCTACATCGTGTTGACAGATGCCATCTAACGCCACCTCCGCAATTTAGACATGTCCCTGAAGGGGAGGGAAATAATCTCCAGGGACCTGTACCGTTGGTAAACTGCGCGATGACCGACCACAGGACTTTCGGACCCACTGATTTAACGAGCACGTTCTCCGCATGTACTCAGGACAACACAAATTCGAACCCGGGCCCACTCGCTTGGCAAGCGAGGGTCGAAACCACTATACTAGCTGGGCGACGATATCTATGTGATGTGTATTGCTGAAATGTATTTTATAATTCATTGTAAACAAATATTAAAAGTAGTAACAGTAAGTTTTTTCTTGTTCTATATTTAATAGGGTGAAATGAAAATACATAATTTTAGCGAAATCTACATAGTCAAACGCCCATGCCGCCATAAGACTGTTAACCTCATTTTCAAGTTCAAGGATAAAAGAAACAGGTACAAGATAATAGATTGCATAACTATATTGATAGTTAAGGGGAAAAAAGTATTAATACAAACGAAAACACAGATATTTTCAAAGAGTCAACTTTTATCAAAACACTTTTAATGTGTTTATAAAATGGAAAAACAACTTTGATGTAACCGGTTAGTCATTTAGTAACGTTTATTTTTTTCACTGCAGTATTTTTCTACCCTGTAGAAGTGTTTATACTGAACGCCTCTGGCAGTAATGCCGAGAAGCCAAGAATATTCCATCACGGATTACAATTCACAAATAAATAATACTTTCAGTTTATTTTATTTGTATGAAAAATAAAGGGTTTATTTTAGAAGAAGGTTAACTAACCCACTTAAGCGGAATAAGAAACACACAAAAAATCGCTTATAAAGTATGCAACTAAATAATTGAACTTTGAAAGCAATATTTTTTCCCATTGATACACAAAACAAAATATTTACACCATTTAAAATGAGATATTATGGAACGAATGTATATGCTAATTAGTTGTTTCTAAAATGGAGGGTTCAGAATGCAAGCCAGCCAAGTCCACTTTTTATCATTTTCGAGTTAGCAGCGGAATTGCATGTACTATTTTATGTAGAATTTCAGTGCAATAATGAAACAATTCCTAGTTCAGATAATATGCGCTAGGCAACAACAATTTAAAAAATGTTTTCAATTGATATTGCCTAACGGCTTCCACTTTAAACGTCTGTAGCACAAAGATGCATTTTTTTGGATTTGGTCCACTTGTATTCTGAGACCTCCATACACCAAGAAAGAGATGCATTGAAAGACAAGTGAAAGGTTGAATTATCGTCGCACTAGAACAACACGAGGGCTCTGACGACGGCACCATAATTTAGAACTACAGTCAAATGACGAGCCGCCACACAAGTAAAAAATTGTATATTTAAGGAAAAGCTTAATAATTATAATGCTGTATCATAACATACTACATAAAGCTTTATAATTGGCTTACATGAAACTCAAATTCAGTTTGTTAAAAAATAGATTGAAATGGTTTAAGTGTTAAGAATAAATGGTGTATTAAGGCAAACAAATTATGCGCAAAAGTTGTCTTAGCTACATAACTATATCAAATACTTTGAAATAAAAATTGAAGATATTTTTTTTATCGAATAATAAAACATTTTCTTCAGTTAAATTTCTTTGTGAACAGTACTGTGTTTTACGTGTAGCAAACATAAATAAAAAAAAAGAGAATGAAATTAAACCCAGAGTCCAACTTGAAAACCAAAAGTACACAAATGCTGTATTCATATTAATGCAATTATTTGTTAATACATTTGAAATCACGACATTTTAACTTTTTTTTTACCGATTAGAACACCGAGAGAACAATATTGTTGTTAACCTCGACATAAGATTCGTTTGATTACTCGGATTACAAGGCAAACAATGTTGATAAATATTACCATTGAGTCTTATCGTAAAAGTATTGTGTTATTTCATATTTTCAGTGTTTTTTTAATTAATAAAAAAAATGTCATGAAGATAATGAAAGGAGCTGGCGCAACACGGACTACTTACATTTTTAAAACACAATTAAATATTTATTAAACTCTAAAGATAAATAAGATACAACATTAATTTACATTTACTTGGCAATTAAAGAAACATCAAAAGTATTATATTGGTTGGGAACAGCAAATACCGCGATATAACTAAAGGTGAATTATCAATATGGTAGTACATTGCGTTATACCTGAAAGGTTGTGATCCGCAATTTAACTTATCGTTGTAAACCGCAAATAAAACTCAGGACTTGGAATTGCCTCATTGAAGTAAGACTGATGGATTTTATAAATTTTATAACAAGAACATGTTTATTTTACTAAATATAAATACCGTAGCACATAACAATTTAAAAGGTAAAGAATAAGACAAAATATTACAAATACACAAGCATTAAATTGCAAATTCTTTTTCTATTATCTTTCTGGTCATTCATAACTCATTAAGTTATGTGTGTATTTCGAATCGTCATTTAAACAATCATCAAAAGCCTTCAACAACCACAATAAAATTTCGAGGAAAATACTTCTCGAACATACAGTCTCTTAATATCATTATACATTCATTAAATAAAACTTCATACTTAGTATTATATGACACTACAATTGACCAAACTATCCTCCCCAAACTTAATTCTTATCGATTAGTCATAAAATATTTATTCATTTTCTTTTTAAAAATTGATTTTCCTTTCCGATATTCAATAATTTCTTTACTACTATTGATATTTTACAATTTTTTTTTATACGACCTACTCGTAAAACTGCCTTTTCAACAACGAAAAGGTATAGTTGATATTGAATGCTATGTGTACATCTTTGCATTATGCTGACCATCTGTGCACCAATATTCCAAATTCAGTAAAATTTGGCTTTTCAAGTAGTTTTCTTAATTGTTAAGGTATTACCTAGCCCCAAACAAGCACAAAAGTTGTGTGCAATAAAATTGTTTGAAAACTTTGTAATCGTAATTGTATTTTTTTTAATTAAATTGTTTTTCGGCCTCATACGCTAGTTTCATTTAAATTTATCAACAAAACCACTGAATCATTTTTCTTGATGATGTTTGTTATTAGGATAAACTAAAATGCAGACAATTAGTTAAGATATTTCCACGGTATTTGCAATAATTCCCGGCGTTAAAATAACATATAATTTCAGCATTTGAATCCGAAAGAAGTTATCCGCAATTACAATCATTCTTTTGATTGGGATTTTATTAAAGGTTAAAAAGTCAGTTCTCAGAAAAGTTATTCTATTTTGATAAAAAATTTTAGAAAACCATTTGTCTGGAAAAAATTGTACAAGTTATAACTTAATCTCATACAAAAGTTTTTTGCAGCATTTATTATATAACTATTAATAGATCATGGTTCCGATAGAATAAATCAAGGACTTTTTTTTTCTTGGTGCTTTAACTAATAATTTATTTCTGAAAGCGATTCAAGCAAATCAAAATTCTACATGCTTATCAGCGTATGGTCTTCTATCATTAGCTTAATTAGTAAGTAATCCAAGTTCCGACCCCAACTAAACATCTGTTGTAAGTTTAGTTTAGCGTCGAGTGTTTGTTGAAAACAGAGCAACAATCAGTAAAAGTTAATTAAAATCAGTAGACCGAAAACGTTCTTGAAAACAAATGAAATGACAAAAGATGGTGCTTACCGAACCAAAAACAGATCATCTGTAATTCATTCGAGCTGTATCTAAGCACATGACAAATCAGCACTCGCGTAAACTAATTTCTCTATAAAAATTATATTTTATTAATTTTATTTATTGCTCGTAACTTTTTTAAAAAAAGATTTCTTTGAAAAACCTTTGTATTTTTCTTTCACTAGTAAAACTTTAGTGTAAAGTTACACGAGCTTCACGGAGTGGATGCTTTGATATTGCCTGTCAGTAAAAAAAAATTTTTATAGTTTATTTAGAGGTTAAAGGTTAAAATATTTTGTTTATTTAATGTAATGTGTGATTTCTATTAAACTTTTGTTACATATTTGAAGAACAGGTATTTTAAATAATGGAGCAAATAACGTTTAGATGAAAATGTAATGAATAATTAAAAGAGCATTTTTCGAAACATTTTGATATGAATTTTTGATATTTTCTGTTGCTTTTCATGGGAAAAATATAACCAGGGGTCAAGTAATTTTTGAGAACGACTTATTTTTTGTTGTTGGATTATACAATTTTCAGCTTCCTACATAGCATAGCTATAATGAGCTTTTGTAGTGATTTTCATGGTCTTACCAAAACATGTGGCCAAGCCCATCAAAGTCGCCCAACTATTGCGCCAAATGAGAGAAATGTGCTTATCGTATTCTAATTGAGATAACATAATTTTATAATTAGTATTCAATTGAGCTTTATTTTTATTTAGCCCGTGCGAAGAACTGGCATTAATTTGCTAGTAGATTATAATTTGAATCTTTCAAATGATAGCATTTCCCATAAAACAATACTAAACATTCCAAAAAGTATCGGAAACAAATGTTACTGTTGATTGGTTGAGCTCGCAAGCTAAATATGTTTAATAAAATCGAGCAGCAAAACGAGGTGTCGTGGAAGAAGAATTCAATCATAAATAATGCAAACTTCTATCTATTACAAACCGAATTCTTAAGATATTTACATCTTTTAGAGCTTCAACAGCATATTTTTTCAAGGTAAAAGAAAGGGAAAAAGTTTTTGGTTTAACCTTAAAAATCTAAAGGCAATTGACTTGTTGGAAGGCCACTTAAAGTGAAGGGAATATGGGCGTTTTAACAAACAAAAAGAATTTTTGAATATATAAATGAAGAAAATAAAACGAAGGTAGTACCTTCTTAAACTCTACAATGACATTTGTTTTGTAAGCACTTACAATACACTCAACGAAATATAACTTTAACATATCAAAACTTCAAACTATGCATAACATTCATTTTATCGAATGTAATTAAGAGTCAAAATCATTGATTAGGATTACTTTTATCAAATTTTAATTATCGAAGGGTACGACTTTACGTCTTAAACATTTTTTAAAATGGACAAGACAAATGGACAAAACGGACATTTTTTAAAATGGTTTATGAGAATTGGCAGGAAAAAAAGATGTAACCTCCCAAAAGATCAAATTCAAAACAGAGTTTTTAAAACCTATCAGCTACAAGTTTGGCAAAAATCATTAAAAATTTTCACAGAAAATAATGGGGTCCTCAAAGACGTCCCCAACCCACTCATTACGAAGCCACGACTTTATCTTTCTATTTTCTCTCCATTATTAAAGGCAAAGAGCAAACCAAAGAACGCGGAATAACTTTTATTTCCGTTGTTTTTTTTTGTTCAATTTTTATTTACATTCTACGACTTCCAAGTTCGTGCAGTTCAAGGGTACAGGAGGATCTTAACGATTAATGGGTGAGGCCTCTTCTCCCTTTTGGTACCCAAAGCTCGCCCCATTTGACCCAGACTCAAGCCACCTACTCAGGCTCGCCAAGACGCCAAGCTACGGTCCTAAAGACGGCCTACTCGACTCGTTTTCTCTTCCTGCCCAGCTCATTATTACAGGAACAAATTAAAAAAAAAGTACATCAGAAGTCCTATGCATTTCCTAGATGAGGTGCTCCTAAACTTTGCATATGACGAATCTTGTGTTCCTAATAGATTATCAAGGTGGATGGCTATAAATGGAAATGCGTATAATCGGAGGGGGGTTATCAGCAAGAGAATCTGATTCAGCAAACAAGTCGGTCACGAACTTAGCGGGATAGAATACTTCCGGTATTTTCTGCAGATAGAATATTTTCAAACGAAAAAATAATGTTTAAAAACTTGACTAATTACACAGTAAACTTTAAAATTAGATTCCGAATTGTAAGTGATTAATCTGTAAGGTAAAGTTATAAAATTAAATTTAAAAAAAAAAAGCCACGGACTGGCGAACCAGAGGTTTGTAAATGGTAGACTCCACACTGCACAAGATTTGTTCAGCCATGTCCAGAAAACTTGTGTAGGGCTCTCTACCACGCCCAGTAAAATCAATGTCTTTTATCACTAGTGTTGGATGGTTCTATAAAGTTTAAACAGCTACAAGTACCAGTTAATTAGTTGTGTACCAACTTCTAATTCAAAGTCAGAAATAGAACTGAACATAAGTTTTTTTTTACACCATCTTGTTTCTCTTCCATTCGATGTGGAAGACATGTAATATTGAAATAGAGTTTACAAGATTCAGTCTACATATGAAAACAAATACTGTGGTTATTTTGCGACACAGTCTCGAAATAAAAAAAAAACAATGAATCCGCTTTCAGACGCATTGGCTTTCGCATGGGGACAATACGAGGGAAATAAAACATCTAGATCACAAAGTTAGTGGAATACACAGATGGAGTGAACAAAGGGACATAAAAATCTCGAATGTTTTATACAGATACATAAGATAGGATAAAGGAGAAAAAAAATGCGAATCGAATTCAATGTCGCTCCAATTGTCGAACGCGAAACCGGGTCAACAGTTCGAAAGTTCAACGAGGAAGGAGAAGATCAAAGTGAGAGCAATCAAACGTATTGTCCGGAAGAAAAACAAAGGGAGATGGGCAAGGATGATTCAAGGAGCTATTTTTGTCGTAGTGTTTTGGGCAGAGGAAAAAACACGTGTTTGTATTATTATGTAGTCAGGGCAATAAAGACTGTAAACCAAAGGAAGCTTGACTTTCATGCGGAGGCTCCATCGTAAAGTCAATTACCAAAATGCAACAGAATTCCACATTTTCCTTAAATTTTTCGACTAACAATGGATAAGTACTGATTGACAATGAAATGGACTCGCACACAATTTGTTCTAATAAAAACAAAATATCTAATATTCATCTGATTAGTCTCATTTTTAAACCTCTTAAAAATTTGAAGAGCTTGAAGTTCCAGACCCTATTCAGCGGTTGGGAACCATGAAGAGTTAGTTCCCCCTTGTAAAAATGTTAAATTAAACAATTTGTCAAAACAACAGGTCCTATGAATGATGAAATACACAGGTGTCATATTTTAAATTATGATCAATAGTTTGGAAAAAGCATTTTCCAAGAATATAATTGCAAAACTCTTATTTTTATGTATTTAAAAATAAATATAAAATTATTATTCGTGGATTTTTGTGATTGTGTCATCGTTACGTTACATAAATATTTGAGAGTGTGCAATGCTTCAATCAACTAAACATTTAATTTTAAATAATATTTTGACTTGCATACCAGCAAAAAGCCATGTCGGCAAAGACATCTCATATAATTAACCAAATACTAATAAGAAACAAACAATGTCGTAAGAGTTGTTTGGATGGTCCGATCGATGTAACACTGACCAACAAAATTATTTTCTTTTTCAAGACATAATCTAGATTTCCTCTTATTTTGATGAGGTGAACTCATTTTAAGAAAGCTTATTCTAAAATGTAGGTCGTTTGTGTAAGTTAGCGGCCATGTGCGAAACTTGACCTCTAAACGCTTATTTTTTTTAAACAGTAAATTAGTCGGGATATTTAAAGTTATAATAAAAAGATAAGTACATTTGAAGATTGCAAGCTTGAATAAGCAAGTATTAAAAACGAAAAAAAAAAAAGTCTATCAGTGATGCATGATAGACTTTTCGTAAACTAAAACTGAAGACGGGCGTTTCAAGTTTATTATTTTCCTTATTAGCGTTTTTTAGATAACTTTGAATATTATTGAAGAAAACTGTTGAAAACAAATAAACCCATCGTCACGCTTGAACGCAACAAGCACATTTCAAAATTACGCAACTCAAATAATGCTTCGGCTGCCGAATATCTCACACTTTTTTCTTCTTCAAAAAATAATGGGGGCTATACTTAAGTGAAGCTGTAATTAAATTATAAGTAAAGTATAAATATGTTATCTTTAGTATTATAAGTAAAGTATTTATATAATTTCTTAAGAATTCAGTTTCGGAAATGTTTAATTAAGTTAAGAGAAAATAAAATTTTGTGAATACATGGTACTATTGCCTAAATGCACTAATTTATTTAAGTGTAGATCATAAAAAATGCCACAAAATGAACACATTTCCCGGTAATATTACAAAAATTAAAAAAGTAAATAATCCAATGGACAGTATTTCTATTTCACAGATATACATTTGACTCAGAATGGTGTGTTAAGTTTAATGAAGCCTGAACACAATAAAGAAAGCAACAATCACTAAACCGGCCGCAATTATGCACATTCTACAAATATTCAGGTGTAGGGATAACGTAAGTTCAGCGCTCTGTGCACCAAGCCTCTGGCACACTTTTATGTTCACCCATAGAATAATAATCTGTATTATTAAAAAACAAAAAACTAAAAAGAAACAATATAAAAAAAATTATGGCACGCTGAGGAGGAAAAAAATCCCGTACAGGCGAGCAAGAAAATATTTGGTTTAAAACGAACAAAAACACAGTAAGAACGAACATAGTGTGGCAATCAGCTGGCATACAGTGCTTCAAGTTAAACTTGAGTGAAAAATAGAGATAAAAATCGGCGATATTTATAAAAAATTCAAAAAGTAATTTTTTAAAGGCATAATAATTATTTATATTTGTTAGGCGAATAGGCAGTTTATAATTTATGAGCTAGATAGAAAAATTGTAAAGAAATATAGTTTTGGAAAACGTTGGAATTTCAAAAAAAATTACAATAGAAGTGCTATGTTATAAACCAGTAACAACAATCCCCACTTTACCAAGTACCCAACTGAGATAACACAAGTTCAGCGCTCTGTGCCACCAAACACCTGGCACACTTCTACGGTCATCCAGCAGAAGTAATGAAAATTCTTTTCAATCGGTCAACCCCACCCACACAATACAGATTAGGACTGGACAAGGGAGAGAAGCGAAAAACAATGCCCTTCTGAGATGAGCCAAATCTCCCGAGACCGAAAAGCTTTGTTCTTTTACCTAACCTAATGACAGTGACCCACATGGAATGCAATTAAAACCGTTTGATAGTCCAGACGTGGGTAAATGGACAAGCCTACGCTCACTTGACCTACCTACTTCAAAAGCGCTACATGGATAGAAAAAAAAGTTTGAACTTTAAAATAAACACCATGGAGTGGAAGAACGTGGCAGAAACCAGTTTAAGGATTCGGATCGTCTTTATTTAAGCCTACACATGCCACTTGAGATGCGAAGTTTTATTTGTTAAAAATATTCAAGTTCACTAGGAGATGTAAATATGTACAATTACAGTAGTTTAAACGAATACACAAACCAAATCTTTTTATATAAAGAGCAAACCACGCAAATGTCGAATACACAAATATAAAGCTAAATGGACGTAAGAAGTAATCCCCACACAGAATGCTTCTTATTAGTTAATTTAATTTTATAAATTAAGGACAATTGGGCAGATTTTTTTTTAAAATAAATAATTTACAAGTAGAAAACTTAATATTATAAAGCATGAGGGTGCGATACACCAGATACATGATCGTATCAATACTTTCTAATATTTCAAACACTGATACGTTATCAAACATTACAATGTCATTTTACAGAGAAGAGTGAATTTTAAATCTGTCTCATTTAAATAATATGCATAAATCGTATGCTGCATTTTCAAAAAACAATTTTCAAAAGAAATTAACATCTAATTTGTTAGATCGAAAGAAATGTTAATGAAATTGCGTTAGGTAAGCTTTTAATTTTATTTGCATTTTTACACGATGCAATATTATAATAATTCTCAGGTATAACCACGTGTGTGTTACGCAGAAGAAAGCTTAAATGGCGTTATGGAGCATGATTTTTTTTTAAGATTCCCTTCCACAAGTTAATCAAATTCTAGAAACCTAAATTCTCAATTTCATAGAGAAGCTAATGCTAGGCAGAAGATTCATAAAAAAGGGAAGGATAAGTATCATTGAGCACTCAATGAACAGTAAACCTAGCACATAACAGCTTTCAAATTCACTTTGAAAACCCACTCATGACATTTCAATTTCTTTCCACAGCGCAGGTAAAGTTAGCATCTTGGGCAATTTTCGTCTATTAGGTGGATAACAATGCCATTTCGGAGACGCCGTACGATGAAGAAACCATCATGTGTTTAGATGAAGACGTTACCCAAGAACGTTTTTTTTTTTCGGATAATCATACATGTACTTTTTTTCTCTACCGAAAAAAACACACCATGAAACACATTCACACCCGTTTTAACAGCTACATGACGGTTAGTAAAGCCATTAAAGCGGTGATAATATCAGTAACGGAGTTTAGCTGCTCTTATAGCGGCAAACAGACAGTTTAAAAGGAAACAATAAAACTAAATCGGTAGAATTTCACAACCTTTGAAGCATACGAGAGATTTTGGTTATAAGATAAGTTTAATGGCGTACGTTTCGAAAAGTTTTTGTTACCATGACTCCTTTAATTCGTACAGATTAATATCGAAATAAAAAAAAAACTGTTGTATCGTCTCCACTCAAAATTTTTGAACGATTCGTGGTTTTCTAAATACAATGTTAATACATGCATTTATTTTAATTATAATTATTTTTTCGGAATTATATTGAATTTAATTATAATTTAACTTTCTAAAATCAATTCATCCCAAAACTAACTTTAAATATCGATAGAAAATAACACGATTGAATGAAGAAATTAACACTTTTATATTTAACATGTAAGATATACAAACTTTACATGAAAATTGTAATGAAACGATATAACGCTGGATTTGAAGTGTTAATTTTAGAAAAATAAATACAATAATATTCCATTCTTGTAACTATCAAGAAAGAATACAGGGAAACTGATGAGTTCCAGAGACGGATTCAAGTCAATACACTAGAAGTTAAGTCATAGAACTCTTGAGAAATAAATTTGTATACATTTATAATGTTCTCTACAAAAATTTACATTTTGAGGAACTGAATTTTACATTTGGGGAATTTGAAAACCAGTTTCTTATAAAAATTTTGTATCGCAATAATTAAATAAGCCTGCATTAAAAAAAATTAAAATTGAGAAACTAAATGGAGAAGTACAGATGTGTGGGATTGTAACAATTTCTATCCAAACCGAAATGAATTGTCTAAAATAGCAAATTTGGGCCTTACGTTTGATATCCGATACATCGGATAGCAAAAAAAAAAAAAAATCTACGAAATGACAGTTGGTCAACACATATCAATAAAAAAAAGGGGAGCAAGACCTCCAAGAAAGAACAAAGGAATTCTTCGACGCTCTACTTTTAATCCGATGTCGCATGTACCGTTATACTGCCCCGGTTAAGAGAAGCGAGAGACCCGGTCACATTCGGCACACAAAACCAGGTAAATTCGAATTCCCTCATTATCCCCCGATTAACAAGCGAGTCACAACAAAAGAAATGTAAAAGAGAACGAATCTCCATGTTCTGTGGTACGAATGGAGAGTCCTTCGTCTGTTTCCAAACTACAGAGACCGAATTCCCTGGGAGAACATGCACGCACAAGAGTTGGAACACGGCGTACAACCATAAAAAAACATCAAATACCACAACAAACAAAAGAATAATCATAAAAAAAAGAGAGAATAGTAATATAAAAAAGATTCTTCTTTTGACCCGCTAACGGATGCGACGATGAAGAACCAGATCACACTTCCTTGTTGCTCGTGATGCTAGACAAGACTGGTTTGGGTGATGCACTTGTGAGCAAGGCAAAGAGGACAACAAAAGGTGTGGAAAGGTGGATAAATAAACAAAAAGAAACTGCGATACGGCGAGTCCCACACCACAAACCGAATTATTTCACGAAAATATCACTCAAAGAACCGAATGAAACATTTTTGTTGACCGAAAAATTTAAGAATCAGTTACAGGTACCCTTCTTTTGGAAGTTCGAGGCCATGTCAATCGTTTTTTGATAGCATCGAAAATAGAGGTAAGGTTAGGTGAAAGAAAACGCCAAAGCGGAGTAAGGGAACCAGTTTATGAAAAGTTCGACAGCTGATGATTTGTGTAGTAGTAAAAGATGACACGGTATAAATATACACCATGAAGTAATATGGCATTAAAATGAACTAATTACATACTCATCCAGAGTTACCTAACTAAAGGAAATGAAATGATTTTTTTTCATTGTTTTCAAATTGGAATATTTTCTTTGCTGTGCCGATAGGTTTAAGAATACACCTCATCGATTTCCGGAAAAAATAACGCTTTCATACAATTGAAAAGAATGATTTGGTATAAACTATGAATACGTGATATTTTAAAGTAACGGAAAAATACGTTGATGATACCTTTTTATTGTATAATAGGGAACATTTTACATAATTTTACTCCTTTGCTGTAGAAAACAATTGCAAAGGAAGTTACACTGATCATGAACCCATCTATAAAAGCAACATCTCTTCTGTGCGAGTATTGCTCTGCTATGTGCGCGTTTTTCTTCAAGTATGAGAATAGTAGGAAATAGCAAAAAAGTAATACAAAATTGAAGGGAAAATATCCTGCTATTTATTAAATTGAAAAACAGTGCTTATCTGTCAATAATTAGAAAAAAACGATATTTCCCTTCAAATTGTATTATTTAGCTGTTATTACAATTTTCATACCTGGAGAAAAAATGCTCACATACCAATTTCTTTTTTCTCTTTAGTCCATGGTATTGACTCAATAAATGACACCACTTTATGAAACTTCATGTACAGAAGAAATAAGAAGCTTTTTATCCATGTTTAAAACACTTCAACAATACGCCTAAGGGGAGTCGAATAGATGTTTGGGTTAAAAATGACGATTTTCTGTTTTTATTTTTTTTAATCTGCATATCTATAGCTTTAACTTAAGACCAATTGTCGATTTCTGTTTAGAAGTTTTATTTTTATAAGCATTTTTCAGAAATTCTGAAAATATCAATTTTTACCAATACCTTAATATTCTTTTGCGTTTCCTGAAATATAAGGCTTTGAACAGTTAGGAACATTTTTCTCAGAAAGATATCAACATGTTTTATTATTTCTTCCTCTTTAATCTTTTTTGATTTGTACTGAAAAATTTGAAATATCTTTGTTAAAATAAAGTTTTATAACTTTAAATCGGATTTTTTTAAATACATTTTTTAAATACATATTTAAAAAAAATCAAAGTAAAAGAATTTTTTTATACTGTGAAATATCCTCAGTTTAAATCAAAGAGCTATATGAAAGAAATAAAGTATTAAAACAAAATTCATATTGATATCTCATAGTTCATGACAATTTTTTCCCCCTAAAGTTTGTAATATTAACATGGGCGAGATAGAACCATCCGACTACCCTTAAAATGAATCTTTATGGGCTATAATATCGGAGATGCCCAAAACTACCAAGACAACTTTTAGATGTAAATTAGGTACCCGTCTTTTTTTTAATGATCTGCATTCAAGTTCCACACACTTGCTTTAAAAATAAAGGAGCGTGTCTTAATAAATATTTATTATATCGTTTTCTTAATCTCTTCCGGTCGTTTAAAATTGATGCAAGAGACATTAAAATAAAATGCTATAAAATACCAGAAATATATCGCCATAACACACCCACGGCTGTATACACACACTAAAATGTGTTCGAAAGACTATATTTTGCATAATAAGGTTAAAAGTTGGCAGTATAAAATAAGCATAGCGTGACGTATATTACGGTATTAAATTTTACTAGCCGTTACTCGCAACAATATAATACACATAAAATCATAAATCCGTTACAAGAACATTAAAACCCGTTGAAGACCCTTCAGTTCACAGGAACATTTTATTCAAATAGAGGGATTTCAAGGGCCGCTGGAGCTGAATTTCGTGCATTCTACCCTAGCGGGCGAGGAACGAATCACTCTACTACTCAAGCGCAGTTGCTTACACACATGGAAACCAAGTTGTATTCGACCCGTTATACGAGATAGAAATAATGATAAACCTTACAGAAATACCTAGAGATATAAATAAGATATTATAGTAAGATAACAACGAATTTTTAAGGTTAAAATGATAACACTGAGACAGAGGAAAATCTAGTGTAAAATTTAATGGCGTAGACGGGATTTTTCTAAAGGACGGAAATTCGAAGTTATCGACTCAGTTAACGAAATGAATTATAATTACCAATCAAATTAACTTATTATAAAATTAATTTTATCATTGCAAATAAAATAATTTTATTAATGACGAACTTAAACTAAAAGTAACTATCAATACACACGCGTGAACCAGTTTATTATATTTCGCCAGTTCTATTATATTATATTTATTATATATGCCAGTTCTATTATATTCTTATTTCAAAAGAATTAAAAAAAATCAGACTAAAATTTTGCTATTAATTAACTTGAATAAAAACCATAATTGTTGCACAATTTATTATTAAAACATATAAATTGTCCTTTTCCTAGAAATTCGAAAGATTTTGCAAATAAAACAATTGAATTCTTTTAAAATTTTAGTTATGCTGACTTTCACATTAACATTTTCTTATGAGATGACATTATACAGAAATTACAAAACCTTCTTTTGAAAGATCTATAAAATAAAAACTTCTAGTCAAGAGTTTTAGGATATTAAAAAAAAAAAACTTTTTATAATTGCGTGAAAAAAATCCGACTTTTCCATTATAATTTCCATATCAGCCACGTGAAAAAAGTTATTTTTTGAAACAGTGAAAAAAAAATACTACTTTTCACACTTTTTGCATAAATAACTACTTAGTGGATAGAAGAATTCAATTATACTTGGAAGGGTACAACAAAACAAGGGGAAAATAGTCAGGATTCAATGATATAATGTTAATGGATACGGTCGAAAATATATCAGTTTGTTCACGATGATCAAAGATGATAAGTATCATCGTGGTACATTCTTCTGTCTGATTCTATTTAAGAAAAGATTTAAAATTGAATTTTGTATATTATACTTTATAGTAAAAAAAATAGTCTAAAAATATACGAATATATTTCACAATATTATGAAAGTGGTTATTGTTAATATCACAATAAAGCCATTTTATATAAAGAACTTTCTCGGAGAGTAGAGTACAAAATGAAGCAACGTTAATTATTTATTATATAATTATGTAATTACATAATTATGCAGTTATAAAATTCTACATTTATGTACAATTGAAAAGGCCAGGTGTACGATAAATCGAAATGGTCGAAAAGTGGAGATTGTAAACAAGTTATTGCAGCAATTAAAACAAATATTAACTTTTAATCAACTAATGTTTGATTAAATTGAACTTTTATGGGTGCGTATAGGAAAATGTATTGCTTATATTTTTATTGTAATTGTTGACTAAAGGTTAAACACTTAAATAAAATACTCTAGGAAAAAAGCAAATCAGTAGATGTATCATGGACATCAAGCTTTTATGTAGTAAGTGCGCATGCTGTTACAAAATTTTATCGAATTTTTAAACTATTATACTACTATAATATTAAATGGGTTTTTTGACTTACGGACAAGGGTGTTTTGACTTCTCGCAGCGCTGTCATCCACAGAAGCGTCTTCATGTCCATCCATGGTCAGCATTTTAAAATTCAATTCCTGTCGGCGTTTCCAACTAGAGGTATCCATTGATTTGCCCGTTTTGCCACGCTGTCGCATCATAGATGCCGCAAACCCATCTTCGACCGGACTGTCCGGCGGGGTCAAGAAAGTAGATGGTGGCGGAATACAGAGTGGGCACTGACATCTGGACGAAGGGGGATAGGGATACGCACCCTTTCGCCAGCTCTTGTCCTCGAACTCCATGAAACCTGGTCTAGGGGACAGGGGCGGCGACGGGTACAGCTTAAATCCGCTGCTGTAACACAGAGGTTGGTACGGCTTGAGGGTGACGATGGTACCGGACAATTCTTCCATGTTGCCGCTGCCACTACTGCTGCTGCAAGAGCTGGCCGAGTCGCTTTCGCTGGCCCGCCTGTCTTTTTTACGCCGCTTTCTGGGCTTGATGATCCTGGGCAGACCGTTTTCGGAAGTGCCCGAGTCTTCCGAGGTTGTACTGATGCAGTCGCTCTGGGGCGAGGACGACACAGTCCGCGAATCGTTGGAACCGGACAGATCTTCCTCTATGAAGCAGCCTGTCGAAGGATACATGTTGAGGTCTTCGGCCCCACCGGACATCAGCATGTACATGCGATTGCTGCTGTTGGGATTCTCGCCCAAGTAAAAATTATGCCCCTTGAATGGAGTGGAGTTGGTATACACTTCGACATCTTTGCAATGCTTTTCTCTGTCTTTTGGAGACAGTATGATCGGGGCACCCTGGGCATGAATGGCCAAACGGGATATGGGAAGGATCTCCTCGATATTATCCGGCGACTCGACGCTCAGCGGGACAGAGTAATCCGGGGGTTTTCTCGGGTGTCCCCTGCCGTTGTTCTTACCCATATGACCCTGTACATGGTGATGACTCTTGTTGTGTCGCGCAACACTTATCAGGGGAACACCCGTCCAAGCATAATTGCTGATATTGTATCCTGGAGCTGCATTGCAGCAGCGATTGCAAGACGGCATATATCCACCGCTGAGCACCCCATCTTTCGGATGGTGGTGCTGGTTCCTCGGACAAAATTTCCGCTTAGACCTGGTTTGCTGGGTGATGAGGCACGATCCGATATACTTCTGGACGTCGACAGGTGCTTCGGGATGGGGCCCCATATCCGAGACGGCAATTATGTCATGTTCGGTCCTTTAATTCGAGTCCTGTTCAAATTATATCTCCTTAGAGTGGCGGCTGTAGTACACTGTTGCATGCATCCTAAGGTGAAGGCACATCCAATTCCATAATATCACGACTTGTGTCGCCAAACCGCGGGAGGTTTCTTGTTGCAGGCTGCATCATCACCGGCCGACGATCGCGGCAACTCTGATTTCAAAACAACTTCCTCGTACCGAAACCCAACACAGAAAGGTGCGCGCGCAGATGGCCACACAAAAGCGCGCCGTTTTTCGCGGAGCGATGTTAAATTGGCGTTCCTTTCAAAGACTAGCTACTATAGCTACTAGCTCGAAAATTGTTGTGAAAACTTTTAATTGTGCACAGAAAACAATCACAGCAAACTTTTAAAGAAAATTTTTTGGGAAAAAATTTAAAAGTATTAAGGAAAAAGTTTTGAAAATAGCATATATAAACACAAGAATATCTGATTAAGGACTAGAAACTCCAGACATGTATTTAATGAACGCACAAATTGGATAATGTACTCCGGGATACAATAGTTATTATTTTGCTTATTTGAAGGGATTAATAATGAAGCCCTGGATGCAGCATATAATAAGGCAGTTTCCATATTAAAAGAGATTCTTTAAAATTGATAATTGCAAATCAAATTAAATTAAAGTAATGCTAAGCAGCAGAAATTAAATAAAGTAACGCAGGTTGAATGACTGTGGAAAACTAAAAATGTGTCCCCTCCCCTCCAATTAAAAAATTCTTCTCAGCAGCCATTAAACAAATAAAATCAATAACGGCATTAAACTTTTTATAAAATTTCGTACAGTTTAGCAACTTACTTTTTCAATATTTTAAACAAAACAGTAAAATATTTTTTAAAGCGTATGGATTGAAAAAGAAATTTTAACAAAAACGGGAAAATGACAATACAAGGAAAAACTTTTGTTTGAAACATTTTGAATTTTACAAATGTTATGTTTTTGACGTTTAAAAAAATAATTTGAGTTATTGAAAAGAGCGGAGAGACAAAAAAAAAATCGTCAAAGAAACGCATGCTGCTCACAGGTTGCCGGTGGAAGACTTATTTAAACAAAAGAACACTCTGATCTAATTGAATTAAAAGAGTAGGTAAAAAAACAAACTGTGCTCGTCTTCCACATTTGTACTCTCGTGTGGAAACAGGTTTGCCACACTTGGCTCGAAATCCCAGCCAAGCGTGAACAAAAAAAAAATCGCTCCACACACAAACTAAAAACTTAAAAACAAAAACTAAAAAAAAAAACAAAAAAACACACAGAGGGAAAACAATGCATCGCATTTTCCCTATTTCTATTAAATTTTATCCAAATCGGGGAGAGGGGAGAAGATAAGTCTAGCGATAAAGGAAAATTCAAAACAACCGAATTAAATGGAAAAAGACAGTTAGAACATGTTTTCGCACAAAAAATAACACCAAATGATGTGTTTGGAACCCCTATTTGGAACCAAAATAGAATAAACAATCGACTATTAAAATAAAATCGCCGAATTGTAGTTGAGTATCGCTGGAATTACAGTTGTAAGTTTTAAAACAATTTCTAAATGATTTAATTTTTGACTACAAACTGAATACTAAATCAGGCAACATTTATTGTGATGGAATCCCATAACTTGCAGAATGCAAGAAATTGTAAATTATCCTTATACGCTTGTAAATGTAATTCTAGAAGTATATAACATACTTGAAATTTAATCTTTTTTCTTTAAATACAATTTTATCTAGTTTGATGCCTGAATGTTATTTTAAGTTATTTTAGCAGCTGTTATAGTATTCTTTAATGTTTTGGTTACGAATAGTTTGTTATTGAGAGTCTGTGTGTAGGGAGAGGGAGATAGAGATAAAGTTTTGGCGTCCTCCTAAATTGTTTTAAGTGATTTATCAATTTAGCGACATAGTGCGACGTGGATTCGCAACAGTTTTAAAGTGCACAAGTCGCATGTTCACTGCATATTTCAATAATGAGATATATCTCCCCCTACATGTTCCGTTTATGTGATGGCCGGGCGAAGATTGAACCTGTGAAGATAAATTCCAAGGTCTTAACTAACCCACTAAATTCACATTGATTAACAGGTACAGCTCAGAAAAGACTAGGCACGGACTTGCCCTTCAGGCAAGCTCCCTTTTTTAACGCGTTATTTATTGGATATATACTCTTAAAACAAACGAGCGATTTTAACTCAGACTGAGTTAATTTTCACTCATTTCAGTGTCGAAAAAGCACTTTCCCTATAAGAGTGGATTTCACTCCTTCGTTTAGCTAAGCCTACGACGGGATCACTCCAAACGGGTGATTTTAACTCCTTTCCAGTGTCGAAAACGCACTTCTCCTATAAGAGTGGATTTCACTCTTTTGCTTTAGGAGTGTATATTTACACCTCTATAGGGTTTAATAGTATGGTTGGACAGCGACAGAACCTGAGAATGTAATTACTGTGGCTCCTTTAGTAAGTCGCTTTATTCATAGGAATCAACAGGTACAGCCCAGGAAGGATCCAGCATACCTGCCCACGAAGACTACACCTAACAGGAACATTATGTACCTGAAGTCGAAGAAGCACAAGGAAAGGTATCATTAGACAATAAAGGTGGGCGAGATGGAGTGGAAAAAATGTAAGGGTTACACCCGAACACCTGCAAGATTACCATTGAAAAATGTTTGAATAAAGACATAATATATTGGACAATGTTTAATGAATAGAAGTCTAGGTGTAAAGAAATTAAGGAGGAATGGGTGGACTGGACAGCAGATCTCCAAACTCAAGTGTCTCAGTGTTAATCTAATGGGAATGAAAATATTTTCCCTGCCACATTTCCCCGGCTGTATTGAATATTTTTACAAACTTTTTTTTTTAAAATAATAAATGTAGATAACTTACAGGTCTCTATAATCCCACTTTTTAAAATTGCTTCGAATGCTTTGTTGTATATTTTTTTTAAGTAAAAAACAATATTCGAACCAATTTTAAAAAGTGGGATTGTAGGGACCTGTAAGTCAACTACATTTATCACATAAAAAATCCGTTTGTAAAATTCAATACAGCCGGAGAAATGTGGAAGAGAAAATATTTTTCTCTCCATTGGACGGTGACGGATTTTTTTCTCCATTGGAAGAGCAAAGCAAAGTGCATCAGTGTTAACACTGATGCACTTTGCTTTGCTCTTCACTCTTTGTTTTAACCCAAGTTAGGTTGGAACGCAGTGTTGTAGACGAATTTAACAAAAGTAATGAAAACGAAACAGGTCAATCTTACTGATGAGATAGCTTAACTTAATAATAGTAAGGAGATGCAGTCTTAATAGTAATGCCCCCCAGGGATACCGCTGACACATTAATTGTTGAGATTGAAGTATCGACAAATAAGAAAACTATTTTTACATTCGATTACCTAATATGAATGATAAAGTAATGCGATGGGGTCGAAAAAATGGGGGTCGAAATTAGGAGTTGTCTACACGTTCTTGAGGGTACCGATTCTAAAAGTCTGTAGCTGCCATAGAACTTTTTAGGTTTTAAAAGCCATTAAAAACTCTCATTAACTCTCTTTTTAGGGTGCATAATAATCTTCAAATGTTTTGATATAGTGAGTGGCAATAATTGAAAGTTGTGTACACTCCTAGTTTTGCACATTTATCACTAACCAAAGTATTATAATCATGGTTATTTGCCTAAAAAAATCACTCGCGCCATTTTGAGTTAGGAAAGGCTAAAAAGAAATCACGAGAATTATTATATGTAGGGTCACATGGGGGAATTATGGATCACTCGCTTTCCGGGGTAAATAATGATCACTAAGTTTTAAAGGATTAAAAATGGTTTTTAGAAAAAAAGTAAATTATGCCAAGTCATCCTTATACATTCTATTTTCTTATATCAAGTTCAAAAACAATGTAACTTTGCAGCAAATAATAGAAAAAAATACTTTTTACACTACTATAAAAACATCTTCAAAAAAGATTGTCTTTGAAAAACATGATTTTTTTTAAGATCCATACTGGAGAAACATATTTGAACTAACTATTTTGTTGGTGCTATTTTTCAATAGGAAAAGGTTTAAGCTTTTCATTCCGATATAAATTTTTTCTTAATTACTTTTTTTATGATTTTGAAGGTATATCGATTTATCCCCCAGTTTACTGGGGTAATTCTGGATCAGTGATATTTTTTAATTTTTCATGTGTTTTTAGCTAAGCGGTATACGTCATTTTGAAGCAAAAATTCAGATTAGGCTGCATTCCAAATTTCATTAAAGAATTCGAATTAAAAGTTTATTTAAAATTTAAATAACAAAAAATTTAATCTACATTGAAATAACATGCAAATTCCATTTTTATTCAATATTTTGACAGTTTTCATTTCGTTAAACTTACGAGAAACTTTCGAGATACTTCGAACTGTAAATTAATTTAACAAACGATAAATAACCGAATTTTCGAAAGAATGTAAATGAGAAATTGCGGCATAATTTATTAAAAAAGATCATTATTAGTCTTCGAGTTTAAAAAAAATTAGCAAACGATAAAGTCTAATTTTTTTCTGAGAAAGAAGATTAATAAAAAGTTAAGTTAGGTGTTTAAAAGTTTGCTTTGAATTATATTTTAACTGCAACCAAAAATTAATTTACTTTTAATATGCATTACTATAAAAAAAAAAGGGTGATCCATAATTACCCCATGTGTGATCCATAATTGCCCAAACCCGGGGTAATTCCTGATCACTCAATAATTAAAATAAAACTAATAATAATTAAGTTTTAGGTAAAGTGATTATTTAAATAAAATCTAAATTATTTAAGCTTACTCCATGCAAAATTAAATCTCTCTATCTTTCATACTTTAGAAAAAAATTGGATGTTGTGATTTTTTGATCCATAATTCCCCCATATGACCCTACTGCATGAAAGTTTAAAAAAACGAATCCGAAATTTCGATTCTTTATAAATGTATCTATTTTCTTTTAAATTCATGCCCGGCTCCACAAAAGAGCGACGACACAATACGGTACCATACAACACGCGACGATTAAATGATGCGGTGCCTGTGAGCATATCCAGGCCTTAAAAAAATCGAACACAAAAATGCAGCAGACAGTGAAACGGCAGTAAAAAAAACATACCGCATTTTTACATGAATGAGCTCGAACTGATCGGACAATGCCCATTGTAGCAACGGACGCTTTCTTTCCTTTTTTTTTCTGTTATGCTACGTATAAAAAAACCCGCAGAGATTTAAATAAAAAAAAATTGGTGAAAATAAACTGTCACCACCTATATATGCGGGTAAAGGACCTGCTGGGCAGTCCGGAAGCGAATTAGAATTGGGGGAAAATGAAACATTGGTGGACAAGGTCAACACTCTGGTCAGTTAGCGCTTCCTATTTGGGGGCTTCCTGGCTTCACGTAGGGTATGCGCGGAAGAGCAATTAAGGGGGAATAGTACCGAGAATCGACCTCTCAAGCGAAGGCTTCTCTCTGTGTTAATCCTATGGGAAAAAAATAAAAACTTTGCCACATTTCTCCGGCTGTATTCAATATTTTTTCAAACGGTTTTTTTTATATGATACATGCAGATGATTTGCAGGTCTCTATCTTTTCATTTTTTTGAAATTGGTTAAAATAATTTTTTGATTATTAATAAACATTTTTACAATATGAACAAGGTCGAAATTTGAAAAACTGAGAAGATAGAGACGTAGAACTTTAAATTTCCTTCGCAATGAACAAAATAAGTGTGAAATTATTTGCATTTTTCGGTCGAAAAGTGGCAAAGAAATTATGAAATTCCCTTATCCAGGAAGTGGCGCCCCCTAGGAGTAGAACATAAGCTCCTCCCCCTGGTAACATAAGCTCCTCCCCTTGCATTTAAATGAGCTAAAACTCCGATAAGATAAGGTACGTGTAGTTCAATTTTAAGAGTCAGCGAGTTTTAACTTCTTGTCTGTAAGCTAAAGTTTCAATTGAGTGTGCCTGTGTGTTTTTGGAGGCTGATTTCGAAAATGCAAAGAGATTTTTTACTATCGCTTCCAGTTTAAAAGTATTAAAAAAATTAAGCAGCATAGGTTCATTCTATTAGATTCGTTATCTTAATTAGTAAAATGTTCATTTTAAATTGTTTCCATGTCTATGATTTATTTAAAAGATCTTGATAAATGTTTTGGGAGCGTGGATCTTATAAAAAGTATTACAAAGTGTGATCAATTGCACAAATTTTGAACTAATTTTTGTTGAAATATTAATTCAAGTTTAAATCCTGAAAAACAATATTTCTTGAAGTTTTTGTTTTAATTTTGAATTTCTTTCAAAAAGGTTTTTTACGACATTTTTAACTCTGTTTGGGCATTAGGCAGTAGTATTGGCTTGTTTTATATTAGGGATTTTTTTTTCAGTTTTTCATTTTCCGCTATTTCAATAGATGTTTCGGTTTCACTCTCAAAGCGAAGTATTTTCATCTGTTGTGTTCTAATTTAGTTTAGTAAAGTTATTTTAAATTATCTTCGCACTAGAGCTACACGAGGGCTATTGGCGACGGGCGTCGTAGCCCCGGTCAAGTGACGAGTCGACATCAGAGTATGCACCCAACGCAACCGTTCAAGGAGACATCGTACGCAGTGTTGGTACTTAGTGGAATATTTAGCGTGCGTTCACGTATCTGGTCTGGTTTGGTCGGTGGTTGTTCTGGACATGCCCGAACCGAACCTGGGATTTTTTCACATGCAAGGCAAACGCCGTAAACGACTGTGCTCCCCAGCCGAGTGCATCTTTGATTAAATACAGGGTGGTTATAAAAGAACGCTCGATATTCGGAGTGGTCTGTAGCTGGAATGAATAATCACAATGCATCAAAAATTAACACACTTACTAATCAAGAAGGGTGGAAAAGAATGGACTCATAAAAAAGATTGAATCCAAAAAAATAATCATAAAAAATAAGCATAAAAAAACAAACTCGTCTCTTGACCAGGGTTCCAAATTACGAAGCGTCATCAATTATGGCCAATTGCGGCCAACACAGCTAATTACGATTCGTAATTTAGAATCCTGGTCAAGAGACGAGTTTTTTCCAAGAAGAATGGAATCATATAAAAGAAACTCGTCTCTTGTCCAAGGTTCTAAATTACGAGGCATAGCCAATTATGGCAAATTACGGCCAACACATCCAATTACTCCTCGTAATTAAAATCCTGGTCAAGTGAAGAGTTTTTTTTTTATGGTTCCATTCTTTCCTTCCTTGATAAGTAAGTGCCTTCATAGGAGTCTTAAAAAGTACACACTAGTGATTGTTTTGGCCGTTAGTCATCCTATAGAATCGGACCTTTTTGACATTGTGAACAATTAACATTCTGAGTTAATTGCATGACACAAAATTTGCATAAGGGGCCATCTTCATATTAAAAATGTTACTAACTTTAAAATTTCCAATAGCAACACCCCTTTTTGAATCCATATTTCAAATCTCTGACCTATGTTTACACGAAATGCCAAATTTTGTTAGTTTTTAAGCATTATTAGAGGAGTTATAGACGTGCAAAGTTTAGGTCCCATAATGTTAAAAGAGTTGCACATAAAAAACTATCCCGATCTATAAATAATTAAGAAAATGAAACGAATTTTTTACTGAAAAGAAATTATAATAACCCAAACAAAATGCATTCAATAATGGGGTATTTAAAACAATTTTTATATTTTTAAATAATTATTATATTAATTTTTTTTAAAAATATGAATAGAAACCCCTTAATATTTTTAAAGAAATAAATTTAAGACAAGAAGTTTAAGCGAAATCCTAATTTTTAAAAAATTTTATTCATAATTTTCTGAGTAAATCACAAAATACTTTTTAATTGTCCTTTAGGGGACTGTGCATGTATAAGATTACGTGTGTAATTGATAAATAAAGACGGCTTTGCATGCATGCTTTCTTGTCATTTTAGAGATGGTCCCCAAAAAGTCCACAAGTGATTCGATTGAATAACTCGTCAAATATTCATCCAAAAATGTAACGAAAACTTAGATTTAAGGGTTTTCAAGAGTGCTTAACATTTCTAAGTTATTAAAATTGGGTGTTGCTTTTGGAAATTTCAAAGATCGTAATATTTTTTATATGAAGACGGCCCCTTATGCAAATTTTGCATCGTGCAATTAACTCAGAATGTTAATTGTACACAATCTCAAAAAGGTCCGATTCTATAGGGTGACTAACGGATGAAAAAACCTCAAGTGGGTACTTTTTTATTTCCACAGCTGTACCTCGCTCGTGAAATAAATTCCACTAGTTTTAAAAAGCATTACTTTTCACACTAGTTGCATAAATATAGGGGAGAGTGTTGTACCTTGGGACGCTTGTACCTTGGGACACTGACAATTTCTAAGAATCTATTGGCAATATTCATACATTGTTTATTTCTTATAGTAGCCTTAACCAACAGACATCATCATAATAAAATTTAACACTAGCATCATTGAATTGATGAAATGGTGACAAAAAATAATATTTCATTACCCCAAAGTAAATATTTTTCTCATTCTAATATAATTTTTTACCTTAGTACTCTTACAAAAGGTCAACTGCATTTTATTTTCTTCATAAAAGAGAAGATTTTAAAATATTATGATTATGAGAAAATAATGATAATGCATTTGGATTGACCACTATCTGCTTTATTTAAACCTTGTAGTGTGTTGTACCTTGGGACAGTATTAATAATTTGATTAAATTCTTAATAATTTGGATAAATAAAAATATCTTTATTATTTATTTTAAGAGCAATTCCACGAAACATGTAAAATACAACTCAGCTTTGTTTTGGATATATTTTATAATGATTGAAGTTTGAAAATATAATTCTGGCAACACCTGATAAATCTTTTTCCTTCCTTGTGATGAAATGTTCTAAAGAGCACATTTTCTGATGCATTTTGAAATAAAGTTTGTTTCCTGATCCAAATTAGTTCAAGTGTATGAATATTGACTGAATTATAAAGCATGTCTCAAGGTACAACATCATGTTGTACCTTGGGACAGTTTATCCTCTCTACTTTAAATGAGTGGCAATGTTTTGATTTCTAGCTGCCAGAATTTAAAAAAAATACATTATAGAGGAATATATTGGTGTGCTGAAATGCTGCTTTGAAATTTTTATTTTGACAATAATTATCGAAGAAAAAAATTAAAATGTAAAAATTGTCCCGAGGTACAACACTCTCCCCTATATTTTAAGGCTCATTATATATGAATGAAGAAAGATGCATAAAAAATATTAAATTTGCATAAAAAAATATGCACAGTTTCATTCTTAATTTTAAAGCAACAATTTTACTTATTTATTTTTCGAAATGTAAACTTGTAGTTGCAAAAAGTTATTTATTTAAAAAAATCCATCATTATATTCTTCAAACTTCAAAAAAATTAGCAAACGATAAAGATTAATTATCAAATCTGAAAAATAAGATTAAAGATAATTATTAATTTTAGCTAATAAAAGCTTGAATTCGAACTAGCTAACGGCCCTGTTTGGCGAATTTATTTCTGAGGCGTTGTTAGCGTGTTTCCTGTTAAGCGCAAAATGTTGTGTGGAAGCAGTGTAAGTGACAGATTCTGTAACAAACCAACTTGTTTTAAAAAAAAAAAAAAAAAAAAACCATGAATGCATTGAAGTATCTTTCAATTCCAAACGCCACAATACAATTTCAATTGACAAAGCTTCTCAATTCAGAGAGCTCCTTCAATTCAGAGTGAATTTGTGCTATTTTAGTTCGGATCCGGCCCGTGCAGCTAAAAAATATCCTACGAATAATACTTTGTGTAAGAGAGTGCACGTTAAATATCCTTTAAAGTACCAATGCTGCGTACGATGTTGCCTTTAACTGTTGTGTGCCTTTAACTGTTGTGTTGCCTTTAACCGTCTAGAGACGGTTTGTGATCGTTAAATCCATTGTGGTTCAGTGGCAGATAGTCTTATACAATATCCTTTTTCTTACTGAAGCGCCCCAAAGCGCCCGAACAACTATGGATTCGATAATGTTATTCCTATCAAATATTACGAGGAAGCAAAAATCTTTCGTAGCGAAAGGAATATCGCAAATCGGTTCCCAGTCAGATAAAAGCATCTTTTTAACGGCACTTCAAAATTACGAGGCACGTTGACAAAAATCCCTTAAGGGGTCATAGGAGTCTTTAAAATGTGCAAAGAAGGTACTACATAACATAGTTTGATCTTTCATGTAATTTTTTAACTACTAAATGTATAAGTATAATTTTTTTATATGTAATTCTAAAGATTTATTTATTATAAAACAAGTTCCAAAATTTATGAAACTATAGCCAAAACTAAAATAAATGATATTAAACATGAAGCTATTTGAACACATTGTGATTAGGCTTGCGCGGCAAATTGTGAGGTCAAAATTGAAAAAATGACCAAGAAAATGGCTTTATATTGAACAAATATGTACAAACTAGGACTTATACCTAAATTCTCAGCTCAATTTTAATTAGAAATTATTTTTTTTTAAAAATTAAAATCAAAATTTTAAAATTTTTATTAATTTTTTTAGAAAAAAGTTCTTAAAATAATTTCTAATTAAAATTGAGCTGAGAATTTAGGTATAAGTCTTTGTTTGTACATATTTGTTCAATATAAAGTCATTTTCTTGGTCATTTTTTAAAATTTTGACCTCAAAATTTGCCGCGCAAGCCTAATCCCAATGTGTTCAAATCGCTTCAAGTTTAATATCATTTATTTTAGTTTTGGCTAAAGTTTCATAAATTTTAAAACTTGTTTTATAATAAATAAATCCTGTAGAATTACATATAAAAAAAATTATACTCATTTATTGAGTAGCTAAAAAATGACATGAAAGATCAAACTATGCTTTATAGTATCTTCTTTGCACATTTTTAAGACTCCTGTGACCCCTTAAGGTTGCTTATAGCTCAAGTGTAGATTTAGAGCGACGTAATTCAATTAACCTGCAAACTAAGTATGTCATCCCGTTTTCTCGGAGTTAAGATGGTTGGTTGGTACATGTATTTCCGGCTTGTGTGCTTGATGAGAGATCCGCTTATAAACCTTCGTCAAGTAAGACAGACATAGACAGAATTTGTACTGATACAGAGAGAGAAATTACACCCAGGGCGAAGGCGGGGATTTCTCATTGGGTGTGTAAGATTGGTTGACGAGGGAGGGGCTTAGAAAAAATAGTTTCCAAGTGACCAATCGGCTACTTATAGAAGGGCTGAAATCAGAGATAATCAAGATAAATACGTCAATCAATTAATTGAGCATTGTGATTTGCTGGTCTCCGAGTTCTCTGACCCTCCCTCTTTAACAGTTCCAATATCTTCACCAGATGTCGCCTTCGGCCAAGTTGAGTTGCCTTAATCGGTACTATCCCGCCTTAAGCCCATTTCATAGGGATTTAATATCTTTATGCTTGGAACAGTATTGATAGCATCTCTATACTGTTTTTCTTTTATTTGCGAGTTATATACTATTGGACGGAAATAATAAAAAATAGCTGTATCTTTTAAATATACGATTTTTATATCATCCAAATGAATTTCAAATTGTTAATTACTTGAAAATTTTATTTTTTAATATACTCTGTAAAATGCTCTTGCCATGATAAATTCAATAACTTAGTTAAAACTCTTTGTTGACCAGTCTCAAATTAACCAACTTTTAGCATCCATTTACACAGAATTAAGAAGAGTAACCATATAAAAGTCTGAACTCGGTGTGGTTCTAAAATACGACGCCCGTCGTCAATAGCCCTCGTGTAGCTCTAGTGCGACGATAATTCAAACCAAACTAACTGAACTCGGTAAAAAACCATTTAAAAAAAAAGGAAGTTACAAATTGACAACGCTAAAAAGGTCAACTCGTATCCCTTGTTAGAACTCTACTCCACAGAAGCAATTCTACGCAGCTGGTTCTCCATGTTATTCTAAGGAAGTTCCAAGTAGACGGAATGCCGTATGAAACTTAACCCTTTCGCTACGAAGGATTTTTATTTCCTCTTAATATGTGATAGGAATATCATTATCGAATCCTTAGTCGGACGGCCGTCGTGGGCAGTTTCAGTAGTGAAAGGATTAAGGCACACAATACATGTACTCCACAAAAGCTAGAATATTTCGTCCAGCTATAGTGGGGTGAAGTGGATTGTGTCCTGGAGTCGGTTAGGGAATGTTGAGTGTTTGAAATGAAAATTATATAAAGGTTTAATACAGGGTGGATACAGAATCTGTGAAAACAAATTCCCTGATTTTCCAGGCTGAATGTAAGAAATTTCCCTGATTAGCGGCAATGAACTATATTAGCATGCTGGTTTCCTGCCGGTATTTGTAAAACCACTTTCTAGTATATTTAACATTAAAAAAAGATTTTTTAAAAAATAAATTTAATTAATGAATATACAATGAGCTTTTCAAAACAAATCTATGAAAAAAGCAAACGTTAAAGCCCATATAATAATTTTTTTAGTTATGATAAGACTTAAAGCAGCAACTCAACCACTTAGGTGAAAGCCTTTTCCGGATTAAACTTTTTTATCCTTTCTTTTACCTGTTAAAATGGCACTTTTGGAAATTTTCCCTGATTTTTAACAAAAATCACCGATTTCCCTGACTTTTCCCTGATTTTTCCAGATTGATTAAATTCCCCGACTTTTCCATGATTCCCTGATCCTGTAGCCACCCTGTATATTTCTTTCTGGCCATTTAACAAATGTAGAGAGTTGAACTTTTGACAAAGTAACGAAATTTCGACTTCATATAACTTCATTCCAAGAAGATAACCAACTAAAATGTTTGACCGATGAAATAAAAAAAAAATCTCGAGTAAGGTTTGTTTCTGGCGCATCTCTTCCAAAAGTTTCGAAAGAGACTTTTCAAATAGCCATCATCTTCGACAGAAGATTGATGAGTTTACTCGTTCAGTGAGTTGTACAAAGCCCAAAAACCGGCAGAAAAATTCCAAAAAACAATGAAAGCTTAACCAAAACTAAAACACTTATGCATAACCAACTCCATTCGAACTGCTGTAATTACAAGGTAGTGCCGCTGTCTCAGTGAGACACAGATTACATGTCTTCTTTAGCCTTGAAAGCTCTGTCCAAGGTCAAGGCTATTGATGTTATATGAAATAAAAGAGAAGGCCCCATCCCTGACATAACTGAAAATAATGCGGGTTTGGTTATGCTCTTGTGGAGGAGGACATATGGACGAGCGGGCGGCAAGGTTGTCCTTTCTGGAGCAGGGGCAGATGATGTTAAAGAGGGACGATAAGTTGTACGTAAATTGCATTCGAAATTAATTGGTAACCAACTAACGAATTGGATTTCAATAAACATTTAAATGATTATATATGACATTGAGTGTTTATTTTTGGGTAATCTGTATGTTAGAGAAAAAGGTTTTGGGGAAAATATAATTGCAGGAGTTCTCTAAGGAGATAAACAGTGACACCTGATTTAATAATAAAAAAAGAAACAGCATAAATTGCTAAGTCCTAGAAGTCATTATTTTTCTTAAAGAAATAAAATGTTCACCGTTTAAACTAAAATGAGTATCAACTCATTTCTGAGTATTTCATGTCACTGGAAAAGTAAACAAATTTCCAGGAAGTACCAAACTTGCAAGACATTATGATTGTTTAACATTATTAAAATACATGCAGTCTTAGCCAAGATCATCGATGGGTTAGACCAGTGTTGTTAACCTTTTGCCTATTAAATTTGTAAACTGATGATTTTGTGTTTGAATGTGCTGTGTGTAACTTTAAAATCATTAAATTATTGTTACACAATTTGCTTGTATTTTCTATATTTTAAAAGAACCCCGGTTACAATGGCATTTTGACGATTCGTTGGAATAAAGCAGATAAACATAACTCTAAAAGAGAGCGGTTTTCATAAGTGTGAAAACTGAATATCACGATCTGAATGTTCAGATTATTATGAATAAATTTTCGGATTTTTTTTCTATATTGTTAATGACCTTTATTACGAATACCTGTCTTTTCCAGGTAAAGAGTGACAACCTTCACTATTATATTGATGCATGTTTATACAGAATCGGATAATACGCCAATCGAGGGCACGAACGTGCTGGAAAACAAGCCCCAGCTTCATAGAAGCCGAGAGGAATCGTCAAGTATGCATTCAGTCTGATTAAGTAAATATAATGAATCAAGACCGCAAGATAAAAATCAACCACTAGACGGGTACATCACAAGGTTTGGACAACAGAATACATTGCTGGACAGTAAAATGAGTGAGCTACCACATAAAAATGAAACAATCGTAAATTCAATAATCTGGTGTCACGGAGAAGTTCGTTATTGCGACCACAAGTTCCGGGGTAAGTTATGTCTGAACAAGCAATAAAAAGAGCGACACCGTTTTGCAGTTTCGAGAAATTAGTTGCAATTTGCATGTCGATCACGAAGGTGGCCTCTCAAGGTTCCACACATGCATGTGAGGTCCAAGACAGCTTAAAACCTCATTTTCTATTGTACATAACAATTACGATCTTTCAAAAATAATAATTTATTACGAAGATTAACCATAAGAAATAGTTACAGGTTATAAAACTTAACGAGAATCAATATAGTGACTCATGTATATATTTTTATTCACTTTAAAATAAAGGGCAAAGGGTGACAAGTGAATGTAATATGAATAAAGCTCCTGATGTACCTCTGAAGAGTTGTCTATAATGGCTATAGAAGATAAAAACGCATTTGGTCGTAAAAGGCACGAATAGTAACCCGTTTACATTACCAGAAACTTTGTTAAAAGGAAAATTAACTATTAATTTCCATAATTCATTAGTGCAAACATACTTACGCGTAATAAAACATTTAAACATATCGAAACCATTGTATTTTTAAATAATAAATACGGCATCTTTTACTCTTTGCCAACATCAAAGCCCTTTCTTTTTGGAGTATTTCCAATCGTGATTTCAACTAAAAGCAGCGGTATCTGCTTTATGAATTGAAATGCAATGTAGAAGTGGGAAAGAAACATTTGCCGTTTATTTTTTGAATATAGACGAACAAAAATGTAAAACGAAATAAGTTGGGAACATAAATTAAAATAATGAATTCATTACATACACATAGAATTAAAATTTTCTTAAAGCTGCTGGTATGAAATGTCTATTGCTGGGCAGTGAAATAAGACAAAATTTTTAAAAAGAAAAATCAAATAACAGAACTAGAAATAAAACCTTTTAAATGGCATGGTGCAAAAAGGAGAAAAATCTGTTTAAACTTCCAAAGTAGGAATAAGAGCATTAACTGAGAGAGATAATTGAAGCATTCCTTGAAATATTGACTATAGTATACACAACTATTATAATACTTCAAAATATCTTTCAACTAAAGTTAAATGAAGGAGAGAAAAATAAATAAAAATAAATGAAAACAGCTACATGTGCTCACAATGCAAAATACAATTAGCTACTACTTAATATTTCTGTAATATAAATGAAGAGTAGGTCAAGAAAGCGAGACAAATAATAAGATCAAGAAAGTATGAAATTCCAAAATAAAAAAAGTTTTAACCAGAGCATACACTGGAATTAGCACAGTGGGGTACAATAAATACTGCTAGGGAAAAGAAACTTACTTGGATTATTGATAACAATGTGAGAGGGATTCGTGGAGTTCTTCTCGAAAGATGAATCGCCTAAATTAATATATTTAGTATAAGTTTTCACTACCAAACACTCATAAAAAAAAGTTTGACATAATATCGGTACAATGGAATGCATGCTTTAAAAAATGCACAGAAGATAAATTAGTAAATTTAAAATGGAATATTAAAAATAACTGCATTTCCAGAACAGGGATTAATTTTGTATTGGTAATGCAGAATTTGTTTGTGCTTTTTAATAATTTTTTTTTATGTCGATTATTAAAAACACCGGGAAAGAAAGTTACAAAAACAAAAAGCATGAAATCCACCTTTTTGATTGTACAGATGGAAGAAAAAGATTATTAAAGACCCGCAAAATTATCGACTAAAATATACAATTATAAATCCCTTAACACTTACGAAAGGTAAATATCATCAGCATATGTCAAAAACCATTTCCTACTACTGCTGAAGAAGATAACTAGTATTTAATTTCAATTGGGAAAAGTAATAAGACAAAATTAACGTTAGCTTTCCTGTTATAGGGTTATGATGGGCTATTTCGACAAATACATTATACTCTATACAATCATTCAAATTATACTCTATACAATCATTCAATCAGTAACGTTAAATACATGCACCACCGATCACAATGAAAATTCACTTCCCTATTGTTTCAGAACTCAACTAACAAAAACTTCTCAAATAAAATAGAAATATTAGCTATAAGATTTGTTTGTTGCTCCCTAGCGAAAAAGCCTCACTTACACATTTGATATTAGCTAATATTTTTTTTCAGTTCCAGGTAAGTATTGGCACGTGCGTGTTCCCATATACTTTTTAGGTCCATCAATTCTTCTGCTTTGAAGTAAAGTTAAATTAACAAACAACTTTAAAAATATGTTGAATAGTTAGGTCAATAAATCATAAAACTAAGAGCAAATATTGAAAGACAAATTTGTAGCAGAAAAGTAGTCATGTTTCAGACGACAAATAATTATCTGCTGCATTTCAGAACATGTCAAAATTAGAAAGGCTTAAAGCTCAGCAGAACTTTAAATTTTGCAGTTCCTTTATTCGCAAATTTTATGTTTATTTAGAGTGATGCTGTAATTCGATGCAAGAAAAAGAATTTTCAATTGCATGTTGAATGTCCAATTGGGGCAAACTACATTAAAAAAATAAGTGTTCTTATCTGGTTTTATATCTTCAATTGCACAATGATATGTCGAAGGCACTCCTTTATAACAGCGATAAAAAGAATCGCGTCAAAACATGTTTTCTGAATATGTTAGCTACACAATTTAACCATTAGCACAACATATGAATTAAAAAAAACTATTCTTAAGCCATAATACGCATTAGGGTAGAATAAAAAAAAACGCCTACGGACGCAACATAACGAGAAAAACGACGTACGCTTTTTACGTAATAACTAAAAGTCATCTTAAGGTGAATGTCAAGGTCTTGGGCAAATGAAAAAGAACACCAGGAAAACTTGGACGGACTCCATCTCTCATTTGACAATCATTTAACAGTTGGTATAACCTTTTCATCCATCACAAAAAGGGTCAAAGGGACTTAGTAGAATTTACTTCACGTTACATCTTTTGTTAACACTAACTCTACTACACTGCTCAAAACAATTAGGGGAGCACTTTCATTTTTTATTTTAAAAAATCTAAAATTTGTGAAATAGATACATATGCATCGACAATGAAATGGTAAAAAAAACAGGGGGAAATCTCAATTTTTTAACTAAAATGTTTGGGGGGTAAAAATTAAAATGACAAATTTTGAATAAATGTTAACAATATTATTTTCACAACTTTATTTTTCAAAAAAAAGTAAAAATCAATTTTTAAAATCTAAGAATGCAAACGAATTTAGGGTCAATTTATTTCATAAAATTTTTTGGGAGGGAATTTTATTTTACCATGTTTTCTCATTTTCATTTCACTAAAACCAACAATATTTAATTCTTCAAAATACACAATTCTTCCATTTAACGATAAATAAGTGCGAGCTCAACTAAGTGAGAAAAAAATAGCAAGCTGATGATTCAAAATGAAATCATTAGGGCTTAAATCATTAGGCTTAAACCATGCATTCTCCTAATTCTTTTGACCAATGTATTTAGTCAGGTCGCCAAACCCCGATTTTTGGCCGAACCCTGCACTGAGAGGTTAAGTTTTTTTTATTGATGATTCTTACAGATTCGAGAGTGTAGATTACGAATCTGGAAGGTACTTTTTTGGTACCCTTGAGCATTTTTAGTTATTCAAGATGGCGTCTCCGCCATCTTGAATTTTGTAATCTTAATATTTGACGATCTATTTGACAAAAGTGAACAGTTATTGTCTTTATAGATAAATTTAACAATAAAGATTCACAATTATCAAGAAAATTTCAAAAAATAAAAATTCAAAATGGCGAAATCCGCCATATTGGATTTTTTCACTTTTAATATTTTAGTGTTATATTTAACCCAACAAAATATTTATATTTTAACTTTATTTTTTATACCTAGTTACTATAGAGCATTACTTTGAAGAAAATATATAAAATCAAGATGGCGGCATCCGCCATATTGGATTTTTTCACCGTTTATATAAAGCGATCCATAGGTCCTAAATTAAAAATTCTTTTTATTTTAGTTATTCCTTAATTTTAGTTTCTATTTCAGTTTTAATGTGTAGATTATGAATCTAGAAGATATTTTTTCGCTAGATTTGAGTATATTTTTATATTTAAAATGGCGTCTTCCGCCATATTGGATTTTTCTTCCTAATTCAATTTTTCGGGTTCTTTTAGGCCAAAATTAATAATTTTTTCTTTTATAGGTGCATTTTGTCGTAAATAATTACTTAAAAACTCAAAAAATCCAAAATCAAGATGGCGGCTTCCGCCATCTTGGATTTTTCACCTTCTAATATTTCGTGATCCACTGGCTCGAAGTTAAAAATTCTTTCAGTTTTACTTGTATATTTTATTATAAAATGCATTAAAATCATCATAAAGTTTTATTTAAACACTTAAAAAACCAAATTCAAGATGGCCGCTTCCGCCATCTTGGAATTTTTAACCACCTAATATTGCTATCCCATTGGTACGAAATTAAAAATTCTCTCATTTTTTTTTGTATGTTGTGTTTAAAATACTTTAATAATTTTCTTCGACATTCATGGTTTTAAAGATGTTTTCCACCATTATGAAGTAAGTATTTGAAATATTTTGTTATTCATCAGGCAAAATTACTACTACTTTAAGAGCCCTTCTCGTATAAAATGCTTCCTCTTTTCAAACAAGATTACTCTTAAGTAATGGCAGGAGGAGTTCATAAATCGAAGTAAAGGCTTTGGACTTGCTGAGATCTCGTGGAGCGGTACAATTATAAGAATATGGGATTAAGAGTTAATAAATACAATTTCAAGAATAAAAAAAAAAGAAATGTCAAAAGCCCTACCTTGCAACCTAAAGATCGTTCATGTAATCTTGAAAATAAACCGCCTGACTCTTGAATGTTCTTTAATATAACAGAGTTACCGCTTAGACTATTATGTGATGGAAAAGTTTCTCTTTACAATGCTATAGAGATAAAGATTTCAAATTCTTCAAAGACATTCTCAGAACGTTATCCAGAGTTGAATAAATACTTAAATTGGCCAATAATATGAATTTCAGATTCAACCGGGAACTACTGTAAAGTATAAACCACTGTTAGACACGATACCTGATTCTTATCCAGAAAACAGATACAACCATGACATCAACCTTTAGCAGAGAAGCCCAAGGACTCACTAAATGAGCTAGTCAAGAGTTTGCCATTTACTTGGGATCATCACTCATCAGTTTTGAAGGGTGGCTTTGCAAATCATCATGTTGATAAGTTTTATAGGTCGTGTGGGGTTAATATTGGGTAGTGGTGTATCCAAAGTTCTAGTGCCTAGTGTGTTTGTAGGAGTCCCACAGATGCAGAAAGGGAAAAAGTTCCCAAAACTTCAGGACTTCAAGAATGCTTGCAAAATAAGTCATGCGGGATTTATATGAGGAATCTCAGCCAAACTGCAGCGGAGATCTTCAGTCAGTTTTAAAAATAAGGCGTGCGAATTGCAACACTAGTGGAGAATCGGGGAACTGTTTATTGAAACCAGTTTTCTTCAAGATGTGGGAGCCGGAAGGACAGGATATTGGTCCCTTCATATTGAAGGTGCTCACCAATTCTACCCTATTTGTTTGCGTCTGGTCATCAAAACTATGAACGATATGCATTATTTTATTTGAAAGAAATGAAAAAAAACCCCGAAAATGTGTTAAAGAACTTTTTAAAACTCGGATCACGTTATGCAACACATGCCGGAGTTTGGAATGAATTAATAGTGGATTGAAACTACATAAAAGCATAGGCCATTGTCCAAAAAGGATTGCCAGAATAACTTTAAATCCAGCAACTCCAAGGGACATAGCAACTCTTAAGCAACTTGGTCCCTGAGTTTACATATTTGTTCTCAGTAAGAAGCATGGCGATAATTCTGTTGTA
The DNA here is from genome assembly GCA_023701765.1 of Hylyphantes graminicola. Lineage (NCBI taxonomy): Eukaryota > Metazoa > Arthropoda > Arachnida > Araneae > Linyphiidae > Hylyphantes > Hylyphantes graminicola. Next base: position 22,053,694 of record CM043121.1, read on the forward strand.
AAAATATACCTAACATAGAAAGAATTTTTAATTTCGAGCTAATAGATTTTCTAATACTAACGTTAAAAAAACTAATAATGAGAAAGATTCCATCTTGAATGGCCATAAATTCAGATATTTTGCTAAGTGTGCCCCATTTATGAAGTTTAAAACATTTGTTACTAAAAAATAGAACTAAAGCAGAAAGAATTTTCAACTTGGAGTCAGTGGATCACAAAATATTAGAAGATGAAAAATCCAAGATGGCGGAAGCCGCCATCTTGAATTTGGTTTTTTAAGTGTTTAAATAAAACTTTATGATGATTTTAATGCATTTTATAATAAAATATACAAGTAAAACTGAAAGAATTTTTAACTTCGAGCCAGTGGATCACGAAATATTAGAAGGTGAAAAATCCAAGATGGCGGAAGCCGCCATCTTGATTTTGAATTTTTTGAGTTTTTAGGTAATTATTTACGACAAAATGCACCTATAAAAGAAAAAATTATTAATTTTGGCCTAAAAGAACCCGAAAAATCGAATTAGGAAGAAAAATCCAATATGGTGGAAGACGCCATTTTAAATATAAAAAAATACTCAAATCTAGCGAAAAAATATCTTCTAGATTCATAATCTACACATTAAAACTGAAATAGAAACTAAAATTAAGGAATAACTAAAATAAAAAGAATTTTTAATTTAGGACCTATGGATCGCTTTATATAAACGGTGAAAAAATCCAATATGGCGGATGCCGCCATCTTGATTTTTTATATTTTCTTCAAAGTAATGTTCTATAGTTTCTAGGTATTAAAAATATAGTTAAAATAAATATATTTTGTTGGGTTAAATATAAAACAAAAATATTAAAAGTGAAAAAATCCAATATGGCGGATTCCGCCATTTTGAATTTTTAATTTTTGAAATTTTCTTGATAATTGTGAATCTTTATTGTTAAATGTATCTATAAAGACAAAAACTATTCCTTTTTGTCGAATAGATCGTCAAATATTAAGATTACAAAATTCAAGATGGCGGAGACGCCATCTTGAATAACTAAAAATGCTCAAGGGTACCAAAAAAGTACCTTCCAGATTCGTAATCTACACCCTCGAATCTATAAGAATCATCAATCAAAAAAACTTAACCTCTCAGTGCAGGGTTCCCCCCCTTGGCGACCTGACTAATTTTCAACTTGCATGTTCAAGCTTTAAAATTAACTAGATACCGAAGTAACTGATTTATTAATTCTATTTGAAACAAGGGTGTTTATAAATCTTGTGTAGAAGTGGTTCTAGGTGACAGTTACTGTTATAAGACTACTTTTTATTTCTGTTAATAATTTCAGTAAATATTTAAGTAACAGGAAAGTAGGCTATTTTAATTTTTTTAGTACTGACATGGGGTAGAGGATTTTTTTTCGGCTACCGAGAGAGAGAAAAGGTTAATTTTTTTTTCCTCTTTAAGTTTGAGAGAAGACTAACTGACAATTCTGCATATCGCTGGCGATGTGATCCTTAGATAACTTAGAGGGCGTCGGAGAACATTTAAAATTATTGCAATACGACAGATTAAATTTGTCTTCTGCACCACAGCGGAAGAAAAGTAACAAATTGAGGAGATACGCCTCGGGTATTTCGATTAATTTTCCGATCGAATACTTCAGAGTTCGGATGCAAAAATAAAACAAGGATCTTCTGAGAACTTTTTTACAGTGACTTTAAAAGCCATTATTAGGACTTATTTTTTTATGTACCAAATATTTAAGAAAGCTATTTTTAAACGCATTTGTGGGCTGGTAATTTTTACAGAAAATAAAAGTTGTTCCTGGTTCCAGAGACAGCAAGGTATATCACTAATCACTATCATGGTCTTCATTGTTATTACGTAATTGCATAACAAAAATTCAATATTTATTCAATTTTATTTAAAGGTAAAAAAAATCAAAGTTTATGTTTCATTGTGTGTTGTGAAAATAGCAATGTCTGTATATAGGAATAAATTTGTCATATTTTGTCTCTTCAAAGTTTATTGGTTAAAATATCGTCTCATCAAATTTCACCCCCAAAAATTTCCAAAGCTAACTAATACAGACTTTATGTACAACTAAACTAAGTTTTAAAGTTCTAAGATCGAATTCCCATAGTGTTATAAAATGTCAAATCTTATATTTTATAAAAGTGTGAGAACATAAAAAAAATACCAGTAATCAGTTGCTTTTCATATTGTTGAGTTTTTCCAGATTTCGCTGCTAGGTAAAATCAAATTTAATTTCTGCAGCAAACCGCGAAACGCTATAATACTGTATTAACATTTATACAAAATAAAGCCTTGGCGCACTTAAATTATCGTTATTTTTTTAAGGCAAGTTAAACGTAATTACTAATTATAATTTGACGTTACGTTTGTATGTTAAATTTCGGCAAACACAAGTCCACAGCTAAACTACAAATGGTTCGAAAAAAAAAAAAAACCCTTACTCTTTATGAGACTTCTTATCCAGTCATGATCCCAAGTTATGGGAGAGGCATAAACAATGGGATTATTTCCAATAAAGGGGGTCATGCGATTGTAACAAAAACAAAACTTAATAAACGGTTTGATGTGCTACAAGGGTATATAGAGCCCCTCCCCATCTCATTTAATATAATATAAGCAATATGATATGGAACGATTGGCCAGGCTAAGCGAGGCAAATAAAATCTGTTCTTTTTTAGTTTTCATGACCGTTGCACGATTGTTTTCTATGATGGCTAATCGGATTAAAAAAAAAACTACGATAGAAAAAAGCAACACGGAAAACGACTGACCTTTACAACTGTCCAGTGGCGTCCACTTGATGAATCAAGAACAATTGTATTAAATGTAAAAGGGGAATCAGAGCCGAAAAACCTACCTTTGGGGCTAATTAACTTCTGCAATAGAAATTAAGCATCTACATCTGGAAGTGGAGCGTAAACAATATAAGAGGACAGAAAAAAAAGGTAATTTTGTGAACCTTGGAACTAATATCCATGTCAACTTTACGACGCATGACTCATGCTTTAAATCGTGATTCAGAAATACGATAATTTTTCTTTTCTGAGGTTCTTTTAAGCATGGTTCAGAGAAGTGGTTTTGGAGCATTAGCATGGGGCCCAAATAAATTGTCAAGTTCACTGGAGCAATCATTTCGGCAATGTGTTTGTTTGCCCCTTTTCAAAAATCATCGTGTCACGGTCTCGAGGGGAAATAGTGTACTATTAGCTTTAAAGCTCTAGATTTTAGCGGTCGCCAGTCGCCAACTGGAGACTATTACATCGAAAGTGGCTACCTAAAAATCGAACCCCAGTCGCCAAATATGGCGATCATAATTTTTCCTTTTTGTTCAACAAATAATTAATACTGAAGCTGCATTTCTAAAATAATAAAACACTCCGATTCGATTCTGTCGGGAAAAGACTTGATGACAGTAGTTGCTCATCAGTGAAATTTTCCATCCTCCTCCGTGTGACGTAAATGGAGCTTGGCGATGAAAATTTTAAATGTAAATTTGATTTTAAAATTTTGCTTTACGATTTCGGCAATCTACAGGTGATTCATTTACATCTGATTAAGATCTCAACTATTCATTTAATCAATTTTGATATGAGAAAATTTCATGAACAATCGTGGGTCGTGGGAGACGTCAAGAATTCTCCGAAACTAATAGTAGTTGAACTGATTGTACATAAAATAATTTTCTCCTAACAATAATGGCCAATCACATAATACTACATATTTTGTATGATACTTTTTTACTGTCAATCTTATCATATCAAAAATGTCATTAATAATTTTTTCTTTTGTGGAAAAAATCGCACTTTCTTTTTGTCGTATATACTGAAATTTAAAACTGGCTACTAAAAATCGAAATGTGGATACCATTTTTTTTTCACTCTGGTAGCCATTGGCTACTATTAGAAATTCCCAGTCTACAGCATTAATTAGCTTGTTTTTCGAAATTTTAATAATTTTGTGTCGAAGAGCTTATCTATCGTCACATTTTAAAAGAACTTTCATAAGAAATACCAAGCCGCCAATGAAAGAACCCTCCTTTGGAGAATGTGGGCTTTAGCAACCCTTCATTATTACGCCTTAAAACATGACAAAAGAAAAAGCAAATTAAAGATACAATAGGAGCTGATTTAGTTATATAATTTCCTCTACCTAAATTATCACTTCTGGGAAGTAATTTTATAAAGATAATAATTTGACCTTGAGTTTTGGCAAAGCTTAATGAGTTTAATATCGGAAACAATCTGCACAAACGAGGACAATTTTTATTCAACAATTAATATTTCAACCATTTGAACATACTTAATACAAACCATATAGAAATAAAATCTATGAAAGGTTATTGTAAGTTTGAAGGGGCGATTTGAAATTTTATTAAATAAAAATTAATAAAAGTGTGTATCATAATTTCAAAATTCGAACTAGTAAAATGTTTTTTTCCCCCTTTTTCTTTTATAATTGCTAAATAGTGCAATAATTGCTATGTTTTTAATCATAAAGCTACTTTTGAATACCTTCACTACTTGCAAATAAAAAAAAATTCAAAACAAAAAATATTTTCACTAAAGTTTTTTTTTGTGGACTTTAGCTTACCTGTCAGTTGGTTAAAAATAGTACCAGGAACCTAAAGTGTGAATTATATGATAAAAAAAAGGACAATTCTACCCAAGCGGAAGGTTGGACTTGCTTATGTGAAAACTCTAAATAGGTGATAATCATCCAACGGTTGGTGGAAGCAAACGATGCGATGCCCAATTTGGCGAAAATATATGTTGCTTCCACAGAAAATAGTGTACAAACATTTACAAAAAGTGCCTATTAACGGAAATTCGTGACCATGAAAGCAGTTGATATTCCTAGGTTGTATTATACACTGCTCAAAACAATTAGGGGAACACTTTTAGTACTTTTGTTTACCCTTTCATTTTCAACTTCTTATTTTTTATTATGAAAATCTAAGATTTGTGAAATAGATTCATTATGCATCCAGAATGAAAAAAAAATGCATTAATTTTTTAACTAAAATTGGGGGGGGGGGGGTATATTGGAATCATAAATTTAAAAAAAAAGAATTTTTGCAAAACTTTATTTGTAAAAAAAAAGAGGTAAAATCAATTTTTAAACATCTAAGTATGCAAGAGTGAAGAATTTAGGGTAAATTTATTTCCTAAAATTTTTGGGGAGGGAATTTCATTTTACCATGCTTTTCATATTTTCATTTAATTAAAACAAACCTTATTTAATTCTTCAAAAGACATTATTCTTCCATCTAATGATTAATAAGTGCGAACTAAACTTAGTGCCAAAGAAAATCGGACGCTGATGATAAGAAATGGAATCGTTGGGGGTGAAAGAGTTTAAACCATGCGTTCCCCTAATCCAGTGGTTCTCAACCTTTTGTAGGTGACGACCCCCTAATGCCACAAAATAACTTCGCGACCCCCCCCCCCTCTGTCCTACACATGCGGTACTCTTTATTAACAATTACATTTATGTAATTTTCTTTTTTTTTTTTAAATTTTACGATGGCTGTCCCGTGGGAAGGTTTTGAACAAGTTATTTGAGCTACGATCTGAAATGCTGATATTTTTACAAGATATGCTAAACCAGAATCCAGAATTGGCCGGATTTTAGCTCCCCAACTTCGCTGTTTCAACTTTCATAATTAGCACACATATTTATGCACCTAAATGAGCTACAAGGTCGAAATATAAAAATAATCAAAACCCAAGACAAAATTAATGGATTCTTCAAGAAACTGAATGTTTATGCTGCTAAAGTTAAGAAATCTAATTTTGAATTGAAAACTTCCTTCCATTTATGTTACGAATTTAAAAGGTTCCGAAAAATTCCGACAAGCAAAAGTTTCTCATTAGCTTGTTGCAACGTAACGTACTAGAATTAAAATTATGTAACAATAACATTAAAAAGTTGAAATATAAATTAACCAAGATATACAGTAAAATAATGCGTGGTGATTTTTTTTTTCTTCCATTCTAGTTGTAAAATTATTGTATGAAACGTTACTTAAATATATATTTTTATTTTTAAAAACCTTTTTGCGACCCCCATAGGATCCCTTCGCGACCCCCCAGTGGGTCGCGACCCACCGGTTGAGAACCACTGCCCTAATCGTTGTGAGCAGTGTAATAGGTAGCATTATAAACAAGCGTTTTTCGGCCTAGTTCCATGGCTTAATTTTAAGTGCTTACATCCATTAAAGTAATGGCTCACTACCGATTTCTTAAGTTTTAAAGGAATTACTATAATTATTACACCTCAATTATTCAAAGAGCCGCTACTTAATAAAGTTAAGTTTTTCCTGAACGCAAATGAACTAATAATATGCAAAATATATAAATAGGAAATATGTAGTAAAGTTGATGCAGATAAACATTACACTTAAATGTCATTAAATTATTTTGAACGTAGTAACCGGTTGCGTAGACTTGACATAGGTTGAGTCGCATTAAAATAAATTAGGGTTTCAAGCAGCAGCAATGAAAAAAAAAACTTTTTCAATTTTAAGTTCGATTACGAGTTAAAATGAAATCGTACAGGATGAAGATTTTTAAAGCAATTTCATGTTCTTTAAATAATAATTTAAAAGGGGATTTCTTAAATTTATTTTGAAAATTCCATTATAAATTTTTATTTCCATTTGGAATTTCAATAAAATATCGTATTAAGTTCCACTTTTCTGTATTGCATACGGGAATCGAAATAAAAACTGAAAAGCTCAGTCGAAAGGATTTGAAGAATAGAATAATATCGCATTTTAGAATTTCGCACACCAAAAAAGGATGTGAAATGAAATAAACATAAAAAACTAATATTATATAAAAATTATAAACTTGTTAATTTAATTATTATATGTAACGCTGTACTTTAAGACAAAGTATACCTATGATTTTAATATGTAAGTAGTAAGTAATATGTATTTTTATTCCAGAGAGTATGAAAGTTACTAAGCCTTTCATCTCTTCAATGGCTCGATAAAATAAAGGCCATGCAAGCTTGGGAACTAAACAATGAAAGTCAGTCTGAAAGACTGACCGGACCGGAATATCTGCTGACTATGCACATCGTACAGGGGGAAAGAGGGAGTTTCTAGTCTATGCACGGTGAAAGGACGCATTTTTTTTTACAATTGGAAATGGACCACTTAACACTTTACCTACGGGCGTCGACTGACCCATAGACTAAGAACACTCTAAGTTTCAAAATCTCATTGGAGAATTTCTACATTGAAATTGACATAGAAACTAGCGCGCCCCCTTTGTGTCTAAGGGAACTAATGTAAGGGTTTCTGGCTGCCTATTTGCAGTCACCTTTAGGAGATTTAACAGAGCCAATGATATCTCGTAATTTGGAACCCTTATCAAGTGACGATAGGGATCTATTTTTTACTACAACTTATTTTCGACTTTATTTTTGAATATATACAGCTACTCATTGACTTTTATATCAATCGTAGGCCCATCCTCAAGATATTTGACCTTGTGCTTCTTTTTCTCCATTAATAAACCTACAGACTGACTACGCTTGTCATTTTAGACATGGTCCCCCAAAGATCCACAAGTGATTCGATTGAATAACTCGTCAAATATTCATCCAAATGTAACAAAAACTTCGATTTAGGGGTTTTCGAGGGTTTTTCACATTTCTAAGTAATTAAAATTGGGTGTTGCTATTGAAAATTTTAAAGTTCGTAACATTTTTAATATTAAGACGGACCCTTATGCAAATTTTGTGTCATGCAATTAACTCAAAATGTTATTTGTTCACATAGTCAAAAAGATCCGATGTAAAAGGATGACTAACGGTTGAAATAATCACTAGTGGGTAACTTTTTTTTAACAGAGAGCATTCCGAAGAAACAGTAGCCCTACAATTGAAAGTACAATTATGCCAATCAACAAATCAACCTTTAATAGTGTTTTAGTTGCTTTCGACACGTTAGAAGAGCTAGGCTGCTAGGCATTAGATTAAGTTGCTGGTCTAGAAGATTTTTAGTCTACGGGTCAGTCGACGCCCGTAGTTAAAGTGTTAAATAAGTTCTAGAATGTTTTCAAACAATTTACGACAATTCACGAGAGGTATATTCTTGCGGCTACGTACACTCTTAAAACAAAAGAGTGAAATCCACTCCAGTTGGAGAAGTGCATTTTCGACACTGGAAAGGAATGAATATTAACTCGAACTGAGTTAAAATCACTCGTTTGGAGTGATCCTGTCGGAGGTTTAACACACAAAGGATCCACTCTAAAAGGAGTGCATTTTCCAGACTGGAGGAGTTAAAATCGTTCGTTTTAAGAGTGCAAGAAAGAATCTTGACTAAATAAAGTAACGAGCTTTTATATAGATTCGCGTTCTCGGATAACAATCAAGCACGGTTCAAACAAGTGAAATGTCTAACACCAACATTAAGTAATACCACCATCGACCTTCGCCAAAAAGGTTTTCAATCGCAGCAGGGCTCATGTCTTACCCGTACAATGGCACAAAAAGCTTGACCACTGCCATAACCCAACGACCCAATGACACATTGGGAATTGCGTGTCCTGTCCATGCATTGCGCATATAGGGGTTTATTTTTATTGCAGCGCAAATAGTGCTTCCTCGTTGAGGTCCAGCTCCTTCTTCTGTTGGGTCATATTTGCTTATTCTGGCTGAGGAAAAACAAGAGGGCGGGAAGTTACGACTTTTTCCGGTCGAGGAACGGTGTTGAAGGTGAATATTAATGTCCCAAGGCGAATCGCTTGGCTTGTTTCTGTGATCATTAGGTGTTTTTTTTTCTTTGTCGATGCATTGCATGTGCTTTTTGTGCAATATGGAAGTTTTAACCAAACTTAACTAATGATTTAATGGAGTTAGTTGAAAGTGCAGCCACCAAGTTAAATGAGAATTGTAAAAATGTACATTTAGTCAACTTTAATCAAACATGTTTTCGCTTAAAATTCATAAAACTCCAAAAAGGGGCTTTTGAAGTATTTACAGTAGAATACATAAGAAAGAAATCAATCTATTTACTCTAAAAAATACCAGATATTTAATACACAAAAAACAATTTCAACGAAAAAGCCATTCTAAAAAAAAAAAAAGAATTACCAGAACAGAAAAGTTTAATACACGAGAAAGTTTCATACCAGAGAAAATTTAATGTTTTCCTCATAGGTTTTCCTCACCGAAAATTCGGGAATCTGTACACATGAAACGGACATTTAGAAAGTAATTAAAAATACTCTATTGTCCGGTTAAATCCGGTGAGTAGGAAGGTCGGTATAAATTGACATACTTCAATTAGTTGGAAATTTAAATAATTTTTTCGCAAACACGCCTGTTGAAAACTTTCCACATACATATCTATTTCACAATGAATGCATCTGTATTACAATATGTCACAGAAAATAAATAAATTCTTATTTTTAATAAACTTTTTTCGTTTTACGCAAGATGAAAAGAATATATACACCGAAACCATTTTTGTAGCGTAAATATTAAATTACGAAGTTACAGAATATTTCTATTTACCTTCCTCAGAACTCAGAAAAAGAATTTTGAAGACGCATATGTTAAATATCTCCCGGTCGGATTGCCGGATGATAATTATTTATCCTAACAGCGCTCTTAAAAATATAAGCTAAGTGCAGATTTTAGGGCCGAAAAAAAAAATTACAATTTAAGTTCGTTTTAATTTTTTTTATAAACTTCCCTTTTTAATGTTTTAAATTTAGAGGCCTTTGGGTAGTGGACGAGTGTACTCGTACAGTATATCACTCTAAACATAAATACACAGCAAATAAAATTTCGGTTTACTTTAAAGACAATATCAATAGCGTTTTGGAACAAACTTACATAATTTAAGCTTAAAAATATTTTGTTGTTGTCACTTCTAGGTGATAGAATGAATATGAAGCGACGAGGAATGCTACAACGTGCCTAGACAACCACACAAAATCAGACCACAGACACCAGAGAAATTTGTTTATTTCTCAAACGCGTTGAGCTGCATACAAGAAAACTGGCAAATTGCAGCACGTGACATTCTAATTAAACAGAACAATCCATTAATTTCCCCAGATACGGATGAGACTGTAAATTCTGCAAAACGAATCCTCACAACGCCAGAAACTCCCAAAACCCAGTAATTGGGAACACGACGACAATTCATGAAAACACCTGCAGTAAAGGGTTAAAAATTGCCTTTGAGGACAAGACCGAATGGATGTGTGGAGGAAGAAGTCTTGACCTTCATGAAAGTGAAAGTTAATGCCAGGTTATACAAGTGTGGTGGAAATTCAAGGTGAACGAAAGTGATTTTGCCTATTTATCTTTCGCTGTGATCTACGCAAATGATTGATTTTAAATTACATAAAGGTTAGAACGGTCGTTTCGTGGTAAAGAATATTCAGGTGTTAATTAGTTCTAACTGCTGAAAGGTGCCCAAAATATGAACGAAACGTGGGTTTCAGAATCATTTTCTTGCTGTTTTTCGAAAAATATTTTTGTTTGCAGCCCACACGAAGAGTTTTAGAGAAAAAAAACTCTAATTTATAAGTGTAAAATACATTTCCATTTTAGATCCAAGCTTTAAAAATAGATCGTGATACCTGCTAACAATTCTTCAACAATCTGTTAGCAGCATTAAATTGCATAATGAATTTCATAATTGTATGCATCTAAATTTTTACACCTAGATAATTATTAAAATCTTAGAAAACGAGACGCAAGTAAAACACTGTGGAAAATTTCTTTTTCACAAAAAACCTGAAGTAACACAATGTCATTAACTACGAAATAAATGAAAATAATTAAAATTTTGGAGAAATTGGCATGAAAGCTCAAGAAAACGAGTTAAAAAAAAAATTACGAAGAAATCCAGTAACTTGACAAAATGAAAATCCACCTACACATCTCTTTCAAAAGTTGGCATTCATTTTCTTTCGCGAAAAGCACAAACATTAAATACTAAGTCATACATACTCTAAAGAGTGCATTTACATTAGGTTGACTTTCATACTTGAGAATCAAGAGATCATATCAGATATACTGGAACTATATGTAGTACCATTATAAGGTATGGTATGGCCTCACACAAATTCGAGTGCCCACATGTAGTAAGTGAGACCACGCCTTTGTGTTCATATGTTGCAAATTATTTTGAAATCTGGTAAGTTAAAATGCATCAAGTAGTAAGATAACACTACATGGCAAACACTAGGTAGGTGTTTTTTTTTGTTACAGAAAATCTACTTTGCTGGGTCTAGTATCTGTTGTTGGTCGTTAATTACTTTTGTATGTCAATGTGATTTTACTTAAAATACTATTTTAGAATATTCCTATATACTGTAGAAAAAACCTGTTTTTTTTAACGTCTGAGACGAAGTAGTTACTCGGTCGCGAGAGTATTTTATTTTAGCAGGGAGAAACTGTTAAATTAACAGATTTTCCCTGTTAAGTTAACAAAATCTCTTAAAATTAGTTTTTCTGAAAAAAAAAAGTTTTTGAAAAAAAAGTTTTTTGAAAAAAAAAAGTTTTTCTGAAAAAAGTTTTTCTGCAAAAAATTAGTTTTAAACTGTAAAAAAAAAACAGTTATTAACTGGGGTCAAAGTTGACAGTTTTTAACTGAAAAAACATGGTTTTTTTTTACAGTGTATAAGTACAAATTTGTCGCAGTCTCACTGTTATGAATGAGATTTTGATTTTTAAGTACATGCTCTATTCGAATATTTATGAGATCACGCATGTTTTCCTTTTTTAGAATGCATTTTTGTTGCGTGAAATTTTGAAACTTACTTAGTTTACATTTAGTTACCAAATATTAAGTATTTTTAATTTATTTATTAAAAAAAATACTAGTTAGTTTAAGTAGAGTTATGTCTGACTCATAACGATAATTATTTCATGAAACTGATCTAAACTTGTACAAAGAAGATGTTTACAGTGAAAGGCCTGAACATTACTCAAAATAACATACTTTAAAATAGTACATAATTAAGTAAAAGTTGCGAACTTACTATTAAAGTTCTCTTAAAATGTCTCGCGTTTAAATGCTTTTAAAAAGTTCAAGAGAAAACGCTTTTCAAAAAGTCTGAATTTTTCCACAATATTATGTCAGCAAAGCGCTCACAGTTTAACCAAACTCGTGAACATTTTACGTCCAACGAGAAGATAGTTCCACAAACCAGACACATTTTAAAAAAAACTACAGACTATGTATGGTATTCAAGTTGACAATTCCACCTATTTACCTATGAGAATATCGTTTTCATAATTCAAAATGCGAACATCCTAGAACTCATTTTTGAGTGTTTCCTTTAAAACATTACAGAAAATTTCATTTTAACAACAACAACAACAAAAAGATTGATGATAGCACACTAAAAAAAATTTTTTTTTTAACTTGTGAATCTTCAAAGATAATATGCACGAAATTTAAATAATGGCATTCGAAGAAGTACTGCGTTTATGTGTGGTCAAACTAGATTTGCGAGAGTCAAATCATAAATGGTAAAATGAAGGTGTGGGACTGGAAAGCATGGGTATATAACTTTTCTTCCGTCGCACAAGCGGTTTAAATTTAAACGATTTATGTGAATATTCACCTCAAAATAGCAGTTATGAAGCATTAACTCATCAACGACGATTATGCTCTACAAATTAAGTTATATGAAAAATGAATTTAAAAACTTAAAGAAAGCGTCTTCAATAATTTAATTACGCCAAATGACCTAGTACACTCTTAAAACAAGAGTGAAATCCACTCCAGTTGGAGAAGTGCATTTTCGACACTGGAAAGGAATGAATATTAACTCAGACTGAGTTAAAATCACTCGTTTGGAGTGATCCTGTCGGAGGTTTAACACACAAAGGATCCACTCCAAAAGGAGAAGTGAATTTTCCAGATTTGAGGAGTGAAAATTAATCAGACTGAGTTAAAATCGCTAGTTCGTTTTAAGAGTGTACACGCCTATTAATGGTAGGGTATCGGCAGTGGCCTAAAATACCATTTACTAATAAAAATCACGGGTATTCTTGTAAGAGTGTGTTAAAGGGAAAGCAATTAAGTAACATAATTACAATGTTGAAAATACATTGCGTATCAATAAAAATAAATTAGTTATAAAATAAGAACTGGCACAAAGTGAGGTATTTGTACAATCTTACTGGACAAAAGTAGATAACCAGGATATTTGGAAATCTCAAAAACTCATTTTCATTGCATTATTTATACGTTTATTTTTTGCCTGGAAATATTAACCGGTTACAACACTTATAATCCAGACATAAAAACTCAACCAAAGTTATTAAAGATGCTAAAAAAAAACCCAAGAATTTTTGAAAAATTCATCTAAACTTAAATCCCCATTCCATGACTTTATATATGAAAAATAGAAGCATTTCGCATTTTAAGCTTAAAATCATGCAATGTTGTGACCTATTGAAAGCCCAGAACTGTATGGTAATCTAAGGTGTGTTATTTTAGGTTGACTTAGAACTGGGGATTGTTTTAAAATTACTTTCAAAATATTTCTTTTTGTCCAGCTAGATCACTTAAATACCCCACACTGTATGTCGTTCAAATAGAGTTCTATAGGAGAAGAAACGAATGGAGTTATAAATTTTTCATCTTCAGTATTCATATTTAAAAAGCAATATGCATTTCATATTCCATCTTTAAAAGTTCTACCTACGTATGGAATACGAGATCTCTTTACGGCTCACTGCATCGTCAGTCTAGCATTTTTGATTTTTTATTCACTCATTACAAAACTTCGTCTTGTAAGAGTTTATTTACATTGATACAAAGCGGTTAGAAGCGGAATAAGGTGCTTCATTTGAGGCATTTAAACAGGACCTATGACGTCAATGTTCAGGTTAATTGCTGAAGGTGCCCCGAGTGCTCACTTTCTCTGAAATGCAATAGGCTAGTCTTAAAAGATTTTATGCATTCATCGTACGACAAATCTCATCTCAGGTTGCCGTAATATATTCGCAAAAACCCAATTCTTAATCAGGAGCATCATTAGCACGTGTAGGACTGGATAAAAGGTTGGAGGAATTGGAAGGAATTAATAAAAATCCGAGTGGTTTTAAATATTTTAAAATTATAGTAAGAAATTGAAGTGCTACTAAACTAATATGTACTGAAATGGTTAATTGAGTAAACAAAAAAAATTAGAAGGTAAACATTAAAAAAAGTTTTTCTGCTTCATTTCCAAGTATACCATTCTGTTTACAATACAATTTATCTAAGAAGCTAAATAGTTAACTAACAAAATTAACTTAAATGTTATTTACATTATTTTGACTTGATCATGTGATTAATCTTTTACGTTAATTATGGTCACATAAAGAGAAGCATACGATGTTTTAAAAGAAAATACTGTAATAAGTACAAGTAAAAAAAAACAAATTAGGCGAAGAAACCCACCTCTTGCTATATTTAACTTCAGCAAAAAGTTAACTGTAACGCGAAATTTACAGAAGTTAATTTTCCACTGGGCAATTTTCTATTGAAAACAACGAGAGAAAAAAAAGCCAAGAAAAGGGAAATATACGGCTCATTAAAATTTTACCAAATGCATTCGATCGTAAAAAGCGTCACACACGCGAGTCCCTCATTGTTGATGGGTTTTTTCTATTTTTAGACAAAATTCATTTCGAATGAATTTAGAAAAAAATTGAATTTCCTCAAAGCAGGTCAGCCTAATAGATAAAATCTAATTATGGGTGGTGAAGATCAACAGCGGCAATAAACACTGAAATGCAAACTCATTTAAGAGAGCTGTTGTGAAAGCGACCGAGTGTCAATAACCTAGTTTCTTCCAGAAACCCTTATAGATAGCTTATCACCCAGTCAGTGACCTTCACTCAATATATGGTAAGGTGAACAGTTAAAAATTCACTCAAATAACACCTTGGAGTTGGACCTTTAGGTAATTGAAGAGTTAAGTGGAAGAACGTGCTAAGTGACAAAAAGACGAAAACGAGAAAATGAGCTTTAACCCTTTCAGTGCCAAAAATTTACTACACTACAGAAACATATGATATTCACAAAATAAGCTTATTTTAGGTCAAAAATAAGAGTTCCATAAGAAAAAAAATTCATTAAAATCTTTTTATATGGTTTTTGAAATAATGCCAAAATTTTTTAACTCTGGAAAACAACCAAATAAAAAAATATATATTACCTAAAAACACTTCGAGTAATATTTTAAGGTACCCGACCATATTATTAAAAAAAAGTGATTTTTTTAACCGAAACAGTTTAAATTGTGTTTTAAATATGTGGAACTGAAATGAACTTTTCAAAAATCAGGTGAAACGCTTGTTAACTATTTTCTAAATAAAAAAAATAGTAGTTCTGACTTCTATTGAGATTAATGTAAAACATTGTCGAATAGAACAGAGTGCGAAGAATCGAATGATGTGTGTTTGGATATCATAACGGGAGATAAACATTTGGAAAAAATATTGAAAGTGATGATGCCAAATGGCATCACTGGGACTGAAAGGGTTCAAGTTGATGGAAAAGGGGAAACTTGTTATCGTTAAAGAAGTTAGTAATATGTTCATTGACACAAACTTCTCCATTTTTTCAAAAATGTCATTTAGCACGTTCTTCCACTAAGCTCTTCAATTGACCTTCGAACTGCTTCAAAAGGATTAGCAGTTATTTTTAGAAGGTTTGTTCACTAGAAACAGAAGACGTTTCAAACCACCAGAGCTACATTATCAGTTGTTTTAAAATGTATTATGTTTACGTAAATATCAGGAATGGGAAAGTTACACTTAAAAAGTAACCCGTGCAGAAACAAAGGTGCATAGTTACATTTTAGAAGTAACTGGTTATTTTTCATTATTAAGTAACTGTAACTGCAACAAAAGTTACTTTTAAAAAGTCTGTTGCAGTTACTTTAATACGGAAAGTAACGGATTTCAGTTACTTTCAGAAATTTGAAGTAAAGTTATAAGAAAAATTGCAATTTAACCATCTTACCGTTTTCCAAAGAGAAGCAAAGCAAGATTAAAGAATCATAAGCACACAAAACACTGCAATTACAATGAACATTTTTTTTATTTAATTTTACTGGAGTTGAATTTGAAAATTGGCCATCCAACAACCTTCGGAAGTAATGAAATTTTCCACTGAATTCTTCAACCAAAATTATATAACTTTTGCAAAATTTTATATTTGAGGGAAATTTATCGTTTTAAAAATGGGGGGGGGGGAGGGGAGAGATTTTAAAATTTATATTTTATATTTTCATTACCAAATGCAGCATGTGTCACAGGAAATAAATTTCGCTGTTTTGTTTCACAAGCATAATGGCAAATCTAATCGGAATAAAATTCAAACGAAATAAAAAATATATATATTTTCTTAGAAAAGAACATGATACAAAACAAAGAGTAAAGCTTATCTTGCATCGCAATATTTCGGAAATCCAGACAAATTTCGCGGAATCATCATGAATTAGATTGGTTAAATGTGTAAAAGAGATTAGTGCCATGTTTTTTTGCAATGAATTTCATATTATGCATATAATTAATAATTAGTATTTGAAACTTAGAATTCAATTGCAACCATGAGTTGAAATTAATGGTGTAACAAATACCAATTAAGTCATAACCGGATACAGAATATCAGTCCAAAACTTGGTTGGAAATGCAATTATCCGGCCGCCATATGTTTTTCACTGTTAGTGTTTCTTCATATTAATTAACTTTTTAGATTTCAATACCAAAATTTTAAATTAATAATTTGTTCATTTGGTAAAGCACAAGTTAGGTCATTTTATGAATTCAACAATTTTTTTTTCTGGAACCAAACGTTGACAGAAAAATATTATTCACATAATTGCATTTCGGATGCAGATAGTACTGTCAAAGATTTGTTCAATCCTTCTACTGCAAATCTTTCGGCTTGTCAGTGGATACTCGATGCCTTGCCTAGTCCAAATTAACTTTAAAAAAAAATTAATTATTGATGATAATTTTTCAATGAATGGCGATCATCACATTCTACCGATTCACAATAATTTTTTTTTACTTAACCTACAATTATTTAGGGTTTTTTAGTATACAAATTAATATTTTTCTTCCTAAATTAAAAAAAAAAATACATTCTCGTGTTTAAAACTGAAGAATGAATATTATAAGTCATTAGAAAATTAGAATTTAAATCTTGATTAACAAATAACGCTTAATGCGTTTATAGAATCGCATACACGAAAGAAACGATTTATTCGAATAAGATGGAGAAACATTTCATACTAAAAAACAAAGAAATGCATGAGGAAGATGTAGAAAATTGCAGCTACGATACGCAACAATAACGATGTCCAGTGATTAATATCTTAAAGCTGGAATTCGGAAACCCTCTCAAGATAGCCACGATAAGATATGGCCGTATGAAAGGTCTTGAACAATGCCAGAGCCCATCAATTTATTTGATGGAAAGTGGTATCAGCACGAATAAGCAGACGTCAGCACGCTGTATTGGATAAGTTAAATTGTTGATATTGTATTTAACATTGAAGGTTCTTCTAACGTCGCTTCGGTTATTATATCAAATCATTAACAGAAAAGGCTTTCTCAAAACGGATATGCAAGATTTACATTGACATCTACACTCTTAAAACAAAAGAGTAAAATCCACTCCTATAGGAGAAGTGCATTTTTGAGACTGGAAAGGAGTGAAATATAACTCGTACTGAGTGAAAATTAACTCAGACTGAGTTAAAATCGCTCGTTTGTTTTTTGTTTTTTGCGTGTATTATGTAGAAAAAGCACTTTTAAAAATAATATTAATTTTGAGAAATATCCATACGATGTATATCGATGTTTGAGAAATATCCATACGATCCGACATAGTATGATACGAGGACACTAGTAAAGATAAGAAATGCAATATGAATAGGCAATTCGTAAATTCTTCAATATTTTAAACTAACGTTTATAAATGCGATAGTACAACACATAAAAGTCAAAATGCTCCCACTGAGTTCAGAAATTTACTAGCAAAACCTAAATATTTCCACAAGCTGGTGTTTATTCATGTCACATGTTAAGCCACCTAAACGAACACACGCCAAATCCCCCGAATTTCTACACACTCGGATAACTTCCTTAATAGCGCGACTGTGTCCACATTGTACGTCTGGCAGGCAGGAAAATACCCGATATAATAGTGAAATATGAATCAATTGCACAAGCATTGGGCCAAAATCTAACACTTATGCAGTCAAATACGACAGCTGAAAGACAGGAAAGTTTATAGCCCCAACTTCACTTTGATTCAATCTGACCTCGTTGGCTGAGCTACGTCGGCACAGTTTCTTCCGAGATTTCGTGAAGCTCAAATGGGCAACGGTGAAGAAAAAAAGTGCCAAGGTAAAAAAAAAAAAAAAAAAAAAAAAAAAAAAAAAAGAATACTGCTGCAGTTATTCTGCCTATTCAGTGGATGGACCTCATCTTTGGGATGGACAGTGATCCGTATGAATAAGTAGATGTCGAAACGAAGGAATTATTAAATCGACAAGACATTAAATTTCCATTTTCTGCATCCCGGCTTCATGACCCCTCTCCTTTTGTCCACTAAGAATGAAGTTTACGGAAGCGTTTTCAGGTCAAAATGAATGAATCAGAGAATAAGGCAATAAAAGAGTTTTACGTAAGTGAGGAAATCTAACAACGTGATATTTAATTGTTAGACTTTATAACCCCAAATTTGGAGAGCATAAATCGTAGAAAACTATACTTATCTATATCATTATAATGTGTAAAATGGGGTACTTTGATTGCTATTTAAGTAGCGACATTACAGTAAGAAATTTGAATGGTACCGCCATCCCGACACTTCTCAAATAAAATTATATTAATAACAGTAATTTTGAAGATTTTCGCTTTGAATTTTTTTTTTTGGCATTTAAAGAGACATGGTATATTTTACATAAAAAAAAACTAAAACGTGAAATTTAATGAATCTAAAATATATGAGCATCATACCGTCATCACATCTTCAGTTGATCTGACATTGTATAAACTGCCATCATTCAAATGCATCATAAATTAACTTGATGAAAACATTACTATATTAATTTGAAAGTAAAAGATCTACCTGATAAGGCGGGGGGAAATTTGAGAAGATTTTTGTTTTGAGGGTTGATTAATGGAAGCATCAGGTCATGTACTTGCATCCGATTATATAATTACTTATAAAAAACCTAAAATATGACAAACGTTCCCTTAATTTTCGGAAGTGCAGCTCATATATTCATAGGCAAACATAATTTTCAGTACTAAAAGATTAGTTCACTATTGTACAAAAACTGACATATACCCCGGAAAGAAAATGATCAAAAACCCACCTACAGTACCCTACTGCTCGAATACCATTTCAGCAAATTTTCATCGGAAACGAAAACAATAAATGAATACAAACGTAACCTACAAATGGAAAACAATATAATTTCGGTTATTGGAGGCACACGGTTGTGTCAATTAAATAACCAGGCAACTGCTGCTACAACTGCGGGCAAGCGACCCCAAACTCGGAGTTTTGGCGAACGATTGGATGGTGGTGTCATAACACCAGCGACAAACCGACCGATGCACCAATTAGCCCTCTCATTTTTACACTTTTCGCATGGGTTGGCACGCTCAAAAGAGCTAAATTTATTACCAGATTTGTTCCGACACATACAACAGGTCACTTTCTACGGATCGGAAAATATGGTCGCTCGGCTGGCTTGGATAGTTACATTTGCTTTTCATACAGAATATTAATAGCTTAAAAAAAGTGGGCAATACAGGTATCGGAAAAAATGATATTGAAGTCAACATTTCCTATTTCTTTCGTGGGCAGGTAAGCTGCAGTAACCACAACAATGAATCGGACCTTTACTGCCTTGAAATAATTTGGTATTTTAGCGAAACGTTCTTAAAAGGTTTAAGTTATTTATAGCTCATAACAATGGTCTCTAAGCCATTAGTCTAAGAAACTGCAGTTTACCTGTCCCTGCAGATATAATAAGCCCTGTGTCCCAGCTAATTTAAGGGATTAATTATTCATAGTAATTTGAAATCAATAAATTGATCAAAGAAAGGGAGAAGTTTTTTCTTCGGGGGGGGGGGGGGGGGGTGGTAATTCACAAGCTCATTGTTATTAAATATGTAACACAAATATGAAACAGGTCAACCCTCTTTAATATTGGTTGGAATAATTTAAGGAGTCAGCAAATTAAGAACAATAAAAACTTTGATAATATCTGATAAAAACATTAAGTTTTATTTCCAATATTATTTTGCCAATTCTATATATTGTATCGAAATCGGTCCATTTACCGAGTCAATACTTTCATTTCCGTGTCGCGCAAGAAGTATCAATTATCAATGTTCCATGTACTTAATAAAGGTTTCCCAGGTTTCATAAAACTCATCCACATACAAAATAAGATCGTGATACAAAGACTGCAAAGGGAAATCACAAAAAAAAGCCATTGGCTCTTTTCTACCAAGGTACAGATCTATGTTAGGTTAGGTTTGAATTATCGTCGCATTAGAGCTACACGAGGGGTATTGGCGAAGGGCGTCGTATTTTAGAACCACAGTCAGGTGACGAGCCAACACCTGAATAGGCACCCAACGCAACCGTTAAGGGCGACATCGTACGCAGCGTTAGGACTTTGAAGGATATTTAACGTGCACTCCCTAACACGGGGTATTATTCGTCGGACATTTTTGGCTGCACGGGCCGTTTATAGGTCGTCCGCTATTTTGGCGATGCCCGGACCCGAACCTGGGACCTTCCGAATGCTTAACCGACTGGGCTCCCCAGCCCCGGTACAGATCTATAACTTCCATTAGCTCCTTTAAAAGTCCATCCTATCCAATTAACCAAGCAAACCATGGACATACTTAAAATAAAAAAAAAAAGCCGTCTTACAGACGATATACACCAACACCATTCATTCACCCAAAGCGTTTCCTGATGAGGCCCGACAACATTCGAAGAGGGGGAAGAAGGCAAACAGCCAAACAACCCTTTCACACCCCCACGCTCGCCGAACAAACGAATAATTATTATTCCAGGCCTGTCTATGCAGCAGGCACGCATGGTCGAGCAAACTCAAAAAAATACCCCTTTCCGCGGGTCAGTATCAACAGTTACTACGTTATCCCCGACATGCTGCAGCATATAACGGATCCCCATGTCACTTCCGTCTCAAAAGTATGCGATGGTCAAAAGAGATACAGTTACATATCTATCGCCTTATTATTATTATGATGATGGTAAGTGGTCCGAACGTCCGTGAAACGAAATAAGCTGCAGCAGCAGCTGTGACCGATAAGGATGCCTGGAGAGGAAATTGGATGGATAAAACGCAATACTACTTACAGTTTTCGATACAAATAGTATATAGTATTTAGAAATAATTTCAATTTTTAAAATGTTTTCCATATGACAGAAACCAACTACAAAATTCCAATTGTGATAATAATGGCTTGAAAACTACTAAACATATTTCAAAATAACCCTCTTTAAGTATAATTTTTCAAAAGAATTTACTTGTAATTTAGTACTAATATTATTATACTTTGAATACTGCCAAAAACGTAATTTCACAACAGTTAATAACCTCACTCTTTGATTTTGAATACACTTTTATTACTGTCATCTATGAGGATTATTAGTAACTAAAACTTCAAAATGGAAAATAGTTGAAAAAACCCAAATTTGTCTAGAGAGCTCGACTTTAATAAAATAAAGTGGATTATGTAACTTGTTGCCAAACGGCAACAGTATGCATTGGAGGGTTAAATATTTGAATTTCATAAACAAACACTGATAGCCTGTAATTTTTCTTACCTTGTAAAGTTGGGGAAATGGTTGCACCCCGGGCTCTGATATACGATATAAACAGTGGTGGTTGCGAAGTGGACCGAGTCTAACCATTTTCTGAAGTGTTATTAGCCCTCTAATGCATACTGTTGCCATATGGCAACAAGTAACATAATCCACTTTATTCTATTGAAGTAGAGCTCCCTCTCGACAAATCTGTGTTTTTTCATCTATTACATTCAATTTTGAAGTTTTAGTAACTAATAGATGACAGTAGCAAAAGTGTATTCAAAATTAAAAAGTGAAGTTATTAACTGTTGTGAAATTACGTCGTTATCAGTATTCAAAGTATAATAATATTAGTACTAAATACAAACAAATTGTTTAAAAAAATAATTATAGTTCAAGAGGGTTATTTTAAAATATATTTAGCAGTTTTCTAATCATTCTTATCAAAATTGGAATTTTGTACAAAACCATTATATAATTTAATTATTTTAATGAGTTCTTTTTACACGAAGACGTATTTTATGTGTAGTATATTTAGATCAAGATTTCATAATTATAGCAAAAAGCTTATAAATGATTCTGATATAATCTTACCCAATACTCATATAGTCAGTTATATTATAAATATATATTTCAAATTTCAAATTGTATCCGCCAAGCCTTAAATACATATCACAGTATCTCTTGAATTTTCAAGTTGGATAAATATGAACTGGGGATGTATGGAGGGCAGTTCTTTTCAAGCGTTCATTATAGCACTTTAAAATGGCATTCAGATGACCTTAAGAGAGCTTCAAGAATCTACTGTTATTACTACAACACAAGGACATTTCCACCCTTTATATTAAAATATATATATACCCACCATAAAAACAAGGCTTCCACCCTCAACTCTGTTGTCAACTATACGTGTTTAAAACTCTCGCTCGGATGCCTATAGACGAGTCTCCTACAGCATGCATTGTTAACTGATCTTACACAAATTAAAAAAAGGTACACAAGACAGAACGCTTCTTTCTTAACAAAAGTCAATGCCATGAGAATAATAACCTTCTGGGACGTTTTGAGCGAACGATTAGGTTTGTTTGCTGTTGCAGTTAGCGGAAGAGCAAGTTAAAAGGTCAGCTAATTGTTTTCCTTTTTCCCCTCTATAATACAGTCCATAAATCACGATTTTCCTTCAAAGTAAAGAAATGATCATTGTTAAACGCAACGCAGGAAATACATAAAATCCGTTTTGTACTTCTTAAAAATCAGCGCGAATTGATCGTATATGTGACAAAAAGCCATGAAATTTTCTTAGGAATGATTTCAGAAGCTCAGAAGTAAAGATGAAACAAAATAATCTCAGGCTTATGCGACTTAATTTTTTTCCAGCATTTAGAAGATTTTGTTAATACTTTAATGAACGAGGGTTTAGAACTAGATATCAATCTTTAGTTAATTTAACAAATCTTTGAGACGACAATTTCAATCACATTCCTAGAAATTGACAAGTTCACCAAATCTTAGAAAATTGCATACGTTTAAAGAAAATCCAATTAATTTGTTTTCTACGTTATATGCACACAAAGTATTTATTAAGTCCTAACGCACTAAACTATACTAGTAATTCGTTCGTTTTCCCTTTCGCAAATGACACAACCTGACTCCCAGATGATAAAAATCTGTATTTTAACGTTTCTCTAGAGTTATTGAGTTTTAATTTCGTTATAGAATTACATTTTCTCCTAAGTTTTAAAAATATAAAAATGTGTCTAAATACTTAAAATAAGTTTGCTATCGAAATAAACAAAATGAATAATTTTAAACGAGGAAAAAATAAGTTTTCGATACAGGCAGATAAGCCATAAAACGCAACTTTTACAACAAAATGATCAATCACTTGCACACAGACGTAACCTCAGACCTCTTTACGAAAGGCTAATTTAAGCATAAAATTGAAACCGTGAACAAGAAAAATAATTAAATTATTCAAAAAGCAACGAAGACGGGAATCAAAATGTAATCAAGCATAACCTTTAAAAAAATAACCGTTAATCGTGTGTTCATGGTAAGCCGACTTCTAGATCCCAACTATTCCAAGAAAGTATGACTCACTCCTTTAAAGTATAATTGACGCACGCGAGGCCATGGCTGTTTATTTCATTGGTGAGTAAGTCCGCAAATTTGTAAATTCGCACCGTTGCGGGTCGAATGATCACACAATATTTATTTTTAGATGAAAATCCGTAGATTTGAGTTTATCGTTGCCCCAAAACTACCAGAGGGTTATTGGCGACAGGCGTCATAATTTAGAACTACGCTCTTAAAACCAACGAGCGATTTTAACTCACTCCGAGTTATTTTCACTCCTCCAGTGTCGAAAATACACTTCCCCTATAGGAGTGGATCTTTTGTTTGTTAAACATCCGACAGGATCATTCCAAACGAGTTATTTTAACTCGGTCTGAGTTAATATTCACTCATTTCCAGTGTCGAAAATGCACTTCTCCTACAGTAGTGGATTTCACTCTTGTTTAAAAGTGTACATGTCAAATGACGAGCCGATACTTGAATAGGCACCCAACGCAGCTTTTAAGGACGACATCATACGCGCGTCGGGGTTTTGAAGCATATTTAACGTGTACTCTCTCTCACCACGGGGTATTATTCGTCAGACCGTTTGGCTGCACAGACCGTTATAGCAGGGCTCGAAAATTATATTGCCCGACATGCCCGGGGCATGTAAAAATTCCAATCGGGCATGTATTTTTTCGCCTCACATGCCCGACCGGGCATGTAAACATTTCATCAAAAATACCTTTCCATAAATTTAACTAAATATTTTGCGTTTTAATAAATACCCAACATATTCATTCATTGCTTCTTGAAAAAATTTATAATTTTAATCTTAAGTCGAAATTAGTTACTTCACAATGTTGTCATTGTGCCATCAAATAGAAATTCTTCATCAATAAAATTCTGGTGGGGGCCGGGAAATTTCACCACTTTCTACAATTCCTTGTTATTTTGGCAAGGTTTAATAATTTGATATATTTTTAATTAACATTGATAAAACCTGGAATTTTCTGTAAATTCTCTGGGAAAACCTGGAAAAGTCAGAATTTGGTTTTCCAACTTACATAATATAACAGTTTATTTTGTGAATCAAGTATACTGCTTAGAAAAAAATATGCTTCCAAATTACGAATTTTAACTTCAGCTTTAGTTATTTTTGTCAAACTCATGCCTGGGTACAGTTTCTTTTCCCCCACCCCCTTTTGCTCGGCCTGCGCTTGGGCAGGTAAAAGTTTTATCCGGGCATGTATTTCAAAGACTAACATGCCCGACAGGGCATGTAAAAATTTTAAGATTTTTCTAGCCCTGCGTTATAGGACGGCAGGTATTATGTCAATTTCCGGGCCCGAACATGAGACCTTTCGAATGCAAACCAAGTACTGAAGAAATCCGTATAGTAAAATTTTATGGATAGGTAAGCGTTGGGGGATATGTGGCCCGATAGGACGATGAGAGATAATAAAAGTTTGTATGGAAAAAAATATTTTAATTTTTGAGGGATTCGCAATTGTACACTTCAAGGTTGTAACAGAACTTTTGATGTAAAACCAGAACTATTTTTGTTTTAAGAAAGTTCAATCTAACAGAAAAGGGCGAGGTGATGTTTGAGGGAAATTAGTATTCTTGAACAAAATTTACTTAATATTTGAATAAACTGCTTCAGTATGAAGCAGTATCTAAACAAATTAGGATGGTTATAGGATTATAATATTACTAAAGATATAAGACACTTAAAAGGCAGAGTCTCAGGGTTGCGCCAAAAATGGTCGTTAAGGGCGTTTTTCTGTTAACTAAAAATGATTTTTATTGCATTAAAAACAGAATTCGTTTACTTGATAAATTACTAATAATATTTTCCATAATCGTATTAATTTAAATAGTTTCGTTACATCCCTACCACTTCTATTTCCACATAAGAGCGCGTCTTTCCACTCCAGCGAAAAAGTGACATCGTTCGACCAAATCCCAGAAAGTAGGTCTTGTTATTTTTCTCCCTTTTATCCCTGCACTTGAAATTTCCTCACATTTCTGTCTTGAAGTGTGTGTGTGGTGACCGAGTGAACGATTGTGTTCGCGGAAGCACGAGAATTGACCGCAGAGAGCTCAGGCGTGTCGCTTTTACAACCCCCCTTCACTGCGCAAAAAAGCAAGAAAAAACTAATTTCGCAGTTCCCGTGTTCTTTTAGGGTTTATGAATCGCAACATCGTAAAACAGAAGACGCTACCTGTTTAGTTCCAGGCAATTTCCCTAGACGATGTTTACAGAACACTAAGCATTTTGCACGTTAGGGCTTTGAAGTGGAGTATACCCACTATAAATTTAGCTGGTTCCAAAATGTTAAATTAGCAATGTGTTCAAGAAGTGTCGTTAAATTGTGGCGATACTAAATCGATGTAGTCGTCATTGAAATTTGCAGTCACGCGAACATTGAATTGACACGAAATGTTTATCTCGCACAAAGTTAAAGCAGCATTTATAGATATTTGCATTTTCTAAGATATATATCGTTAAGAACTATCTTAAAAAGAGGGGGAGAGAAAGAGTTTGAAAGATTAGAGCAATATTTCTTTAAGGATTTTAAAATTGTTCAGGTTGGTAACAACAGGTATATAAATGTTAAAATTTAATAAAATTTACAAATCTAAACAAAAACCAGAAGAACACAACAGTTCGAACAGATTTTTTTTACTGTTCGATGCCTTTTTATAAATTATTCTTATATACCTTTTCATAATTTATAAGTTTTAATAAGCAAATTATTTCCATTTGAAATCCGTTCTCCACCTGCCAGCCAATTATTTGAATTCCCCACAACATTGCAAATTTTTTTAATAGGCAATTTTTGTTCGCCCTCGCATTATATTCATCCAAAGGCTATTGGCGACGGGCGTCATAATGTATTTTAGAGCCACAGTCAGCCGACAATTTAAGGAAATTTCCAAAAGTATTTATTTTACGCCATCGTATAGGGGACGTACATAAATTACGTCACGCAAAATTTTGACTTTTTTGACCCCTCCCTCCCCCTATGTCACGCTGCGTCACGTTTGATCGAACCCCTCCCCCTAAAATTACGTCACGTTGTTGCACCCCCCCCCCCCCTTTAAAGAAAAAGTCAATTTTTAAATTTTTCTTTGTTTATGAAAATTGAAAAAAGATGCATATTTATAATTTCTTTAAAAAAAATTTAACGATTTAAAAAATGAAAGAAAAAAAAGTAAAATTTATCTTGGTTATGACAAATGACAGTGATTGCGCCCTCTAGAAGGGAAGGGCGTAGGCTATATAGCCCATTACCCCGCTCGCCAGAAGAAACAGTCACAAGAGACACACAAAGAAGGACGACACAAACACGTAGACAAATAACAACATTTATTGACAACCACAAACATCCATGCCTGACCGGGATTCGAACCCGACCCCAGCAGCTCCAAAGGCCAGCATCGTAACGATTGAGCCACCGGGGCGGCTTATCTTGGTTAAATAATGTATTCATTGGAATAGACCGACATTGTATTAACATTTCTGTTGTCCAAAGACTAACTAGCCATTCGGTAATGTCTTCTAAAAAAGGGGGCATGTGTGTAATGGGATCTGTTTAATTTTGGGTTTTTGCAGTCCCCCCAGGTAGCTGCTAGTCCATTGATTGGTCAAAATAGTGTCGCCATTTAGCGAGTTACAAGGAAGTATCGTTACGAAAAGAGCTGTAAAATATAGGAGACTAATACAATGTCAAATAATAATCTTCCCACCCTCTTTCTGAAATAAAGTGTTTTTATGTTTAAAAAAATTCTCTCAAAAGCTTCTTTTTATGTAAACATATTTATTTTTTGTTGCAAAAGTGAAATTTTTTTAATCGTTACGTCACGCAAGCGATTACCCCTCCCCCCCTCCATGTCACGGTCCGTCACGTTGGAGCATACCCCTCCCTCCCCCCTCTGAGCGTGACGTAATTTATGTACGTCCCCATATACGATATAAATTCTATACTGCTGACTACTGGTATTTACAAACCGAAACCTAATACAACTGGTATCTTGAATTCTGACAAAAGAAAACATACCGAAATGAGGCTCAAACCAACTTTAAATTATTATTCATGAAAGGGTTGTGTTACTAAAAAAACATTTTGACCACACCATCTAGGCATCGAATTAAAATTACCATTTTCCTCTTATTTTGGAAGCCCAATTATTTGAGTTCCCCACAACTTGGCGAAATTTCCCATGCTCAATGTTTAAGCCCTCTAATGAAATAAATCCTATACAGTGGCATTCATAATCCCTAAACCTAACGAATCAGGTAACTTGTATTCCGACAATAGACGACACACCGAAAAATGAGGATCAAATCGGCTTTAAAATGTTGTGTTCTTCAACAACAGTTTTCGAGCAGATTCATTAACACTGGATCCTTGAGCGAGTCAAATCGGGGATGAACTTCGGCGAGTTTCCGGATGCGGCGGCGCATGAGGTCATCGGCGATGGACCACGAATATTTCTCGCAGATTAGCCTTACCTCATTTCGCAGAGATTATTTCGGTGTTTTGTGGATGTTACCGTTAAAACCCGAAATCAGCTAGAACTAGAATTAAATTAACTAGTGAAAACTAGTTTTAATTGATGCCATTAGTTAAAACTAGCTCCCACCAGCTAAAACCAGTTAATTCTAGCTTTGACAAATAGATTAGTTTAACCTAGTCTTAACTATAACACACTTATAATAGATAAAAGTAGAATTAACGGAAAATAGCGCGATTTAGGATAAAAGGTTTGGGCTAGTTTAGTTAATTATTGGGCTGAAATGCAATGAAAGCGTTTTGATATTGGAAGACACTCCATTAAGAACCGTACATCGAGTTTTTAAAAAAAACTCCCCCCCCCCCATTGCCGTTGTAATATTATAAAATTAACGTTCATAATAAATAAAAAGTCAAGCATTCGCAGTTTATTCTAGTTTTACTTAAAATATGTTAGATAATTCTAGTTTTGGCTAATTACAACTAGTTTTGACCAAATCAATTGGTAAATAACCCAACGTTCTTACGAATGGTACATCATTAACTGTTAGGCTACTTTGGGCCACCCTGTATATGACCGGAATATAAAAGGCAATACGCATTTTACTGCCAAGAGTGTCAGTTAAGGATCTAAGCCTTGCATCATATGCGAAATATCCTTAACACTTTTTAAAAGATATTTTGATGACCATGCTCATTTCCCGTTGTCCTTGCTACAAGGAGCCTATTCTCAGAAAGTATTTATTCATACTTAGATATTAAAGCTGATATTTATGATACCAGCAGAATAATAGCAATACCAAGACCAGTAATACCAGCAATACCAATTATAATAACCTTCATTAGAGTAACTAAGCCTTAAACATTGTGTTAAAGAGCAGCGAGGTAAATATTTTGTTTTCATGTACGCATATTAAACGGTTTTAAATATAAGACATTAAGGTTTTGCAGGGGTGAAACTGCCCACCACTGAAAAATCCCGAAACTAAAATTAAAAAGGAGTTTTATGGGGGAAGGAGGTGGGGGGGGGGGTGCAAGTGAATATAAATTCGAAGATAAGTAGGGCAGAGGTAAAGTGATCTTGTCCGATTTCCGTGGAAAGTGCGGCGCTGATGCTAAAGTGATTTAAAAAGCACAAACTTAATTTAAATTTTTTTAAACTGATTTTTAGTGTAAAGTAAAACAAATACAGGGTTTCCACTGCAAAATCTAAATTCGTGAATGATACTAACGTGAGATTCCCAACAACTTATTTTTGTGAAATTAATAACAATCTTAGTAAACTTTCGATTAGTAGGACGATTGTGTTGTGAAAAAAATAATTTTATACCAGTATCTTGTTGCGCCTAAAATAATGTGACCAGGTAGCCGCGATGCAGTTTTATACCTTAAGAAATAGAACAGTTCTTACACTTTTAATTATTATAATCAAATAGTGACCAGAGAAACTTTTCATTTAAAAAAACGTTGAATTACATATTTAAATTAGTTTCACTTATGTCGATACATTTAGGACTGAACTTGAAATATATAGTTATTGAGGCCATGGATTTAGCAGAAATTCAATTTAATAAATAAAGATAGGAAGTAGCTTAGATTTGAAACAGGGCTCTATGACTAAAGTACAATATCTGAACTTAAAGAGAGGACAATGCTTAAAAACAGACACCAGAAGTTAGTGCAAAATAGCAATCGTGTCAAAACGCTACCAAGAAGCTATTTTCTTTACAATATCAGGTATCCAAAAGGCCAGAAGAAGCCATAAAAAATGCAAACAGCAAGCAATAAAAAACGGGACCACATATGCACACTAGGCATTGTTCTTACGCAAATTGCGCCGTTCGAATTCAAGGCAGTTTAAGTATGGACGTAACAGCAAAAAGAATAGGAGTTTTGTCAAGTGCCCGTAAAGAAAAAAAAAAGCGGGGCTAAGTCCAATTGTCTCGACCAGTTCATGGGCAGCCATGTCACCTTTGCAGGGAGATAGATTTTCGATCGTGACTTACGACAGCTGTGAAACAAAAGAAGCGAAAATAGTACAATGCGAAGGCGACCTATAAATATATTTTCTTCATGTCCGTTTAATTAGCATAAGGACTTTTGCATAGATAAAATGATGGTTAAAAGGTTTTTTAAAAGGTCGCCAGGAAATGTTTATTATTTAAAATAAATAGTAGAAAAACTTTTTTACATCTTATTCACACTGCCGGAAGCTGAGGTTGAATAATTAAAAAAAAAAAAAAAAACCCTGAAGATATTACTAAAATAAAATCTGGGCATTTTTTGAAATTGTATGGATTTTTGCACCTATCATCTCAGGTTTCCTACAATATTATAAGACCACCAAAATGTCATTTTTTAACTCAGAAAAGACAATATAAATAGTTAATTTTGCTAATATATTTTTGGTTGTTTTTTTTCTTTT
The DNA here is from genome assembly GCA_023701765.1 of Hylyphantes graminicola. NCBI lineage: Eukaryota > Metazoa > Arthropoda > Arachnida > Araneae > Linyphiidae > Hylyphantes > Hylyphantes graminicola. The sequence continues at coordinate 22,084,578 of CM043121.1, forward strand.
ATTATTTACATAAAAAAGACTAATATTTTAATAGGGCACACAAAATCTGGGGTTTCGTTGTCGCTTAAATCATCTGGCCAGGTAAATTAAACAAATCAAACGTATTAAATCAATTACATTATGTTTAGTATTATAAAAATAAGCAGAGTACAATTTAAAAAGTAGAAAAATTTGATTCAAAAATAGAAAAAAAAAAACAACCTGAATTTTCCCCCCAAATATTAAAAATGCGTCTTACTATATTTCAGTTAAGAACATACATACATCAGACAGTTTAATACTATATCTTGCAATAGTAGTAAGTGTAAGCATAGGATAAAAACAAACTGTAAATGCTAAATTCTACAAACCAAAGAAAAAAATCCTGCTTAAAAAGGCATAAGTAGCACACAGAAATGGGCCTAGCATAACCTATCGTTATTTTAGTCAAAATGGGAGTAAAAAACGCTGCCAAACAAAAGGAACTTAACTTTCTTACCCTGATGTGGGAAGGAGTGCTTTTCTTTATGCATCAAAACCGAAAATACAGAGAGCTTGGTAAAGAAAAAGTAAAAATATATTTTACAGTTCCACAATTGTCTTATACTTATCCGTTGCAAAAATGCTTGGATAACTGAAAATGTAATGGAAGTTTAAAATAAAATGCTGTTGATCATGATGGTTGAATAAACATCACACGACAGCTACGCGAGAAGTATTGAAAGCACTACCAGTAGCTCCACAAACATGCTAAAACTTGATGAACATTAAAAACATTGATATTGTTTTAGCTGAGCCAGATTTTCAACCTCAATACCATATAAATTTTACTTTAATTCTACTTACTTTATTTTATAATTTTAAAATAAAAAGTTTCACACTTTTACAAAACCAATTTTACGCTAAGCACTTTGTTAATTCAAAAGATATCAGTAAGGATTAGTTTATTCTGTTATAAACTTAGTTGGATAGCATAAATTACAATTAAACTCAGGGAAGTTAACATTCATCTACAGCATTAAAAATGTATTAAAAATACTAAAGTGGTTTTGTAGATGAAATAGATCATTGGATTACAATTGATTAGGAAAAAATAGGCATCAAAGTTCAACTAAGGGTTCTTGTTTCTATAGCGCCTTAACTTTAAACAGGTAAATACTTATGCTAAGCCAAATGTTAGCTCTAATTGTCTAAATTCAGTGGCAAAAAGCGTCACTTTAAACTTATGAGGCTTATTGATTAAACAAGAATTAAGATAATTTTTAGAAGCAATGCAGTACATGTTACAAATAAAGACAGTCATATTATGTCACTAATAACAATAAAAAAGAGTTATGGGCCATATCATGTCTGCCATGAAATCTTGCAATGTCATAATAGAGATAAAGCTTGTTTGTATATGATATATAATTTTTAAACTTTCTTTTGTACACGAGAGAACAGAAGATATAACTTCATGCTTTTCCCCTTTAACACGTTGGATGCCACTGACTCCTTAGGGAGTCGTGTGGTTCCGATTCACCGATAACAGCACATTCTGATGATATTCATAGTACCATTTAGCCAACCGTTCTTATGAGTTAAAGTTCGTTTGTAACTTTTGAAAACGAACCTGCTGTGCTTGGAATAATACTTGATGAGTTGAAGGATTTCTATTTCAAATTACGAGGAAATTAAATCCTTCGTCTCAAGTGTTGGGCGACCAGACACCAGACATACTGCATTTCGCAGTGTGATTCAGTTTGCTATTCAACAATCTAGCTATAAAAAAAATTGTAAATAATCTGTTTTGTGTTTTTGTATTTTCTTCATGCAAAAACTATCGCAAAAAATATGAATTATGAAAATTGAATGATGATTTTATAGTCGAAAAGTTAATCTCTGAAGCAAATCTGGTAATTAGCTTTCAATTCAATAATTAGCGACAAATGATGAGTTATCCGGTTGGAAAAGGCCAGGAACATTTCCTCGTATTTTTAGGACTTGCTGTCGTGTAGCTTTGGTTAGCAACATTATTTCAACCTAACCTTGCAATTTTACGAACTCGAACTAAGATTTGTACTATTCGAAAATGAAGAGTGGTTAGTTTATTTCCGTTGTAACGAACAGGTTTAAAAAACAGGATGTTCTTCTACTTTATCAGCTTCTATCGATGAAGCTTCTATCGATAATATAGTGGCAGCAAATGTGTTAAAGAAGAGCTATGTGACACCATCATCCTAACGCATCTTATTTAATAAAATTTTAATGTCTTAGATTTCATGAATTATATGCAATATATAACAGCAGAACAAAAATAATTAAGACAAATGATGTTGCAAAGACATAAAAAAAGTTATATAAAAGTACAACAAATCTAACAGCCAATAGATGGCGCCACTACCCATACACATGGTAAAACTTAGCCGACTATGGAAAAAAAATATCAGCAATTGGTTTAAATTGGTAATATTGTTAATTGTTAAGTAAACGCAAAATAACTAACCTTAAACAACTATACATTGAAAAATTAAGCAGCTCAAAGGAACAAAATAGCACTGATCACTGAGCCACTGAAACCAACAATCTGAACTTCATATGCAAAAGACAGAAATAAGGCCTGATGGGGTGCTCAAAAATATTGTTACTTGGCTAATCAATTTTTTTTGGTGCTTGTATAGCATGAAAATATTATCTAACACAGTGGGTCATCCCACTATGGCCAATACTGAATAGTACCATAAGAGTACTACATTTAGGAAATATCAAATTAAAATGCTAAACATAACAAAATAGAATTAAAAAACAAGCTTCAACATGTCTTTGAATTATGTATTAAAAAAAATATCGGAACATCTAAACATTTTATTGTAAAGCCAATTAGTTATTACTTTAAAATATTGCAATTCACTAGTTTATGATTTGATTTCCATCGATTTCAGTAGTCATTATGGAATTGGCAATTACATGAAAAAAATAATCATATTTTTATTGATAACCTTTTATGCATTGACAAAATGTTAAAATAAATTTTTTTGTAGAATGATTAACAGTTAAAAGGTGGTATTTAAAATATATATATTTATCGGAATGGAAGAAATACATAGTGTTAAAAAAATTAGAAGCAATGATGGACTAATTGGGGGTCCTTATAACAAATCAACATCAACTCTAGCCTGGTAGGGGAGGAGAAAAGCCAGGTATGCTGAACTTTATTGTCCAATGAGCTATATTTTATCAAACGACCAATAAATTGTGTTACATATTGAACTAATTTTCTTGAACCATTTAATTAATTTGCATACAACTTTTTACAGACAACTTAAGACCTTCAAATCTTTCTCTATTTTATTAAAGAAGATTGAAGAAAATTGTTCACAAATAAATTTTAAACTACTTTAAATGAAATAATTTCAAAATAAAGTGTCTTTTCAAAGTTACTAAGATAACAGATTTTATTTCATTAAAATAAATTGGGTTTTTTGTAGCGTAATAATAACCCAAAATTTGCAAATTAAAGTTCATATAATATTGTTAATGATTGAATTGTGACATTTTTAATGTGGTAATCGTTTTTATTGTGTGTATTGTGCTGAAAATCTGAAATTGTATAATGAATCTTTTCTAAGAATGAACAAGTGAACACCCCCCCTCTCCAAAATAGCTAAGAATAAAAATAATTTCCAAATTTAGTAAAGGCCTGGTAATGTAAAGTAGCATTAGAATTAAAGGGTATAATGGCAAACATCACATTCTCCAAAGTATGACTATGGTAAGGGTCTGACCCGTTCCACTCCGACTTTATCCAATTTAATTACAAATCCTCAATATTCGGCAATGAACGGGCCAAACTCTAGATCTTAGTTATACTTGGAGAATGCAAGTTTAGCAACTATACCCTTCAACTATCCTATAACATAGAAATGACTGTAGAATATGTTTTGCAAGATTTAATTATTTATTTTCAAATTTTAATGTAACTATTTTATATTTAAACCAGTGGCATGATGAAAAGTTTAAGGCAAATTTATAAAGCTACATCATAATTTGGAACAGTATGCATGTAATTGAAAGTGGCTCACCACAACGTTAATACAACTGGCAACCTATTGTAACATTTTAATGGATCAACAAATTGAAGAGCTTAGTGAAAGTACGTGCTAAGTGACAAAAAGGTGAAAACTTAATGAGCTTTGAAGTTTTATGTGCACTTAAGTCCGTTAAAAACGGTACTAATTTTTTCAAAAATGTCACCTAGCATGTTCTTCCACTAAATTCAATCGTGTTGAAGCAAAGAGTAGAATTACAGCTACATTTTATCCTAAGGTAAGTCATCTAAAGTAAATAATTAATCATGGTTGGATTGAGGAAAATATTGTAATAAAATGCTGGTAAGGTTTTTCTGTAATACATAATTATTTGTGATAAAAATTTTACTTTTGTGTATATAAAAACACAATAAACAGAAAGTATAGCAAATATTCATTCAATAAAAGCTTCTTTTTTACTTTTACATTTAAAGCACTATTTTGTAAGAAAACAAACATTCCCGCTTTTTTATTGGCCCCAGTCATCATGTGAACACAGGGTAAAAAATAACGTTGATTTCAGTGTACGTAAATCTCGTGGTTTAATTTAGAACATGCGAAATGGCCGATCTATCTAGAGATAAGAGTTATATTCGCTCACTACACACACATTAGATGCGGACGCATCGCTAGATGCAAATTCTAACAAATTACCCAAGGGAAGATAAGAGGCTGGTATAGCAGAGCTATGCGTTTTTAGCACCTTGTTGTACGTCTTCAATCCTAACAAACCACAGCTTAAGGATATACACTATTTTATTGAGTTATTTTAGTAAAATTCTACTATTAAGATTTCAAAAAATGGAAATACTTAATTTACTTAATGCCATAAAATTCTGCAAAAATATTGTACGCCTGCCAAAATCATTTTGTCCAAATTGTATAAACAGTGCACCAGGAGAACCGCATCAAGTGTTTTACTGTTTACCAATAAGAGCAAAGAAAGTTTGAATGAAACAAATAACTGACTCTGGGCATTTTCTTGTTTTGTGCAGACGTTTTTAAGATCTCGGCACCAGGCAAATCCACAGGAGTGCAGAAAAGACTTGTATTTCCAACATCCATATGAAAATTTTGCCACAATTTTATGAAATGTTATAGGTTTACATAAATTCTGTATTACCATAAGTATGGTGATAGATATATACAGGTTGGATCTCAAAAACCCATGTGTGATGATTACTACATCACATGCTCCTTTGTCAACAAACTAAGTCATAAGAATCAGAAACGATCAATTTAATAAATCTCTTTAGCAAACCCTTGGTTACCGAGATATAAACAAGGTGAACAGAGTGTTGTCAAATAAAAATTTAAAAAATACGTACGACAAACATCAAGAGAAGTGATAAGCATTGAACCAGTGTGAAAAGATGCATATATTACATCACAACTAAAGGAAAAAAAGGGTTGAACGTACCGCTTTATCTAATGCTTACAAAATAAGGACCAGCCATGCAAAACATTAAATGAACAAATGATCAGGGAATTTTGTAATTCATTCTAAAATGTGTATTAATTTCCCCGATCTGGGATTGTACATATTCTGCACCACTGCCAAAAACTGAGAACCAATTATAGACAACATCCAGGTGGCTTTCAGAACCATTTTCAAGAATCAAATTATAATAAAACTGTATGAATGCTAAATTTATAATGAGATGCAATTTTCTATGCTTATACCATATATGTTCTAAAGGGATCTTTTGTACCTTATTTTATGACATGTACCCCTAAAATAATAAAATTTTTAACCTAAAAATCATGATATGAAATTTTAAAACAATGAAAAAATGTTTAAAAAGAAACTTACATGGAACATGATCAATCAGGTATGTTAAAATGTCTTCAGCGCGGTATGAAGGGCGATTAATGATATCAAGGATGTGACTACCTAATGGATTTCCAGTCAGTTCTGAAATAAAATAACATTTCAGTATTTTGATGTACTACCCACAATATTTTAAAATTAAATCATGTTTAAAAGGTTCAGACTAAAGTAAAAAAAACTAATTGGTGCAACAGCCAATTACTGTGCCAAGGCCTGCCGTGTTCATTTCAGCTTTCGTGACCTAGGGCTCTGGGGTGCTAGGTACATGTCCCTGTAAGGTGGTCAGCCTCGGGCAGAACCCCCAGTGTTTAGTTCCTAAGACACATTTTATCGACCCAGTCAAGGGATGAAAGGATGGGTCAAACTCACCCAATCCGGGATTAGATCCCGGACCTGTGGCATGGCAATGCGAAGCACTATCACTAAGCTACTGGGCCTCAATGATTTAAAGTGAATTACACGACATTTACGGTAATTTGAGTTAATGTTCTGAGAAGCAAAACAGATATATTTTTTTTTAAAAGTAATGATCATCAGAAATAGAATACACTAATTTATGTAGCATTAACTATTTTTTAAAAAATCATTTTAAGTTCAATGCATTACAAATGACATGTCAATGGCAGCCTGCACAATGTCAGTGTTGCTAATTGTTCATCAGATAATGAGATAGTTGATTAATTTAACACCACCTTTAGATTGCACTACAGCTTCTCTATGTCAACAGGCTTTGGAATTTAGTAAAGTTGACAAAATTAAAAATAAATAAATAACAGGCTCAACTTTTACTCTATCATATTTATAATCAATGTAAAAAACAAAATGATACCTAATCTCTCTTTATTATGTCATTAAAGCGGTTCAAAAGACCTACTGGTATTAGCTCTCCAGAATCTGTAGCGAGATGTTAAGCTAACCAATCAAACCAATGAGTTAACTTTCTCATATAATAGACCATTATCTAACCAATGAGTTAACTTTCTCTTCATATGATAGACTATCAGCAACATATAAAGGACACACATTACATTCATTCACACAGGCTGCCAGTTAAACATGAAAGATAAAGTAAAGGAATGATTACATCTTAGAGATAGAAGTATTTCAAAATTCAAACAAGTTTAGCAATTATAACTTAATAGCTTTTAAAAACAATACATTTTTGGGTTTAATTTAAAGACATATTTGCTACAGTACTGTTTGTCCCAACAAAATGTAGAAAAACTGCCATCATACTAAAAAGCTCAAAAATATATTTTGAATAGGAGGTTTTAGACAAGATATTTCATTTGGAAAACATTGCATAGTTACTGCCTACTCAAGATATATTTCTACTCATAGTTTATATTAGACTCGGAGATATGTCTTGGAGAGACAGTACAGCTACTAATTTAAACCTTTTTCTTACGATAAATGTGAAAAAAAGTGTTATAGGACAACTAACATAGGTTTTAGTTGAAAGCAGAGGTAAAATTAAATTTTTACTTCCATTAGTTGCATTTGATTTTTTTTTGTACTTAAAGAGAAGGCTAGATGAAATTGGGAGACTAATTTTGGACAGTTTACGTTATGATTAAGTCTACATATTAAAACTCTATGATAAATGGAATGATAGTTACAACTGATTCATTGCTCAAAATCATGCGTTATGTAAAAGTTTTAACTAATCTAGGCTGAATTTTTATATGTATAACATGATCTTGAAAACATTTTCTTTTTTGCGGGTGGGGTGAAAATTATTTTAGGTTTTAGTTATGTTTAATTGTGGTATTAATTCTATTAATAAAACATGTGGATGAAAAAATTGTGTTTATGTTGGTCAGCATGTCATTTTTAAAATCAGCATGTCAAAAAGCATTTCTATTTATTATTTTTGGTTAATAAATATCCCCAAAGAATAACAATATAAAAAATTGGTATTCAGTTCACTCAATATTCAAATTTTTCATACCTTAACCATTTGTGGTTCGAACAAAGTAGATTTCAGGCAGACAAATAGTCATATATATATAAATAGTAGAGAGAAATAGATACAGTCGTATATTAAGAGGGACTGTCAGTCCATAGAGCTAATGCATTGGTTCTGAAATCACAAATTTTGCAAAAAAATTGCTTTGCCATGTTTCCCATTTTCACCAGTTATGGGAATCCTCATAACATCAATTTAAAGCAAAATAGAAGAGAAAATAACATCCAGTATTTAATTATTAATTGATTAAGTTTTAAAATAGTCATGCCTTCTGCTGGATATTTTGGGGCATTTTAAAACTTCAAAAATATATAATTAAATAACTATCTAATATTGCTGTAATAAATTTGCTTTATTTCCATGCTTATTCCCATACCTGGGGAAAAGGGCTAAAGAAATACTTCGGTGGAAGTAGCGATTCCAAAACTAATGCAAAATTAGCTCTATGGGACAGACAATCCGTCTCAATAGTATATACAAACCATACTAACCTAATTTACTCAATTTAAAAAGCTGTCCTAGTTGCACAGGCAGACTTGAAATCCTGTTGTGGTTTAAAATCAGCTCCCGAAGTGATGACATGTCACCGATTTCGGGAGGAATGTTCCGCAGCTTGTTGAATGATGCGTTGAGATGGTTAAGATTAACTAAAAGCGAGATTTCTCCGGGGATGAAGGTCAGGGCATTGTTGTTCAGGTACAAAGATGTCAGGTTTGTCATCGTCCAGATCTTGGAGCTTAAATTACGTACATCCCCTGCAGAGTTAAATGGGAATCATATATATTGTACGGTTGAAATATATTTAAATGTTATATATCAAACAGTGCAAAAAAGTGACATTTCTTTGGTAAATTTATTGAAAGAGCTTTTATTTTTACACACATGGTTCACGTAATGACTATAACTTTTATAAGCATATGGCAGGGTGATTTTACGAAAATTACTCAAGAATGCTCATGTACATCTCCTGCAAAGCTAAGTGGAATTTATATAAATATTACACGGCAACGTATATTAAAAGACAGGATAAAAGAGTGCCAAAAAGTGACAGATCTCTCATGTTAACTTATTAACTATTACTTATTACTTTAACATGGTTCTGCACCCATGGTTCATGTACATTGAATATAACTTTCTTATTATAAGATAGGTGTTTTTAAGAAATTATTCAAGAATGAAAATGGCAACAAGATTAAGTTTTGGTTTTAACAATAAGCAAATAAATTAAATTCGGATACAATGATTGATGATAATACATTTTACTTAAAAATACCAAAGGTTGTTAATTTAGTTTAATGAAATTTGTTTGAACTATGGGATTTTGTAAGTGGAACCAGGCACCAGGGTTCAAAACTTGCCCCAACTCACAAAATACGTCCAAATACTTTAATTTTTGATCCCAAAATAAATAGATGTCACAGTTATTGTAATAAGTTTTGAGAACTCCAGTGATTCTTATAAGTATGCAATTCCTTCAATCCACGAAAAAGCCTTTTTCTTTTATCATTAAATATTTTACTCATAAAACTGATACCAAATAATGTGTATTTAATTGGTATCAGTTTTGAGTAAAATAGTCTTTAATTAAAAACTGATACCAGTTGCTAGCATATACTAGTTTTTAAAACAATTATTAGCACAGATTGGTCTTAAATTTTTTCGGACAATTTCTAACACTGCCTGGCACCCAAGCATTAACTGCCTGGCACCCAAGCATTCCTCTAAATGATGATTCAATGTAACATTGTTTTCTAGGCGAGGAGAATTGGATCATCATATATTGGCACTCTACTCATATTAATTTTATTGCTCATATTCAATAGGATGACCAGAAGGTCAAGGCTTTACCAATTGAGGTATCAAGAACCAAGTAATAATTGCTTCTTTAATCCTTAGATGCCCAAGATTGAAGATACAAACAATTGTAGGCTTCATTACAGGGTACTGTTATTGCAGAAAACTCCTCTATACAATGGGACTTTATCTATCAACATGATCCATATACAGGAAATGTCGCAACCACACAGAAACATCACATTATATACAGACACATACATTAAGTACTGTATATATTATCCATACTAAAGAGCTATACAACAGCCCTATCAAGGGTCCGATATAGTTTATCATTAAGTAGGAACCCGAACGAATAGAGGTCTAATGAAAATTAGGCCCGGGATTCAGTACTCTCATATGAATGCATCAGGTCTGCTTGGTGAAGGTAGGGAATCATTTCCTAAACTGGTGTGAAGAACCAGTTTAGCTTTGGAAGCTCTTATTACACAACGCACAGGTTTACTATCTTTATGATCGAGACTCACGCCAGACAATGGTCTGATGCTTCAACATTGGATGGAAAATTAAGGAAGAAACAGGTTTCTGATTAACAATAAGACTTCAATATAGACATATTCCCTGTCGATGAAGGATTTCCCCCCTGTACTCTTCATTCTTCATATTGGACAAACCCAAATTTAAGAAGTTTAGTTTGAATTATCGTAGCACTAGAGTTACTCAAGGGCTATTGGTGACGGGCGTCATAATTCAGAACCACAGTCAGATGACCAGCCGACACTCAAATAGGCATCCAACACAACGGTTAAAGGCAACATCATACACAGTCTCTGGACTATAGAGCATATTTGAATGTGCACTCCCTTCACACAGGGTATTATTTTTTGGACATTTTTGGCCGTTTATAGGTCAGCAGTCATTTTGGCGATGCCCCGAACCTGGGACCTTACACATGCAAGGCCTTAACCAACTTGGCTACCCAGCCCCAATCAAAGAATAAGAAACAAGTGTTAAAAGTTGACCTGTTATCTCCAACTCTGCACACTCCTCTTTAGGTCTGTTTGCGGCATCCTCCGCCGACATAATTGTGAACATCCTTCGTGGGTTAGGATGCACATACTGGTTGCCTTGCACTCGTTTCCTTGGGAATTTTTTGGACATAGGGTCAGCTGAAACAAATTTACATCATACAATTTAATACAGTTTTAAAAGAATCAATACTTAACCTATTTTTAATTTTAAACATTTTTTTTTTAATAGCTATGATATTGTCGGGTAGGTGGAGTGGGAAAATATGTTAATGCGTTGTAGTAAAATCATGACAAGGGAGTTAGATCTCAACTCAAGTCTTTTAATGACCCAACTGGCTGGTTCAAGGCTTTATATACAGCAGTAGGACCTTATAGACTAGAAGGTTCGAGAAGTAAGTAATTTACATAAATTAAGAAATAAGTTGGGAAATAAAGAGAAAAAATTCAAACTAAGAAATAGCGAAATCATAAAATGAGGTTATGCTTGGGCTCTATGCAACAACTACTGGTTGGCAGTATCGTACTTTACCCATGGGTTTCGACTTCCTAACCATTCAAGTCTTACTTTCCTACAAAATAATGTCCAGTCTCGATTTGAGTTCTCCGCCAATCAACAAAAACACCTAAATGTGGTAAACAGTCCACTACATATTTCATACATTTTCATAGGTATAGCAACCCTAAGTTAAATATTTAAGCTCGTCTTAAGTCGCCAATAAACAAACCAGACATTATATGTACACTTAGGCATATGTATCATAGCTGTATCAACTTTTTTTAAATGTGTTATTGATGTTTTGTAATCTAGATTTCAATTCTATAAGTTACTTTGATCATTGTGTTAAGAATTAGAATAGAAAAAATGAAATAGTTAATTCACAAATATGCCTAAAAAGCAGATAACACCCCAAATTTTTTTTAATATGCTCGATTTAATAAAATTATATCCCTTATGTGGTCCTGAAGGTTTTTGTTTACATTTTCTAGTAGTAAATGGAACACTAACATTTTACAGCTACAAAAGAATTTTCATGAGATCAAGTATCCATAATATTTTTTTATCGATTAACAAATCATTTGTAAATCCCATTGCATTCGTGGACAAATATTTTGACATTGCATCATCGCGAAGTGACAGCTTTATCATTTCTATACATGTCAATTTGTTGACACATATCTTGGAGACTTATGGCGATACTAGAGTAGGTAAATTCATTTAATAAAAGAATTCAGGATTAATTAACCATTTTTTTTACACTTTTGTTCACAAAAAGAAAGAGAAAAATAATTAGTATGATAATTTAAAGGGAAAACAAGTGTGACATTTGGAAATCTAAAACGTTGTTTACGAAAGGTCTAAAGGAAATCAATCATTCTAAATAAGAAGAAAACTCATTTGGAGGGTTTTTTTCGCAATAAAATATTTTTAACACCTAAATAAAGTCTAAAATATTATAAAATTCGGAAAATGTGTGGCATGACATACTAATTGTTTACGAACTTGTCTTACGATTTCGGGACCTCGGATGACACTGATTCGACTTACCTTCATCTAAATCCCAAAATCTGAAAACTAGCAAATACAAGAAATCGTTTCAAACAAAATATAATTCATATAAAATCGACAGTGCTGTCGTACCAAATTGCCCGGTTTATTTTAATTCTAGCAATGATTGAGCAAGTAGGTTGCCAGATTGTCCTGAAAGCATAGCTCTAACGTGGCGATTGGATCTAGCTGCAAAAGTTCCAATACGTCAAAAACATGCGTAATTTTGACGTTCAGAACTATAAATAATTAAATGCTACGCATTAAATTGTATTTTGCATACATATGCATCAATTGCTGAGAATGAATGTATTGAAAGTATTCCTCGCATTATGTAAATTCTTTTTAGAATTGATGTTAGCTGTGACCGTTGTCATTTTGTGCTATTTTTTTTTGCGAGGTTTCGTTTTATTCTAATTTTTTTAAATTTCACTTCTTCTATTTTTAAAAATGTTTAGTACTTTTGCATTGAAAATACTCGCAAAAACTCAATTTGCGATACTCATAACACATGTTTCTAATTCCATAAGAATAAAATATGAAATTAATTCATATTATTTCAATTGATTTTATTCAACGCATGACACCTTCATCTAAACACACCATTCTTAACTCCACATTTCTCCAGATAATTCCAGCAGCGCCGTTATTTTCATTCTTGTGTTACAGTTGTCATTCAAGAAGTGAAACATGTCCGTCAGGGGGAAAAATGAAATTTAGAATTTTTTTTTATGTAAATAAATAAGTAAATAAAAATAATTAATAAATAGTCACATAAATAGTTATCCGGGAAAAAAATCCCAACCTCAATATTCCTTAAAAATTCACCATTACATACACACGATTTCATTACAACGCCAATTTATTTTTAGTTCGCATTGAAAATCTTTCATGCTACACTAATTTTTTTTTGTGTTCATACATTTTAAAAACAAATGCAATAAAAGCTTCTCTTAAAATTGTATTGCTCCGTTAAATCAGTCGACCTTGCTTTTACTAATATATTTTTTAATTGTACAGTGCCCTCTCGCAAAAGTTCAGTTATAAATCACCTAGAACTATAAATAGTATCAATTATAAGGTCATTCATCTAAATAGATTTTTTAGAAGGCACATGGCATTGTGTAATTCTCATTTAAAACCTTCTTTCCGAACGACCTGCAAATGTGCAACAATGTAAGGTTGTTTTCATAGCATAAATTTTAAATAATATTTATTTCAATTAACACATTTGTTTTAAAATAATCAGAATTAGTTTATTTTTTGAAGAGATGATCTAAAACTCATTCCCATATATAAACAAAGCATAATTCTGAAGGAAAATTTTGGTAGGGTCAAGTGGGGTAAGTGTGATAGGGTTTCTGCATTTTTCATTAAGAAAATTCGTTCTCTGCTTCAAGTAAATTCCAAATCCTAAAATTGGTAGTGAATTATTATAAGAAACATACATATGTAGAAAAAAATGTATATGTTTGAATTCCAATTTTAAGTGTACAAAATTTGCATTTCAAAATCCATTGCTGTTTTATCACACTTACCCCACATAGGAAAACCCACATAAAAAGAAGACAGTTGCACTTAAATTCAAAAGCTCAAAACTTTCTTTAAACAAGAAATAAGGTCAATATTTCTTTTTAGTTTAATTATAAGTGGTCTAATGTTATATATTGCAAACTTTCAGATTTTTAGAATGATTTCCAAAGTTACAAGAGCTGTTTATCACACTTACCCCCAATCACACTTACCCCACTTGACCCTATTTATAAAATTAAAAAATTTGAGGTTTTGTAAGAAAGTCTGATGCATAAAATACGGAAAAAAGCCGGACCTAAAACTCAGAGAGTTTAATGCGCCAAGTCCCCCATTTGGAAGAAGTCCCCCTTTGGAAGGAAAAAAATTATTATTATTTATTTTCGTCACAAATAGTTAGTGTAATAAATCATAATAAATAATTTTCGTCTCAATAAATTGATTCTAATAATTAGAAACTCTATAAAGTTGAAATGAGGATGGGGTGGGGGTCTTAACTAAACTTGCAAAACTATGCCAAGAAATACCTCAGAATTTCAATTATGCACGATATTTCCGACCGATCCTAATCATTGGTGTCAGTTCCGTCTCCCAATTTCCAAGAATTTTTTTTGGCCAGTGGTTAAATTTGACCAAACTAGGTTGGGGAATATTTATTTAAAAGTGAACAAATCAAAATTCGAAGTGGTATATGATATAATCACTCCTAAAATCTGCAGGAAGGCATTATATTATTATTCACATTCCATCATTCCATGAGGGTTGTTTTCCCCCCTTAGACTTGCATTTTCACGGCTTCTCTACGGGTTGGCCCAAAAGTAGGTTAATACTTAGTCAGGTATACAGTTATTTATACAGCAACAGTTTTTTTTTTTTTAAGGCAGATATGATTGTTCAGTCAGTAGATTGCGCATTATCTCACAGAACTGTAATTTGCGGTCAGAATCGTCCTCAAGAAGCCTCGTAGAGCCCATACGGTCCATCAGGGTTAGGTTAGGTTTGAATTATCTAGCTACACGAGGGCTATTGGCGACGGGCGTCGTATTTTAGAACCACAGTCATGTGACGAGCCAACACCTGAATAGGCACCCAACGCAACCGTTAAGGGCAACATCGTACGCATCGTATTTTATAAAAAAAAAGGACTTTGAAGGATATTTAACGTGCACCCTCTACACGGGGTATTATTCGTCGGACATTTTTGGCTGCACGGGCCGTTTATAGGTCGGCAGCTATTTTGGCGATGCCTGGACCCGAACCTGGGACCTTCCGCATTCTTAGCGAGTGCTTAACCGACTGGGCTGCCCCTGCATAGCATTATGCATTCTTTTAAATTTTGGATTTATACTTTTCATTTTTTAATTTGAAAGAAATTTCAGCTCGAGCAAAAGTTAAGTATAAAGATGCCCACGAAGTAGCTTTAATTTAAATTATTTGAATGGAATTATTTTATATATTTCATTTATGGATTTAAAATTTGGATTTGATTTTTTATGTTGGATCAGGTTTCCTAACTCCAATTACAAATGGTAAAAAATGACGACATTAGGAAGATTTAATTGTAAATAAGGATAATTGGTAAATAAGGCCTGGATACTATTCGGGCATCCATTTTTTAAAAAAAGAAAATAATGCTGGTATTAGAATTCGTGGAGATTATAAAATCCTGATGAGGGATGCTGACCATGACCATCTGAGAGTGGATTAATTGGCATAAAATATCAAAGTTTACATTAAAAAAAATCACCGTTACATTAAAAAAAAGCACCCGTGAAATGCTGAGTTTTTAAAGGTAGTAATTAATGCCTTCAGTCCCAATGACAATTTGGCATCATCATTTTAGGATTTTTTTTTCAGGTCGTCTATAGCCATTTATGATATCAAAAAGCCCATCATTATATTTTTCAAACTTTTTTCTATTACAAAATATTTTTTATTAATCCAAAAAATTTCAGCAATATATATTTTTTAATTATGATCAGAAACATGAAATGCCAAATGGCATCAATGGAACTCTGAAAGGGTTAATAACGTACTCTACTTCCTTGTGCGACAACAATCACCGTAGTGAAAACTGTTTTACAGAATGAACAATGCTCTGCTTCCTTGTATAGTAATAAAATAATCAGCGTAGTGAAAACAGTTTTACAGAATTAGTAATTATGTACTCTGTAGTAACAGTAGTAGGGGGTAGTTTTGACTGCAGTGTTAAATGTTCTCGCTGATTTAACTACACACCTATTTTGCAGCACAGAATACTTATAAAATTTGTTTTCATTTCCCCAGAAAGTGTCGATTGTTAATTCTTGTGTTTTTCTCGCTGACCAACTGAGGTTTTAAAATTCGTTTTTAGGATTTCCATGATGTTTCTTTAAAGATTATGTAGACATAGAATAAACCTAACTCAAAAGCCTATGTACGATAGTAATTTGATTTTGGTTGATATTATATGCATACTTATCTGATAAGGATAAATAATAAAATTATGAATAATTAAAATGTTAAGAGGCTGAATTATGAAAAATTCCTATTTCTGTTATATTTAAGTGGAAAAAAGTTTCCTCTTGTATTACTTATAAACAGTGCACGTTTACTTTTAGTGAAAGTATTTGATTCGATAAATAGAATAAAATTTTAAATGAACTACTTGTTTTGATTTACATTAAATATTTACAGTTCTTTGGACAAGAATCATGAATTAGGTCTTTTATAAAATCTTCATTTGGCTCAGCTAGTTTTGGTTCGTCTTCTTTTCTCTTGAATGGTACACATGAAATTTTAAAAGTTTCTCTTGAAGGCTCTCTAAAGTCCATTTTTATTCGATAAAAAATTTAATGTAAAAATGTAACATATTATAAAGTAATAATTTTATTTTGACAATAAGCATCATCAGTAGCTTCTAATTTAGCTTTTACAAGTGGCAATTTTAAAAGAGAGAGGCCGCAAAACATAATCTGTTATTCGCTTTGAAGCATGTTTTAAAATTGCAACCTTGTATTAGTTTATTAAATATGCTTTTAAGTTCACAGGGTTTTTTTTAAATTATATTTAATTTTATAAAAAGTTAAAAAAATCTCAAATATGTCACAATTTCTTACTTTTTGTTACTTTTCAGTAATACAAAAGAAAGGGCCTTGCTGCACATGAAAATTATATACTGATAGTTACAATTTTATCTACTTTAAGGAACATCAATGGTTATTTAGTCAAATAATTTATTTGTTAGTATATTCATAAAAATAACTAAGGAAATGGTAAATACGTTTTAGTTTTTTTGCACAATACATTTCAAAATGTATTTATCTATTTAGTTTTTAGTAAATTTATGAACTATCTCTTCAATTAAAAGAATTTCTATTAAAAATGACTTCAGAATATTAGATCCTCTGGCCAACTGAATGAAATTCCCCTATAATTATGCTACATTTCTCATTACATCATTTATGAAATTCCCCATTATAAGCACATTTAAATCATTTTAAATCTATCTTTGCATGGAATAAATAAAAATAAAACCCATTTTAAATACAATTCTCATAATGTCCTCTTCAAGCAAGTCAACATCATAAATTCACACTAGTTCATTCAACAGGCCAAATCTCCTTCTGCACGTGCATCACACAACCCTTTATGAGCGTTAGGCAACTCTACCCTCTGCTGCCCTAAATTATATTTCACGCTGCCAAACGATTAAAGGGGGTAGAAGGGGGGGGGGGATAGTTATAATTCCATCCATTTGCCCCCCCCCCCTTATTAGGCACCTTTCCAACGTAGCTTTTCTACCCCCCTGCGTAGTGCTCTGCGGGATGCTTTTGTTGCGAAAAATCCGGCAGAGACTGCGCATGCGTGAATGTCCGGCCAGATATCGGGAGTCATCGCCTATTTGGCAGTTTGTGAGTGTTTTTCAATTGGAATTGATAAAAATTTTTATTTAAAATAGTTGGGTTTTTACACATTGTCATTTTAAAAAAAAAGGGTTGTTTTAAATAAGTATATGAAGTTTATAGTTATTAGTAAATGATATTTTTTTAAATTTGCATATAAATTTCATTTTTTGGAAAAAGAGCTAACATGGCAAAGCGATACTTCTGCGGAAGTTTGGGATTCCAAAACTAATGCATTACCTCTATGGAACCGACAGTCTCTCTTATGTACACTTATTCGGTACAGAGCTTTTAATTAACACAGATGCTCATTTTGTAGGCAAGCTGTCACTTTTATATTTTATCTATTTTCATTTATTTGTTCATTATATATTAAAAAAAACACACACAATAAAATAGAACGAAAATCATCTAAGAAACTCTAAAATCGAAACCATTTCAAAGCTGTTTTATTATGGCTCTACCATAAGCACTCAAGTCTTTGAAGTTATTACGCTTACATAAGAAGATAATTATATGTTTAAGTGGAAATACAAAATTGTTATTTATAAAAAAAAAAAAAAATTCATGGATTTTAAAAATTCTGAAGAGTTTGTTGCCCCTTAATTGTGAAGATGATAATTAATAGTTTATTGTGATTCAAATCAAATAGTCCGTTAAGAAATCTGTTGTTTCTTTTTAGGGGTGATGTTGCACCTATTTCCGTTCTTTCATTAATAACTTATTATAGTAGCATAATTGCATCATTTTTAAATTACAGATTTTTTTGTTGCTTAGTTTCTATCTTTTACAAAAAAACCCCCACATTTTTTAATTGATATATTCTTTTAAAGGCCTGATTTGTTATACATGTCAAATAAGTATCTCAAACTGCATAATGATTTTTATTCTTAGGTTCAAACGATGACGACATATTTTAGTAAACAAACTCTATATTTCATTAAAAGACTTTTCTGCAACATTATGCCGATGCCTTTAGTCTTTGAACATTTTGTAAAGTCTCTTAATATATATATTTTTTTTTGCTATATGCACAGCTGCAATACCAAAAAGCCAGATTAAATTGGCTCCTTCTTTTGATTTTGATTTGGCGACACTCTTACTCCCTTTCTGGCAAACCTTGGCCGGACCCAGGAGGGGGGGAATCAGGGAGGTTGGTGGCATGGCAACAATCATACATTTGCCAGGAGAGGATCCCGGACTTTTCATCCTTCCACAAGAACCTCTCCCGGATTGCTACCGGATAGATTATCCAGTTGTCTGATTCAATTACCATCAGATGAGGACACAGATTTGTTTTTTGGGTGTGTTTGAAAAAGACGATTGGTGTATGACAGATGTGTTTCGGTTATTATTAGCATCGTGTATCGTGAAGTTGCCTTTTTATGGAATGGATCGAAATCTCTGTGTGTGATGCTGAGTGTTGATGCTCGTGGTAGGAGGTATAGATAAAAAGTTGTGATTGCTTTTTTGGTGAGAGAGATTTTTTATTTATCGTCGGGGGGTATCTAGGTAGTTGGTGTGCGTTTTGCGTGGCTGTGGTACTTTAGGAGAAGGATATTACTCTCATTTGCTAAAGCTTTTTTAAAGGAATTATACCTGTAAAACGTTTGTTACTTGAAATTTGTATATTGGAATAACAAATAGTGAATAATGATTTCATAATATTTTTATATTCTTGCATTGATTTAAGGACTTTTAAATTAAATTGTAATTATAAAATAAGGACTTTTAAATTAAATTTTAAAGATAAACAACAACTTTTTCTCTGTGTCACATTGCAATTTTATTCCCTTTTAAAAACTTTTCTAAAATAAGCAGCAAAAGCTTTCAAAAACTGAATTCGGTGTCAATGAACTATTTGAAATGAAACAGCAATTTTCTTCATATGCAAAGTACATTTCAAATAATAAAATTGCAAATACAAGTATCTGAACGCATAATTTTGACATTCTCCAAACCAATTCCAGTGATCCCAAAAGAATTCGATTGAGGTAATTCGATTCAAGTTTTTGACTTTTTCTGAAACTCTTTCAAGAATCACATTACAAGCATTCAGTTCGTAAACGACAACAACAATACCCATCCAACATGGTGCAAATGTTCTACTACGAGAACCAAGGCCAGGCCTGTCGGAAGATCCTAAACCACGAAGGGTCGCCCAACAAGATCTTTCTGTTTGCTGACGATGGATATGCTAAGACAGCACCGACAGCACACTGGATTGTGAAGAGGTATTGGTGGAGCCGAAGACACTGCAAGATCACGGAAATCACTGCGAATCGCCGAGTTAGTGCAAAAGGGAAGATCTCGGACCTCGGCAAGGGGAACATGTGCATTAAGGGGAAGTTTAAGGATGTGGAGGATCCCGATTTCAAGTAAGGTTTTATCATTTCTTTGTTCTGTTAGTTAAGAGGGATTGTCAGTCCCATAGAGCTAATGCATTTGTTTTAGAATCATAACTTCCGCAATATTATTGCTTTGCCACGTAGCCCTTTTTCTCCAGGTATGGGAATCAACATAACATCGAATTGATACAAATTTGAAACGAAAAAGTTATCTAGTTATTTAATTATATATTTTTGAAGTTTTAAAATTCCAAAAATATGCAGCAGATGACGACACTATTTCAAAACTTTATCAATTAATAATTAAATAAACGGTTGTTATTTTATTTTCAATTTGGATTTAAACTGATGTTATGGTAATTCCCATAACTGGTGAAAATGGGATAACATGGCAAAGCAATTCTTTTGCAAAAGTTATGCTTTTAAAACTAATGCATTAGCTCCATGGGACTGACAGTCCATCTTACATTGAAAATAAAAGGCTTTGTTTGTGCACACTGTGCAAAAAAATCCTGTTATATTACAGATAATCTCAGGCGCTGCATTTCGCAGTTGAGTTAAGGGGTCTAAGGAGTCTTAAAAATGTGCAAAGAAGGAACTACAAAGCATAGTTTGATCTTTCATGTTATTTTTTAACTACTCAATATACAAGTATAATTTTTTTATATGTAGTTCTACAAGATTTATTTAATATGAAACAAATTTTAAAATTTATGAAACTTTAACCAAAACTAAAATAAGTGATATTAAACATAAAGCTATTTGAACACATTGTGATTAGGCTTGCGCGGCAAATTGTGAGGTCAAAATTGAAGACATGACCAAGAAAATGACTTTATATTGTGCAAATCTGTACAAACTAGAACTTATACCTAAATTCTCAGCTCAATTTTAATTAGAAATAATTTTTAAAAAATTTTTAAATCAAAATTCAAAAAATTTTATAATTTTTTTTATAAAAAAGTTCTTAAAATAAATTCTAATTAAAATTGAGCTGAGAATTTAGGTATAAGTCTTTGTTTGTACATATTTGTACAATATAAAGTCATTTTCTTGGTCATGTCTTCAATTTTGACCTCACAATTTGCCGCGCAAGCCTAATCACAATGTGTTCAAATAGCTTTATGTTTAATATCACTTATTTTAGTTTTGGTTAAAGTTTCATAAATTTTAAAATTTGTTTCATATTAAATAAATCTTGTAGAACTACATATAAAAAAATTATACTTGTATATTGAGTAGTTAAAAAATAACATGAAAGATCAAACTATGCTTTGTAGTTCCTTCTTTGCACATTTTTAAGACTCCTTAGACCCCTTAAGTTAGTTATCCAACCATAGCTATAAAAAAGTACAAATATCTTTAATTTGTAAAACTTTTTCGTCTTTGTTTTCCACTAGTTATTTGGCAGATAAAGTTTTACGGAAATTTATAATTTTTGTAAAAAGAGTTCATTTACATTTCTCAGCGTATTAGATAAAATAGTATAACTTTGCTATTTAATGTTTTGAATTTGTTTGAATATTTATTGATTATGCTGATTTTAAGTAAGATTTTGAGACTTTTTTTGTTGATTGAAAAAAAAAGCATTGCTCATGCACTGTAAAATAATTTTCTTTCATATTAAGTTTTCTGTAATACTGTAATACTATGGAAAAAATGGGTTGATAAAAATTCATCGTAGCAAAGCAATACAGAAAGTTTTCGTAAAAGCAGTTATTTTCAGAGTTGTTTAAAAAAAAAAAAGCCGACTAGTGGTTGAACGGTCAGGCAACTGGCCAGGTAGTCAGAAGGTCCCGTTCTCGAATCCCTGCAAATGGGTATGAATATTTGTGTTGAGTGTTTTTCTGTATATTTGTCCTGAGTACACTGCGACATACGTGCTCGTTAAATCTGTGGAGTCGAAAGTCCCGAAGAAGCGCACGATGGTTCCACTGGTTTGCTCTAGATGCCCGCTCAGTTGTTGCAGATTTTCGTTTCGTTATGAAACAGAAAAAGAAGATCAGTTATTTTCATGTGCAACCAGAAAACTGGTTACAGTTTTTGTTTTACGTAATCTGCATAAAGAGAAAATGTTTTTTTTTTTTTTTTAAATCTAGATATAATAAGCAGAACCTTGTAGTAGTTATGGAAAATGTATATTTTCTGTTGGAAAACAACGGATAAATGCTGTTTGCTAATATAATTATTTATAAGTTAGATAAGATAAAAATTATAAATAAATTAATCTATAATAATAAAAATGAAGTTTTGTATGTATGTATGTATGTATATGTGTGTGTGTCTTATAGATTCAAAAACTAGACATTTGTTTGACTCGTAACTTGGCACAAATGCGTATTTCATACTTAAGTTACAAATAGGAAACTTTCAGCGCTCAAAATGTTCTATTTTTAGAGAAAATTCGAATTTTCTGAAAAAACTACACCACTTTGGCTCAAATCCAATCATTTTTTTACTTTCTTGATGCCATCTGCTGAAAAAAATAAATATAACTTTCAACGAAAATAAATAAATTGAAAATGTTTATTTTTGTGTTGCCATTACTTTCAGAAACTAAATTCATCATTTAAAAATAATTGATATGTTTCAAGTGACGTATTTCTTACCAGTCTTATTCGAGGATTTATTGTGGGTTTAGTTGATGATTTCTTCATTGATGGTTCTGTTGATTGCAAGTATGCATATTTAAGCAATAAATGTATAGTTAAGCTATAACAGGAATGTGATGGTTAATAACGGAAATCGCACTAGAGCTGCGTATCAGCGTTTTATGTCTTTATTTTTTCGCCAAATATGTTGCCAATCTCGCCAAATTATTTCTTAAAACTAGCCAAATGGGCAAAATGTTTTTTAAGCTGTATTACTGAACAATGATGGTTAATAAAGACCATCGCATTGGAGCTGCATTTTAGAATTTTATTATTTTTATTTTTTCGCCAAATACGTTGCCAATCTCGCCAAATGTCTACAATGTTTGTTAAGCTATTACTGAACTATGATGGTTAATATAGGGCATCTCACTAGAGCTGCATGTCAGTTTTATTCTTTATTTTTCGCCAAATATGTTGCCAATCTCTCCAAATTATTTATTAAAACTCGCCAAATGGGCAAAATGCTTTTTAAGCTATTACTGAACTTTGATGGTTAATAAAGGCCATCGCATTGCAGCTGCATATTAGGATTTTATGTCTTTATTTTTTTCGCCAAATACGTTGCCAATCTCGCCAAATGGGCACAATGTTTGTTAAGCAATAACTGAACTATGATGGTTAATAAAGGGCATCGCACTAGGGCTGCATATCAGGGTTTTATTCTTTATTTTTTCCGCCATATATGTTGCCAATCTCGCCAAATTATTAATTAAAACTCGCCAAATGGGCAAAATGTTTTTTAAGAAGAATTTATAAGCTGGTTGGTTGTGCTAAGGTCATCGTGTTAGAGCCGTATAATGGTGTGTTTGTAGCTATATCTATTATCTCGCCAAATTATTTCCCAAAACGTGCCAAAAGAGTTAAAAGGTTTTATTTATTTTTGAGAGAATTGTGATGAAATTTATGAGTGCATTTTACACCGTATTTTTGATTTTGGAATTTTAAAACAATGAAACGGGATTTCATACTTGAAAACAAGCAGGAAGAATAACTTAAGTTTATGATTTTGTTTCTTCCTTACTGAAGCGCCTCAAAACGCCCGACAACTAAGGATTCGATAATGTTATTCCTATCAAATACTACGAGGAAGCAAAAATCCTTCGTAGCGAAAGGGTTAAAACAGGTTATATGGCACACATACTTGGATCGATTTGAATTTTTTTTAATCCGTGAGAAGTACGGGTATAAAATTGCTAGTAAATAATAAATAGCGGACAATAAATTTTCTCATAACTTTATCCCCAATATTTTTGTAAAATTAATAGTAGAGAAGATAGCCGTCCACCGTTTATCCTTTCAAAAGTAGGAGTAAACTGCACCAGTTACTGACGAGCGCCTGATGAATGCTGCTGTCCTTCGAATACTATTTTGTTGTGCCATGCGTTTTCAAATGAGTTATGATTATTTTTTATAATTTATTGATACCATACCAAATAATTAAACAAACAAATAAAAAAAAATTTGGAAACTATGTAATAATGTTTTTTTATACTTAAGCATTGAAATGCACACAATAATTATATATAGGTATTTTTATTTTAGAACATTGACGAGCATGTTACCAACATAAATAATTTTATTTGGTGCATTTCTACAATTTCTATTTTTCTGCACAATATTTATTTATTAATCGTTTACTTGATAATTGTGTTTGCAATTTTTTTTTTAATGTGTATGCATTTTGTGTAGAAACGGTTGTAGATGACGATTACTGCTATAAACCTCTACTTGTTTTAAGATAAGAACTTCAGTAAGTATTCAGTAACAGGAAAGTAGGCTATTTTAGATGGTTTAGAACTTCTGGTTCTCATTATTTTGATGAACGCTATATACTTGAATATCTATATTAAAACATATTGTGAATACAATAGATATAGGAAATATATTTTCCTAAATTTGATATTCCACCCTTTCATTTTGAGGAAAATGACTTCCCGAATTTCCCCCGTTTTATTTTCCCCGTTTTTTCTTCTTTTGCTCAAAATTAATTTTCCAAAAAAGATACGAGTAAGAAAATGCAGATATTCAATCTGCGAATCTCGGAAATAGGTTATATAACATAAAAAACTACATCAATATTTTCCCCATTTGTTCCTTTTTGAGGATGAAATGACTATGTACTGGGCTAATGGCCTACAAATATCCATTGGAAAGAGATGCTCGAACTAGACTTGTTGAAACCCAGTGAAAGCGAAGTGAGACTGGTGGCTTAGATTTTCCCACAACATTCAAACTATTAAAACACACGAAAGTGAAGAAAAACAAAGTAATTATTACCGCAAATGGTTTATTTTGTGAAAATTACCATACTTACCATTCTTCAGCGATGCTGTCTGCATTGCTGAAGATGGTAAGCCTCGAACTCACCGAAACATATATAATGTTCTCCAAATAAACCATTTGTGCTAATAATTACGTTGTTTTTCTTCACTCTCATGTTTCTTGTGCAAAGTATTAGTTTCTTGTGCAAAATACTTTCTTAATATTAAAACACACATTAATAAGGTTCACAGAATAAAGTCAAAGATTTATTGAATCCATTGGGCAAAGACCCGGTTTTTTTTCTACAAATTTATAGATTTATATCTTTTCCATATTACAGGATGTATTTGACTACCCATGTGACGTCTGCAGACTTCAAACAGGGCTACAGTATGACAGGCACGCTCGAGCGTGGCAACAAAAAGAAGAAAGAGGCCCTACGTCTCACCCATTTTGCCATGCTCAAGAGGAAAGATTACTTCAAAGAAGACGACAATAACAACAAATAAGATGGGTGTGACATATCTGAAATGTTATACTATAATGGCAATTTTTAATGGCACGAGTTGTTTTTTGTTTTTGTAACGTAACTTTTAAATGGAAAAATTGGATAGTTTCGTTAAACTTTTTTTTCGTTAACCCTTTATAAGGTAATTTTTTTTTCTAGTGGTGTTACGTTAAAGTATTTATGGGATTGAGATTGATTTATAAAAGGAAATTCATTTTGCTCATTATCTAAAATTAATTTTGATTATTAAGACCATTTTATTTCGGTGGGAAGTATATTTCCCATCGCCCGCTGGGAGCTATGCAAACGTATCGTCCCTAGGAATCCTGCATTAGTAATTTTGTCTTTGTGTTGTCTAAAGTTATCAGGAGATAGCATCACTAATCAAAATTGATGAAGTTGCTGGGAAGTATACTTCCCACAACCTTATAAAGGGTTAATTAAATCAATAATCTTCATAGTTTTGCTAAATTTATTTGCAGTTCTAAGAATAATTTTGTAAAAGTCTTTTTTATTTTTTATCAAAGGCGAGTTGATGCAAATACGCTGTAAATACTTCTTATCCCGAAATAAGTATCCACAAAATATCAAAAATAAGATGTTTTCAAAACATTTATTAATAACAAGAAATGAAACAACTCCAAATTCCATTAATAAATGAAGAAATGTAAATTAATTCTTATCGACATTTTATGCTAAAAAATGGAACGCCTTGCTCTTTGTTAGCAAACAAGTAATGAATAATCAGAAAATGTCATTGTGCTAAATTTTATGAGATTATTCCAAGCTTATTTATATGCAAAAATATTTATTTTTCAAATAAAATTTTTAAATAATTTAAATAAAGTTTTTCACGCTATTGTTGATGCGGCAACAGGGATTTAAATCATCATCATCATTGGCGATACAGCCCCTGAAGGCCCTGGCCTCCTTTACAGTTTTTCTCCATTCTACTCTGTTCGACGACTTTTGCTTCCAGTTTGTAACTCCCCAAGTCTTAAGATCTTCTTCCACTTGGTCCATCCATCTGATTCTAGTTCAGGGATTAAAATAATTAACAAATTTCACTTAAAAAAACCTGATTGCAGATGTCTTGACTTTCAGAATGATGGACAAAATGTGTAAGATTCACTCTTAAAACAAACGATTGATTTTAACTCAGTCTGAGTTAATTTTCATTCCTTTCGAAAATGTATCGAAAATGCCTGTCTTAAGAACAAACGGGCGATTTTAAGGCGAATAGGAGTGACTTAAGGCGATTACAAGTTATTTAGAAGTTAATTTCTACTCCTTTCCAGTGTCGAAAATGTACTTCTCCTTTAGGAGTGGATTTCATTCTTTGGTTTTAAGAGTGTTGATCTCTGACCTGCATAACAAAAATCCGACAGATAGAACAATTTAGGAACGGATATCACCAGCATGTAAATACCTACTTTCTTTTTTTAAGAACTAAAAACAGAAGAATAAGAAAGTAGGTTAAAAATAAAATTGTGTAGAAATAGTGATACATTACAGGCGCTACGTTTTCCACGAGAAGTAAGCATTATTATTGGTGTTAATGATTTTCTAGGTTGAAATCGAGTGAGATTCAATCCTTCCAAAATTGATCAGTCGTCCAAAAAACGCCAACAACGTACTTAAAATCCATCCGACAGAGACAGAACAGGTAATATGAAACCATGTAGCCATTTTAAAACGTTAAAGACTTTACTTTGTGTTGAGTAATGTAGCACTAGAGCAACTCATAGTCTATTATTATTTAATTTAGGATTAACTGAGTAAATTTCAATTAAGAATTTTAGCAGTAATTTTCTTACCTAATTCAAGGCATCCGATCACCTTTTTTCAGCAAAAATCGACTAAATATCAAACAATTTTTTTTGCTTTTTAACACAAAATAAACGTTTAAAAAACTTTCTAAATCTGTTTAATTTTAGTTTCTAGTTTTTAATAGAACCGAAGTTAAGCATTTTAAAGATTTTTTGCTAGTTTTTGCATTTTTTTCCAAAACGCATTATGCATTACGCAAAACATAAAAACCGAAGTTCTTTATTATCAATTGCTTCCAAATGTTTGCAGTAGTTTTGTAACAGTATGAAGAAGGTTTTGAACTAGAATCGTGTAAAACTATTAAGAATTGGATATTATAAAACTATTTATATGCTTGTTACTCTCTTGTTTCTATGTGTTTTCGATATGATGCTACAAACTTTTGCCTATAAAAAAATTTGGGCACTTATATCTTAATGATTTTAGTTCATGACCTATATTAAGGTTTGTTAACCATATTTAAATTTAAACGGCGGAAAAAAATAAAAAATTTGTAAAGATATCATGTTTTGCGTAGGCGTGATGTTTGAAGCATATGTTACTATAATTTTCCCCAAATACTGAAAAAAACTGCTTTTATTTGTGATTTACTTTCTTAAAACTAGCTTTTTATTCATAACTAATTATAAAATCGCTCAACGTCATGGTTGGAATAGAATTTTCAGAAACTTGCTGTCAAAGGTGATCGGCCACCTTAAAAGCTCTTTTCTAATGTGGCCTAATTTATCTCCCTTTAAAATTGATCAATACCTAAGTCTTCAGTTGTCGTATATTTTAAAAATAGCATTCGACAAAGTAAACACACTGTCCATTTTGTATACCTTATTATTTTTTTTTAATGTAAAGGACTCTATATATATTTTGCATTTTTTTAAGATACGTATGAACTACATCAAAAATAAAGGTGATATAATAATGTAAGTCTTGTAACATTCCGTAGGATTTAAAGATTAAGAAACAATGCTACTTTAGATGTCCAGTTCATAGAATATAAAGATTTTGCATTTAATATAGATGTAGTACTGTGTACATAGTGGTGTGTTAGTTATGTATGTAAAACCGGTTTCATAATTCAATTCTGTTTGAATTTTTCAAATAACAATAGATTTGAATGCGCTAAGTTATAAAAAAAATATGTTAAAAGACAATGTAATTTTAAAAAAACAAGCATTACTTCATAGGTAGAATAGCGGTTTTTATGAAGTAGTTAAGGGTAATTATAAACTTTGTAGTTACAAAATATGTGCCAAATAAGATGTGATACTGTTAAAAATTGTATTTTTTCGTTATTATTTAATTTTTTACTTGTTATGTTTCTGTATATATCTTTTTGAAATTTTGCATTTCAATTTTTTGTTTACTATGAATGTACGATTTAAAACAACGATTTCATTTTAATGTGTAAAATATTTTTAGTAATTTTTCTATTCACAAACTTTTACAGAAACTTCTTCACTTTGTTTAATTTTCCAACTGTATATCTGCTGAAAAATATGGTAGCAAGAAAAGTGTTAATGTGCATGTAACAAGGGAAGTGTAAATGTAAATGAAATTTACATGTCAAGTTTTAAACGTAGCTGTTAATGTAAGTGGTTGTCTGTGCCTCCGGGCTCCATTTATAATAATCCTTAAAATGTTTCAAGACATTAATTGTTGATTGTTTTCGTTTAGTGATATATATTAAATGTTTTCATAGTTTGCGTTGTTGCGTTTTTCCTTAAATCAAAATTGGTACCTTTTCATTTCCCGGGAGCAAGTGATGGAGTCGCCAAAAATGCTCAACCAACGCCAAACGAAATAC
Source organism: Hylyphantes graminicola (assembly GCA_023701765.1). Lineage (NCBI taxonomy): Eukaryota > Metazoa > Arthropoda > Arachnida > Araneae > Linyphiidae > Hylyphantes > Hylyphantes graminicola. Next base: position 22,113,612 of record CM043121.1, read on the forward strand.
TTCCAATGGTAATTATTCCTAATTAACTGTTAAAATTGATAGGTATAGCAACTCTACGTTACAGTTGCAAGATTCCTAAAAGTCGCCAATGAACGGACAGAGCTTCATATCATAGCCGTACCAAAATTAAGACTAAAAGAAACATTATTAGAATATTTATTAAAACTAAAAACAAAACTTATTTTACTTCTGACTTAATACTTAAAATTGTTTTGAAATAAGCAATAATCTCGTAAAAACTCGCATCTTCATTAAATCGAGCTTGTTCAATCTCTCTGCACAACCATTTTCTAAGCGAAGTAACTCTTTCCGTATGATCCTGCAACTCATCTGAAAATGTCGGCTGAAGGACATCATAGTAAAAGTAATAGGTAAAAGTATTGTTAGTATGAAAATTATGAGAATACAAACCAGAGCAGACTTTTTAAGGAAAAGAAATTAACTATAATATACAATGTTCAAAAAGAATTAACAACTAATTACGTTATAAGTACTACTCATTATTATTATTAAGTGAAAGCACTAAATAAAAATTATAAAAACAAAATTGCAAAAAGTTCTTGAATTAAACATTTTTATGGAAAATTAGGAAAAATTCAATTGAACAATAAAATAATGGGGTAACAGAGAAAAGATGCAGTTGAAAAAAAAAAAAAAACACTTGGAAAAGAAACACTTGATAAAAACACATTGAGATATAGTACTTTTCTGAGTAGTTTAGACAGATCTGTCGAATCTGCGAAGAGATGAACTACTTTATAAAAAAACCCTTCCTGTCAGATTTCCTTTTTTATGCGAAATTTCGAAATAGATAAAAAAAAATTCTAAAATATTTAAAAACCTCCCCGATCCACTAAACCATATATCACTGAAGCAAAAACTTCCCCAAGTATCAAGCAAACAAAATAAATTCCTAAATTTCAATCCCTTTCCCCCAATCGATCCCTCCTTCACCCTCCGAGCATCCCTCTGATCTCCATCCTCCCGGAAGTCATTCAGGGATGAAACGGAAGCGGGCGTGACATCACCGAAGGAGGAACTCTTTATCCTCGGCGCACGTAAATCAATTAAGGAAAGCGTGCGTCGCCCGGAAGTCGGGTTGATGGGATCGAGATTGCTCCGCCAGAGAGGATAAGAAGATGAGGTGTGTAGAGTTAATACGAAAGATACTAAGAAATAGGGGCTCGGATGGCCAAGTGGCTAAGATCGCAGGCCATTACGCCAACAGCCTGCGCGTTGTAACGGGTGCGGGCTCGATTCCCGGCTTCGCCCTGTTTGTAATTGCTCTCTCTAGGTGCGTTTACATGAGTCATCGAATCCATGGATTGAAGAGCAAACTCAGCAGTTTTTCCCTCTTTGGGATTTTCTCCCAAACAGAACCGGAATTGCAGGGTTTATTGGGGGGTTTCACAAACCCTCCAGTTCAAAGTCCTGACGTCGCGTACGATGTCCCTTTAAAGTTGCATTGGGTATCAGCTCAAGATGTCGGCCTCAAAGAGTTCTATAGTAGGGTAGAGGCTGAACCTGGCAACAGCACCATCTACCAACACGGAGACAATATAGGGTGGCACGTGGGGCCCGATGGCCGAACGGTTTGGATCGCAGGACATAAGGCTAGCATTCCCTCCGCTGTAACGGGTGCAGGTTCGATTCCCGCTTTTGACCTATGTGTACTTCCTTTCTCGGTATCAAAATTATAAATTAACTAGCACTTTTGCCAATTTATTCGGGCTCCGTAGTGAGCCATGGCTGCCGATGGCAGCTTCAGTACGAGTCATTCCTCTACCCAACTATGGAAGTCTTTGGTTCTGGTAGCCATTTAATATTAATTGACAAATTCCACAAATGTTCCACAAATTATCAATAAACAACTATGTAAATTTTCGGTTACTTAATAATATTATTTTTGACACTTACAAAAAGAAATTCGAAATATTTGTAGTTATCAACTAGAATCAACTCAACAATCATGATTCTTTAAAAAAAAAAGCGCAATTTTAGTACTATTGTTTTCTACGCAACTGGCCACCATGTTTAGGTGATGCTTCGGCGCAAAATTCACTCTGGTTTCACCATTACGTTTCCCCTCTAGATAGCGTGCCACAGCGCACGGTTTTTCTATCTCTATGATCTTTTATGTCCTAAACCACCTCTCCAAGAAGTCTCAGGAAAAAGCTTTTAACAGATAATAATCTAACCATGGAAGAACTTATGTCTGTGTGCCATTCTTTTAACGCTTCGAATGTAATATAAACATGCTTCATTAGTGCACTATTTACTAAGATATTTTCAGTATGCTCAGTATTAGTTCTGGTGCTATTATTCAGTATTAATGCTGGTTTGGTTTGGAAAAGTGTTGGTTTGTTTACAAAAACAACTGAAGGCCCTCCCAACTACACACAGACACTACTGTTTTAAAATAGAATTCATTTGATTATCATACACAACTATTTCAGTCACATTTTTTATAAGCTTTCAATTTTCAATATCCCAAAGCATTCGCAATTATAAACTTAGCGGTTTCTTGAAATGAGGTTTTTAATGCTTAGCTCCTTTCAGAAAAACAAAATACAATTTGGCGGCTTTGAAACCGAATAGTGTAAGCCACAAAATAAGATGAACCACTTTGCTTCTGAAAAATGTCTTTCCTTAAATGATTTTGATATGAAACTGCAAAGGCAGAAAGTGGTACAATCCTGCATGTGTGATTGGCTTTCTGTTCCTAAGAGCCTAAATCCTGTTTAGAAAGAAATGAAGAGGATTAAGAGATCGATTTTCTACTATACCTGCTTAGAATTGATAAGAAGTTATTATTTTACATATTACTGGCTATATGTTGGCTATTTATTCTTCCAAACAGACGTTGACTATGTAGACGAAGTTTTTAAAACACTAAAAGTTATAGAAATATAGCGGTAAAAACAAAAGAATTAACTAAATAACGCAAATGTTTTTGATTACTAACCTCTCGTATACTCATTTAATGTAAAAAAAATGTAATTTTTAATATATGAAGTTTAGAATTACTTAAAATATGAATGAAAATCTGTAAAAAAAAATTTAAAAACAGATTCATAATCACTTATGCTTTGTGAGTAATTGCTATGAATAATTTAAGTTATTTTATACAGGATTAAGGGTTTATTATTTTATCGAAATATTATTTTAAAAAACTAAGATTAAAAAATATTTTTTAAATTAAAGTTTAGCTCCACGTAAGTGTACAATGTTTATTTTTTTACAGAAAATGTATAAAAAGAAGTTTTTATATTTTTTTTTAAGTAAGGCTTTTTTTATTACTTTGAATTTAGTAATCTTTAGGTTTGACAAAGCGTAAACCTATATTGCAAATGTAAGTTTCAAACTAGATATACACTTACATAAACTTGCGAAGCAATGAAGTATTTTTGTCAAAATGAGTTTAAATTTAACAAAGGAAATAATTCACAAAAAAATTGAATTTGCACTTTTGCTACACTTAACTCACTGTAAAATGTTCAAAAATGTATTGCAATGTTGCTCATCTTAGTTGAACACTAATTTTGGATGAAGAATTCATCTTAATGACACAAAAATTATTTCTTTCTTATTTAAATCTGTTGAGATTGCATAAAATTGGACAAATATGTTTTTTAACAAGCTAAAGACTTACTAACAGATTTATATGTAAGTTAATTGTTAAAACCGCTAATAAGCATGTTTCAAGTTTGAGTGGCAACAGCTTCATAGGAATGTAAATAAGGTCTTGGTTTTTTAATCAATGTAGTGGGCAGGGTTTACCGTATCGTACCACCAATCACCACGAATAGAATCCAGGTAAAAAAGAAGGAATGATTTTAAGTAAAGGTGAAACAAACCAATAGTACACAATATCGCCATTCATGTCATTCCATTACGATCTAATTAGGCAACTATGAAAAAATGTATGGAGTCGACATTGAAATGTTTTAGTATGACATCGCTTGCTACTAGGGAAATTGAATTAAAACTATTAATGTGTACACATTGGTGAAAGTGTGTAATAAACATAAAGTTTAAATATGAATTGGGAAATGTATTGGATGATATTAATATACTATATCAAATAATTTGAAATTCATTTTATAGTCAAGTTAGTAATAATATTTTCGTTTCCCTTCAAAAGTGACTTTAGACTCCAGCCTTGTTAGTTACCATTGGCGCAATTCATTGGACCCACCACAAGAAAATATATTCTTATGATGTAATGCTATATCACAATGATGTGAGTATATTCTGTATACAAATTATGTATTAACACATTAATGCCTGGCGTCCCTTTTTAGGGACACTTTTAAAAAAATTTCGCAATTTTTAATGAATCAACTTTTCAATTAAAAAATTGCTCCGTTATATTCAACAGTGTACATTTCAACTTACCCAAGGGCATTGATGCTGTTTAAGGCAACTTTTCCGGTAAAACTCTTAACATTTTAGTCTCATAACCTTAAATTAGCGCCACCTGAAAGGGTCTTAATGGGTTAATTTTTGCACTTGGTATCAGCTACAACAGAATATTCAGTCTTAATATTATTCGTTTTAAGGGTCTTGTATGGTAACAGATCTCCATACAATTTCAATGGAGAAACTTTAGCCCCTGTCTTTAAATAAAGTATACAACATGTTCACGAGTACTCACTAAAACCCAGAAGAAAGTTATTTTGACACTAAAATAACTGATAAGAATAATTTTAAAGATATTAATCAGTTATGATTCAATTTTTTTTGTTTAGATATTTACATGTCGTTAGTGCTGCCATCTGTAGTTTGTGAATAAGTAATAACATTTTGTTTTAAATATGACAAAATAATATCTTTAAAATTATACCTATCAATTATTTAAATGACAAACTAACTTTCTTCTGTATTTTTGGTAAGTTTTCGCCAGTACATATCGTATACTTTGTTTAAAAAGAGGGGACAAAGTTTCCCATTGAAATTGTTTAGATATCTGTTACCATTAAAGACCCTTAAGGTAGGCGAATACCCACAATTCTAAAATTTTTACTATTACTTTAATCTTTTCCAAATTTGCAATAGTGATTTCAAATATAATCAATAATACTATTTAGGCATTTTTTTTATTTAATCATAATTTATTTATTTTAAACGGCGTTTTTCTACTAAAAAAAGAGGTTTACGCTAACAAGTCTACAACCATTGAATTTTCATCCTATAAACATTAATTATGTGTTAAATTCTCCGTTTTGAACAGATGCATGCAATTACCCTCTAGAGTTACATACAAATTTCAAGAAAAGAAGTTATTATATTAAGAAAAATGTTATAAATTAACCACACAAAAAAAAGATTGTTTCGATTAACTTACACTTGGACATTAAAAAAAACCTTGTGTAATTACACCAGATGTTAGAGGTTCATGGCACAGATATATATTGAAATAGCATCTGTAAAAAGTTTCAGGTAAATTAATGTAAAACTTTTTATGCTAGAAGTGTTAGCGTAAACCCCTTTTTTTAGTTGAAAAACACCGTTTAAAATAAATCAATTATATTTAAATAAAAGAAATTGAACAAAAACATTGTTCATTATATTTGAAATCACTATGCCAAATTTGGAAAAGATTAAACTAATAGTAATGATTTTAGAATTTTGGGTACTCGCCTACCTTAACAAATACAACTATGCTTTCTTCGCAAATTGCTATCTGTAGAAGTCGTTTCTCTACGTTAGTAGTGTATGGTAGGAAAAAGCAACATTCAGGCTCAAACACTGTGGTACCTTCGAATATGGGGTAATTTTGGCTTAGGAAGGTAACACTAGAAAAATCATTTCATAACTTAAATACACTCTTTAAAAATTTACTTGCCTTTTTCAATTGGTGGCAACTTTGCCTTGACCCATTCAATAAGAAAGCCAGTGTTAGGGTGTTGTGTTTAGCCCAAAGAAACCTTCAGGACCAAAGTTACCTCATTCGAAGGTAGTTATGGTAAGCTTAAATGAAGGCTATTGCCCCGGTAGCACAAAAATTTTGGGCCAATGTCGCTTGAGTATCGGCCAAACTTGGAGAATATGGGATGAAATCAATCATTTTCTACCGATTTTAACCACATATCCCCGTTCTTTTGAGGTTTCATACCGGAGATTACGAAAAATGCAATACTTAATTTTACTGCAATCTTTTAGTATTTTGCAAGTGTAAAAGGCAAATATTATGTATCGCAATATTTTTCAATCAAGAATTTTTTATTGTAATTTTTTTCAAATAATATTCAAACCAATATTGCACCCCGATATTGCCCAGCGTCGGTAAAACGCAGTCCATTATGCATTGGGCAATGGGTATGAGCCGAGATTGGGCAATACTGCTGTGCTACCAGGGTGTGTTACATTTATTAAAAAAAAACCGCGACTTCACGTGTTCCTTTATTCGGATTCAAAAACTGAAATACATAATGTTAAAAACTTACATGTTCATTTGCATATAATTCTAGAGCAAGAAAGTACTTTTTTTCTTCGACAAAAATGATTTTAAATATTCATTTCAAAATTAAAGGACTTTCACTTTTCATAAATATAAAACCACAACTTCAAAAGTTCTTATCACACATTCAAAACTCCAGAGATATCAATTTATCATGCTATCAATATCTAATAAAGATATGCCCAGATCCACACAAATAAATACCAGTCATGCCACCACATACTGCAACAAAAGTCATACACTCACATTCTTTGCTTAATTATAATTACTGATCTAAAATTATTCAATAATTTCATTTGAAATGCTTCTACATAGATGCAAATAAGAATAGTACTAACAAAATATGCCTTTACTATGAAAAATTGACGTAGCGTTTCTGAGAATTATGTTATTTATAGAGTAGTGTTTATTCTATTCCTAAAATCTCTTCAAATCAGAACAAAATGCTATGCATATAGTGACTTTATATCCGATCAGTACTGAAAATAATAGCATAACAACTTTAAGTTCATAACTTAAACACCTAATATGAACAAGTACTAATGCGGTAAATGCATAAACTGAATATCTTTTTATCACCATGTTCAGAATTTAGATCAATGATTTAAAGTCGACTAATATTCCGAGCTGCATGAAAATACAATGCACTGATGGGTTCCAATCATTCCGTTCCCTTTTTTAATGTCGAAACTATACTTCCTGTCTCTACAAAACTTATCACCACTCAATGACCAAATAATCTACAAAAATTCTAAACATGCATTAGAGCTATATGACTAAATAATCTACAAAGTTTCTAAACAATATATTAATAACTCAATGAGACCGAATAGAATAATCTGTGATAATTTCGAACCATGAATTAGGGACTCAATGACTGAATAACCTATGAGGATTCTGAACAATGAATAACTAACTCAATGACTGAGTAGAATAATCTATAAGGGTTTTGAATCCTTGAACTTCAAGAATTCTGAAGGGAATAATTTACAAGATAAATGTTCTTTTAACAATCTAGCGTTTGAGGATAACTTTAAATCCTGTATCAACTTTGTTCTTGTCAATCTATAAAAAAGCTCCTTATCTGTTTTGGAATTTACACATGTATCCTTGCATCAGCTTACATAAAGTTGGAACTTTGCATTTAGCTCAAACTGTATTAGGAACTCAAATAACAGAATAAACTTCAAGAATTATAACAAATGTAGGAACCTAATGACCAAGTAATCTATGCTGATTCTGAGCAGGAACTCAATAACACAAAACCTAAGTTACTGTCTAACACAACTTTTTCCTGCCAATCGACTAAGAGCAGACATTTTACTATTGAGGTCTTCTTGTGCTTCATCTGCAGCCACACTCTGCCACCACCATGTCCTCGTAGTCGTACTTGTATGTGACTGTTCCATCGTCCTCCACGTACAAAATGGACATAGGTGATAATTTGATTGGAACACAACAAGCCCTGAAATAAAAACAGGAATGTTATTTAGAATAAGAATATAAATGTATGAAAGGAAGATAGGTATTTTGGCTCGGAATTAAGTTGACAACTACACTTTTGACAGCTTTGTTAACAACTGCATTGGACCTTTTTTGGAATTGAAAAGAGCATTGGAAGATTTTTACCAAAAACAGTGTGAAACAAGTTTTTCAAGTAACAAAACAATTCAAAACTATTTTAAAGTTTTTAATATTATTACTATTATACAGGAGTTGAACAAAATTATTGACACACTTTGAATTGTTGAAGGTTTTTCTTACATTTCATATAAACCAATACAAAATATGTAAAATGCTTCTGAAGACTATCTTCTAGGGATGTTAAATTTTTTTTATGACGATGCAGTGTTTAATGTTAATAAATGCTTTTTTGCGTCGAAATTTTTCCTTTGTTATTTAATTTTGCATCAACGAACACGAATAAAATATTGAAGTTCTTATGGTGCATTAAATATCGAATAATCGATAACGTAAATGAATGCAAAAGTTTAAGGAAAAGTTAAACGGTTAAAATATTTTAAACGTAGATGGACTTTTGATTATCATATAATAAGTATTATTCATTCATCTTATATTATCTTCGAATAAATATTCACTTTAGTCACTATAATATTGCTTGTAAAACCTTAAAGTTACTATAAATGTTTATTACTCACGACTCAAATCGTGATACAGCTACACATAATTTGCACACCAATGATTTAAGCACATGTTTTATCCTTACCTTGATACTTGCTTTGGCTCCAGGCTATGCATCAGGGTCTGAATAATCGCATGCTTAGTTGGGGCCAAATGAGCACTCATCGGAAAGGAGCACCGACCAGTGCACTCAAAAGCCTGAAAAAAATATAAGGAGGTTAGCACTATTTTTTAGGTGTTTATCCTTTTATGCACTTTATTAAATTCTATTTTAATTATTTTCCCTTGAATATTTTAAAGTTAGCTATTATAATTATTTAGAATATAAAAGGATAAAAAAGTTGTGGGACATAAAATGCTCTTTATTTCCCAAAGTTATTTTTGATTTTACTCTTTTCAACTCATAATTACAAAATTTCACTGACTAACAATTACATATTGTTGAATTAATATGTTTCATCTTTTTTTAGTTTGAAACCGCATATACTGCATTAATACAAACCAACTACCCACTAATTTCACTCAAACGAACAATGTAAAGTAAAACAACAGCCTTTTAAGGTGGTGCGCTGGACCACTGGTCTCCAAACTCAAGTGCATCAGTGTTAATCCAATGGAGAAAAAATATTTTTTCTGCCACATTTCTCCGGTTGTATTGAATATTTTTACAAACGGATTTGTGATCCCGCTGTTTGAAATTCGTTCGAATATTTTTGTTAATTTTTAATAAAATTTTTTACAAAAAGTATTCGAAGCAATATTAAAAAGTGGGATTATACAGACCTGAAAGTTATATACATTTATTATTTAACAAAAACCGTTTGTAAAAGTATTCAATATCCGGATAAATGTGGCAGAGAAAAGTTTTTTCCAATTGGATTAGCACTGAGGCACTTGATATTGGAGCCAGTTGGCCAGCGCGCCCATTCCCCCTAAGCGGTAAGCTGTTACTTATAAATACCATTAGTAGATAAGTTAAATCAAGTGATATTTTAACAATGGTAAAATATAAAAAAATAGCCAAATGTTTTCAACCGGTAAATGCAGTATGTGTATACCAAAAAAAGGTAAAGACTTTTGAAAAGCGATGCTTAATTAAATTAAGCAACGAGCTGGAAGCTGCTTAAGGTCAATAAGGCAGAGTACATATTCGATATAAGGCCAATTGCTGAGGGCTGAGGGCAATATGCTCTTAGGGGTGAGATGCAAAACTATAACGATTGCTCATCCGAGTGGCAGGTTATATGGTAACCGCAGTTAACTTCCCGAAAAAGCTTGAACTCATGCGTATATGGGGTTGGGGAGCCCAGCTGGTTAGGCACTCGCCTAGCATGCGAAAAGTCCCAGGGGTCCGGGCATCGCCAAAAATAACTGCCAACCTATAAACGGCCCTTGCAGCCAAAAAATGTCCGATGCATATTACTCCATGAAAGGGAGTGCACGTTAAATATCCTTCAAAGTCCTACCGTTGTGTACGATGTCACCCTGTCACCCTTAATGGTTGCGTTGGGTGCCTATTCAGGTGTCGGCTCGTCACTTGACTGTGGTTCTAAAATACGACGCCCGTTGCCAATAGCCCTCGTGTAGCTCTAGTGTGACGATAATTCAAACCTAACCTAACCATACTTGTACTACAAATAAAGAATTAAGATTAGGTTAGGTTTGAATTATCGTCGCACTAGAGCTACATGAGGGCTATTGGCGACGGGCGTCGTGTTTTAGAACCACAGTCAAGTGACGAGCCGACACCTGAAAAGGCACCCAACGCAACCGTTAAGGGCGACATCGAACACAGCGGTAGGACTTTGAAGGATATTTAACGTGCACTCCCTTACACGGGGTATTATTCGTCGGACATTTTTGACTGCGCGGGCCATATAGGTCGGCAGTTCCAGCGATGCCCGGACCCGAACCTGGGACCTTTCTCATTCTAGACGAGTATTTAACCGCTGGGTTCCCCTGCCCCAAAGAATTAAGAAGCCACATGCTATTCTATCTCGATTGTTAATCAATCCCGGATTGTAAGCTTGGGATTCAGGATTGAATAAGGCGAAGCGTGGTTTATTTGTGGGATAGAAGAGGAGGTTTGACGTAACTGGCGTCACTGTTGGCGTGTTCGCTCTAGTTTAAATAAATTAGATGTCGGGTGCTTTGTTTATGGAGTTTAAGACAATGGTTGACGTAACTATGACGTCACTGTAGGGGGGTGGGGGTCAGTCATCCATAAATAAAAGTCATAACCTAATGGAGTTGTAGAATTAAACAAACTACCAGCAGTTAATAACGTGTGGCATTTTGTTGTTAACGATATAGGGTAGGGTTATAGGATATTAAGGTTTTGAGTTCTTTATTAAAAGGTGTATTTTTTCTGCTTAATAATTAAATCAGCAGTCTGGAGCAACCAATAAGTTTTGTCTTCTACAAACTACCGATACAACAAGCATCACAAATGCCAATCCAATCAATCGGCCAACTTATCAATCTTCCCCAAAGAAACCCCCACACACGAACCTCATAGGTAGGTGGGGCGATGATCCATTGATCATAGTTGATGGCTGCGAAGCTGACATGCAGCGGCTTTCTCCGGCACGGGTTCTTCTTCCTCTTCAGCTTGCCTTTTCTTATCCGCCCGAGCTCTTCGACGATGTAGTTGCTCTGCTCTTCGGCTTCTTCGTCGTCCTCTTCGCTTCTTCTTTTTCTGCTTCTTCTTTTGTCGGTTATCGCATGAGAGTCGGCAGTTGCTGAAAGAAGAAAAGTCCAATAGTTTTGTTATACTTACAAGAGGCGTGAGTCGATATAGCATTACTGGATTTATGAACCTGAAGATGCATTGGAGTACCCTTGACAACGCTATCTTGCATATTATTCAAACTTTATTTTTTTGACGATCGATACCTCTCCCCACTGATCAAAAACCATCCCGATATTATACTGCATTTAAACTGCAGCAACCACAATGACGAATTGGAACCATTTTTGCTCTAAAATAATCAGCCTTTTAGCGTACTTTCTTATTGCTTACAAACTCTGGAATAATTAGGACAATGATCCAAGTTATTTGTCATGATAAATACTACAGTTTACCTGCCCACGACAGTATAACCCTCCTATACTGATGTCAGCTTTATTTTTTTTTAATTTGATGTTTGACTGGATCCCGTTCCTTCTAGGAGTTTGAGGGCTGCCAGTAGACTGCTGCGAAACTGCATAATGTGCAGAGCTAAAATAATTATTTCCTTTTCAGTAGTGGGACATTGTAGCAAATATCTTCAATCCTCTACAATATATATCACATTAACTCCTGGACATAAACTTGGCTACGCGTTGATACGTGAGTCACTCAGTCAGTCAAGACATCTTCCTATACGATAAAATTATAGATTAGTGAAAAAGTATAGGTCCCATCGATTTAACTTAACAAGGTGGAATGGTTATTTTTGCAACTTATGTAATAATTTTTTTTCACAACTGATTTTATTACTATAGAAAATTCCGAGAAAAATTATCTTCAGATAAGTTCATTGAAAACTTTTCAGTTGAAATTGTATTAATTGTAGAATCCTCTTTGACTAAAAACCTCTTGCCGAGTAATACATGCAAGATTGTCCGGAAATTATAAGATAGGACATAAATGACAGATTTACTATCAATCAGTCGTTAAACTTAAAATGGTGTCATTAAAAACCAATACTCAATAACCAGCATTATCTGAACTCATGTCACTCAACAATCAAATCAATTTATAAAAGGCTTTCTTATTATCTCTAACAAAAACTTCTCACCTTTAAGATCACTCTAGTTTCAATGCAATGTATTAAATCAAAGAGAGGAATCACGTTATGCAACCTGTACTGAAGCTGTTTCTTATTAAAACAATTATAGCATTTTGAGATATCACACTCAAAAAAACATCTTAAGGCAAGAGAAATGGAACATATTTAAGAATAAAATCATCGAAAATCGATGGCCCGACAAAAACATTATCCCAAGGCATTTTGTTTTCTTTATCCATTAAGAACTATTTTTGTGGTGATTTATTGATTTAGAGAAATGGCGAGACACAAGAAATGATGGATATGTTTTGTTGTGGAGTTTATTTTACGGTTGCGCTTTTTTTATTTATAAAATGTCTGATCTCTTCTGATTTATAGTTATATGTCAGACAAGTGTTCTTGGATTGAGAAAAATCCTACTTTGGAGAACTAAACTTAACACATTTTTATAGGTTATTTTATTGTAAGCTTAAAGACCTTACGTTAAAATTTACTTTACAAATCACATATATTAACTTACTATTTTAATCAAATTGCGTTATTTGTAATCTGTTTTTATGCATAATTACTTTCATCCATTTTTAAAATAAAATTATCTAATTTAAAAAAGAAATTAAATATACTACAGTATAAAAAATAAGTCATCGAAGTGCATATAAATTATTCGTTTTCAGTTCTGGTGTATAATTTGCAGTTTCGAATAGTATATATGTTTTATAAAATTAAAAAATATCTGCCACTTCAGTAATCGTTTTTTAAAAAGTTTGAACATTCTACCTTCTAATAGAAAAGTTATTATTAAGAAAAATTGTGAAATTAAGTTTTAAAGTGAATCCTACAAATATTTAAGCATGTGTACATCTGGAGAGGAGATGGCATGACAAGTTAGTTAGGTTTACAGGTATTTTTTGGAACTTAGGTTATTATTTAAATTTAAAAAATATTTACCTTCAGTTTTATTAAACATCTTCATTTTAGTGACGCCATAGACATCGTTGACATTCGAATTCTTTCTGGATAAATTTGTAAAATTTTGTTCAAGTGATCTTCTCATGCGATTTAGAATGACATCTTCGGAACGTTCTCTGTTAGAAGAACTTTTCGACAAAACCAGAAGTTGAGGTCCGTTTACTGTTTCTGAAGTAAGTGTCATCAAATCCAGAATTTCCTCAGGTGCTGATATTTGAAATCGAATCTCTTTTTTGTTCGAAGCTATGGCATTCCTAAATGCTTCTGTAACATTTATTGTGAGTAGAGATCCCTTAGATGGATTGAGATGCCTGTTTGCTAATAAAATTAGGGAGTTTTCTTTCCAAGAATATAATTGAATGTTGCGTAAACCTGAAACAAAATGTTAGCAATAATATTTATTGAAATAAATTAAGATTTTTGACACAACAAATATCATACCATTAGTTAAGATTCTGCGCGTACTAAGAGTTATTACTACTAAACGCTTTAGATTTACCCAAGTTACAATAGAGAAATTATTTTTGCTCAAAAATATGTGCCTTTACGCGTGTTACAAGTCACAATAAGCATATTATTTAACTTTTGAGTAGTTTGTTAAAAATGTTTTTAAACATTAAACATTGCGAATTGTGTATGTACATTATTTTATCCAACTCCTGAACCATTAGTTACTACTAAGGTACAATTTCCGTTTTAGAAAAAATGGAAGCATAGTACTTTTCTTCACTGTTTTGTCTGAAAAACGCTACATTTCATCTAATAAAATTGTTTAAATAAGTACTGTTGTTCTTCAAAGTCTTGGCCTAAAAATAGGAAACAGGACCGAAGGTGTTAATGAAATGGGGCTTGTTACACGTCTGAACTTAATGACAATAGTTCCACAGAAACGAAAATACGGTCACAATTGAAGAGCTTAAGGGGTCATAGGAGTCTTAAAAATGTGCAAAGAAGGTTCTACAAAGCATAGTTTGATCTTTCATGTAATTAACTACTCAATATACAAGTATAATTTTTTTATATGTAATTCTACAAGATTTATTTATTATAACACAACTTTTAAAAATTATGAAACTTTAGCCAAAACTAAAATAAATGACATTCAACATAAAGCTATTTGAGCACATTGGGATTAGGCTTGCGCGGCAAATTTTGAGGTCAAAATTGAAAAAATGACCAAGAAAATGACTTTATATTGTACAAATATATACAAGGACTTATACCTAAATTCTCAGCTCAATTTTAATTAGAAAATATTTTAAAAACTTGCTTCTAAAAAGAATTAATAAAAAATTTTAAATTTTGATTTTGCAAATTTTTTAAAAACTAATTTCTAATTAAAATTAAGCTGAGAATTTAGGTATAAGTCCTTGTTTGTACATACTATTTGTACAATATAAAGTCATTTTCTTGGTCATGTCTTCAATTTTGACCTCAAAATTTGCCGCGCAAGCCCAATCACAATGTGTTCAAATAGTTTTATGTTTGTTATTATTTATTTTAGTTTTGGCTAAAGTTTCATAAATTTTAAAATTTGCTTTATAATAAATAAATCTTGTAGAATTACAATAAAAAATTATACTTATATATTGAGTAGTTAAAAAATTACATGAAAGATCAAACTATGCTTTGTAGTACCTTCTTTGCACATTTTTAAGACTCCTATGACCCCTTAAAGGAAGAACGTGTTAAGTGAAATTTTTGAAAAAATTGCGATTTTTGCGTCAATGAACATATTACTAACTTCTTTAACCGTAAAAAGTTTCTTCTTTATCTTAAATTTTAAGTTTAGTTTATTTTTTACGGTTTGCAAGTACCGTTTTCAACAGATCCGAGTGCAAACGAAAAACTTTAAAGCTTATTTTCTCGTTTTCACCTTTTTGTCACTTTGCACGTTCTTCCACTAAGCTCTTCAATTGGTTTATAAGTGTAGTGGGCAGAGCTATGAGTCAAACCACCAATAAAATCCAGGAATGAAAGCCTAAATGATTGTGGTTGTGGTGGAACAATACAATACAATTGAAGAATGCAAGTAATGTTTTGTTTAGGTTTGATGTTCATCTTTAAACCATCTTTTTGAAACTAGGTAGTATACTACACCCTTGCTTAAAGCAGCCTAAATATCATAAGAAGCATTGCCTCTTCAAAATATCCCGTTGTTCTACAACAACAAAAATGATATATCTCTCCTTTAACGTTCGAGTTAACGGCCTTATGAAAATAATGTTTTCAAAGTTGGTAACTTGCCACATACGGAAGCAAATCACTTGGATAGTACCGTAATACTTTCAGAACAGTTATTCTCAAATCCTATTTTTTATATGCTAATTATGAGGTTTCCTTTTTTTACGAATCTGTTATTTAAAAAAAACTAATTATACAATTGATGGTTATAAATTTTTAATTATAGGTTGACTTTAAAAAAAACTTAAACTACACACCTTTATTTTTTAAATTTTATTTAACAAATTATAATATTTAAAAAAACACATTAAACTGCACTACAATAGTAAAAAGAATGAATTGCAAACATTAAGCAGGAAACTTAATAAGTTTGAAATAACATGCTCTGAAAATGTGTAAGACAAGAAAAGCTTGCAAGAAAAGTATTTAAAATCTTGGAATGTTTTGTTCTTTTCAATATTTAAAAACATGTAAAGAAAGAACCTTTAATTACTTCTTTTGCTTCCAATAGGCACTCACGGGTGGTCGGGCTATTGTAAACCATATTTTAATAGCATAAAACTGAAGAGTAAGCAATTTAGAACGAGGGTGTATTATAAGTTCTCTGTCTGGCGTCTGTCTGAGATCGAATATTCGAATTTAGATAACTCTCCCTACTCTCTTTCGATTATATTAAGACTAGAAAGGAGGGTATGTACGAGTTATTTCTTCAAACGTTAATTGGTTGAAATTAAAATTTTAAGAAAATAAAATTGTGTTAAAAATGATGCGTTTTAAATTGTAATTAAAATCTCTGCAGCGAAAATACTTTTTATAGCTTAACAAGCATTAAAAAATTTAATTTATTCTTAAATAAAATTAGTTGTTTCCTAAACTATTAATGTATTTGGAGGAGGTTACGCTTAAATGTTTAAACGTTAAAGTTTATTTTCTCTTTTTTTTTGTTTTATTTGCAAACATCAAATTAAAGAATGATCTCTAGAATCAAATTAATTTCGAAAATTTTAGAATTACGTAAGTAAATATTACTTATACATTAAAAATCAATAAGGCTTTTAAATAATTAAAAAGTGAATATTAATGTTGAAATTGCAATCTTACATATTAAATCCCCCTGCTATTTCATACTTACTCGTAATTTTTGCTCGAGTTTAAATTTTAAAATTGAAATTTTCCAGAAATCTCCTAACCTTACAACAATTCCTACGGCGGAGACTGCTGGCGGTTTTCCCACTAGACTCGTTCGGATTTGAATTCGAAAAATCTCTCCTTAAATGATACCTTCAGTAAAAAAGGAATAAGCTCCTAAAATCTAAAATCTGTACCTCCAATAGTTTTGGCTGGGTGTTTAAACGTGAGTCACTTATTCGGGACTTCTTAATTTAAAGACATTGATAAATAAAGCTATTCCCAAAGTATACAGTAAAAAATAGATTTTTTTTTAGCAATGTGAGTAAAACTTGTCCTTACCGAAATCGTTAAGAATTTCTGGATTGTTCAGTTGTATTCGTACCTGAGCCAACAGTGCCCTTTCAGAATGAGGAAAATGAGAAACGTTGAATATCAAGGGATAAGAGGTATATCCATTCATGTTCAAATCATCAGGGAAACTAGTTGAAATTGTATCATATTCTGGAAAAAAGTACAATTTATGCATTTTTGGTGGTTTATTTTTAATCAAAAAATTTAATTTTAGATATTTCCCCTCTAAATAGATTTCATACTGACTCGTTTTGCTGATAATTTATATCATGCAATTCATATTTTATACAGTGGCAATCAAAATTGTTCGATTTTCTGAGCTTTTGTCGATTTTCGTATTCCGAGCAAAATTGATGTAGTTTCAAGAAATTTACAAAATAAGCTAACTTGTTTAGCAACATCTCATACAATTTAAAAAAAATAATGAATTTGAATAGAAGAATATAATTGAGAATAACGAAGTTGTTATAATTTATGAGAAATATGCGATTCCTTAAAGAAGATGTATTGAAAATCGAATACTTTACGACAAAATGTATGCACATTTTGCAAAAACTTGTCAAGTAAATAATTTGCAAACCATCATGTACTATAATATTAATTATTATGTTTTATTGTTAAACATTGAAAATGGTATTATCTTAGTATTTTAAAATAAATGTACACTGACATACGAGCATTTTGTAATTTAGCATAAAATGTTCTACTTGTATACATGTGTTACTACATTTTAAGGAATAAAATTAAATTTTAAAGCTTTTTATTTTGCTTTTAATAATACTATGTTTAATGAAGTTGTATGATAACGATTTTGAAAAACAACAACTGATATTTGTTACAAATTTAAATAATAATGTAATTTTACCACCTTTTGAATGCCATCTGTTAAACGTAGTGGGAAAATGAATCTTTTTATTAACTTTTAATATTTTTTTCTGCTCAAAAAAATGTTCTAGTACCTGCAAAATATACTAAAAACTCTTTAAAATGTAACTTTTTAATTATATTTTTTGGGAGTCACTAGTTTTTGACTAGATTGTTGTTTTAATTTAAAGTAGCGAATTTTCTAATATCACTTAACTAATATATAACGAAATTATTTTAAAGCTAGGAATTTGTATTTGAACCGCGCATACACAGGATATCTGGAATTTAAACTGATCATTGCCTCTAATATTTTTTGACATCGGTAATACTTTAATACGAATAAATTATTGCAAATTTTACTATACTAAACTAGTCAGTCTCTCAAACACTGATCAAATCAAAATTTTAAGTGGGGTAAGCAATTACTAAACTACGGAACGTTTTAATTTTAAGTGGGGTAATCAGTTATTAAACTGCGGAACGTTTTTTTCCACTGTGAAATTGTATGAAACATTTAAATACATCTATAATTTTTTTTCTGTATTTTTATCGGGAAATAAAATTGTAAACAGTTTGAAGTTGATTTAAATACTATTAATTTCTAATACAACTGAAATACGTGTATAAAAGCGTTTTTTTTATGACACCTCTCTATTTAAAAAGATTTATTTATACAACTCTCGACTTAGATAAGTATTTATTCTTTCTTAAGAAAAATTACGTTTTATATCCTTACACGAATTAGCTTTAGATACTTTTTTTTGCAGTTGAGAAACAAATTTGCATCAGATAATAAATCCACACTTACTTGTACTATGGAAACTCCTTGCCGTATCAAACACCACATGATGTTTCCTATCAGAAAGCAACTCATACACATCCAACATGTACTGCGGTACAGAAACTGGAAGCGCGTTTCTTTTACTAATCCTTCTTTTGTGTGCAACCGATTCAACTTGCAAAAGGGATTGTAGATCATCTTCCACTATAAAGCCGTCCAGGAACGAAAGAGAACTTTCCGAACTATGATCAAATTCTTTCGTTTGTGAACGATCATTGTTTAGCAAATGACTATTAGTCTGCAAAATAAATGCTCCACTGATAACAATCACAAAATGTAGAATGACTATTTTCATAAAGGGAGTGTCTCCAATGCTTTGAAGCATTGTAGTTGATTAGCAAACTAAACCTAAAAGGTCTTAAATCCGAAGGTAGGAAGTTTAACTCTTTTGTCTTATGTAGTATCTTTCTTGCTTATAAAAACCTTTTTTCTTCAAACTGTTCTTCAGGTAAAAATGTATTTAATTTAATTTTATCGAGTATTTATCTTCTAATTTTATTTGAATGGGATTTGTTGTCGAGAAAGTTTTCTGTTGATTCGAAACAATTCTCATTTTTCTAGAAGTATAAGCAGTTTTGAATAATATCACAATTCAAACAGAAGTAAGATACATTTTCATAGAAGGTTCTTCAGATCTAAATCATCAAAATTTTTGTTTCGTGATATCGTAAAAATTGTCACATCGCTCAATGACACAAGTCCGAAATGGAATATTGAAATCACCAAGTAAATCCAATTGTATTTAATTTCAATCCTAAGCAATAAGTTCGTATATTAATTATAAAATCTGTAGACAGTTCACAGATTTAGAACTATGTCAAAATACGCTGTTTTTATTAATTTTTAAGACCACGATGTCAACAGCTTAGAAATTTCGAGCGTTAACAAATGTCTAAATCATTAATTAAAAAAATCATCGATGTTCACAGCATAAGATCACAGCTTGCAATGACTTCAGAGCAGAAGCCACCTTGAACAAAGGTTCTGGCGCGGCTCGGGAAGAATGCGAAAGTTTAGTAATTTTAGAGACACTTGAGAATCTCGCCTCCTCTCATACAGTTGGGTTTTATATATAGGGAATTTTGCACGTGTGCCCTCCCCCCTCTCCCCCGTAAAATCTTATCTGGACCTCTTTTTGCGTTGGAGTGCGTGTTTGAGGGTTAATAGACGGCCGAAGACAGGAGGACATGGCAGATGCTCTTTTTAAACAAAGGGCTAGGAGAGAGATACTGCTGCTTGTTTTTGTTTACGAATGAGTCTTACTAAGGGTTTTTATGAGTGTTGTGTAGAATGGGTTTGAGTTGGGGAAATGGCAATACATGTAATGAATATAGCAAATTTTACTTTCAATTATCTACACTCCTTGCCAACCTAAGTTGGGTAAATAGAAATATGCCATGGAGAAGATCCTTCCTCGGATGTTAAGTGTTCCATAAATTATTTGTGAATCCCTCCAGAAAACATGTTTAAAACATTAATTTCGTTTAAGGTCTAACACAGTGGTTCCCAACCTTTTCTGTAACATCGCCCCTTTCTTTAAGTTGACGGACACAGATCGCCCCCCTTTAATTTTTATAATTTATCCATTATAATTTGAATTAAAGTGCAACTAATAAAGCAATTTTATAATTTCAAACACTTACTACCATGTATGAAAACAACTGAAGTATATTTATCCGGTTGCTCTTAAATGAAATCGAAAAAAAATAGCTTTTTTTTTTCAATTTTCATTTAGATTTTTTCAAAGAATGAAAGTGAAATAATTTACTGAGATTTCTTTGTTTAGAGAAGAGTTGGATGACAGAACTAAGTTACCAAGGTTATCCACAACCCACAGATTCAAAAGGGAATGGATCGACAATAGAATCAGGAATTTCTAGCTTGGTCAAATCTTCAAGTCTTGTAAGAATGTCAGTTTGAAACTTATCACGGTGATCAAAAAAATTAGAATGGTTTTACTGTACTATAGAACAATATATTTGAATTTCCCCCTTTTGAATACTCATCGCCCCCCTATCGCCCCCAAACCATTTATTGCCCCCTTGATAACACAAATCGCCCACTTGGGGGCGATCGCCCCCAGGTTGGGAACCACTGGTCTAACAGATTTGAATATTATTTGAGAAAATTTGGTACTTTTATCAGAAGAAAAGTGTATTTTGGTTGAATTGTAATCAGATCATTTTGTATGTAAATATTACCTTAAAAGACTTTCCAACTAACGGACTAACAGCGCTTTTCCCTCTGCCTTTTCACTCTTTGTTTGTACCCAAGTTAGGTTGGCAAGGAGTAATATGAGATATAAGGTATCAAAAAAGTACGAGAGAGGTACTTCTGCTTGTTTGTGTTTGCGCATGTATGATACTGAGGTGTTTTTTTTTATGAGTATTGAATGAATCTGAGTACTGGAAATGCAATTAATCTAATCAATATAGGGTCATTCTTGAGAAAACGTACAAAAACATGTCCCCGTAAGATATCTTTCATGTGAAGAAAAGTTATGCTTCCACTTGAATAAATTAAAATAAGGAATATTTTATCTACTTAAGCGTTGAAACAATTAAAAAAATTATTTATCTTGTGTACAAATTTGTGTCCACAGACTATGGCAAGTCATGTCCGTGAGCAGTCTCACCGTCATGTCCGGGAACTGTTTTTGTTAGTTTATACTAATTAAATACCAATTGTTCATAACTAAAGTTGATTTTTAGTTCAAATGACACTACTAGAACGTACAAAACATAAAATCTAATCATTAAAATAAATATAAATACATAAATTCCGTGAAAATAAAATGTCCCAGAGATTTTCGTCATGTCCGTGTGCAACTTATTCCTTAGCTTGCATAACTATCTAGAAATGATAGGGTCACATGGGGGAATTATGGATCACTCTCTTTCCGGGGTAAATAATGATCACTAAGTTTTAAGGATTAAAAATGGTTTCTAGAAAAAAAATAAATTATGCCAAGTCATCCTTATACATTCAATTTTCTTATATCAAGTTCAAAAACAATGTAACTCTGCAGCAAATAATAGAAAAAAAAAACTTTTTACACTACTATAAAAACATCTTCAAAAAAGATTGTCTTGTAAAACATGATTTTTTTTAAGATCAATACTGGAGAAACATATTTGAACTAACTATATTGTTGGTGCTATTTTTCAATAGGAAAAGGTCTAAGCTTTTCATTCCGATATAAATTTTTTCATAATTATTTTTTTTAATGAGTTTAAAGGTATATCGATTTATCCCCCAGTTTACTGGGGTAATTCTGGATCACTGGGGTAATTCTGGATCAGTGATATTTTTTAATTTTTCATGTGTTTTTACCTAAGTGGTATACGTCATTTTGAAGCAAAAAATCAGACTAGGCTGCATTCCAAATTTCATTAAAAAATTCGAATTAAAAGTTTATTTAAAATTTAAATAACAAAAAATTTAATCTACATTGAAATAACATGCAAATTCCATTTTTATTCAATATTTTGACTCTTCATTTCGTTAAACTTACGAGAAACTTTCGAGACACTTCGAACTGTAAATTAATTTAACAAACGATAAATAACCGAATTTTCGAAAGAATGTAAATGGGAAATTGCGGCATAATTTATTAAAAAAGATCATCATTATTCTTCGAGTTTAAAAAACAATTAGCAAACGATAAAGTCTAATTTTTTTCTGAGAAAGAAGATTAATAAAAAGTTAATTTAGGCGTTTAAAAGTTTGCTTTGAATTATATTTTAACTGCAACCAAAAATTAATTTACTTTTAATATGCATTACTATAAAAAAAAGGTTGATCCATAATTACCCCATGTGTGATCCATAATTGCCCAAACCCGGGGTAATTCCTGATCACTCAATAATTAAAATAAAACTAATAATAATTGAGTTTTAGGTAAAGTGATTATTTAAATAAATTCTAAATTATTTAAGCTTACTCCATGCAAAATTAAATCTTTCTATCTTTCATACTTTAGAAAAAAATAGGATGTTGTGATTTTTTGATCCATAATTCCCCCATATGACCCTAATAGTACTCTGATTCAATCTTATTAGTATTCAATAATATACTTTAAACGTTGTATCACGTCGATAGTTTGAATTGACAAGATCATAGCGTCATTTCTGTGGTCAAGATATGAGAAGGTAGGCTAATGATTTTCACCTATAATTTTGTATTTATAGAAAGAAATAAGGTATATATTGCCAGTTTGCAAGTTTCGTTCTCTAAAGCCTAAACCTTTTGCGCCTGGAAGCTCTTATTGTCATGTGTCTGTCATGGAACTGTCATGTCCGTGGGGACCGTCATGTCCGTGTATTCGGTCCATGTATTCCTATATGAATAATAAATATTAATTGTATAATGTGGACTGATATTATTTTTCCAATGCAGTACGTAAGGGTAACTCAAATCTAAAGTTTCAAAAACTTCCATAAATATTTTTTTTTCGAGATTTTTTATCTCAAATTGCACGTTTTCTCAGGAATGACATTATAGCATAATTACAAAGCAAATTTTACTTTCAATTACCTAATATGAGATATAAGTATTTGCAATGGGATCGAAAATCCGAAATGAGGTCATTTTTTTTCTTGTATTAAAGGATGCTGATTCTAAAAAAAGTATTTTCAGAGCATTCATCTGGGCATTAAATTTTGCAAATTTTTTTTAATAATTGTAGTAAGTCCAATTCTAATTTCTCTCTGAGATTTTCAACGTTTTCTAATTTTGATGCGGTGAATTTTTGGACGAATCACACTTGACTGTCGCATTTGTAGTTTGGGATATGAAAGTGGGTGACAGACGGATAGAGATGGACTGAATGATTATAATACCTTCCGGCTTTTACTTTATAAACGTAGTGTGAAAGCTAGAAACATACAATTCACATAAAAATGTAAATTTTGGCTTTATAATTTTGTCAGATCTGATAGAGATAATATCCCGAACTTTGCAACAATGCATAATGGTTCAGATAATATGACAGATAAGAGCCGAAATGGGAATGCATGTGGTGTTTTTATCTTTCTTAAAATGATTATTAAATTTTTTAGATTCCTAGTCAAAAAGCAAGCTGTATCTTTCTCTCTTCTTTTTAATAGTAAAAATAAATATTGTTGTAGAAGTGTCTTTCTACGAAAACGATTTAAAATGGCATTGTCTGATGAAGAATTGGATAGTCTTGGATTTACACTTGTGTGGAGAATCGAAAACTTCGGTTACTGTTTGGAGAAGAGGAATTGCTACATACAAAGCCCCATCTTTTCGCCAGGGTTCAGTGGGCGTGTTTGGAATATGAAGATTTATCCGAGAGGTAATGAGCGTGATAATGCTATTACCTATAAAATCAGCAACGATAGTATGTTTGGCACTTTCTTTTGTTTCGAACTTTCAATTCTAGGATCTGATGGTTCTCTAACAAATTTCAAAGAGCAGGAGAATTTATCTTCTTACTTATTAGCTTTTAGCGGCATTTTAATAGAACAGGAAGAGCTATTTGGCGAAAAGAAAGATTTTTATCTTCCACAAGACACTTTGACTCTACACTTACGTATGTGGTGCTATCTACCTTCGTGGCTGGGACAAAGTTTCGCGAGAACTCGTATTGGCGTCCAAAAAAGGGCAATCACCTGGAAAATACCACACTTTTCCGACAAGAAACCGTATGCAGACAATAAGATCTTCGCAATCGAACAAAATATCAAGGAGAACATTACCTTGAACCTGTACCTAAAACTCTGCTTCAAATTCAACGAAATATTTCATTTGGAGATATACAAGACAGATATCAGCCAAGATAATTTGATTAGCTTCGAAATTGCTGTCCTAGACTCATCAGGTGGCCGCACTCACTTATGCACAAGTGATCAATGGTTCAAAAAAGGCGAAGAGAAAAAGATTTGGAAATTTCCAATACCAGTATTGAAGAGCACTTTATTGACAAATAAATCTATACCAGACGATACTTTAACTTTACAATGCGACCTGGCGTTGTCCGTCGAAGTTGTTTACTCAGTACTGGAGTTCGTAGAAGAAGGACCCGGAAGAAAACCTTATGTGAATTCTATAATACCTGAAATTCACCAACCTCAGCGTAGCACAGAAAACGTCTCTGAACTCCCCAAAATCCTTGAGAACCGATCTATTCAAATTATACACTGAAAGGGGCTAATTCCTATTTCGAATTGCGAGCAGGTTCTTCTAAATTTCCAGCTCACAAGTTCATTTTGATGGCAAGATCTCGTCTTCCGAGGCATGCTGTCGAGGGACATGGCCGAAAAGAACACCAACGTGATGGATCTTCCTGATTTGGACAGCGACACCATCAAGCGAATGCTGTACTTCTTGTTCACCGACGACGCCATCGAAATTGCAGAGTGGTAGGCCATTTCAAAGTTCTATTTCGAGGCGGACAAGTATCTAATGGAATCGCTGAAGAAAAAGTGTTCCAACTTCTTGGAAAGGAACATTTGTGCCTCGAAACTTCTATGAAGCCTTGGAACTTGGGGACTTGCATCAAGGCCATGACTCGAAAGTTATGGCTATGAGATTTGTATCAGAAATGACCATGACATTCTTCCTTCTGAAGTGTGGATACAGTTCAGAAGGCGCAACGGTTTATTTCAGCTGAAGTAATGCAGTGTATATATAAAGACTTTTCAAAATAAAATAATATAAAATTATAATACAAAATCCATAGATTAAAATGCTATATAGCAGACTTTGAAAATTCCCATCTTTGTCTTACTTGAGCGGATGAAATGCACTTTCGTCTTTGTAGATTGTTAACATAAATTATAACGATGTATTGTGTATGATAGTTTAGGAAATTTGTTAATTTTAACCATTCTTAAAGTTGAAGCACACACCCCCCCCCCCACCCCCCCCATGTTCTAGATGAAAAATTTCTTTTGGTGGATTTCGCATGCAATCGTCCATATAATTCATAAAACATAAATAAGTTTTCTAAATTTATTTTCTATAAGAAGCAAACAAAAAAATGGATTTTTTTTACAGTTGTTATTTACATGATTTTCCTCTCTTTTTTGTATTATTCAATCAAACATAGAGGTGTTGAAGGCAATGTAGAAAGTTTGTCAGACTAAGTTATCACACCGATACAGTAGGTTTAAATGTTCCTAGTATGAATCATCAATTTAACGAAACTAGGATGATAAAATATTTCTTTTACTTTGACCAAATCCATAGCCTCAAAAAAATGACGAATCAATTTTCCTCAATTTGAGGAAAGGAAAAACTCAATTTACCAGTAAACAATTTCATCACAAATAAAGAAAATTTCGTCAATTTTGAGTATCCATTTCTAAGAGTATAGGCCCTCGTTAAAATTGCCAGTTTCTTCAATTTTTACGGATTTGACGATTTTTATTTCACTATCAGCTTGTCAAATCGAACAAATTACGATAGATGGAGCCACCACAATTACTCCCCCTACATTTCTCTCGTACTTAGCAATACATATTATAATGCATGAATTTTTATTTTCATCCCCAAAAAGTATATATGTATCTTTAATACTCACACATTATGGGAAAAATACTAAAAAAAATTAACTGCATTAGAATTTAAATAATTTCAATTCTTAAATTTTTTTCCATATGACAAAAACCAACTGCAAAATTCCAATTTTGATAACAATGACTAGAAAACTACTAAAAATATTTTTTTTATTTCGTTTTTCGGTTAGTATTTTCAAACATACTTCATTTTCACTTTGTAGAGTTCTCGGGAATAAGGCAATAAGGGCTTTATTATTTTATTTTTTTAATTTGGCCAAATAGTTATTATTATGCTTTTAATTTCAGTTGCTTTTATGTTTTATTGCATATTTAACTTTCCCTAACCATATTTCTTGATACGACGCACTTCAACTCATTTTTTACAATATCTGTGTTTAAGTATCTAAGAATAGTTATTTATGCAACAAGTGTGGAAAGTAATAGTTTTCAACGAGTGGATTTTATAATGGCATAATGATATAATGAAATAACGACACGAGTTTTAAAAAGTTTACTTTTCACAGGCGATGCATACACTATTTTTTATAATTGTGCGAAAAAAATATAATTGGTCCAAAAATATTTCACGCGCATTAATATCTTTAAATAAAGGCAGAAGATAAATCTCTGGACGTTATGAATATTTTGAAATAGAAATTTAACTTGAAATGTTGGCATCTTATGAAAAGAGTGAAAAAAAGTACTTTTTTTTCAATGTTTCAAAAGGTTACTTTTTGCACGCATCTGATATTGAAATTATAAGTAAAAGTCGGATTTTTTCCCCGCAATTATGAAAAAAACTATTTAAAACTTTAAATTAACAAAAGACAAACTTTTAAACCACGTCATCATGTTTTTCTTCTATATTAAGGGGTCTAAGGAGTCTTAAAAATGTGCAAAGAAGGAACTACAAAGCATAGTTTGATCTTTCATGTAATTTTTTAACTACTCAATATACAAGTATAATTTTTTTATATGTAGTTCTACAAGATTTATTTAATATGAAACAAATTTTAAAATTTATGAAACTTTAGCCAAAACTAAAATAAGTGATATTAAACATAAAGCTATTTGAACACATTGTGATTAGGCTTGCGCGGCAAATTGTGAGGTCAAAATTGAAGACATGACCAAGAAAATGACTTTATATTGTACAAATATGTACAAACAAAGACTTATACCTAAATTCTCAGCTCAATTTTAATTAGAATTTATTTTAAGAACTTTTTTCTAAAAAAATTAATAAAAAATTTTGAATTTTGATTTAAAAAAATTTTAAAAATTATTTCTAATTAAAATTGAGCTGAGAATTTAGGTATAAGTTCTAGTTTGTACATATTTGTACAATATAAAGTCATTTTCTTGGTCATGTCTTCAATTTTGACCTCACAATTTGCCGCGCAAGCCTAATCACAATGTGTTCAAATAGCTTTATGTTTAATATCATTTATTTTAGTTTTGGCTAAAGTTTCATAAATTTTAAAATTTGTTTCATATTAAATAAATCTTGTAGAATTACATATAAAAAAATTATACTTGTATATTGAGTAGTTAAAAAATTACATGAAAGATCAAACTATGCTTTGTAGTTCCTTCTTTGCACATTTTTAAGACTCCTTAGACCCCTTAAAAAGAAGTATTAGTCTCAGGCCCACCACTGTAAAAATAAAGCAAATATTCGAACCACCTTGTTGCAAATACGCGCTCTTGAGATAAAGGGGATGTTATTACCCCTACCATCTGTTCAAATGTGGCAGACAAACAAAAAAAAAAACTCACTCCAACCCCTAGTATCGCCTTGAATTATTACTAGGCTATTTGAAAGTGAACCGCGGTATCTGGTAACCAGCAAATGGGGTTATGTTAAACCTATTAAGATATGAAGCAGTTTGCTGGTGGTCCTAAAAATAAAATAAATTGGAAGGTGGCGGCATCTGTATTAGCCTCAACTCTTTTGAGTTTTGAAAAACAATGGCTTATTTTTTACGTAACCACTAAATGCAAATGGCTCGGTTGAATTGAAGAGCTAAGTGGAAGAACGTGCTAAGTGACATTTTTGAAAAGATGGAGAAGTTTGTGTCAATAATTGGTTGGTTGGTAGATGGTAGACATATATTTTCAGGCTTGTGTGCTTGGTCAGAGGCCCGCTAATAAACCTTCGTCACGTAAGACAGACACAACACACGCACATACATACGCGACAGATGCTACCATCTATCGCGCTCCACCTCCACACTTTAGACATGTCCCTGAAGGGGCGTTACAATGAGCATATTACTAACTACTTTAACGATAACAAGTCTTCCCTTTTTCATAAAATTTAAGTTTAGTATATTTTTTATGCTTTATAAATTCGTTTTTTTAACAGACATTTTACTGCAGCAAAATTGAACGAGCGGATGGGATTTAATCGAGGAAGTTTAAAAGCATTTTAAAAACAGAATGAGTTAATTCTCTGATTGATATAAAGGATGTAGTTGCGAAACTCACATTCTCTAAAAGTATAACTATGGGGCTGGGGAGCCCAGTCGATTAGGTATTTGCCTAGCATGCGAAAGGTCACAGGTTCGGATCCGGGCATCGCCAAAATAACTGCCGTGCACTCAAAAATGTCCGACGAATAATACCCCGTGTAAGGGAATGCACGTTAAATATCCTTCAAAGTCGTAACGCTGCGTACGATGTCGCCCTTAAAGGTTGCTTCGGGTGCCTATTCAGGTGTGAGCTCGTCACTTGACTGTGGTTCTAAAATACGACTTGCTGTTTATTAAAATATGTATATGGAATGCTGTAAGTTGAATTGCTGCTGTAATACTTAAAGTGTTTTATAAAAACAGTAAAAATTTCTTTTTTTTTTTCAAAACAGAAGTCAAGCTATCCAAATTGGGTATATATTAATCAGATATATATCAAGCTTATAACAACGTTGATTCTTGGTAATTTTCATGTCAAGGCCATTTACATTCCCAACAGAGGTTTCACTTCAGAACGTGATTCACCAAGTCACCTGTAAAGGAAACGAGATTCTTATTAACTTATTGAAGTAACCCACAAAAAGGTTAGACCATTTTGCATGCCAAACTGATTAATACCAAATTGAATAAAAAACATAAATTTTTTAGAGGCATAGTGGTGCATCATCATCTTGTGGGTTATTCTGTTCTGCTTTTAAGCACCAGTCACCATCTTAGAGGTAAGAGAAACATGGAGGCGAGAAAAAAGAGTGAAGGCATCTGAAAGTCACCAAAACCGTGTGAAACCATTTGTCTACAACTCTTAATGTAGAAATAACTTCAAATCCCTACTAAAAAATATGAATCAAATCTCCCCTAACCGTTCTCCTTTATAAAATGAACAAATTTTACTTTTTGAAACTGTTTTTAAATCTTTAAATGAAAGGTCCAGTAGCAAAATTTACATCCCCCAAAGTATAATTAGGATATAGGGTACGACTAAATCCTGATTTCCGGCAGTGCAAATGGTGTAAGTCAGGGCTCTAATTCAAAGGGGACCCAATATTTGTTTATAAAAAAATGGACATTAAGCAAACAAAATTTACGTAAATTGTCATAAAAATACTATAAAATACTCCAATTGAACCAAATACCCTTCATTGATCACTTTATTATCCTTTGTTACATTTATAAAATGTGCCATGACCATCTGGGAAAAAAATATGCATGTAATTTTAATGTGGTATGACATAATATGTCAAATCTTATTATGTATTGTTTTTTAAAAAAAGTAAATGCAATGTTTACACATGTATTTAAGATAATTGTTATAGGTTATTTATTTGTACAAATTAAAAAAAATCACGTTCGGATATCATTTATGTATGGAATAGGCGCCCGCCAATGAAAAAGTCCAGCCCAATATCTGAGTAAAACTTTTTGGAGGTGTGAGTTTTCCAACAATACCTTACATTTAATATATTTGTTACACATAACATATCGCCAAGCATTTATTGGACGTATTGAGGAAGGCCTCACTTGGCGACGTAATTTTTGCGTTGGTTTCGATCCCGCAGCATACTCTGGCCTTCATATCCACCAACCTGTCTGAGATACCTTTCCACGGCCAAGGTCACTCGGAAGAGAAAGGTAATTCAAGAGCGTTGACCCCTCCTGTCGAACGGGAGTTCCTTGTTTTCTCTCTGTATTATTTCTGCTATTAATATTCGGCTACGTATAAGCCGGGTTTTTTTTATTAGAGGAGAGGTGTGTTATGAACGAAACTAACAAAATGTTCGTATGTTTTCTTCAGCGTTAAATTCGCAGCCTTACAAGAAAAGTCTTAGGCCATATTTATGATGCCTTATACATTGAAGGTAAAACTGTAAGGTTTTCGTTTCCATCAAGGAGTTATAGTAGGGTAGAGACTGAACCTGGAAACAGCACCATGGACCAACAATCAGACAATATAGGCATGGCCATGCGGCCATTGGGCCCCATATGGCATGTGGGCCCAATGGCCAAGTGGTTTGGATCGTAGGCCATAACGTTAGCAGTCCACGCGCTGTAGCTGGGGCGGGTTCGATTCCCGCCATTGCCCTGGGTGTACTTCCTTTCTCAGTATCAAAATTATAAATTAACTATCTCTTTTGCCACTCTATTCGGGCCAGCTCAGTACGAGTCGTTCCTCTACTCCACTATAGAACTCTTTGGTTTCCATTGCATGTGAAAGATTGAATTGACTCAACATTACCACTGGAACGGCAATTATCCGACATCGTAATTACGTTGAACATTCCCGGAATTATTGCACGTAAACGGGTTGAATGATTTCTGTACATTTAGTTTTAGTTTTCTTTAAACCTTTAATTACTGAAACGGCCCACGACGGCCGAATGACTAAGGATTCAATAATGTTATTCCTATCAAATATTACGAGGAAGCAAAAATCCTTCGTAAGGAAAGGGTTAAAATCCCCGAGCAGCCCTACAATGCCATTCTATATTTTACCGATACCATCGTGTCAGTATGATTTCGTGTAGAGATTGAGAAGTCATCATAAATTATTGTGTGCAGCTAGGGTAAACCTTAACACATTAAGTTTCTATTATCATTTGGAAATAAACACTCAATTAAAATGTTATTTTAAAATATTATATGAATTTTTATTTTTTTTAATATGCATCAAATGTATTTCTATCATTGAAATGTTTATTCAAATATATTCGAAAACTTATAAATCAAACATTTTTCAGCAATAAAAACACTTAACAGATGAATAATTAGGCCTGTTATTATAAATAGCCTCTCATGGTTTGTGATCTACCATTTTTTCCCCTCCACCTCTAGCGTGCACCTTAGTAATTCGTCATACAGGAATGGTAGCAGGTAATCGTTTTCTAGAAAATCATTTAGGAATTCCAACTAACTGAAAGTTTTCCCCTCCAACTCTTGTTGAACAAAAAGGTTATAGAAAGATATAATGTAACTTCTAATGGGTGAAATGTATTTTCAAAGTTTTCAGAAGATTATCTAAATATATTTTAGTATTAGCATATGCAAAATAACCCTTTGAACGGCCTGGAAACGGGCAAAAATGTATCGTTCTTTTCACTGCGTAAATTTTAAATTCATTGTTATTTGAATAACGCGTTAGATTAAAAATTAAAAAATTCGGTTAATTTTCGAAGAGATTATCTAAAAATCTTTTCCAGTTGAAAAAAAAAAAAGAATATTAATGAGAATTCCTTATTTATAAATTGTTAAAAAATTATTTCTACTGCTGAAAAAACTTGTGTATACATTAAGAAAATATTTGAAATGAGAAAGCTTTTCTAAAAGTTTAAAATAACTCTTTATCTTAAACGTATCTTAAGCTTCTACAGTAACAAAAATTGGTGAAATCAACAAGTTTATTTTTAGTAAATTTAGGAGTAAAAACACCACAAAAGTGCATTCAATTTTATCGACCACATGATGTAAATGTTGCGTAAGTTTAAGTTAAAAAAATAAATTGTAAAGCATATTGTTGAGTAAAATTCGTCACACCTGCATTGAAATTTCAAGACGCTGTCACGAAACAAATAATTTGGATAGTTAAGCTACAATTCCTTGAAAGAATGCAACATACGCAATTTCGAAGTGAATGATGCGATTACGTCTCAATGTCAGACTATTCCGGACTTCATAAAGAAAGTCAAATAGGCTGAAACAGAGTGAAGAAATACCAGACATCGTAGTTTACAATCAGGTCGTATTTGAATATTTGACCGATCCTGTTTTTTTTTTTTTTTTAATCTTTTTAGTTTTGAAAGTTTTTAGCTGTTTTTTTAATTCTTTTCAATTTGAATTATCGTCGCACTAGAGCTACACGGGGGCTATTGAAGGATATTGAAAGACTTGTTGAAAGATATTTAACGTGCACTCCCTCTACACGGGGTATTATTCGTCAGACATTTTTGGCTGCATGGGCCGTTCATAGGTCGGCAGTTATTTTGGCGATGCCCGAACCCGAACCTGGGATATTTCGCATGCTAGACGAATGCCTAACCGACTGGAATATCTAGCCCCTTTTTATTTCGGTGATTTTTGTAGAGAAATATAAAAATTAATCTATTGTTGTCTTGAAAGGCTTTTACTTAATTGCTCATGATCGAAACAAATACTCCATAATCATTTAGATAGGAGTAGTTACTAACCCCTTCGTTCCTTCATGACTATCGACAATAAAACAGAATTATATTTATTTTTATCGGTCTTGATCTTGGTGATTTTATAATACAGATCCAACTGCTCTTTCAAATTGAGGAATTTTGTGATTCACGACCAAAGTTAGTTAACTCTTCGCTGTATTGATTTTCTGATCTTTCATATTAATATGCAAAGTTTGAATTATGAATGAAAACAATTTTGTTCTAAATATTCACAAATTGAGTAATTCGTTGAATTTGAGAGTTAATCAATATTTCTCAGTCAGAGAGTGTAAGTAGATCCTAACCTTTTTATAATAGCCAAGAAAATGTGTTTTGTATTCCGGTTTTTCTTACGGCAACCCTGCCTGGAAGTTATCGAAGCGGAAGGACCAAGCAATCATTCTGTTTATTTTTCTATTTTCATTCTGAAAACTTGTCTTCATTTTCACTCGTTTTCGCGAAGTCGCACACTTCTTCTATCGCGCGAAGTCGAATTTCGAACTAGATACTCCCGTTTAAAGTTCTTGTGGACCACAATCAAGGGGTCAGATCACAGTTCAGAGGTCGAGAACACCTTCAGCAGAGCTCAGCGCTCTGGAAAAAATATCAGCAGACGATTTTTTCGTCCGTTCGATTCCATCCACGTGACGGGTCCTGCAACAAGTGTAGGCCGCCGTCAAACGTTCGGTGAACTTGGGAGAAGGAATATCGTCTGCAGTTTTGATCTCTGTGTCTTTTGGAATACCTTTTGTTCAAAATGTGGTTTATTATTGCCGTGCTTGTTTCCATAATTGGTAAGTTTATTTACTTAGATTTTTCCCCTTTTGAGATTATATTATGTAATGTGGGGTGGCAACAAATAGAATGATTCTAAATAATGGACGCCGTCAATTTTGTAAATCTGTAGTTTCTTAGCTGAAAGATTTTATAAAATTTTCTAGATTCATCAAATGCTTTTAATTAAATTCAATAAACAAAAAATGTTAAAATTTAAAATATTTGATCAAGGTTTCAAAATTTGTATCTTACATGGATATGTTTTACGTCTTAAGTGGCAACATTTTCACCTGAATGAAAATAGGGTCTAAATTGGCTAATTAGTGAGCGGATCAAACTGTGTCATACCATCAATCATCGAAATACTAATGAAATATAGGAATGAATGCAAGCATGATCTACATCACGTGAAACATGCCCATTAATTATTCTTTAATTTTATATAATTGATGGGCTTGTTTCAAGTGGGATCTGGCAACAGCTCCGCCGTCTTGTTTTTCTTTTTCTCGAATTGCTTTTGCCTTTGTGTTCCAAATTGAGTTTTCTAAGAATATTTCAGTTGATTTTTTAAAAAAAAATTCCAATTTCTTTTAATGCAAGTTTTTTTTTTGATAATTTATTAAAACAGAGAACAGCACAGCAAGAAGTTGTAATTTAAAAAATAACAACTAAAATAACTTATTCTTAGAAAACTCAATTTCGAATATCAACAAAAGTAATTCGAGAAAAATGAAAACAAGACAGCCGAGCTGTTGCCAGATCCCACGTGACGCAAGCCTATTACCGAGATATTAATCGGAATAATTATTATGCAAAAAAAAAAAAAAAAAAAAAAACAGTAGTATGGTGACAGTGGGAGGATTTAAAAAACAATATGTAAAAAACAAGATTAACGAAACGACAAAACGCAAGGGATTGAGATTTTATCCGAAATTGTGCATACTACATATTTTTAGCAAACACTATACACTATTGTTTACAATTTGCAAACTCGTTAAATTCCCTGTATTTTTACAAGTATTTTAATAAATTAATTATTTTTTAAATTCGTTTTTTTTATTTAACTCATTCACAATTTTTACTTATTTTACGATTTTGCAATTTATTAATTTAGTGACCGACTTAATTAAATTATTTATCTCTTTTTTAAAAAATTTAAATAACGCTTTTAAATTATTATGCATAGTTTCAACCATTCACAAAAATTAGTACCAAAATATCATTTTCGATGTATTTTAACTTTTAATTATATAATTTTTACAAAATTATTGTGTTTACTATCCATACGACAATTTATTAAAAAAAAAAACTATCACCAAATTACCATAATCGAGGACCATGATTTTAATTTATATATCCGTCATAGAATGATATTATTGAACAATTAAATTAATTAGAAAATGTCAAATTAAATGTTCTTATGTTCTATGATTCTACGGGGACTTTGCATCTGAAATTCTAAGTGGTAACCTGTGGATTGAACTGTCTGCAACCATCCTGTTGTATTAGTTGAATGTTGTGGACCTAACCTTTTGGAATGTTATTTCAAATGTCCATTTTTTAACAAATTAGTAATTACCCTATGATTTACTAGGAAGAAAAATATATAATGTGCGGCCTTCATCTGTTCATATTTCTTCTAATAGAAGTTTCGCGAATAATATCTGAAAAGACAACATATAATTTCGTTATTTAAAACTGGGAGGTGGCAGTCAGGTTTAGATACTTAAACCTCAATGATAAAATTTAAATACAGTATTTTATTTTCAAACATTATGATGTGATGTTTACATATGTGTATGTGTTAATAAACTATTCGGATAATGTTCCAGTTTGAACCTTTATCTCGTAAACATTAGATAATTGTCTTTTATAACTCTTACATAATTGTTGTCAAGTTATCAACTGACTTAAAATAGAGATATCTCAAGGTTCTAGATCTAAACTTTAACATGTTCTAGATGGGGAAAAATTTAATTCGATATGATTTCGATAACAAGTAGGCAAAATTTGCTTGTCTCAGGTGACGTGCTTCCTTAAAGCTTTCATTCCTGCATTTTCTTATATTCTACTTGAAATTCAAAATTAAAAATAAGCTATAAAATTGACGGATAAATACCACCGTAATTTCACGCATAAAACATAAAATCCTTTAACTCATTTGGTGCGTTTTTGCTAATTTGCGGAGGAAAAGATATGGCTACAAACAGAAGCATTCAAGTACGATGACCTTCGCACAACCAACCAGTTTATAAATTATTTTTTTAAAAATTTTCCCATTTAGCTCTTTTTTGTAATAACTTGGCGAGTTTGGCAAAGTAAGTGGCAAAAAATGAAGACTTAAATCCCTAATATGCAGCTCTAGTGTGATGATCCTTGAACAACCGTCATAGTTCAGTAATAGCTCAACACTATGCAGTTATTACTTAAGGGGTCATAGGACTCTTAAAAATGTGCAAAGAAGGAACTACAAAGTTTAGTTTGATCTTTCATGTAATTTTTTAACTACTCTATATATAAGTATAATTTTTTTATATGTAATTCTACAAGATTTATTTAATATAAAACAAATTTTAAAATTTATGAAACTTTAGCCAAAGCTAAAATAAATGATATTAAACATAATGCTATTTGAACACATTGTGATTAGGCTTGCGCGGCAAATTGGGAGGTCAAAATTGAAGACATGACAAAGAAAATGACTTTTTATTGTACAAATATGTACAAACAAAGACTTATACCTAAATTCTCAGCTCATTTTTTATTAGAAATTATTTTAAGAACTTTTTTCTAAAAAAATTAATAAAAATTTCAAAATTTTGATTTAAAATTTTTTTAAAAATAATTTCTAATTAAAATGGAGCTGAGAATTTAGGTATAAGTCTTTGTTTGTATATATTTGTACAATATAAAGTCATTTTCCTGGTCATGTCTTCAATTTTGACCTCAAAATTTGCCGCGCAAGCCTAATCACAATGTGTTCAAATAGCATTATGTTTAATATAATTTATTTTAGCTTTGGCTTAAGTTTCATAAATTTTAAAATTTGTTTTATATTAAATAAATCTTGTAGAATTACATATAAAAAAATTATACTTATATATAGAGTAGTTAAAAAATTACATGAAAGATTAAACTAAACTTTGTAGTTCCTTCTTTGCACATTTTTAAGAGTCCTATGACCCCTTAAATACTCATACTCATACATACAGTCAATAGAACAATCAATGAAGAAATTATCAAATAAACAAATAAATAAAATCCTAGAATGAAAACTGGTCGGAAATACGTAAAATGAAACTTGTCAATTCTTTTTCAAATTGTGAATTTAGTTTCTGAAGGTAATAGCAGCAAAATAAAATAAAAAAGATCATTTTTAAATATTTTCGTAAAAGTTTATTTTTTCAGCCAATTGCAACATG
Organism: Hylyphantes graminicola; assembly: GCA_023701765.1. NCBI lineage: Eukaryota > Metazoa > Arthropoda > Arachnida > Araneae > Linyphiidae > Hylyphantes > Hylyphantes graminicola. The sequence continues at coordinate 22,150,704 of CM043121.1, forward strand.
AAAGGAAAAAAATTGTTGAATTTGAGCGAGAGTAGTGTACTTTTTTCAGAAAATTCAAATTTTCCTTAAAAATAGAACGAATATGAAAAAACTAAGCCTCAGGTGCACACGTTGGTATTGATTGAAGAGAATCTATGTTAAAAATTTCGAACTTCTGAGAGTAGTGTAAGTAGGTCTTTACGACCCACATACATACATCAGACAGACACACACTCTTTCTTTTATTATTATAGATTTTGAAACTAATTATTACAAAACCATGTGCTGTAAAAAAAAATTATTGTTTTTGCTATTATATGACGACAAATCAACGTCATTAAACAACAAACTATTTGAACTTTCTATTCGTTATCATAAAAAAAATATATTGTACAAAAATTAACAGAAAGGTACAGGAACAGTTCGCAAATTGTAACATGAATAACCCTCCATAACCCCTTTCATTTTGATGAAAAACATGACGTAACACTCTAAGACCCCGTCCCCGGAACGTGTTAATAACCCTCTAATGCATACTGTTGCCGTTTGGCATCAAGTAACATAATCCACTTTATTCTATTCAATTAGAGCTCCCTCTAGACAAATTTGTGTTTTTTCATCTATGACATTCCATTTTGAAGTTTTAGTTACTAATAATCCTCATAGATGACAGTAGTAAAAGTGTATTCAATATTAAAGAGTGAGGTTATTAACTGTATTGAAATTATGTTTTTGGCAGTATTCAAAGTATAATAATATTAGTACTAAATACAAATAAATTGTTTTGAAAAATTAATTATAGTTAAAAAAAGGTTATTTATGAAATATTTTTAGTAGTTTTTTAGTCCATATTATCAAAATTAGAATTTTGTAGTTGGTTTTCGTCGTGTGAAAAATTTTTAAAAATTGAAATTATTCTAATTCTACTGCAGTTAAATTTTTCTCAGTATTTTTCCCATAATGTATGAGTATTAAAGATACATAAATATTTTTTGGGATGAAAATAAAAATTCATGCATTTGAGGGTTAACATATTTTTCATCTCTAGATATTCAGTTGATTGAACAGTTCTCTGACCATCTTATACCTTTATCCACTAACAGAACTTATAAGTATCACTTTTAAAGCCGATGATTAACTTATTTCATTGCTCATTTAGAGAAAATGGGGGCAAGGTGGAAACTTTTGACTGAATTGTAAATTTTTTAAATATTATTGCTAAGGTAAAGTAAGTTCTTCAAAAAAAAAAAAAAAGTAACTTTAGTTACCGGCGCCAAATCATTATGCCCTGACGGTACTAAAAAGTCTCATTTTTAAAAACCGGTGTTTTACTTTTCATTTGATCGTTTTAATGTAAAATAGATGGTAGTGGCGAGTTTATTAATGCAGTATTCGGGTTACAAAACACCTAAAGACTAAAATGGTAAATCATATTCATTCAACAAAATTTCTTTGTTGGTCTGTGTAATTTAGTTATAATAAATAGAAAGTAGGAAAAATGAAAATAAATTCACCATAAAAATCATTTTGTGTTCCAACTATTTTTGTTGCCGCTATATATTGTATTATTAAATGCACAGATATCTTTAAAATAGTTAACAACAAATATTTTAATCTAGATTCAGTGCTTTAAGAGTTTACCAGTAATATATTTTATGCTTCCAACATTTTATTTTACACCATCCATCGTTACACCATCGTTATATTTAACGTAATAACTCACCTTACAGGTAAACATTCCTGGTATTTATGATATAACTAATGTAAAATCCTAAACAAGTAAAATTAGAGTTATTAGACGTACTACATTTCGAACTTCGTTGTTCAATTCAGTTTGTTATTCTTTCATCCATCAACTATACAAATTACTCAAATATATACCCATTTTACTTGTTATATAGTTAGGTAGGTTAAACGTTTCAGGCTGTCCCTTTCTATTATTTTAGGAGCCTTAACACAATCATTTTCACCTCGAATGCAGTACCCTTCTCAAGTGGACATGTGTTTGTAACATAAACTAAGTAAATGGAATATGATTTATGAAAATTGTATGCTGATTTCAAAATTAAGAAAATCCAATCACCGAAACATATGTAGTCTTGCAGTGCAAAATTTATATAAATTCAATATTCCAAAATGAATAAAATCCAATCACTGAAACATATGTAGTCTTGCAACGTAATATTCATATAAATTCAATATTCCCTGAAAAAAAAGCCGCGACTTACCATGAGATTATCTATTCCCACCTCATTTTCTTGATGACCTAATTGTTTGCCATGGACTAAATTTGCTGATAGAACACACGATTATTGATTAAAAGTCAGATTGCAGTAAGACTTGCTGAGAATACATAGCTATCAGCTACAGATCACAGACAGTTTTAAGGGCTCGACAGTTTCATTTATTTTCTAAAAAAAATTCTCAAACAATTTGACTGAAATAGAAATACATATGTAAGAAGGTGGGTTATGTGGAGCTTTTCAGATTCTAAGAACTCGGTTTTTAAGCCTTAAAATACCGCTTTTTTTAAGAAAAGGGGGGGGGGGGTTCGATACACATTTAAATATTTCGTAATAGTTACCCAAATTTTACATTCTCAATAAGATAATATTTAACATGAGAATTTCATATTGGGGAATATTGGATAATATTTATAGGTTGATGTTTTCATTTCCTCATCTAATAATATATAACCCACAAGAAAAAAAAGATTTCATTCGTATAATTTTTTTTAATTTAATCAAATCAAAAACTGTTCTAGTTACAAATAGTCTTGATTTAGGTTTATGCAATTAGAGTTTTGTTTGGAACTATCTATATTTTGTACTGAAGAATAACGTTCAACTCAATATTATTCTTTCTGAAGAACTATGAAGTTATTAAAAATCAACTGTCGTCGTCCGGCAACTTTCCTGACTTGTTCCACCACAAATAACACGTGATTTCCAAGCGGAGCCTACTATTCCATGATTTCACATTTTTGAGCGATTTCCATGCGTAGCCTACAACCGGAGAACATAGCAAAACATAGTTTTCGTTACGTTCGTTGGCTAAAAAACTAAAAACAAAAACCACTAAACTCTTCGGTGCAACAGCCCATCACTGGGCCAAGGCCTGCCGTGCCCATTTCAGCTTTCGTGACCAAGGGCTCTGGGGTGCTAGGCATGTGTCCCGGTAAGGTTGTCAGCTTCACGGACCCTCGGTATTTATAGTTCCCAAGCATGCTTGGTACCCATTTTATCGACCCACTCAAGAGATGAAAGGATGGGTCAACCTTGCCCAATCCGGGATTCGATCCCCGAACCTGTGGCGTGGTAATGTACTGTTTCTTTGGCTAGATGGGCAAAATTAAAAGAAATATTTATTTCTCATTGAAAACGCACCAAATTTTTCCATATGGTACCGGATCTTAAAGTAGAATATCAGCTGAAAGTTTTGATTTTTAAAATACTAATATCATGTATTTATTATCTATAGTAAAAGTAATTTTATAGCTAGATTTTGTAATTGTTAAATCCTCTCCTTACCTTAAGTAACTATACATAAAAAAATATTAAAAATGCAAATTATATTAAACGCATTCAAAGTAATCAATTTATTGATTAAAGTAGTCAGTTACCTGATGAATTGATGGCGAAATAGAAATCAGCTTTATATTGAAATTCATGTTGTATTTTGCAAACTGATTTATTGCAGTACAATACTGCTTTTTAATATCATGCTAATCTCATACTGCTTTTACACCTATCATACTACTGCATTTTTTTAGTAATGGCTCAAATATCCTTAATTCAAAAATTTTAGACAATATACACTCTTAAAACAAAAGAGTGAAATCCACTCATATAGGAGAAGTGCATTTTCGACACTGGAAAGGAGTGAAAATTAACTCAGACTGAGTTAAAATCACTCGTTTGGAGTGATCCTGTCGGAGTTTTAACTAAAAAAAAGAGTAAAATCCACTCCAATAGGATAAGTGCATTTTCGACGCTGAAAAGAGTGAAAATTAACTCAGACTGCGTTAAATTCACTCGTTTGTTTTAAGAGTGTAAGTCATCAAATTTAACATTAAAAAAAGAACTTTTAAATGTTTTTTTGTGTTACGCACGCTTGATTGTTTAGTATTCATAATTTTTTTTAGACGATTATAGTGGAGAGGAGTAGATTTTTTTTATAAATGTACTGCGTTAAAAATAGTTCAAGAACAAAAATCGTAATATCAGCTATGATCAGTTGTTATCATATGTGATCGCAAAAATGGCCAATAACCCCTGAGATTACGTTTCATAAGCTTTCAAGTGTTAACATTAACACCCGAAGAACTTTGTAATATTTAAGCTATTTTTCTGTTATTTGCCGTCGTATAATAAATTAGACGCCTATTTAACTAAGCACTGCATGCACTACTCGCATTTTATTTCTTTAATGTTTTATAATGATCATTTTTAAATTTGGTGATGGTTTTTCCTTTTAAATTTCTTTTTATTTTCTTCTAATTTATTTATTTTCTCTTTGCTTTAGGTATCTCAATATCTCTACCTGCACCAGGTATGGTAAATGCTTCTTTATTTTGCTGCTTTTTTTTTGTTTAACTGCTTTTTATTGCATGGTTTCTATACAATTCCTTTAGATATGCATTTTAAAAGCAAAACTATCTTTTTAATTTGTTGAAAAAAGATTTATTTTTTATTCCTCAAATTCAGAACTGAAATTATCTCATTGTTTATTTTGTTTCATAACTAATATCATTAATGTGGTGCCATGCAATGACAATATATGTACTTAGATAGGGCAATTATGCATTGCAATCTTAGTAATATCATAAATATCATAGGGTTAAGAAGAACGTATTTAACTCTGTGATAAATTCCCTTGTGTCACTGTAACACGGTAGAGGAGGAGGATAATTAAAAAAGATTTTAAATATAAATTATATAATTCACAAAACATATTCATTTTCGAAATACTGTATAGAAATAAATATTATCTAAATTATACTAATGAGTGGCTTTACAATAAATTTGAAAATTGAAAAACAAAATATTAGTGGAAATTAAAGGGTATGTTTCAGGTTTTGATTAGTAGCAGAAATGTTCAAAGAAAAATGAAAATTCAATTTTCCAGCCTTGATTGGTAAATCAATGTCACTAACCGGACGTTCTCAGTTCACTATCTCAAACATAGATGTCGCCACCACAATAAAGATATGTCCGATAGCAATAAAGGGTGGCCACACATGAGCGGACTTGGTCAAAGAGACTTTGGTCAATGAAACTTTTTTTTTTCAAGACATACTTTCCCTTCTTGTCTAGCACTTACATGTCACTTGGACCCATAGAACCAATCAAGATATAGAACAAAAAACTCAAGTTCTGCATATGTAGTCCCTTTGTGTGTGCCTAATAAGATTCTTCAGCGGATGATTCAAGTTCCGATGACGTATTTAACACGCAATTTCTGCTGCACAACTCAACTCAATGTTGTGAAACGTTAAACGGAGAAAGGGGAAATGTTAGCAAAACTGAATCGAAACTTTAATTTTAAACGAAACTTAAACGAAGTGGTAAATAATTAAACTCTGCAATTAATTCTACAATATATCATTGAACTTTATTAGCACTGAGCGTATTTTTGTATCTTAAAATGGCTGTCAACAACGTCTTGCTGTTGTTTCAATGCACGGGCTACATCGTCGCATTCATGCTATCTCTGTGCGTCGTCGCCCCGCTGACACTCAACCTCGAATGCTTCAGGGGCCACTGCCTGCTCTTCACGACCGGCAGCTTCGGCGACGACGGGAACTTCAACGCCGAATGGGCCTCCAAGGGCTACTGCATCTACACCCTGTTCGTCGGCTACCTAACCGTCCTGGTGTCGTTCATCCAGGCCCTCCGGATGTTCTCCCTGCTTCGCCGCGAGACGGACAGTTCCTTTCCGTCGGCCTTCCTAGACTGCATCCTCACCATGGCCCTGACTCTGATGGTGTCGGTCGCATCTATCCTGGTCACACTAGGGTTCAAGACCTGGTGTGACGCAGTGCAGCAGAGATTCAGGTCCTGTGACGATGCCTCGATCATGGAGATCAGCAAGGCGGACAACGTCCAGACAAAAGGGTTCTTCATTCAGATCGGGACGGCCCAGTTTGGGATCTGGAGCTCGTGGGTGTGCTGGGTTCTCTTGGCGGTACTGTCCACGTTGAAGTTTTGCCGGTATCATGAGAAGGAGGCCATCAGAGTTAGCATGGCCAGACAGAGGCAGAAGATAATCAGCAATTGTGATATGGAGGAGACTGAATAAGTTAAAGAAAGAGATCTCGGGTGTACAGTTACAATATATTTACTTTGTAATGTGATTTGTTAAGCAGAAAACATTGTCAACTATTTATTAAGACCTTGCGTCTTAATATTATAACAAGAAATTAGATTTTGCAATGTTTTTTAAAACACTTTTTATTGAAAACATTAAGTTCTTGTTATATAAAATTTGAGATAATTGCTAATTTTAAGAACTAAGGTGTTTATTCTAGTCTCTGACCTAGTAACTTTTCGGGGTTTTTTTTTCCGGTAAAAGTTTTAGAAATAGGTTTGATAAATGTTTTTATTTTTACTGTAAAACTAAAAACATTTATCCCACCTATTTCTAAAACTGGTTTAGATTAGCTTCTGGAAATATGCTGTTAACTTTTACCCCTTTTGATTAGTGTACATGGTTACTAGGAAAAACTGTTTATAGCTTTTTAAAAACTCGCTAAGTTTTTTAGTCGCCTGGCCAGAGACTAGGATTTTACCCCAACTATTCAGAAATCTCTGTCTTACCATTATATATAAAAAAATAGATTGCCAAGTTTTTTCTCACCAACAAGTTGGCCGAGAAATAAAAAGATGCAGTATACTGTAAACCTACTCTTTTATCTGTAACGTTTAAAAATTTATGTCGAATTGTTTGATTTGAAAAGTTTATTAACATTCCATAGGGTTTGTATGTGATATTCATGCTTTTGTATTTTTTTGCGTTGAAGAACTGCTCTTTGGACGAGCCATATCTTTATTTTGGACAACACAAACATACAAGTTAAAAGGGTAGAATTCTGTAAGAGCTAGTACAAAGGATGTAAAACAGTCATATTCTCAGCAAGTTCTGAGAAATCTGTCGCCAAGGCGACCACAAATTTTATAAACATTTTTCAATTATCTTCAGTTAAAAAATCAGACATCACGAAAAATAATTGGGCTCCAATTCATTACAGCTATAAAGTAGATTTTTTTTATATCTTTAGATGACAGGCATATGAGGATTGAAAATAATTTTTTCAAAACCTTGACTAACAATGTAACCTCTTAAGTACGTTAGCTCTTTGACACAATATTAGAACTCGAGGTCCGAATTTTTTTCCTTTTTTTACTCGCATAGTGTGTGTTATGTCTTTGGAAATTAATTTTATGTGTCTGAATTTCTTATTGTAAGCGATTGCTGTGTTTGGCTAGTCAAAGTTCAAATGAATTATTATTTAGTTCTCCTTCCTTATAATAGGTTGATTTGTTTACTTTAGGTATATTCACACAAGTACTTTTTCTGTAGTTTTATTCACACATCTGATTTGCTTGCCTGAGCTAAATCTAGGTAACATTCTCATTCGACTGGAGTAAACTTTTTGAATATATATTTATTTTGTGCCCTCTAAAGTTTGTTAATGGCAGTCTGACTATTATTTTTAAGTCGTTTAACTGCAAGGAATTTTGAGATCCTAGAGACACTGTGTTAATAGTTGACGTCTTCTTGGCTGATTTGCATTTACATAAATGATTATTTGTTATATAACACATGTAAGGACTGGTCTCTATTTTATAATTTCTGTTTTAATGTCAAGTAACAAAAGCTAAAGAATTTGTTAAGCTTTTTGGTTGAATCACCAATTACTTATAACTTTGTTCTTATATTCTTTTTTTGTGGTTGATAATCCCAATACATGACATCAACTCTCATATCATGTTACCTACTATGTCATTATATTGTTTGGATCTTGATGTTTAGGCAATTTTTGTTTGTTTGTAAATGCATTTCTGGCCCACTATTCAACGTGTTATTTCGAAGTGTGTGCGTTAGTTACTTCTTGTTTAAATGTACAAGATAATATGCAATATAAATACCAAATATTTAAAATTTTATGTTTTACAAAAAACAACTTTCTTTTTAATTTAATATTTAAATCTTATACAGATTAGATTTATGTTATTTAACAAATATTTTCACTGTGTTGATCTATCATTTAAATTAAATTATCATTAGGATATTGTGCCCACTATTAATTTTTTTTTATTCTTAAATTTTGTATTTAAAAAAAAATTAGTGTGCATAGTTTATATCTTATTTTTTTTAATTCTGATTTAATTCAAAATAATATATTTTTCTAAACTATTTAAAAAAAGTTTCATCAAAATATTTTTAATATGTGCCTGTGCAATTTGTTTTTGTCGTATATCTCAATTACTCATGTAAAGTTTGTGGATAGTTTGCATACTTCCTAATATCCTTTCTATGATATTAATAAACCTTATATGTTCTTTGAGTCGTTTTAATGTTTAATTTCTTCAATACAATTCATTCCCCAAATAGGTCTAGTTTATTGGGATATTGAAATATATTTGATGCATTCTCTTATTGCTTTAATTTGAAATAATTTGCAATTAAATATAATTATAATTGTTATACAAAAATAAATTGTTTGATATTTTCATGTAGAAAGCTAAATCCAGTGGCATTTAATTGCAATAGATAAGTTTTGCTTAAAAACTTTAAAAAAATCTTCTTAACTTAGCCTAATTTTAATTAAAAGCAATAATAGTGCCATCAAACTTGGAATAAAGTTTTAATACACGGTAAATGAAACTAGCCTGAAAATAAAATTAATCCCTCAGGGATACAAACGTATAAACCTGTCACCCAATCATCAGGTTTTTCAGCAACACACTAATTTTTTTTTGATTAATTATAATTCTACTAAATTTAAAATTTGAACGATTGAGGTGGCATTTATAATCTGCTGCAGAAATATATCTTAAAAGAATTTAAAATTTCAATTGAAAAATTTGTTCTTTCCCTTAGAGAATTAAATATAAAATGCTAGTTCTATTTTTTTTATTTGGTTTAATTTTAAGTTCTTCTCTCGGAATAAAAAATTTAATGATTTCCAGGTTCATACCATTTCCTTCCATATAAAACCTAAGTATTTCCTGATATTAAAATTACTTTATTGTTACTTTAGTTCTAGTATGTGTTTATGTATTTGCATTATCTCTTTCAGTCCCCTCCCTTCATTTCGAAACCGGAGTGACATACAAGTACAACTACCAGTTCACCGTTCTTCTCAACGAGGACTCCAATCTCACCAGTCGAAGTGCCTCCGTTGGTCGGGATGTTGGCTACAAAGTGTCGTCGGATTTCTTGCTGACGTCGGTCTGGCAAAGCACAGAAAATTCTAAAGAAAGGTTGCTCAAGTTAGAGGTGGGTTTTGACCATTCAATGTGTTTGTGTTCTTTTTATCCAAAAATCAATGCCTGAATTTTTTATACTAGACTACAGGGCTAAAAAAACCACCTGTTCTCGGTGGTCAAAAATTGTGTGAGGACAACGATTGCTTGAATTTGGCGTCCTTGTGAACAGCCATTTCCCAGTTAATGTTTGTGAAATATTTTCAGATTTCTGTGCAGAAACCTCTAAATCATTGAATTGATTATGTAACAGGCATATGCCTTATTATATATTCATTCAAAAAACGAAGTACCCTTTTATAAATTGACATTCCAGATAACATGACCTTTGCTAGTTAAATTATTTCACAAAAGAAATTCTAGATTACTATAATTAACATAGTATTTCTTTTATTCTGTATGGTAATCCTAGTAATTACTAATTTAAAGTTATATATTCGAGTTTGTTTCAACAGAGGACTTACAAGTACATTGTTGGACAAGCCGTCCACGGGGACAGAAAAAATTTCTGACTTTTTTTCGAGCCCTGCTAGACTAGACACCCTCTTACCTATGTTAAATGAAATTAAGGACAAGCTGGTTAAGTGCAAATCTTGTTAAACTGGAGGAGTGAAATTGAGGTTTTGATTGAAGTTTATGCATTTATGATATTTGTCTTATAAATCAGTGTACAATTAAAGCAATGTGCCATTTTATTTAATGTATTCAAGCATTGCAAGTTGTGTACCATTAAAACTTGACTTTAACTTTTGGTGGTTGAATTTAGAACCTTAAACACTTGCTGCATTGTTTTTTCCATTTTTTTCATCTGCATTACAGGATCATATGGGTGAGGAATCGATAACAAAATAAGTGATTTTTAGCTGATTTTCTCATTTTAAGGATAAAAAAATAGGCTGATTAAAGCGGAGATACAATTAAAAAGTTTAGAAGGAGCATACTATATAAGATGTACCATATGTGTTAGGTCATTGAGAATTTAATATTCATCTTAATAGTAATTGAAAAATGCCTTGTTTATGCTCTCTTGTGGAGAGTCATTTAAATAAAAGTTGTCAGGGACTTGGAAAACTTATAACTTACGTGGATTAACATAGGTAAACTTGTAAGGGTCAACTCCTATATTTGTTGAGAGTACGAACCCTGATTGAACAAATCAGTATAAATTTATATTGTTTGTGTTTCACATTTTAACTATATTTTCAGCTCCTGAAACCCACTCTGCTTGTGTCATCGGTCATGCACCAAAATGAAGGAATCAACAAGCATTGGTCTAAACTGGACAATCTTTCCTACCCTCCCATTTATATTCACTGGACGGCTGGAACCGTAAAGAAAGTGTATGTACTGCCGGATTCACCAGACATGATCAACATCAAGAAAGGAATCGCAAGTTTATTGCAGTTTCAAGTGGCTGATGCTAAAGTCAAAGAGGTAAAATGTTTTTTTTAAAGATAAAGTATCTTTTTACTGACACGTTTCTTTCTTGATTTAATCAAATCATGCTTTTAAACTATTATTCTAGAAAGTTTTATTTGATAATTTCTGACTTTGATATCTTCAATATTTTCTTAATTTTAAAATATCAGTTGATTGTTTTTATCATATAAAATCATGGTTCTTATTGTTTAATAGTATATTATAAATATGTTGTATAAAACCATCCATTATTTATAAACATATTCATTTTTCAATTATACCAATTCCTTTTTAATTTCAGTCTGATGTATCTGGTATGTGTGATGTCCGTTATAAAGTTCAAGGCTCCACCATCAAGAAAAACAAATCAAACTGTCTAAGAAATAATTTTCATCACAATAACTTGGTAGGCAATAAGGTATATTAATTTTGTAATCAATTAATATTTTGTAACTTGTTAATATTAATGTTATTTATATGATTATTTGATTAAGAAATAATTTACTTCAGTAGAGGGTTAATTATTTTTTTGCAAAACATGACAAAAGAACCTCTATTATAATTTTGCATATTTTAGAGTATATATACTTGCAACATTTAGATTTTATTTGAAGAAAAGCAAAACAAATGTAAGAAAAAAAATTACCATTTGTAAAAGTTTTTAATAGTTTTGATTGTTACAAATTTATTGGTATTAGTAAACAATTTAACTTTTGTCCTTTACTTTTACAGTTCTAAAAAAATTCTATTGAATTTTATTTTTTGCAACTTGTGAGGATTTCATTATTTTAAGTAGCTGTACATATTTTTTACATTCATCTGTTTAAAAATTAGTTTTAATTATTACTTTCTATTTAAAACGTATCCTTGTATGTTAAATACATTTAGTTATATTAGTTTGACGTTTGTCTATTTCAGTTTTTGATTTAAAATTTTTATTTCATTTTATAGTTACTTGCTCCAACAGTAAGTACATCTTCTGAATTGGTTATAAATATGAAACCACAAGAAAATATCATTCAAACCATCACTGGCAAAGAGGAGGTTAGGATGACATTGAATTTGTGGAAACAAGCCGCTGTTTATGTCAAAACAAAGTGAGTCAAACTATTTTTAGTAACAAGTTAAAAGTAATATTAATAATTATTAAAAGATTTTAACAATTTTAGACATTTTTAGTAATCCAAAGTGAGTCAGGCTATTTTTAGTAACAAGCTAAAAGTAATATTAACGATGATTAAAAGATGTTAACTTGTTAACAGTTAGAAATTTTTGCTAATACACGTAAAAGCTTATTATTCTTTCAATAAACACATTCAGTAAACATTAATGGTAAAATCTAGTTTACTTCACAAGAAATGCTAATGTACATAATTTCAAATCTTATGTTAACTATCTGAAAAGTCTTAGTATTTAGCTAGTAATTGTTTTTAGAAGTAGCATTTTTGTAAAATAATTTTTGTAAACTGCATTGTGAAATTTACAATATTAATAGTTTTACTAAATTGTATTATATATTCTTATTACATATAAAAGATTTTTATTTCAGTTCAATCATAATCTACCTTAGAATGTAGAAAGTGTTTGTGATTTTATTCTGAGTGGCAATTGCCATTTTTTAAAAATGTTTTTGGTGGTTGGAACATTTTATATTTAACTCATCCCCTGGTAAATAATTAATCATTTCATAGGTTTAAAACAGTGATAACTGGTATGTACCTATGAACAATTGAAAAATAGGTACTAGTTTTATGCTAATAAATAATTTGTGTAAAATATATCATTGTTATTTCAGAATTAGTATTAATTTTGTTGAACAATATGGTGGTCAAGCTGCAATCAGTGGTAAAAATGTGGCAGCTGTTTTAAATTCAATATCCGAAGGTAATTAGAGTTTAAGTAACATTTTGAGTTTCGATTCATGTATTTTTCAGGTTTTAGTACTAAATAATACATTTTTGTGACAGAACTCAGGACAAAACTTACATCAGAACCGCTGGAAGCTTCTGTTGATAGCAAGGCTTGTCCACATTGCAAACCAGTAAGTTTTAAAATATTACTATATTTAAGGAAATTAAATTAGGTATACAAATAGTTCAATGTATTATAAAATACACTTTTTTACGCTATTAATGGAGACTATTTTGTCTTTCACAGTTACATTATTCACTTTAAATGGTGTATACATAACAATATATTTCAATGACAAAATATGAGCATTAACTGCTTATGCCTGTATTGAGAGAATATCCACAACTTCCCACTTGATATGCGAATAATTGCTGAAATTTGATTCTTGGTGCAAGTAGTTTTACTGTGTAAAAGTACCTATTTTGAAGAATCTCTGACCTGCAAAACATGTCAATTTTACACAATTTAACTATTTGCACCAAGAACAAACATGTCATCATGCTTATACAGGGTGTTAACAGAATGGGGAAAACAGGAAATTCTCAAGAATCTTTCTAATTCTGGAAATATCAGAGAATTCTAATGGAATTTTTCAAATTTTGCAAAATATCAGGGAATTTTTTCCATTTTGGATTACTTAAGCAGCAGGTTTAGGTTCTTGAGATAACTACTAACGGACACTTGATAATAAAAAATATATTCTGGTTGATCCGATTTGCCTGAAGGATCAATCTCTCTCACGAATCATGTTATAACATGATTCCCCTAAACTCAGATTTTTGGAAATCTAGAAAAAATAGGTAGGCCAACCCTTAATCTGGCAAGTCTTTTTTCCCGCGATGTCTGGATTAATTTTTCTGCACTACATTAAATTGTGTGTAGTGCATTTTCTCTAGGTAATTGTAAAATCAGGGAATTTTTGTGAAAGTTTCAGGAAATCATGGAAATATCTGGGAACTTTTTTCTATAATTTTGTAACCACCCTGTATATACCTGTGTTCTAAAACATGTTGATATCTATAATTTGGAAAGAATTTGAACTTTTTTCTACAGTACCCCCAATAAAACATGTGAAATTATGTTTTCCCCTTTTTTTGCAGATTGGGGAGTTAGTGAGAGAGTATGGAAACAACATGTTGTCAGAGAATTTAGGTGAATTGAAATCTGCCGGAGGATTTTTGAAATTCCTTGATAGTTTTAGAAGGGCATCTAAGAAAGAACTCTTAATGTTGTTTAAAGATACAGATGGCAGGATTCTGTAAGTATTTAGGAAATTAAACTTTTTTTGTGAACTTGAAAAAGTATTTTAAACACTTAATTGAAGAATTGTTTTTATCAATTTTCCGATCGAAATGACTGTTTTTGGTTTGCTATTGATAAAAGTTTGTATTTAGTTTAAATATTAGTGTGTTTAGTTTAAATATTTTTTCTGTAATAATTAAAAAGTATTTTCTATAAGAGAGAGTTATTATGTTTGTAAATTTCTAGTGAAAAATTTTAGTATCTAAATCATACCAATAATAATTCGACTTCATTTATTTCTTAGTACTCAGCTTTTGGATGTTCTGGCTGCTGCCCAAACAGACGACGCAGTAGATGTTGCGTTTCAACTTATTGATTTCGAAAGTAAAGATGTCGGAATCGCTGAACGATTTTTACTCTGCTTGGCAACTGCTCCAAATCCTAGTGAAGCTTTAATTTCTAAAACAATGGTTAGGATGCTTCTGATAAAATATTTTTTGTAATTTGTTCTGTACCTTATGAAACTCATAACTTAAACTAAAAGATAACTTTTACACTCAATAAGTATTCATTAAATGTGCCTTTCAGCTATAGTTTTAAAAAGGTATTTTTGTAAAATCTTTATTATTTTTTTGCTAATTTTTTCTAACTAAAAACTATTGATTTCTGAATAGTAAGGGTCAAAGAAGTTAAGGTTTCTGAATATTGTTTTTTTGAGAATTCCTTTTTCTAATTAATATGTAGCCTTCTATTGGTTACAAAGTTGAAATTACCTGTTTTATCGGCTCTCCATTTAATTAACAATATCTAAACAATGAGCTCATTTGTTTAATAACAAAACCTAGTTGTTTCTTATTAGTCGTTTTGACATTTCCTCCAAATAAAATGACTTAAAATATTAAATTTATTTACTAATGAATACATTTTGTGTCTAATTTTTTTAGATCTTGACAAAACCTCATGGAAAATTTTATTGTTAGATATATTTAAATCTATTCTTTTTTTTGCAGAAATTATTGAATAGAAAGATTTCAAGTGAAAAGTTAAAGGCTACCATCTTGATTACCTTATCATCCTTAGTGCGATCTTATTGTAAAACTAATTCATCAAATGCAAACTCTCTGGTATGATTTAATTTTATTGCATGAATACAATATGCAAACTATAATTTTCCTATCACATGTGTAGATATAAAATAAATTCTTTGCATTTCTTCTGTATAACTTAAGGTCTAAAATTAACCAAAGGATAAATTTTGTATTGCTTTAAGATTTTCATATGTGTATTATATTTTGATTTATGGGGGACAATATACAATTTATTTCACGCCTGAGCTTTAGAAAAATTATTGTGATTGAGATCTTATTTGTTATAATGATAAACTGTTATGTAGTTTTCTTCTTGATGTGGTTATTTTATAATGAGGCAGTAATTTTTATTAACCTTGTGCTTAGGCAGCTGATACTTTGTAATTTTAGCACTAGATATATACATAATGTGATAGCTGATGTACAAATTTTTTGTAGTAGTTAACAAACATATAGAAATATTTGTCAATTACATTAGTAAATGTTCTTGCATTCCTACAAATTTGCATATAAACTGTGGTGCTAAAAAAAGTAGTTAAATTCACCATTATGAACTCTTTTTTTTTTCATAATCTCTCTCTCTTATACAGTTCTCACATTTCCTTATGTTTATACATCTGCAATGGCAACAATCGAGTTTGTTTACACTTTGCCTTATGTAGAATTGGTTAAGAGTTTTTTAAAAAAAATACCTTAGGATAGAATCAGTAAGTTAGACTTTAAACATATGTATTATTATGGACGTGTAATGTATGAAAATTTAAATTATAATTTCGATTGACTGAACTATCAAACAATATTGTTAATAGGGTAGACTGACCAGTGAGTGAACAGGCCCCACTGAATGAACATTTGGTAAATATAATTAAAAAAATAAGGATTGAAAATTATTCCACTATATGGATTGGCAACACTGACTTCCTCCCATGTAGTAGGAAGCTATCTGACAATGGTTGGTTGACCTGGCCATTATATCCTGGTGTTCATTCACTGGCGAACGTGACGTCTTAAACGTTCATTCACTGGTTAGTCTACCCTAGAAAATTAAAAATTTAAATAGTTTTTAAACTTAGCTTCTAAATGGGGTTGTCGAACGTTTGTTTACACTTTGCATTATATAAGATTCGTTATGAGTTTTTTCGAAAATACCTTAGGATAGAATCAGTAAGTTAGACTTAAAACATGGGTATTATTGGGGACGTGTAATGTATGAAAATTTAAATTATAATTTCGATCGACTGAACTATCAAACACTATTGTTAGTAAAAAAAGGAAAATTGAAATTGTTTTTAAACATAGCTTCTAAACGGGGTTGGCAAATGATAGAGAGCAGGGGGCATTTGCCTAGTTTGATTTACTTGTTTATGAGTCAATCCTATAAAAATTAAATTTTAAAATAAACCCAAAAATATTGCTGCTGCAATAAAAAATGCGTATGTTTCAGATTGTCCAGAACATCAGTGAGATGTTTCTCAAAGACCTTCAGCAGTGCGATCATGTTGAATGTGTGATCAATTATTTGTTAGCCTTGCGGAACATTGCTTTGCCCCAACATTTACCCATTTTAGTGGAGTATGTTAAAAAGGGAGGAATTCTTGGACTAATGGCTTTGGAAGCCATGAAAGAGATTGGAGAACAGCATTTTACCACTGAAGTAAGCTTTTATTGATTGCAATAGTTAAGGTTTTTATATAAACCCTACATCATTATTATTATAGTAGTTTGGACTTTCTTAAAAACTTTACATCACTATTATACACTACTAAAAATTTATCATGAAAATTTACTTTTTGACTTAAATATATTCCCATTAAAATGCAGCCTCAGCATGAAAGTCAGAAATAAAATATGAGTATTTTTTAAAATATGTATTAGAATATTTTATTAAATATGAAAAACAGCCTGTGTAGCTAAAAATGTCCTACAAATAATACCCCGTGTAGAGGGACAGCACATTAAATATCCTTCAAAGTCCTAATGCTGCATACGATGTTGTCCTTAATTGTTGCATTGGTTTGTGGCTCGTCACTTGACAGTGGTTCTAAAATACAACGCCCATTGCCAATATCCCTTGTGTAGGTAGCTCTAGTGCAACAATAATTCAAACTAAACTAAACAAAATAATTGTTTTATTTTATTCACTTATTCTGTTTTTATTGAAATATTGTATTCTATTCTACAAAAAATAGTCCTCTTCTTGTCAATTAAAAATTTAAAGTAAGGATCTTTTTTTCAGATCAATACTGTTCTTCTTAGAGTTTACAATCAGTTCTGGCCTCATCAAGAATCAGCTGCAAGAGTTTTAGCTGCTGAGCTTCTAATGAAAAGTAGTCCAACATTTGATACCATTGGTCAACTGATCACAAGTTTGTCGAGTCGAGAACAGCCAGAAATCAGTTCTTTGGTTCTGAGAAAATTGCTGACTTCAATGCAGCAAAGTGATGCTATCAGGTTGGTTCAGTGTTTTGTGTTGTACTTTTCTCTAACCTTTGAGTCTTTTTATTGTTAATTGATTTAATAAAATTATTTAATTTAAAATGGGTTTAGGTCATCTTAGTTAAATTCAGCTCTTGCACTATTAAATACTAGTTAACCAATCTGTCACTGGTGCTTTTTTAAGAGTTTCCAAGGCATTATCTGATATCTTTAAGTTTTTTTGTATGCATAAATTGCATTTCACAGTTTGAATTGGGTGCATTAAAAGGTTATTGTAAGTTTTAAAGATTTGAAATGCTTGTGTAATAGTTTAAAACAGGGTTCGAAATTCTTGGTCGCTAGTCGTAAAATACGACCAAATCCAACAATTTAGCAACTTCAAAATTTATTTAATCACAGTTATCGCGACTGTTTTTCTGAAATATAACTATCAGAATTTTAGAGTGTTTTTCAAAGATCTTGCATAAAATAATCAGCTTAGAATCACAAAACTTTTGCAAATACACAGAATGCAATACTCTGACGATCCTAAAATAAAAAAAATTCCTGGGATTACTAATTCTGATTTCGAAAATTTTGGAGCACCAGCTCTCCTGAAATTGTCATACCCCTGTGATTACATGAGTGTGCAACTGCGGCAATCTTAACAGTTTGTGCATAAATAAGATGAAACTATTATTTTTCCTATAAATATTTTTCTCAAAGAGAATAATCTTCCAGAAAATGTGCATTTGCTCCTAGATTTTTTAGTTAGTCGCACAAAATGCAAATAAATTTTTGCATCCAATATCCAACACTGATTTAAAATTCTTATTTTTTTTTGCTGTCAAATCAATGTCTTGGTGAGTGATGCGAGTTAAACGGTTGCATTAAAAATTAGAATTAAAAGCTAAAACTATAAATGTCACTTATTTTGTATTTTATATTGTTAAACAATTTTGGATAAATTTCTTTCACCTATAGAAAGTTAGGATTATCTACAATTTAACTTTAACCTCATAGTTAGATCTTTACCAGTCACATTGTAAACATTGCTAAAACATTATTTTGCACCGTTTAGGTCTTGTGTTCATGATTTGATGAAAAATTCTACTTTTGGAAACTATCACAATTTAGCACAAAATGGATCCTCATCCAGTGTTATTAATATTTTACAAGGTATGCAAATAATGGATTTTAGTAAATCCATATTTTTTTGTTAACTTATTTTATTTTTAAAAACTTTACTATAATTTAAGTTGTTGCTATATTTCTTTTTTCTAAATATTTTAGCCACACATGATGTAAATGTCACCTATGGTATAAATTTGGAAATGAGGCCTTCTGGAATATTAAAGAGAACCAGTTTTGATTTGAATTTGCTTGGTGATAACGATAAATCCCATTTACTATCAGTAAGTATCAGTTTAGCATCCTAAAATTATTTAATCCATACGTAAATATGAATTAACTTTATTTTTCATGCAGCTTCCTTCACTTTAAATTACTTACCTTATTTCATAAAGAATCCTAGATAGATTTTTAAAGATAATTCCATGTAAAATGTCTCTAAAACAAGTATTTTTTAATTTGCAAATTTATCAATAGTTAAAGTATATTAAAATGCTTTTCTTTGAAATTAATTAAAAGAAAAAAAGAGTTTTTCCTAAATACCTCAAAAATTGTGCTTGATCCATTCAGATGCTGTTATTTATTTCTTTACAAATAAACAATATAAAAGTGAGCCATGCTTCGGTATTTTTGATAAGCTTCAATATTCTCGTTAATAATAAGAATGTTATAATTAAAAAAAAAACAAAATTGGGATTGACCCATTCCTATGCAGCAATTTTTTTTAATACAAATAAACTGTAGATATTCGTGAGCTGTGCTTTGGTATTTTTGTCGTTTATAATAAGCTAGAGTGTTAGAATTTAAAAAAAACGTAATAGGAAGTTGTGAAGTGAATTCTATGAATGTATGTGGATCTTTGGAGTAAAGAGTTAATAAAAGCTCAACTTCTGTAACTGCTCAAATAAATATTTTATGTATTTTAAAATATTTGATTTAAAATGCTTATATGCATTATTCTTAATATATTGCAATACGCTCAATTGTCAAAAAGATAAGACATCTATTATTATTTGAATATCCTTCTATAGTAAAAAGGAACAATTAAGTTACAAAAAAACACTTTATTTTAAAAGCTTTTGGATACAAGATACTTAAAATAATAAAAACAGATATTGCATAAAGAATTCTAGATTATTTTTTTAAAAAATATATTGCATGGTAAAATGTCTCTATAACAAGTATTTTAATAGTTATAGCTATAGGTCTGATCATACTGCCAATTTACCAATAGTTATATAATTTTCTTTTGCAGCAGCTATGATTATGATCAGCAGCAAACTATGTTATTTTATATTTATTGATTAGGTGTAACTGTAAGGTGTTTCTCTATAGCGTGCATATGATGATAGACATTGGATCATTTTAGCTTTCGCTCTTTGTGGAAGGATTTGGCCTGTCAGACGAGGAACAGAAAGAAAACCCTGAAGAGCACTCGGCAGGCATGCAGATGTCAGTGTTGGGCGTCCACCTGCGGCCGTATATTTTCTTCACTGGGACCTCTGAACTCATGGGTCTAGTTTGGTCAGGGGCTGGAAGTCATCCTACTCCTGCACTTCAGGTATGTGTGTTTCGTACCCGGCTCATACGGGGAAATCAAGTTCATCTAATTTTCAGTTTGAAGTTCATATTAAATTTTAAAAGTCACTATTTAAAAGACACTTAAGACATGATAAAAATACAATTGTAAGAACAGTATTTAAAATTCACTACATAGTAGTAAAATCATCTTATCATAGAAAGTATTATAAAATCAATGCAATATTAAAGTATTAGTAGAACCAAAGTAACAATTTACAGAATATTAATACAAAGTAATCGAACAATCACATAATAGTATGAACAAAACAACATCAAAAGGTGCACAGGAGCAGCAGGCAATAAGTCCCCAATCAAGAGTTCGAAGAGTTGTGTTTTACTTGATATACTTCTCCAAAGCAGTCTTGACAATAGATTTTGCTTCATTCGCAATGTCCGAGTTAGTAATAATGTCACTAATGTTTGCACTTCAGGTATATTTGCAATGGTTGATTCCACGAAAATGCGCCATGGACATCATTTTTTAAATTTAAACTTTTTAATTTTGAACAAAATCTACTCGGCAAAAATACTTGACACTTTATTTTCTCTTTTTATACCTCAAAATAAACAGTTCGTAAAAAATTCGAACATTTAATTTTAAATTTGAGTTAAATATAGAACATCAAAACTTTGTCATGTCTGTCACATTTGTCATGTCAGCCACGCTAATAAATATTTATAATATTTTACTATTTATAAATTTCTTAATTTTTTTCATATGGTTGGCACATCAGAATCTTTTATATTGATTCCAAAAAAATTCTAGACTTGAAATGCATACCAGTTAAAAAAAAATAGCAAATGGTAATAATATAAGGTCACTCAAAATCTGTGTCTCAATTTTGTCATGTCAGTCACGGCATGTTTTAACCCAATTAATTTTAAGTATTTTCTCTTGAATGAAAATTTCAGCGTTTTTTATAATCAAGACCTTTATTTGCATCACCCCATTGTAATTTTTTAACAATCAATTAACATTTAGTACTTTTTAGGAGCCGAGAAAGTAGTCTTATATCATGTGTGTCTGTCATGAATGAAATTAGCCCAATGTTTCACTTAGTAGCTTAGGTTGGCTGCCCATAGGCTCAGTGGTGAAAGTGGGAAAAAAATAAGTGGGGAGATGCCTTCAATTAGAATGCCATGCCCCATCCCCCCTCCTCTATGGATTATGTATTTGAGAGATATAAGAAGTAGGGGGATGGATAGTCATTTTCTTGAAAAGTGGGGTGACGCATCACCCCGTGTCTACCCACACTTTCAGCACTGCATAGGCTATCGGCAACTTGTAACGTCTAGGTTGCGTACCAAAAGAAAATCTCGGGGAAACTTTGGATATTTAATTTGGTTAAGCACAAAACGTACACAACACTAGTTTGTAACAGTTACTATTAAATTTAAGTAAAATTAAATCGAAATGAAAATAATAAACTGGACGGGCAAAAGTTTGATGCTTACAGAAGTTTAAAAGCCAGTGATCAACTCTGGTGACACAACCACCAATCCAAATGGTGGCGCCCTCTTCATGGTACTAGGAGCGCATTACAAACTTATATTATAATTTTGTACCACAGTCAAGTGATGCGATATAATTAAGTGATATAACTTGATGGATTAGAAACCACAAGAAGTCTTTAAAAAATGCTTAACCAGCAGGAGTTTTTAAGAGTTCGAATTGATTTTTTGACATAGCATTATTTTGAGTTTGGTCCCTAGACTGTAGTCCATTATTAACTACATAATGAACTCTTTTATATTTATGCATAATTGAATTTCTTTGTATAGTGAATATCCTAATAATCGGTGTTCAAGTTAAATGGTTGTTTTTGTTGATCAAATGAATAAAACACATTCTTAATAGATCACAAAATGTAAATTTAGAAACTAAACATACAATCCATTTCAAATGATTCAATGGAGACATGATGGTGTGCATTAATAACAAAGTTTTTGTACTTTATATAACTATGTATACTAATTTATGTTTTATCTCTCATTAGGGTAATTTCTTGATTATGGACCAAAGTCATTCAGTTGTGTTGCAGAATGGTATTAGTGTAGATTTAAATTTAAAAGGTGCCTTATCCACTGAACTGGCAGGGAGTGTGGAAGTTTCTATGTGGAATAAGAATGCTCATGCAGTTGTCAAAAACCGGTATGTGGTTATTGGTAGAACTTTTATGCAAAGGATTTTTTTGCAGAACAAACTTATAAGCAAATTTATTGGATATAGATGTTATTGATTACCTGAGATAGATAATCCTGTAAAAAAATTAATTCCCAAACATTCTGGTAGAGAATATTCTGGTTCTCTGCTGTTATTTCTTTCAATGGTGTATAGAATTAAAAAACTTGAAAAACGCAATTTTTTTTATATCAGTTTAAATGTTCCTTTTTATTTCCTATTCTTGAACTATCAATAAAATTGCTGGAAATAATAGCATTTAAATTTTTATAAATTACTTTCATGCTGATTTTAAGTCTAGAAGCACAGCTAACCTTTTCACACAATTTCTTTTTTTCAACTTGCATGCCTCTTTGGCAAAAGACGTTTTACTGAAGATTAAGTCAGTTGGAGTTACCATAATTGTTAAGAATTATAGTAATTGCGTAGCTGCATAATTGGTCGTAGAGTTGAAAAAACCCACACCTTTTTAAAGAAATTAAAAAAACAAAAATCATTTCATTTAATCAACAATACACTGGACTTAATTTCCAATTATTCTATATATTATACAATTATAATTTATGCAGGAAGTTACATTCATTAATAATAGTCAAGTTTTGATTCCACATTAATTTGAATAATTTTTTTTCCCATTCAGAGGGGCACTGCTAGTAACCGGCATGTGTCGTGTTGACACATCTTTTGTTGAAAGCCATGTTGACTTTGCCATGGGTGGCAATTCTGTTTTGGACATGGTAGTTGACCTTGACTTTGCCTCAAAACCAATGGCCATTTGTTTACAGGTGGAACAACCTGATTATATTTTCAGGTAAAGATTGTTTTGTTTACTTTTAAAAAAACTTATTATGTAATCTTTCAAATGCAGTGTTAATTATGTAAGGTCGGTGAACATGAATTTGCAAACTGATTACCCCCAATACAATATCTTTGTCCAGCACTTCTTACTTAAAGTATGTGATTACTAAAAAAACATAATGTCTAATTTACCCACAAGTATGAACTCGGGCATTAATCTGCAGCATTTAATTCTGCATGGACAGAATAAATGTGATGCAAGTTATGCACATTGATAAGTGACAGTGCACAGAATTTTCATTTGACATTTATTTTATCATGTAGGCAAATGTAATACTTAGCTATCAAGTATTGTGTTACGAAAAAAATATTGACAAATGCTAGTTATTTTTAATAATTAACAAAATTAATTAACTTGCATTATTGCTTAAAAGTGTATTTGATATTTAGTAATATATGCTAACTTGTACCAGGGATTCCCAACCGCTGGTATTCTTGGTGTGAGCGACCTGATGCTATTAATAGCTTTTGTACACATTAGTAGTGAGCTTGCAAACATATTACTTAGTATTTTAAAGAGAAATCTTTAATTATCTTCTGAATCGGATATTAAACCTAGTACCATTTGATCTTCCGGCAAGCTCTGCTATTTTTTATGCCATTTGTTACGAGTTACCTAGAGTGGAGTTTCTGAGCTCTTGCATATAAAAAATAAACATAAAAGAAGAATAAGTGTTGAAGAGGACTTAAGGGTGAAGATAAATATCCATCACACATTATAATGAACTTCTGATTTCATACTTTGCAGTTAACAAATAGATAAAGTATTCATTGGAATGGGAAATCAATAGGATTGTTTTTTTTATGTCCAATTAATAAGCTAATTATCCTTCCATTATTAATCTGTATCATTCAATTCTGCATGGGCAAAAGAAAATGTGATCAAGTCGTGCATATTGATTAGTAACATGGCACACAATTTTCATGTGATATTTATTTTAGGCACAATGTAAGAAAAACTGAAACAATTCCTGGCAGCAAACATCTAATTAAAACATTGAAGAGAAGGAGTATGTATTTTCCAGGAAAATCTTTGAATTTATTCAAGAAAAACTCTGATTCTTGTAAAAAACTATTGATGCCAAAGAAAGAAAGTGGCTCATTTTGGTAAGTGTTTAAAATATTTTGCATTTTTTGCATGGAATGTGATTCAATTTATAACTCTAACATAACACAGTAACCCCTTGCTATATCGCGCCTCGTTACAACGCACATTCGGATATATCGCGGCTGGTATCATAACTCCCAATTTTCCCATGGTTCTTCCTCCAATATATACTTTCATTTAAATCAATTCTAATATTGGTGGATAAATTCATCTAATATTGGTGAGATGCAGTTAATAAACTTTTGTTCATTGAGATTTTCCAGAAAACATTTTATAATATAAAAATCCAAGCAGCTAACTTTAGATGAAGATATATTAGTACAAAGTGACTGAGAAATATTAAAGTATTACCTGTGAAATATTGTGGTTTAGAGTAGTTATATTATTTTATGATTTAGTTTCATATTTCAAATAATATTTAGTTTAGAAACTAAACTTTTGTTGGGAGCAAAAAATACATCAAAAGTATAATATTTATCAAGTCTCTTGTTATATCGCTTGTTTTTTTGCTTGTCTCCTAGAAAGCACAATATAACAAGGGGTTGCTGTACTCATTTCAATAATTTCATAATGGATTTCATTATGAAATTCATTGGATCTTGTATGGTCACAAATCTCTATATAATTCTGATGGGGAAACTTAATTCTACATCAAAAGTGTGGAAGAAGTACTCATGAAAATTACATCAAAAATGCTGACTAAAACTAATTGGTAGTTAAAGTGATTAATAAGTCATGTAATGAAAGGGTAATTTATTAGAATTGAATAAAGCTTAATTTGAAAACAATTCAAATGATGGCGGCACAAAATCAAAAATTCTTAAACCTATGAATTTTAAAATAACTGATTAATTACTATTTTAAAATGTTACTTATTAATATTGAAACACTAAAAAGCTTTATTCTGAATCTTTGAAAAAATGTAAATGAGTGTCTATTTTACAACTTTATTATTGAGTTATTTATTAATGTGTTTCCCCATTAGAATTGTGACCAATTAAAATGTGACCAACACGTTTAATACATTGTAGAATTCTTTATTGAATTAGAAAAGTATGTTTAGTAATATTCCAATATTCCTGTAGTTGGCATTAATTTTGTATGCAAAGATTTGAATTACTTTCTCTATGAAAGGGTATCATACCAAATTTTAAGGCAAATTTGTCTTTTTAACTTTTACAAAAACGTAAATGTGTCCTGTTGCCTCAGTTTTATTATAATATTGAACAGTTAATAATGATAATAACATGGTAATAATCACTTTACTGTTGTCCTTCCTGTGTAACAAAAACTAGATTAGCACCCTTCTGAAGAAATTTTACTGTTTTATTTGAGAAAATATTTGTGCTATGCCTATTTTTTTTAAACAAATCATTTCAAATTATTGTGGTTAAAAGGGAATGTCAGTCTCATAGAGCTAATGCATTAGTTTTGGAATCACAACTTAAGCGGAAGTATTGCTTTGTCATGTTTGTCCTTTTTTCCCATTTATGGGAATCAACATAACATCGAAATGAAACAAATGTAGAGCGAAAATGTTGTCTAGTTAGTTATTGATTTATATATTTTTGAAGTGTCAAAATACCAAAAATATTCAGCAGATGGTGACACTATTTTAAAATTTTATCAATTAATAATTAAATAACCGGATGCTATTTTCTCTTCAATTTTGTTCTAAATTGATGTTATGATGATTCACGTACGTGGTGAAAATGGGATAACATGGCAAAGCAGTTCTTTTTTAAAAATTTGTGATTTCAAAACTAATGCATTAGCTCTATGCGACTGACAATCCCTCTTAAATATAGAAGTATATTATAGAGCTTTGTATGGATACCTAACGTTTCTAATGAACATTTTGTTTTAGGCGATAAAGAAAATGTTTGTTAATGAAAAGGAATTTTTGCTCATTTACAAGAATATTATCATTGCATACTATTTCCCAAGAAAGAAAAACAATTGGCAAACTACCTGTGTACAAATTGTTGTTTAATTAACATTCATAACTGATACTTCATCAAGTTATTTTTATCGTTAGAATATTTAAATAGAAGTATTTTTACAAGAAAAACAAAGTGTCAAATAGTTCTAACAATCAAAGCTGGCTTATGTCATCCATTAATTTTAAAAACCATACAAAATAAGTGCCAAACTGTTTTCGACTTATAAAAATGCACTAGTTATAAAGCATCGATTGTTTTGTGTGTCTGAGCTTTCATGCAGCATGCATTCTGTTCAATCTTTTTTACACCTCCTAATTTATTATTAGTTTGTATTCATTTCATATGAAACTGTCATTTCCGCGTTTGTTATTTTGTGCTGGATAAATAAAAATCCTGCAAGTGCGATTGTTAAGTGCTGTATAAAATTCTTTGTAATGCTGCTATTTAAATTAATTATAAATTATTTTATACAATGTACACCAAAGATACTTATTCTGATAATAAACAGTAATTTATTTAGTTTTGTTGTTTGTATTATATGTAACTATATTTAGATTTGCCACACTTTTTGATTAAATAAAATCAAGGACTATTTAAGAACTTTTCAAGGAGGCATTTTTCCATTTTCAAGGACTCAACATTCAAACATGCAACACCGAAATCTCGCAAGTTTTTAAAAATTCATTTAGAAACGACTAAGAGCTCTCTAACTTTCAAATATGTGTTATAAAATAGCCATTTAAAAATCAACCAAAAATCACTTGCTCTGCCTTCATGGCTTATACTAACTAACAATAATTCAAAAAATAAAATAGGAACTCATTCACATTGAAAAGGTGTTTTTAATGAAGCCAAAATTAACGTTTGAAACACTTCAAGGTAAGTATGTCAGCCCAAAAAATTAAGGGCTTTTCCAGGTGGATAATGCTTTTCAAGCCCTTGAAAATCAGTTTTTTTTTCAAGCATTTTTCAAGGATTGTGGCTATCCTGTATATTCTTACCAAGCACTTTTACTAGATAAGACTAGTTTTATGGGTTGATTGAGCTAGTTTTATTTGTTTCTAGATCTATTAAAGAGGGAAATTGGGTTATGTCATTCAGTAACATGCACTGCATATCATACGCCGCTAAGACATATTAGAAAAATATTCTAGGATAATTGTGGAAAAGCTGCTGATTATTGTGGAAAAGCTTGTCTGCCTGTTCTCTTGAGACTCCAGCAGAATCCTATGCAAATATTTTTAAAAATATATATTTCAACCAAATCTAGATTTAAGATCATGTTTCGCAAGTATTTTTGGCAAATTTAATGTTTAATATTTGCCAATATCAAACATTAATTAATGTGTTATGTGTATAATTTTATAGAATTCGATGATTTTAAGCATTAAAATTACTTTTTTGACGCCATGGTTGGTTTTTTGTTTCCCGGCCAAATCCTTGAGGTAGGATGCATCAAGGGTACTTAATACAACCAGTTACCCGAGTTGGCATCCAATGTAACTTGGAGCAACATCATGCACTAATACCGTCAAAGCTTTGGACTCTGCAAAGTGCTTTTATCATCACCGTAGCGGCAGCTTTTTTAGACTATGAAGTATGAATGTACAATTAAACTTAATTTTTTTAATTAATAAACCATGCTAATATTTTATTAAAAAGCTTTTCCTTGTAATAAAGTGCTTCAAAAATGAGTTTTCCCAATACCTCCAAAATTCTGCTTGATCCATTTATATGCTGTTATTTTTTTTACAAATAAACGATAGATACTTGCGAGATACTTTTGATAAGCTTCAACGTTCTTGTTAATAATAGAAATGTTAGAATTAAAAAAAACCCTCCAAAATTGTGACTGATCCATTATATGCTGCAATTTTTTAAAAATACGAATAACAATAAATAATAGATATTATTGAGCTGTGCTTTGGTATTTTTCTCGTTTATAATAAGAATGTTAGAATTAAAAAAACATGTAACTTAACTTGGAATGCGCTCCTCCCTCTAGAAGGGAGGAGCATACGAAAAGAAAAAATGTAAAAGAAAGTTACGAAGTGAATTCTACAAATGTAGGTGGATCTTTAGAACGAAGAGTTAATAACTACTCAACTTCTGTACCACTTGATTATACATCAAAACGTGAGATCTAAGAGATGTATCAATTCACAGGTAAATTTGGTTAATAGTGCAAAAATAAAAGATGTTATAAATTTTAGACATACGTATCATACTTTGATTTGAGTTCAATAATCCTATACATTTTATGCTTGAATTGTTAAAAAATGCAAATGTGCTGTTAGTAGTATACAAATGTGCTAAAAGGTGAATTTTTAATGCGTTACTGGTCCTAACTTAAGGTGATCGATCACCTTTGAAAGCAATTTTCTGAAAAATCTATTCCAACCATGAAGTTGAGGGATTTTATTATTAGTTTTGAATATAAAAATAGTTTTAAGAAAGTAGATCATACAAAAAAAAAATTATTTCTTTTTTCAGTATTTGTGGAAAATTATAGTAAAATATGCTTCAAAAATCACGTTCACGCAAAACATATCTTTAAAAAATTTTAACTTTTTTTTTCCATCATTTCAATTTAAATATGCTTAACCAACATTAAGATATCAGTTCCCAAAAATTTTTTATAGGCAAAAGTTTGTAGCATTATATCGAAAACACATAGAAACAAGAGAGTAAAAATCATATAAATAGTTTTAAAATGTTCAATTCCTTAGGGCAGGGGTTCCCAACCGGTGGTACGCGGGAACATTTCAGGTGGTACGCGTGAGTGATGTGAGTAACATGATGCTATTAATAGCTTCTGTACACATGTGCAGTGAGCACACAAATATATTACTCATTATTTTAAATATTAACATTTTATAAAAGAAGAAATCTTTAATTAACTTCTGGATCGAATTTTGCCGAGTTAGTACTACTTTGTATTTGCATGTTTTTATCATTATAGGTAATAAATAAAACTGTAAATTAATACCATTTTAATCTTTTTATTTCTTCATTATTATAAGCATGTCATAAATAAACAAATATCTAACCAATAAATACGGAGTTGTTTTAGGAATTTTATTCCAAAAACCTTTGAACACTTTTAGAAGAGTAAATATTATACGGTTATTAAAATATTTAGGTCTGGTGGTACGCCAAAAATTCTCAAAAAGTCAAGTGGTACGCAGGTGCAAAAAGGTTGGGAACCCCTGCCTTAGGGGTTTTACACGATTCTAGTTCAAAACATTCTTCATACTGCTACAAAACTACTGTAAAAATATGGAAGCAATTGATAATAAAGAACTTCAGTTTTTATGTTTTGCGTAATGCCTTTGGAAAAAAATGCAAAAACAAGCAAAAAAAAAAGCTTTAAAGAGATTTTCGCTGAAAAAAGGTGATCGGATACCTTAATACATTCAACAACTGTAGACAATTTTCATGGCCTAAGTCCAATCAAATAAATTAAAAAGGTTCATTTTATCCTTGCATCTGCAGAATGGAATATTTTTGTACTATTACATACAACATAATTTATTTTATGGTCAACACATGGTCACCTTTTCCTATTAGTATTTTTAAACTATATAATTTAAAATAATTGATCTTTTGTGTTACTAGTTGTATATCCACAAACATGATTCTCAACCAAAATTTAAGGGGAAAAATGTCGGTGTTGCCACCACTTAGGAGAAAAATACTAAGATGTCATTGAAGAAATACCATATCATACAAAAAAAATCCTAGTTGCATTTTGGAATTTTCTACGTGACTTTGAAACGCTAATCTAATACCTTCATTATATTTTTTTTAGTAATTTTAGAATTAAATGGTAATTTTTTGTACAACTTTTCTAATTAAAGTGGTGGCATCACTGGCCTGTTTGCCATTAAATTCTGGTCTCCATGCACATCCGTGCCAGCATCGGAGGTCACATAATCAGCCAATGAAGATATCTATAGTCACAAAGTAAAAAAAACTCAAACAATCACAGTCTCCAATATCATTTATTCCACTACACAAATACAACACCAACAAACACAAAATTATAAAAAAAACCTCCCATTCTCCGCACCACGCTTCTTCAAACCCCTCTATCTAACTGGGCGGGGGTGGAGGGGGCGGCGGGGGGGCGGAGAGCAGCGAGGGCAGGGACAGGGTTGCCAGAGTCACGTTGGTCGCGGCTGAAGAGCTGGAGGGGGGTGGCGGGGGAGGGGGCTGGGCGGCCAGCGACTGCAGGGTGGACTGCAAGGGGGGCGGGGGTGGCACCCCCATGAAGGTGCCCCAGGGGTACATGGTGGGAGGGGGAGGGGCGATGCCGGGGGGTGGGGGGACGGGCATGGGGCCGCCCTGCTGCATGTTCCATGGAGATCCTCCTGGAAAGGAAAAGGGTTTGTTAGGTCTGTTTTTAATAGCCCCTCAAATAGCAGAGTGTGGTTGGAAGTAATAAGTAGGAGAGTAGCAATAAGTCCCAAACAGTTGACTTAAAAATGGATACACTAAAAATCTTCTTTAAAAGTTTTTTCTGTAGACGAAATAAACAATAACAATCTTACTTTATAATTTGGAGAAAGAAAAAAGAAAACATAACAGATTGAGCAAGATGAAAAACTAATTACTTCAGATTAAATAAAAAAACTAATAAAAGTTTTATTTGAACTTTAAAAACCGCAGGTAAAGAGGGCAAGAAAGACGCCACCCAGTTATAAACAACAAGATAGTCATGTGGTCATTGCCTTCTCCGGGACTGCTTGTGATGTCCAGTGTAAACGACCACACCTACCATTGTGACGTCACAAAAGTAAACATAGTGGCACAAATTGTGTAAAATTCCTAACAGTGTTAAGCGCTAGGGTCCCAGTAATGATTAGATTGTCTGATGATCGTAATGGCAATGTTAAGTTTATTGGATCCTACACCTGACATAAACGAAAGACATAAATTTGGTTTTACTTGAGTTATTCATTCATGTAGTGTTAATGTTAAGTGAATTCAAAGCACAAAAAATTATGATGTTGTAAATTGCAACTGCAGCAGCATTTAACAATGTCGCTATATTATCTGGCACTATAAGCACGACAAACAAATACCGAACTTATTACAGCTGAATAGGCACAGTTTCTGTTTAGGTAAGGATAGTTGCAAAGAAGTTCCGATTTAGACTCTAAGTGCTTATGTTTGCTTAAGTTTGAATAATTTATTTGCATACTAGATTTAGTTCTGGCAGTGCATGTAAATAGCTATTTTCTAATGTTTACAACAGAACCTAACTATGCAAAAGTATAAGACCATTGCTTTGCTTTAAATTTGTAAGATTATTGTACTTCCAATAACAAAGAATAAAAATAAAAAGATTCTCAAGATTACCTATTTAAAAAAGAATGAAGACATTTAAAAAAAAGATGAAGTCTTAAAATGTTTAAGTTGTTGCGTTACAAAATAAGAAATAATTATTTTCACTTATCTAATTAAGAATATTAAAACATAATGAAATTATCTTTTGTATTTAATTTCAAGCTATTATGATTAAACATTTAAGTACCCAATATACAGAATAATAATTAACTAACCTTGGTTGCCTTGCGGCTGCATCCAGTTTCCTTGGTTCCCACCTTGCATATTAGGGGGAGGGGGAGGAGGGAGAAGACCAACCGGTGGAACACCCTAGAAAAACAATTGTCATGTTTACCTTATTTTATGTTGAACAGTTTTGTATTCTATAATAGTAAAGAAATTAATGCATAACCATTTTTTTTTGTTCAATTGCGACAGGATAGATCTTTGTAAAGTTTAAAATAGAAACCAACTACGAAAAGGAGTTTAGTTGATATAATGACAACTTGTGTGATTAAAATGGTTAAGATAAAGTTCCTCCCAAAATTAATACAGAATTTCTGTTTTTACAGTTTGTTTTGTTGTTTAACTATATTTTGACTTCTGGATCACAGGGTTAATCGATTTTAGGATCACTGAAGAGAGTTAACTAATTTCAAGATCATAGTCTCCGAGTGGCGACTTAAGTAACAAGCCAAGGCAAATTTTAAAACTGCCTATGTCGACATTTAATCGTCACATGATGAGAGCCGACTGCAAATGTTTACCCAACTCTGATCAAAACAAACTGTAATTAAAGTTGCTAAATTAAAATTTATTTTCAGGAAAAAGAAAAACATCTGCACCAGGACTTCTATGGTGAAAATTTTAAGAAAAGTCTAAAAAGTAATCTATTCATATTAGTTATTTAAAGTATAAGCACATACATATAGCAAATTCACAAACAGAGTTTTTATTTGAAGTGAGTATGGTGAAACCAACACAGGAAATACAATAAGGGGACGTACATAAAATATGTCATGCTGAGAAGTAGAAGGGAGGGGCATGTATGCACCAACGTGACATGGAGAGGTAGAGGGGGAGGTAGGGGTAATCGCTTACGTGAAGTAACGATTTGAAAATTTCGAATTTTGTGAGGAAAATCTGTTTTACATAAATTAAAATTTGAGAAAAAATTTTGAAATCTTTTTTTTTAATAAACACTTTATTTTAATAACAGAATCGAGAGATCATTGTACTATATGACGTTGTTGCATGTGCAGCATTATTAGTCTCTGATATTTTACAGGACTTTTCGTAGCGGTTTTGGTAACTAGCAAGACATTTTTAAAAAGTTAAAAATGATTTTTTTTTCAAATTTTAGAAACAAAGGGAAATATTAAAATTTAACTTTTTATTTCGGGGGGTTCGAGCAACAACGTGAGGTCATTTTAGGGAGAGGGGTTCAATCCAACGTCACGTAGGGTGACAGGGGGAGGGAGGGGTTAAAAAGTCGAAATTTTGTGTGATGTAATTTATGTACGTCCCAGAATGCAATGACGTGAATAAGCCACACCCAGCTTACAAAGAGTTACATTATTGCTGCAATCTGTAGATTGTGAATTAAGTTAAAAAAAGGGAAATACTATAAAATTGTGGTTGGCTTTTAAATCATCGTTGCACTATAGCTACATGAGGGATATCTATAAATATTGTTAGTTACACATTTCAACTTTCCAAATGAATAAAAACAATCAAGAATAAAATGCTATCCAGCATAATTTCAGGCAATAACCCTCCAAACGTCATCCAATATCAAACCTACCTGGAATGGTGGCTGATTCCACGGTGGCATTCCCATCGGGACATTTGTAGATGTGGGTGGCAATGGCGGTGGTGGCATTTGGGACATGATGGGTGGCGGCATGAACATTTGGTTCTGCATCATGGTGGTCGGTGGTGGTACACTGCGTACCACATTGGTGCTCTTGTTCTGGTTGTTGTTGAACATCGACTGGGTGCTCTAGAAAGGATTGGTTTTGTTATGTTAGGTGAATTGAATGGTTTTTAATGAATTTGATTGGTGATTTAAATTAAAATAGTTTTTAAATTAGCTGTTGTTGAACATTGACTGGGTGCTTAAGAAAGAGCGGGTTTTGTTATGTTAGGTGAATTGAATGGTTTTTAAGGAATTTGATTAGTAATTTAAATTGGTTGTTGCTGATCATCAACTGGGTGCTCTAGAAAGAATGGTTTTCGTTGTTAGGTGAAATGAATGGTTTTTAATTTATTTGATTAGTTACTTGAAGTTTTAAAATTGGTTGTTGTCTGACATCGTCTGAGTGCTTTAGAAAGAACAGGTTTCGTTATGTTAGATGAATTAAATGGCTTTTAATGATTTAGATTGGTGATTTTAATAGTTTTTAAAAATGAAATACTTAGAGGGAAAAAGTAAAAATTCTTAACTCTCTGATGGATACAAATACAAAAGTGTCAACTTGTCACTTGACAGTCAAGTTTTTCAGAAACACGCACAATTAAAAAATTACAAATTTGACTGAGTTTTAAAGTATGGAGGAGTCCTATTTATAATTTTCTTTACATTAAACATTAAACTCACACAGTGAAAACAAGATTGCACATCCAATTTGCTTATTCGGTGGATTGAGGTGACTTTCAAATAAGTTTGGACTGTATTGACATTAAGATAAATATTTATATTTGGGTTTCCTGTATTAATTTACGGATTAAATGTCCTAATAAATGCCATATATAACATGTAAGTAATGGGTGAAGTGTTTATACAGTTACCTGCATGGAGGTTGGAGGGGGCGCCATGATAGCTCTTGGGGGCCCAGGTGGTGCTTGTAAAGCAGACATTGATGGCTGAGAAGTGGATCCATTATTTGCCTTGTTGGGAGGAGGGGGCCCTTCTCCTAGCTCAGCCATTAAGGACATGTACTGAAACACACACATTACAAAGGGAAATGGTCAATACATGGAGGGTTTTTTTTAAAACTTTAAGTGGGCATAAAATTGCTAGTGGAGTAGTATTTAACCAATTGTAATAAATAAGAACACTAAATAAAAATTAGTTTTAATCATATTTAAAAAATTATTTGTGTATAATATATATTTGAAAAATAAGGTTACTATAAGCATGTATCATGGAATGGGGTCACTTGGGCCAAGCAAAAAACCCTAGTACTGACTTTCTCCTTAAATATTTTTAAAATCAAAGGTCAAGGACAGAGTTGCCGCCATTATTCGAAAAAGGTAAACACATTTGTCAAAAGTGCATTTAATAAGAAGTTACTAGCTCTGAAAAATTGGGACCACCTTCTACTGTAACCGATAATAAAAGATATAATGTAGATTAATTAAGATATGTTCAAATAAATTCACTATAAAAAATTATAGATATAAACAATATTGTTTTTCTAAAAGCAACAGCAGAAAAAGAAGCAATCAAAATCATTATTGCCCTTTTCTCACACACCAATTAAGAACCAAACTTCACCTCTTCATCAGTTTTAGCTCTATCTCTTCTCTACCAAAAAATTATAGATATAATCAACATGTCATTTTTCTAAAAGCAACAGAAAAATAAACATTCAAAATTGGCCTTGCACTCTATTCCCAAACCAATTAAGAACCATACTTCACCTCTTCATCAATTTTAGCTTTATCTGGTGCTCCCAAGCCTCCAGGAGCCTTTTGCTCCCGGCAATCCTTGGCAATGTGGCCGGCAGAGCCACAATTGGTGCACAAAATGCTGTTGGTTATGTTAGGCTTGTCAGGACACTGCCAGCTACGATGGGTGGTGCCTCCGCAATTGGTGCAACGTGGCCCGTCGTTTTCGCGGAGTGTCCCGTTCAGCAAGGCCAATTCTCTGAGTTGCATTCGGCGCAAGTCGTTTTGGCCTTCTGGTACTTCGACGCCTTGGCGGATGATTTCTCGTATCTGGGAAGGAAATTGATTATATATAAGTTGGCACAAAAGTAACTTATGGCAGGTAAAAAAATTCAATGCTCACAAATTATATTAAAGTAAAAACAATGTAAGGGTTTTAAGATATATATATAACTACAGGGTTCCAACTCAAAATTCTTTGGCATTCAAAGACAAATTCTTAGAGCAATATATATAGGCTTTATTCAGAATAGAAAAAGAGTATCCCGATTAATGATAGACATAGGTTACATAAAAAAATCATGTTTTAGATGGGACTAAAATCCTGCTTCAACCATCATTAATAAATATAACAAAAAGCTGAAGTTGAACTGGATTGTTTTAATGGCTTTTTGGATGATTTTGATGAAATTTAGAGTTTTTTTAGAGACTCCTAACACAAACTTCAAATTCAAGAGATTCCTTTTGAGATACGTAACTATATAACACCCTTTCAAAAATAAAGATAACTTAAATCCCAAAATTCCATTTTAAACCCAAATATAAGCTACAAAAAACAGCTAAATTAAATAATTTGTTGGAAACGAGAAAATATTTATCCTCTTCCATTGCACTATCAACACAATCTCAACAAGGTGGACAAACAAGATTTTCAGTTTAATTTCAATTATTTTTCTGCATCGTCACATTTGGGGAGAGCAACACTGACCACTTTCGTAATTAACTATTTATGAATAACAATTAATAACTTTTACCAACTATAAAACTAGGGAAACAAGTCGAAACTAGAATATGCAATTTACCTTGTTGACTGCCTTCTTGACACTCTCGTTGCTGTTCCCTGTAACGAATGCATGCAAGGGTTCGTCTTCCCCAGGAAGAGGCTGTCCGTCTTTGCGGCCTACTTTGCCCTCTTTGACGGATCCTTTGCCCCGAATAATGATCTTGGCTCCAGTCTACAGAAAAGCACACTTAAGGTTATTTATGCAACAACAGTAGATTTTGGGATATTTAAAATTTGACTTAACCGAAAGGCTCCAATTTTTTTTTTGGATACATTATGTAACATATAAATATAGCGATACATGAACACATAAATAAAGACACAAAAATAAATACGTTCTTACAAAGTTGGATTTATTTATCAAAAATTTGCAGTATTTTTTTGCTGCTCAATTGAGGTACGTTTTAAGGTTTACGGAAGCGTTTCATAGGCCCCTTTTGGGCAATAAGAACGAGGCAAACACCATGTGACATGAAATTTTCTCTTCGACAGCGTTTTCCTACGTAAAAAATTTTTGATTCCCGATAATCAGAAAATTCCTATGGAATATTGAATATCCAAAAGTGATCCTGTACCTGTCTTATGGGTGAGTGGGAATTATATTAAGAGAGACTTTAACACTGGTCAAATAACTATTTACCTTAAAAGGTTTAATTTTGCATATTTTTTGTAATATAATTGGGAGATTGGATTTTCTTCAATTTATACAAAATAATGCACAAAAACACTTTTCAGGCATTGCGTTTAAAATATCAGAATATTTTAATTAATTAAAAAACTCATTAATGATTGAAAATTAAACTTATGTTTGGATATAAATGGTAGGACATAGAAATGGGTTTAAAGTTAGCAAAAGATTTATTTGTGCTAATAAGTTAAAATGTTATTTCATCTGATTTGGAATACAGTAAAACTGTTGAAATAACATTATCCATGCTAATATAACCAGTTAACATTATCCATGTGACCAGTATTGCCAAAATTTAAATGAATTTGATATTTCTCTTATCTGCTTGCAGCAAAAAATATAAATAAAGTTTTATCTAAACACATTGCAACACTTACTTCCTTTTCCATGGACTTGAGAGTGTTCCCTCTAGGTCCAATGAGTAAGCCAACAAAATTAATATCGGGGTGCTCTTCCTGAGGAATCATAACCTTTTCACACACCTTTACAAGGGGAGGCCTGCACAGAAAAAGGAGGATATATTAAACAACTAAGTAGATCACGCACAACTCATACAAGTATTTTGCCATGTTTTCTTTTGTAAGAAGACATGTAATAAAGAAGCATTTCAGTAAACATTTCTTTAAACAAACATATTTCTATACACTTGGGCATAAGTCGATGAATTTGGGTCAAAATTAGGGTTGAAATTTCAAAAAAATTCGATCAAAAAGATGAATCAAGATGGCTATGTGTTAGCCTAGTAATGTTCACTGCATCCAACAATGATGTATATTCAGCCAGTCAGTTAAAAGTTGGGCAAATAATAGCCCCTGTAGAGGGGTGCCCATTAAATATGGTTCTAAAGTTCGGATACTGCCTACAATGTCACGCTATGCAAGTTGTGTTGGATTCAGGTAATGGCTTGATATTGATAACTTTATGCAGCTAATGTGCGACAATAATTTAAAACAAGTCCATTTCTTTGTGTTTAAGTGCCTGAAGCAAACACTAGTTTGATTTCAGTATTGGAAATATGTTAAATTCTGTTATCAAAAGCATAACTAATTATATGATTAACTGAATTTTATCATCAAAAGAGCCACTTACTTATAGTCAGGAGGCGGTTTGTATTCAGGATTACAGCTGTACATTTCTTGAATCAAGCTGTGTCGATCATCCTCCAATTTCTTCCGAGTTCGATACTCCCTTGTATTCAAGCGTTTGCCTTCACTATTGTAGATGGGCTCAGGGGATGGGGACCTAAAATAACGCAATACTTTTAATTGCAGAACAATTCAAATGCAACCTTAACTAAAAGCTGAAACGTTTGATTTGTTCACAATTTAATTTTGCCTTTTGAAAGAAATTCCATTACTGTTCGAGACACCTAAAGCTGTAGGATAAAATATCAGTGAAATATAGTTATCCTAGAAAGTTGGGGGAAAAAACCTGAAATATTAGTTAACTTGAATCTTATTTAGGTTATGGTTAGGCTGCAAGAGAAAATAATACCATTTTCGATGGTATTCTGAGCAGATAAGTTAATAAACATACAATAATTAATATCCTGAAAATATGTCAGGGTGATAAACCTAAAATTAGTGGCACACCTTTTACAGGATGAAAATGAAAAATTAGTTTTGATTCACAAATTTGTCGGAGAACAAAACTAAACACATGTGAAATCATAAAGGATTATTTTTATAAACACTGTTATGTAAATTTGCCAAAAAGTTCTCAACAAGACCTATAATTTTAAAAGTATGAGTCTAGGAAAAAGTTTGTATTAAGATTTTCATCTATCAAGAGCTAGCTCAGAACCGAAATATATATTAGTAAAGCTGAAAATGATTGTAGAACGTCTATTAATTATTATGAAGCTCTTGTCTCAACACGGGTAAGGGCAGACTCCACGAACTAGACTTTCTCGAAATGGAATTCTTCTTCGATGGGCGGTTTCAACAGAAGTCTACAAAATGGCGTTGAAAGGCAATTATGAACAATCATCATACACTTCTAATTATGTTATAATTAAAATATCATTAAAGATGAAGACTTTAAATTAAGCATCACTACTTAGAAAATAAATATCATTTCAAAAGATACGAAAAAGATAGAAAAACTGAATATTTAATTTCAATTTATATAAAAAAAAAGATTATAAATGAATCTTATATTATAGAATTCTAAATTGCTGATAATATATTAAAAAAACTTGACTAATTGTATTATGAACAAAAAAACAAGCCTTTAAAATGACACTCCAGTGTTTCAGAGTTAATTTTTTTAAAATTCATTTTAAATTTTTTAAAAAATCTGTAAACAAAACACACTAAAAAAGTACAAACTTTTAAACTTATCAAATCTCTGAAACACTCATATTTCATTACTTAAAAAAAAAAAAAACTAAGAAATAAAAACAAAACGTTTTTAAACTTGAATGAAGGAGAGAGACGGTGATTAGAGAGTCACAGCTATACAATGTTACTGTTATTTGCGGCCAAACCTTTCTTCGGGGTTAGGAGAAATGCCCAGATCACCAGTCCGGAGACGTCGACTTATTTCTTCGATCTGCAGCTGAACTGGAAAAGAAGGGGTTAGAGAAGGGCAATAGCCCCTAATTAACACACTGAAGAAAAGGATGGTAAGATTATGCATATTTTGCAGTAAAAATATAAATAAAATCTATAATAATAAAAATGAAGTTTTGTATGTGTGTGTGTGGGTGTGTATGTCTCTCCGAAACTCACAAACTAGACATTTGTTTGACTCGTAACTTGGCACAAATGTGTAGTTAATACTTAAGTAGCAAAATAAGAACTTTCAGAGCTCGAAATGTTCTACTTTTAGAGAAAAATCGAATTTTCTGAAAAAACTACACCACTTTGGCTCAAATCCGATGAAAATTGTTCTTTCGAGTTGCCATTCAGCAGAAGAAATTAAAATAAACTTTTCGAAAATAGTTAAAATATAAAAAAGAAAATACTTTATTCTTAAAAACTTACAAATATTTTCATTTTAAAGATTTAGTTTACTATCATTTTAAGTAGTAAACTTTCATTTTATATTATTCTTTAATTTATATCAAGGTAACTTTTAATTTTTAACTTGATATTTAAATCTGTAATAATAAAAATGAAGTTTAAAATGTTTATTTTTGTGTTGCCATTACTTTCAGAAACTAAATTCATCATTTGAAAATAATTTATACGTTTCAAGTGACGTATTTCTTATCAGTTTTTATACGAGAATATATTGTGGGTTTAGTTGATGATTTCTTCTTTGATGGTTTAGTTGATTGCAAATATGCAGCAATAAATGTATAGCTAAGCAATTACAGAAATGCGATGGTTAATAACGAAATTGCACTAGAGCTGCGTATAAGCGTTTTATGTCTTTATTGTTTTGCCAAATATGTTACCAATCTTGCCAAATTATTAATTAAAACTCGCCAAATTTGCAAAATGTTTGTTAAGCTATTACTGAACTATGATGGATAATAAAGGCCATCGCATTACAGCTGCATATTAGGATTTTATGTCTTTATTTTTTCGCCAAATACGTTGCCAATCTCGCCAAATGGGCACAATGTTTGTTAAGCTATTACTGAACTATGATGGTTAATAAATTCCATCGCACTACAGCTGCATATCAGGGTTTTATTCTTTATTTTTTTCGCCATGTATGTTGCCAATCTCGCCAAATTATGTATTAAAATTCGCCCAATGGGCAAAATGTTTTTTAAAACTAATTTATAAGCTGGTTGGTTGTGCTAAGGTCATTGTGTTAGAGCTGTATAATGGTGTGTTTGTAGCTATATCTATTTTCTCGCCAAATTATTCCCCAAAACGCGCCAAAAGAGTTAAAAGATTTTATTTATTTATGTTTTTTTTAGGGGGGGGGGTGGATTGAATTCACGTCGTTCTAGAGCTGCCCGAAGGCTATTGGCGACAGGCGTCGTATTTTAGAACCACAGTCAGGTGACGATATTTATTTATGAGGGAATTGTGATGCCATTTATGAGTGTATTTTACACCGTATTTTTGATTTTGAAATTTTAAAACAATGAAACGGGATTTCATACTCGAAAACGAGCGGGAAGAATAACTTAAGGGTATGATTTTATTCCTTTCCTTACTGAAGCGCCCCCAAACGCCCGAACAACTAAGGATTCGATAATGTTATTCCTATCATATACTACGAGGAAGCAAATATCCTTCGTAGCGAAAGGGTTAAAACAGGTTATATGGTACACATACTTGGATCGATTTGAATTTTTTTTAATCCGTGCGAAGTACGGGTATAAATTTGCTAGTATCATAATAAAAATTCATCATGTATATATAACAAAGAAAAGCACATTACAGCATAAAAGAATTTTCATTAATAAATTACATAAGCACATTAGTAATATAGTCATATAAGAGCATATCAATAAGGAATAAAATTACACAATATCCAGCAATTTTATGCAACACACACAAAGAGGAATTAGGTTTTTAATTAATAAGCCAATACTTACACTTATTCCTAAAACAGAAAAACATTAGGACAAAAAACAGAAGCTAAAATATATACTGAAGATAAACTTTCAAGTTTTATGAAAACACGAAAAATGTAATATTTTATCATAATGTAATTAAAATATTTATATTAAGTCATTAAAAATAAAATAATCTAAAAAATGTTTTAAAATGAAGGAAAGGGATTCAGCCTAAAAAGAGTAGAGAAAGATCAACACACATTAAAATAATAAACTCATAATTTGAATTATTATGCTTAAACATAATTTGTTAAATTGAAAATTTAAAGAAATAAAAAAAATATTGATAATTTTTTTTTATAAATGAGTCATATTATTAACCATGGTTGCTAGAAATTGAAAAATGAAATAGTAGATATTACAGACACTCATATTTAAATATTTTTTTCTTGCAAAGTGAAATATAAAAACTTGTGTTGAACTTTTCTATTAACTATACTACCTATAAATTTTTTACCTTCTTTTATGGTGGCTGATTCTTCCTATACTTACTAAAGACTAATTTTCTTGATTTGTTTGCAAAACCAATTGTTTCATTTAAATTTCGAAATACATAAAAATGCAAAAATTGAAACACACAAGAACAGAGACATAGTAAAAAAAATATGTATTAAATAACTATATTGAAAGTTTATATCATTCAATTCATAACAATTCATTAGAAAACTATGACTTCATAAGGTATATCTAAATATTTTAAGTGTGTTGCTTGCTGGTTAAAGTTGAAATGCTACAGTGAATTATAATTATAAATAAGCATAACCGCATCAGAAGTAATTAAAGCATACTAGAAAACTTGTATCAAGTACATTTTTGATAGAAATTTGAAACCCAATTTAGTAGTTTGGTAAATATTTGTTAATATGAAATATAATGAAACAATTTCATTTAAATGCAATAAATAATTTTAAATGCAATTAATACGTTAAAATTATTCAAACAAATTTAATCATATCACCATCAAATAAAAACATTTAATCTACCTTATTTGCATAATGAAAATGAACACTTTAATACATGCTTTATAAAATTAAGTTAGATAGAACTTCAATATTTTCTTAAGTTTTAATACTTATATCTAAAAAAAATTCTATGCCAAAATAGGTTCTGATGCAGCAATAAAATACTTAAAACAAAATTCGATAAAATTATATAATGTAGATAATAATTCAAAGTTCATTTAACTTATGAAACACAAAAGATTATTTAACAAATAACTGATTTTTTAGGAGGGAAAATCATAGTATACTGTGTACAGGTGTGATTAATTTTTGGTTAATTTTATTTATCTTTTACACTCAGCTGCAAGCAGATAAATTTATAAAAAGCACAGTTTTATATATACAGAATATTTATACCTGCTATTCCTATTTTTTAAGTCAAGACAATGGTTATATTTTGCTTTTATTTTAATTTCAGAATTATAAATAATAAAAATCACAAGCTACATTTAAAGGTCATCTATTTAGATTATTTTATTAAGATACTTAATTTAGTATCAAGTCTTTATCAAATGAAGTTTATTATGTTTTAAAAAAGAAAAAAGCTTTTCTGTTTATTAGACAATAGTTGACATTTTGAAGAAATATATATGATTTTACACTATACTTTTTTTGAATATACCATAAAAATTTATAAAAATTAATAAAAGTGCTTAACACACCAAACAATTGAATAGATTCCTAAGTAGCACAAAAAATAGAACAGTTAACTTACGCAAATATGCTCGCTCCTGCTGAGGGTTGAGGTTGTTGGGCAACACAGTTGGCAACCCTGGAATGAACACCTTCTCTTTCTCGTCCCCGCCCCAACGGGAGCGCCTCTTTCGCTTCCTTTCTCGGTCCTTGTCGGTCTCTTGCTCTCGCTCCCTGTCTCGACTACTGTCTCTGCCGTTGGAGGACCAACTGTCATCCTGGGACCATTTACTAGATTCTGGAAAGGAAGATAATTCATGTTGGAACATAACTATTTTT
This sequence comes from Hylyphantes graminicola, assembly GCA_023701765.1. Classification (NCBI taxonomy): domain Eukaryota; kingdom Metazoa; phylum Arthropoda; class Arachnida; order Araneae; family Linyphiidae; genus Hylyphantes; species Hylyphantes graminicola. The sequence goes on from CM043121.1 coordinate 22,194,244, forward strand.
ATGGAATTGCTACAAATGAAGAGCTTAGTGGAACAACGTGCTAAGTGATAAAAAGGTGAAAACGAGAAATGAGCCTTTAATATTTTGTCTGCATTTAGATACGTTACAAAATGGCATTTACAAGAGGTAAAAATGTACTTTACTAAAGTTTATGAAAAATGGAAATATTTTTATCTTTAAAAGAAGGAATATTGTTTTCAGTGACTCAAAAATCTCATTTTTTTTCAAAATTGTCACCTAGCACGTTCCTCCACTTCCATTAAGCTCTTCAAATGGAAAACGTGTTGACTTTTCAAAAATAGAAAAATAATAAGTTCTAGCAACCATGTAGGCACATTAAATCCAAAGAAGAACAAAATTACAGTTGTATGCATTTTCTTACATTTAATTTAGAGTAACCAATAAAATAGTTGGTAGAAACAAGCAATATTAGGAATTTAAGTGATTTGGGGAAGAGCCATTAAGATGGAAAAGTCAGTGACAGCTAAAGTAAAAAAAGCTCGACAGACAGTACAGTGCATTTTGGGGATGCCGATTGATCAAAATGAAATCGGCTAAAGGGAGTAAAACTACTAAAACTGACTAAAGGGCCAAGTCCAAGTGGTTTTATCCACTTATCTACTGAGCTTTTTTGAGTTGTTGCTATTTTGTTATGCACATATATATTCATTATTAGTGCAAGACCGGTAATATGCACCGATTATTTAAATGTGAAATCAACCTCAGATGTTAACGTTAGAGAAAGCATCTATATGTAGATAGAAGAAAACGTTTTTGAAAGAGAAAAAAAAAAACACACACTACAATTGCTTTCAAATGAGATTGTAACTTCACATTTATTGTAAAGAGGATGCCTTGAAATATTTGCTGATTTTCTGCAAAATTGTTTTATATATTTTCAAATAATATAGTTTTTGTTCAGGACTAATCCATCAACCAAACCTGAATGTCTTTTATTCTAGTTAGTATTCTAGTTTGCGGCGTTATGGCCCTCATGATTTTTTTTTAAAGTTCAAGACAATCCATTAAACCTTTTAGGAATTTTGAAAGATGATAGGGTCCGATCTGTGAAGACTCCATGGTCCGCTTAAGTCGGCTGAACTTCCTAAATACATAATGCCCGATTCCTTAATTTGTGGAAATGTCTCAGATGATGTTATTGCTCTTGCATTCATTTGGCTCCGACTCTGTACTGCAATTTCATTGGTTGCTTCGGTTTCACTCTCAAAATGACTGACATAGACGAAAAGAAACTCTTCTTTCTATGTACAAGCTTTCTTTAACAAATGTTTTGAACAACCATTAGACAGTAATAAGTTGGCATTTAAAAAATGTAACAAGTAAAATATTCTTAGAAAACTCCTTTTCAAATACCCAAGCAAAATTCCTGACAACATATGAAAACAAGACTGCTAGAGCTGTTGCCATTCAGGATGTGAAAGAACACGATTGATTTTTAAAATTTGATCATTGGAAACAAAAAAAAATCCCACCCATTAGCTGATTCAATTTTTGAGCAATCAATACCCGCCAAAATGCACCATCCGTCAAACACTATTCATGGTAGTTATCATGTTAAATCATGCATTCTTTTAAGCATTTAACTGAGTAATCACCCTGCGTAGTTAGTTCAGAACAGCTATGATATGACGGCCGGTCTCAATTTGGAGATTTGCTTTTCATTGTCAAGCAATGAAGATGCCCAATTGTGGCTAAACCTCCTACTTCGTGTAGGTGAAAAGGTATAGCAACAATACATAAAATTTTAAGCAAATCTATTAACAGACCGGCCATTGAATTATAGCCATACTGCTACATGTATGGACTTTGTTTAAAATTCAGGGGTGTTGGGGAGAAAGATTTAAGTGACACTAGCTGCTTTTTACTAATATATGATCGTACAACATACAAGTAAATATGAAAACTTTGATTATTTCATGCTATTTCAGAAAGTATACATCGAGCGACAGATTAATTAAAAAGCCGATTATTCGCTTGCATTTAAATTTTGATTGAATTACAGACATAAAGAGAGATAGACCTTTTGAATAGCTCGTATATTTCAAGAAATACAGGAAACTTACGATAATCATAATCTTCATCCCGACTTCGTTTACTATCAGAAGAAGACATATAACTTGGTTTTAACATACTTGACGATGAGGACTTGGAACTTGAGTGACTGGAAGATCCCGAGCTTCCAGAACTCGAGCGTCCAAGAGGTGTCGTGTTTGCACCAGATGTTCGATGAGAGTGAGACATGGCGTAAAAACTTAACTATAATTCTAAATTCGAAGAAATTTTCTGAATAATCTGAAGTCCTATAAGTTGGTTAGATCTTATATATTGTTTGTATAAAGCTTTTAAGAAATAATAAAACAAATTAGATATTAAAATGGCGATTTTCATGCGTCTTTCGTAAAATCATCGCTGCAAACCGGAAGCGGACCTTGAAATTTATGTTGCCATTAATCAAACTAGATAGCAAAAAAATGCATTAAAAAATCTTCTTTAGTTTTTACTGTAAACTTATGATAAAAAAAGCCTTGATACAGAGCGATTTTGAATTTTAAGGGACACAAGACAAAACATCTTTGCGCAAATCTCTTTTTAATATAAATTATTTCTTATCGTCTGTCATAACTAGAAAATAGTTATTACTCTTGACCGTGATTGAAAATCACATGTGATCAAAATGGCGAATTTGTTTGTAAACAATCTGGCTCTTCGCCCTTGCCATAATTTTGTTAAATCTATTTTAAGCAGAAGACTCTGTAGTAATGCTGGTAAATTTATGTTATTATTTCTAAGACATTTATTTATATTTTTTTTTACAAAACAGTAACTAGATCCGCCCAAAATGTAAATGATGGATAGAAGGGCTTAATGTAAATGATGGCTGGGGAACACAGCCGGTTAAGGTGTTCGCTTTGCCTGCAGAAGGTCCCAGGTTCGGGTCCGAACATCACCAAAATAACTGCCGACCTATAAATGTCCCGTGCAGCCAAAAATTCCCCAATGAATAATACCCCGTGTAGAGGGAGTGCAGGATGAGGCTTCAAAGTCCCAATGCTGCGTGCGATGACGACCTTATTATGGTTGCGCAGGGTGGCTACAGAATTAGGGAAATCAGGGAATCATGGAAAAGTCAGGGAATTTAATCAATCTGGAAAAGTCAGGGAAATTGGTGATTTTTTAAAAAAATCAGGGAAAATTTCCAAAAGTGCCATTCTAACCAGTAAAAGAAAGAATAAAAAAAGTTTGATCCTGAAAAGGCTTTCACTTAAGTGGTTGAGTTACTGCTTATTAATTTTTTGTTTTAACTGCCTTGCCCTTCCCCAAACTCTAGTGGAACGATCATCAACTTAACCATTCTCGGCCCCATATCAATAAATACTAAACTTAAATTTCAGTAAAAAGCAAGTTTAACTGATAATTTAAGATATGAGAAATCTAATTAAAATTTGAAGATTAATTAAGATTTTAATTGCACTAAGATCTCTTCAAATATTGGCCAACTAACTTCTACTGCTGTCCAACAATACTTCCTCATTGAACTTATTTTGCGGCCTAGCAATTTTTTTAAAATCCACCGATGACATCAAACACCTAATAATATATAATACTTTATTTTTATATCCTTGTTTGAAAATCTTAATAAGTCTTATCATAACTAAAAAATTTTATTATATGGGCTTTGATGCTTGCTTTTTTATAGATTTGTTTTGAAAAGCTCATTGTATATTCATTAATGAAATTTCTTTTAAAAAAATCTTTTTTTAATGTTAAATATACTAGAAAGTGGTTTTACTAGTACCGGGAGGAAACCAGCATTCTAATATAGTTTATTGCCGCTAATCAGGGAAATTTTTTACATTAAGCCTGGAAAATCAGGGAAAAGTCAGGGAATTTGTTTTCACAGATTCTGTAGCCACCCTGTTGCGTTGGGTGTCTATTCAGGTTTCGGCTCGTCACTTGACTGTTGTACTAAATTCAGCGCCCGTCGCTAATAGCCCTCGCGTAGCTGTAGTGCGACGATGATTCAAACTAACCTAAATGATGGACACAAATAGTAAACTATAATCTGTACATCATTTACATTTGTATACTGTTCGTCTAAAATCTTTGACAACAACAAAACTATTATTCAAAATCTTTACCCCTTGTGTTCTAATTCATATTTGTTTCTCTTTTAGTTGAACATGCTAATCACGAAAACACACCCGAATACGAATCCCACCATAACCTTTATGATGCTCATATTCCAACTTCCCCATTGCAGAAGGTTTTGCTGACATTAGGTTCTTCGGTGCTTTCTATTTCAGATCCTTATCGACATGGTAAGTTTATAGTGTTATGTAAATTAAGCTACACGTTTAAAAAATACTTAACTTTATTTATCAGGGCTTTATTCATCAAAATGTCACATATAAAGCATTTGGAGTTCTGAAAACATCTTTCTAAAGTGGATGATGTTGCCTTGGTGATTTTCAGATGGTGTTGAAAATTGTTAGAAAGGTTGACTAACATAAATATTTATTACATACAGATTCTTTTCCCGTTTAATATTCGGGGGCTGGGGAGCCCAGTCGGTTAAGCACTCGCTTAGCATGCGGAAGGTCCCAGGTTCGGGTCCGGGCATCGCCAAAATAGCTGCCGACCTATAAACGGTCCATGCAGCCAAAAATGTCCGACGAATAATACCCCGTGTAAGGGAGTGCACGTTAAATATCCTTCAAAGTCCTAACGCTGCGTACGATGTCGCCCTTAACGGTTGCGTTGGGTGCCTATTCAGGTGTGGCTCGTCACCTGACTGTGGTTCTAAAATACGACGCCCGTCGCCAATAGCCCTCGTGTAGCTCTAGTGCGACGATAATTCAAACCAAACCAAACCCGTTTAATATTCAGTTCATGTTAAATGGATGTGATAAGGACTAAGTTCTTTCTTTTGCTGGTTCAATAAAAAAATTGGAAGCAGGGCCGGATTTCTAAATAGGCTAAGTAGGCTGTATTTATAGCCCTAGAATTTTTTGGGGCAGCAAATTCTACGACCAATTAAAGCGGCTTTCGGCATAATAAATTATTACAAGGGTATGAATATGTTTAAGAAAGAAAACAATTAATTTACATTAATGTGTACACCATAAACATATACTTAGTACTAATATTTCGTAGCAACTAAGTTTGCTGCAAGGGTAAGTGCACACTTTTTAACCGGATTTCGAAGTTGATAGACAAATAGTAGAGTTTAAAGAAATTCGCCTATTTTGTTTTCAATTTCAATACATAGATGATTATAATATGTGTATCGTATCTGTTTTAAACAACACAGCTAACTAGCTACTTGGGAAAATATTGTAACTGAAGTGGCAAATCTTCAAATCCTGCCCTGATTAGAAGAGCACATATCATATAACTATAGCTTGGACGAAAATTTAAGTTTGAATTATGATCCCTCAAACAAAATCAAATTGAGGTGGAAAGAAAAAATTCAAACAGAACCGCAACTTTTCTTACCTTTGCAATTCAGAGCCTGTGTTACACCTAGATTTGGTTTGAACTTATTTTTTTCTTTTATAACTGTAGCTCACTGAATATTACGTGGTAATAAAAATCTGTGATCTGCCTAACCTTTTAATTTAATGGTAGCTATAACATTCTGGGAGTCACAAGGAAGTTTATTCTTAAAGTTTTAATAAACACATTTATAATGCGACCGGATATTCAAAACTAAAATCCAGACATTCCATCAAACAATAGTATAATTAGTATATTAAGACTAATGATGAAAGCTACTGCAGGGTTTGCAAAAACCCGTTTTTTTTAAAAAAAAAGCCCAGCCCGGGTGGGTTTTATTGGGCTTTTTTGGGTTCTATCGGTTTTTTTTAAGATTCAACCTTAAAATGTCACTGTTTGGTTCAAATTTTAAGTATTATTTTAAGAAAAGAGAAATTTCAGTCAAGATAAAAACTCATTCTAAATTAACAATTTTTTTTAATTATTAAATTTAATTAAAGAGGATTTTAATGAAAAAAATAAATTTTCAACGAAAAAAATATTAATTTTCAATCTTGATTTACGCTTTTTTTAGGATCTTAATATTATGAAATAAAGTGAGTTTGCATGATAATTTTTTTAATTAAAAAAAGAAGAAAATACTTCGGAGTTTTTCCTTGATTTAAGAAGCAATGACATTGAACCAGCTGTTTCGCCTTTTCAATTCCAAGTACATTTGTTAGTACTAAGCTTTTTTATTTTTATATTTACGAATTTAACTTAAGTGAACAAACTCGTTGTATGAGCTGAGCGAAGTTGATCAGGTGTTCGATTTGAATTGTGTAATAACATAATTTTTCAGGAAAGCAAAATACTTTAGTAACTGGCCTTAAAATCAGTAAGATGGTATCATAAATATGCGTCAAAAATGTAATCAAAATAAGTCAAAGTAGTAAGTATTAAGAGAAATATGTAAACTTAGACATTTTTTATTCTGTGTATGCCTTTCAAATTAATAAAAATATTTTTTCTTAAAAAAAATCACAAAAAAGTTGAATATTATTAATATTTTTAAAAAACCCACTTAAGCCTGGGTTTTATTGGTTTTTTTTAAGTGGGTTTTTTTAATAAAACCCGCCCGGTTTTTTTTGGGTTTGTGGGTGGGTCGCAAACCCTGACTAATAGTGTGAGAAATATTTACTAATAAAATTTTAGCATTATCTAGGTAATAAACTATAAAAACAAATAACTAATAATGTGATAAGTTTATGGTCATTTAAACATTTTTCATATATAGTATACCCTAAATTGTAAAGTTCCCTGTATTTATTACTTTCCCTGTTTTTCGAAACTGTAAAAGAAAAGTGGGACATTCTATATGAACATCAGTGCGACAAAAAATGGAACTGTCTTTAAAAGAATTCATCACTTGTGGTCACATTACGTATTGTAATATTATTGCAAATTCTTAAAATTATTGTGAGCTTTTGTTACTGGTTCAATCCACAAAATTTCATAATAATAATTTTTTCGGCCCGTGCAGCCAAAAAGTCCGACGAATGATACCCCGTGTAAGGGAGTGCACGTTGAATATCCTTCAAAGTCCTAACGCTGCGTACGATGTCGCCCTTAACGGTTGCGTTGGGTGCCTATTCAGGTGTTGGCTCGTCACCGGACTGTAGTTCTAAAATACGACGCCCGTCGCCAATAGCCCTCGTGCAGCTCTAGTGCGACGATAATTCAAACCAAATCAAAGCAAACCATAATAATTTTTTGGGTGTCTTCTCCTTATAGTCATTGCCACAGAATTTTTGTAGTTGTGTGTCAATAGTCTGTCCTATGTATCAAAAAAATATTTTGTGTGTAATGAATTTTTATTTATTTTGTTTTAGATATGGTTGCAGTATTGGGAGAGACTACTGGTTTAAAGGCAGCTCAACAAATAAAAGACAAAATGATGCAAGACCCGGAAGGGATTTCTATTTTACAGTATGTTGAATTTGTTGATGTGTTACTATGCATTTTTTATTTTCTAAAACAGTGTGTAAATGTTTGTTATACAATATTATGTTTAGTAATTGTCATGACTTTGTTAATTGATTTTGATTTAACTTTGCTTCAAACCTGCCATCCCATTTGACAGTATAAGAAATATTTTAATAATTTTATAAAATTGAAGCTTATTGCTATTTTATTTATGCAAATGTATCTGTTATGTTATTATGTCAATAAAAATTTTGTTTTTTTTTGTAGCGATAAGCCCAGGATAAGTTCCAGTACTTTAGACTTTGAATTTCTTGAAAGTCTGCCCAAAGGGACTTTAGGACAAGCATACTTGGCTTTCCTAAAAGATAATGTAAGACTGCTTTAGTGTTTCTTGTTTTTATGTTGTACTTTCTATAAGGTGTTTCTAAGACATTATCAATTTTGCCATGTAAGAAGTATTTCATCAGGTACAATAATTGCCTTAATAACTAAGTGAAATAAATTTGCAACTACAATTTCTTCCGGTTATTTAAATATGCACTTTAATACCCCAAGTAATAATCAAGTTTTAATACTCCTAAATATTCTGAAGATGATGACACTATTTATCAATTAATTACTCTTTTTAGAATCAATTTTTTTAGCCTACTTTTCTTTTTTTTTAATTCGAAGAATTAAAAAAAATAAAAAAGTAGGTATTGACATGCGGTCGATGTCCGTCCGTCTGTCTGTCCGTCCGTCTGTCCGTACCCCCCTTCCAAAATCGGTTCTATCCATCCGATTTAAAAAATTCTTTTTTTATTAGAAAGATATAACCTCAGACACCCAACTTTCATACTTTTTGTCCGTCTGTTTGTACGATAGGACGGACATAAATCTACTATTTGTCGACGAATTTCCCATTGAACTTGCATTGAAATTCAATTTCGAGTCTCTTAAATCGCTGAATTTAACTAGAAATGCCACGGACAAGTGAGATACGTCAAAAAATTCAGCGCATCGAAATGAGTATACATTGAAAATTTCATAAAAGAATTCGATTTCTAAGTACTTCAATTATTTAAAAAACTGCAAAGTTTAATGCTCATTTAAAAAGCACAGGAAGCCATTTTTATTAGAATTAATTCACCATTGCCATAGCAACAATTGCTTGAGAAACTTTAATTCTTTTAGACAATAAATTAAAATAAATTTATTTTTGAGACATAAAACAATTTAAGATGACGTCAAATATATATTTCGCTACGAGATCTTTGTATGTTGATATAAATTGTTTTCATTCTATTTAAAAGCGAGGAATATTATATATTTATTCTTTGAAATATAAATTTTTGCAAACGATTTAAGTAATAATTATTTAATTTTCGAAATAAAATAAATGAAACTAGCCGAATTTAGCAAGTAAATGTTTATTGAAGAGTAGTTTTTTGGTTTTTGGTTCTACGAAAAATTAAATATTTATTTATAACTGCAAATAAAGCTGTCTTTAGTGAAAGATGCTGTGTTTAGTTAGATGCTGTGTTTAGTCAAATTAATTTTAGAATTTAAGGTGGAAAAACGGTTGTTCATGTCACTTACTGTTACGAACCTAGTTTTTTCAAGATAAGAATTTTAGTAAGTATTTAAGTAACAGGAAAGTAGGCTATTTTAGTTCTTTAAGAACTTCTTGTTTAAATATTACTAAACATATTTTCTGAAATCTTTCTGTTTGAATTTAAAAATTAATACAAATATATGCTTTAACCAAGCAGTTTGGCTCTTTTTTTTTAACGTTAGATTTTTTCATGAAAGATTTTAACCTTATAATATTTTTAAAAATACTAAAAAATTGGCTTGAAGTCAAAATAAATAACTCAACAATGCAAATAGTTCTCAAAATAACATAAATATAACCACAATTCACAGTTACAATTTGTAATAAATTAGAAAAGGTGTTACTGTGCATTTAAACCATTGATTGAAAAGTTAAACTTTAAAAAAGTAACCCTGTTACAGTTACTTAATTAAAAAGTAACTGTTACAGTAACTTAATTTGGAAAATACTAGTTACAGTTAATTAATTTGAAAATTATTAATTATAGTTATTTTTAGAAATTTTAAGTTACTATAAGAAAATTTGCAATGTAACCATCTTGCCCTTTTTCAAAGACAACCCAAGTTTAAAAAAAAAAAAAAAAATGGTTAGTATCAGAAAAAAGCTTATAATGAAAATTGAACACTCTTAAATTTTGAATAGTTAAGCTTAAGAAGAACGCTGAGCTACTGAAAATATCCGTGAAGAGCGGCATGAGAAGTACAGTAGAGTCCCGATTATCCCAAATTTTGCTTAACCGAGAGGCAACAGTATTTTTTTCTGCTGAAATATGAAATTTAAGCATAAACCCCTAAATAAATATTTAAAAAATTCTTACTTACAAAGTCTATTTCTCAAAATATGCAGTAATTTTTTTAATGCTTGATTTTGGTTCGCTTCAAAACAGCCCTGTTCTGCCATCTTTTAAACAAGAGAACCTTTGAAGTAGTGGCTTCACCTTGCATTTCTATGGGCCTGATCTAAGATTTTTGTAACTTCCGTATACGAAATGCTGCACTTGTTAGACTCAGGATCATCTTCATTATCGGGTTTGTTTTTGTATCGGGTTACTGGTCATTTTTCTGAAAGTGAGGTGGATAATTCCCGATTATCCGAAAATTTCTATGGAATCTTGATATCAAAAGTGCTCCGGTCCTGTACCTTTCGGCTCAGCGTGACTCTATTGTAATAGAGAAATGCAAAATTTTTCTTTTCTTCCGTACTGCTAAAAGTTAATAACTTTCCAAAACATCTAACAGCATTACCAAAACAAACTTTTCAAGTAATGCATTGTTCCAAACTCTGCTACTAACCTTAAAGTTTCCCTCAAGTTTATCTTGTTCAAAGTTCTTAGGATGCTATAGAAATTACAGAAGATTGTATGTATAATATTAAAAGAGGAGTAGCTTTTTTTCACTAGAAATACTTCAAAAATACTTTTTGTATGATGCTTTTTGTTTTTATTCTAAACATATTTATAATCAATTCACATAGTTGTAATTCATTTAACTTTAATATGAAATGCAAACTAATATATATAAAAAAAGTGGCATTCTAGATGCTTATAAACATTTTATCATTGTATTTATCACCATCTTATTGTATTTATATAGAATGTAACTCCTGATACAAGACGTCCAGTGCATTATGTGGATGATGCAGAAACAGCATACATAATCCAGAGATACAGAGAGGTGCATGACTTCAACCATACGCTGCTTGGCATGCCCACAAACTTGTTAGGCGAAGTGTGTGTAAAATGGGTGGAAGCTATTCAAACTGGGCTCCCTATGTGTGTGGCTGGGGCATTGCTGGGACCATTGAGACTTAGTGCAAAGTAATATAAAAATTTTATATAATTTCGGATTAATCATCAGTTCTATAGAGCAAATGGTTTATTTTAACCTTTTAAGGACTACTTGTAATTACATAATCAACTTTGTTAAAAAAGTTGTTTATATTACAGGAAAAACGTGTATTTCAGGAAAAATTATTATTTTCTTTAAGGGGGGTGATACATGTAAAAACCTGAATGTTGAACGTGTTTCAGAGTCTTTATTTTAAAAGGGAAAAAATAAGTTATCGTTTTAAAATTCAGTATGTTTATTCATTATATAACATATACTAGCTGTTATACCCGACGTTGCACGGGTAGAGGTGAAAAAATAATTTTATAGTCAATTTAACTATTTTTTCTTTCATTTGAGTTACATAAGATATGAAGATTACCCAGTAATTTTTTCCATTTAATTACCCATCTTGGATATTGTAATAATTAATATTAATTTCAAAAATACCTTTGATAAGAAGCTAAAATTAAAGAGAATACATATTTAAGTTAAAAAAAAAATGAGTAAGAATTAAAAATAAGCTACTCCAACAAACAGCAAACGATTTGCATTTTTTTAATAAGTTTATTTGCTTTTTTTTAAGCTTATGTTGCTGATACCGTTCGTTATTAAAGTACAAAATCCCGCTACTTATATTACATTAAAAATTCAAAATTTAAAAAATGCTATAAAAATAACAGATAATGTTGTAGTAATTTCCCGAATAAACACATTTTAGCTCATTTGGCGTGTTTGAAAAATTTGGCGAGGAAAATATATAGCTACCATTACACCCATTCAGCTCTAGCGCAAAGACCATCGCACAACCAAACAGCTATTTTAAAAAAATGCTCTTTTGCACGTTCTTTGTAATAATTTGGCGATTTTGGCAAAGTAATTGGCGAAAGAAGGAAGACATGAAACCCTAATATGCATCTGTAGTGCAACGGTCTTCAAAAAACAACAACAACATAATTCAGTAAAAGCTTAACCATACTTTTAAAAAGTTCATAATTAAAATCATATATACACAATAAAATTATAGAATGGAGACTGGTAGGATTACGTAACTTGAAACATATTCAACTATTTTTTCAAATTATTAATTTTGTTTCTGAAGGCAATGAACAAATATTAAATAAGTTAAACATTTTCAATTTCAATTTTTTTCTAAAAAGTTTTATTAAAATTTTTCTACCTGATGGCATCACGAAAGAGAAAAAATGATCGGATTTGAGCGAAAGTGGTGTATTTTTTCCCTTAAAACGTTCGAAAACGATAGAAGGAATGGTCCGATTCAAAAAATTCTTAGCCTATGCTTGTTCTGGAGATGAGATGAATTTTTGTGCCAAATTTCGTGACAATCTGTTGCGTGATTCTTAAGTTTTTGCGTCCTATACAAACAAACAAACAAACAGAAGTCGCCTTTTATGTATATAGATATATATATCAACAGCGATAATGGAATGGTTGAACTTGATCTATAAATGTAAACAGTCATATTTGGTTGTCAGATTCAGTTCATATTAGCTCAAACTTTTTAAACACTTTGCTTTTTCTATGAAGAGTAAGAAATAATATTTCTTTGGTTCTCAGAAGTTATATAACTTTCTATAAACATTGAAATCATGTCGTCAATTTTGTAGTCGTATTGTGTCTGTATCTTTTGTTATTTAAAAAAAAAACTACTGATATCCACCCAAAAAACTTCGTAAAAGTAAACAAACGCCAATCTAAAAAAAAATATTTTATCAAAAAGCAAGTTCATTATGAAAGTTGTGGCAAAAAGCCGTGATATAAAATGAATGCCAATCTCTTGTGTAAAACTTCTTGGTCATAATAAGTAGTATAATTTAAGTTTTGCTGCCATAAAAATATTGCACTCTTTGAGGTTGGTGCACAATTTAATCCCCCTAAAAATTTAAATCACGCAAATGAACTTGAATTACTAAATCCGAATAACGAAGGATACTTAAAAAAAAAACTTTAACAAATGTATGATCTCAATACATTTATATAATAGTATAGAGGGTGGTTAAGATGGGGGGCACCAACCTCAAACAGTGCAATATTTTTATGGCAGCAAAACTTAAATTATACTACTTATTATGACCAAGAAGTTTTACACAAGAGATTGGCATTCATTTTATATCACGGCTTTTTTAGCCACAACTTTCATAATGAACTTGCTTTTTAATAAAATAATTTTTTTTAGATTGGCGTTTGTTTACTTCTACGAAGTTTTTTGGGTGGATCATATTTACACAATAAAATAATAGAATGGAGACTGGTAGGATTACGTAACTTGAAACATATCCAACTATTTTTTCAAATTATTAATTTTGTTTCTGAAGGCAATGAACAAATATTAAATAAACCAGCGGGGGACCGAGCTCTGCTCGGAGAAAACAGGTATCGAAGCTAACTCGAAGATTTTAATTTTCAATTGTGATTTATCAAAACAATACATACCATAAGAAAACTTGTGAAACCATTGGTGAAAAGATAACCGGTTAAAGTTGATGTGACCAGATTTTCAAAATCAAAAAGTGGGACACTCAATCACAACCCCCCCCCCCCCCCCCCGGTGTATTTTTTAAGTATTTTTTTATGCACATAATAGTCCCTTCACACAATTACACACTTGGTATAAGAAAGATAAGGAAGGCGCGTTCAATAGCAGCAGTGGTTCCAGGCAAACAGAAACCATACTCCACCAACTTGTTGCTGACTTTAACTTCATTTAACAATTTCTAAAGACGTCATAGCGTTTTACATCGATTATTAATAAAAAAAAGTCTATTTTATTTACAATTTCCTCATTTTTCGGGACATTGCGGGACTTTTACAAAAAAGTGGGACGTTTTGGCGGGACATTCGGCCCGCGGGACAGTAACACAAAAAGCGGCACTGTCCCGGCAAAAGCGGGAAGTCTGGTCACATTAGTTAAAGTGCACCATTGTAAACAAAGTTAGAGTTTGAAAAGGGAACTATTCTATACAAAGGTAAAGTTTTAAAAGTCATAGGAAATGAAATGTAATTGATAATTGGCGTTTCGTTGAAAAACAACTAAAATGTCGAAATGTGGTAAACATTCCACTTCATACTTCATTCAACTCGATAGGTATAGCAACCATACGTTAAATTTTCAAGATCGCCAAAAATCGCCAATGAACAGAATAGAACTAAAATCGTCTGCTGATTGGAACTAAAAAAATATTCATGTTAGCATTTCTGTAAAACTCAATAAAGTTTAAAGCAAGGTTGAATTTATTTAAATTTGAAAAATTAAAATCTTAACTAAACATTTATAGCTTGAGCAGAGGTTTATAGCTTTAGCAGATGGCATCAGGAAGGTAGCCATTATGGCGAACTAATGAAGTTTGAAGATATCCTATCTGTAACTCCGAACTGCTTGACCGTAGCGCTTCAAATCCTGCGCCAATCGATTCGTCGTGGCCAAAAACCCCAGACCCCCAAGTTTACCGGAGTTTATTTATTCTGGGGCGATTTTCGACTTGGGTCCAATTCCTCGTATTATAGTATAAGATTAAACATTTTCAATTTCAATTGTTTTCTAAAAAGTTTTATTTAAATATTTCTGCCTGATGGCATCACGAAAGAGAAAAAATGATCGGATTTGAGCGAAAGTGGTGTATTTTTTCCCTTAAAACGTTCGAAAACGATAGAAGGAATGGTCCGATTCGAAAAATTCTTAGCCTATGTTTGTTCTGGAGATGAGATGAATTTTTGTGCCAAATTTCGTGATGATCTGTTGCGTGGTTATTAAGTTTTTGCGTCCTATACAGACAAACACACAAACAGAAGTCGCCTTTTATGTATATAGATTATTAATAACACATTATATAATGATATACCAGAATCAGATTTTTTTGCATTGATTTTTAAAAATGGCTGCCATAGTAACTAATCTCCTGAGACCCTTGCGGCAAAATCATCAATCGGCATGCAGCTTAGCTTCTCCTACAGTGAATGGAAACCAAAAATTATTATTTTGAATGTGATCATAAAGCATATATCTTCTAATTAAGCCAATAAAAAAGTAAAAAAATCGTAAATTGGCACGTCTCAGAAAAAAAGAAGTGTGCTTTTTTACTGTTTTTTTCAATGTTTTTTGGATAAAAACGGTAATTTAAAAAAAAATGGCATTTTTGAAGTTCAAGTAGAAGCTAATATGATAGAAAAGACACACGCCACATTTAATAAGAATATGTTGATAACTTTTTGAGTTATCTTGCACATCAATTAAAAAAGAGTAATTTTGAAATAAACTTGTTTAAAATGTTTTAATCCAATGATACTGTATGATTACAGTTGTGTACAACATTGAGTTTTAAATCGTTATTATTGATAATTATCGAAAATAAAATGAAATTAGTTAAATAATGTGAATTTCATTCTAAAAATTTACAAGTATACTTTTGAAATGTTTTTTTTAACTATTTATGAAATAAAAAAATGGGTTTTTACATGTATCGCCCCCCCCCTCTCCCCCCTGCCATTTAAACTGTTTAATTGTGTAAAAATAAGGTGTTTAAAGTAAAAAATATTTTTTTAACTGCATAAAGAGTAATAATTAACTGCATAAAGAGAGAGTGTAACCAAAGACATGTTTTAACTGTTTGCCTGTCGAAACTTTTTGCTCATTGGAAGGGAGTTGGACTGAATATCTAAAAGTCCATTGTTCATACTCAATTTTGGCATTTTATTACACCTCAGTAGTAATGTGGTCCCTATCCCATCCTGTCATTGGGGTGCCTGGAGGTTGGATTTCCCACTGGTGGAGGTAGAATTTTGTTTTTTATTCACAATTTGTCTGTCAAAAAGCAGGTTTTGCATTAAAATTGCAAATTTTTTGTGTAAAATAAACCAATTTTCTTTGAAAATTATAAAAATTTTGCTGGCACAAAAGCTGACAGGTTTTTTTTATGCAAAAACACTTTTTTTTACAGTAAATTGGGATGTAAGAAATAGTTCAAAGTTGTGTCAGAAGATTTTGCTTACAATTTACAACCAAATCATAATTTTTGTTCTGCTCTGGTCCTTGAAAAGTTAAATCACAATGTCTGTCAAAGTATATTTATTTTTTTCACCAGATTGCAAAATCGTGTGTTATGTTTAGTAATTTGAAAACTTATGTGGCATTTAAAAGATCCCTAGAGGGCCCTCTTGGCATATTTTTACATCCACAGATAGCTCAGATTCATTGTCATCTGCATGTCAAAATTTGTAGCGAGAGTCGCCTAAATGGTGGCACAAAAAATGGCCCTCAGTTCTGGGAAATATACCAAGTCTTCAAAGGCTTGACCGCCAATGTTGCAGCCCTATTAATAAATAATAATAATTAGAAGACTTGGAAATATATTATAAACACTGATTTGTTTGTAAAAAACATTGTATATTTAAATGCATTCAATCAAATAGTAAGTTGGTTTGGCATCAATCCTGTTTTTTAGTTTTATCCTCTTTCTTATAGATTTTTTCTTAATTAATGGAAACAAATTATTGAACAATGTATGGTTATTTTTTAGGCAAAGACAGAAGTATCTGGAAAATTATCTTCAATGGTCTATTAGCTGTGGACAACAAGCTAAATTTCTGATGAATGTTTACTTTGAAAAAAGATGGCAACAGAACTTAGATGACTTGAGAAAAGAACTGAATATACCAGAACTTCCACAAAACAATTAGATTACAAGTAATAACAAATTATTCCTTTTGCAAACGAATATTAATTATTTGTTTTAGTTTTTTATTTAACTGTTTTTTTATTGACGAGTTCATAAAGTTTGCATTTTCACACTGAGTTACTTAACTGAATTAAAATTAAATACCTAGAGTTGTATAATGTCTGCAATTCAATCAACTAATAGTTTTCTTATACTTAATTATTTTTTTCTTTATAGGCGTCAGAAAAGGGAAAGTTTAATGTTGCAAGTTGTCAAACCATATAGGATATTCAGAATTGTTACATTCAAAAAGAATTGTGCATGTGTATATATTATTTGTTTATATCTGTATTATCAATAGAGATATTTATTATTTCTTGTGAATAAAATTATTTATTAAGTTTCAAAATGTTTTCTCTTCCTTTTCATCAACAGCACTGCAGCCTAGTGCAGGAAAAGGGTTTCTCAATTTAATTTCTCCATGCTGGGCAATTTGCAACAAGAAAAAGATTTCTCACCAAGACTATTTTGATGTAATGAGTCATTCCACATCAAATCGCCCAGCTCAAGATGTTCATGTCACAGAATTTGATCTTGATTTTTTTAAGTACTAGAGACAAATTTATTAAACCCATATTTTTCAATTTTACGAAATTTCAAGTGTTAAGGAAGTTATGAATTTTTGTAAACGAAAAATGAAGCCTAACTTTTTCTTATTTAGCATTACGATCCATGGGTTAGGTGTTTTTCGAAAGAGTATAAATAAAAAAGGCAGCCTTGGAACAATTAGGCAATTTTTTTTATGGAATGCTATTAATTATAGTAATAGTTTGGCTTGAGTTAGCAGTTTTTCCAAAACCTCCTTCTACTGAAATTATTTTTTAAAAAGTTACTGGGGGGAGGCTGGCAATCCATAAATAACATTAGCACCAATGGAGAAATGGATGCGATAAAAATGTGTTTACTCTTACGGGAATACGTGTTAATGATTAGATTTTTTTTATTAAATACTAATCTATAATAATAATAGTCTGTCAGTGGATCATGAAAGACCTAGTTATACCACCCTTAGAAATTCGAAATTTTTAACATAGATTGCTTATTAATGCCTACGTGTGCACTTGAGGATTAGTTATTTGAATTTTTTTAGAGAAAATTCGAATTTTCTGAGAAAAGTATGCCACTTTCACTCAAATTCGTTTCGGAGCCCCGGTCAAGTGACGGCATCAAGCGGGCATCCAACGGAAACTTTGAGCGACATCGTCGGTAATTTGGACTCCACAGACTCTTTCTTTTATTATTATAGATGCAATGCAATGGAAAAACAAACTTCAAACGATTTTTCTGAAAAACTAGTATTTTTGCGATAGGACTCTTTTCCGCGTACAGTGCGATATAGGGGAGAGACGGGTAATAGCGCTCAGAGGGTAATCGCGCTCAGCCAAGCTGTGACAAACTGGGCAATCCATTAGTTAATTGAACTCTACTGCCAGCTTGGAAAAGTAAAAATACGTAGTCTTTTCGTCAGTAAACAAAATATAGCGTATTTTCATCTAAAAAACTTCTGCAGCTACCTTTGAAGTTGGTCAACTTTGATTACTATTAACAGTATGATCATTGTACACTCTTAAAAAAAAGAGTGAAATCCACTCCAGTTAGAGAAGTACATTTTCGACACCCTAAAGGCATGCATATTTTCTCAGACTGAGTTAAAATCACTCGTTTGGAGTGATCCTGTCGGAGGTTTTACACACAAAGGATCCACTCCAAAAGGAGAAGTGCATTTTCCAGTCTGAAGGAGTGAAATCCACTCAGACTGAGGTAAATTGGGAGTGTTTGTTTTAAGAGTGTATAGTTACGAAGCATAATAATCTTGTTATCTAATGTAACTAAATTTATTTCATTAAATACATTGCGTGCCTAATTAGAACACTAGAAATGAAACATGGCGCGATCGGGTAATGACGCTCGGATGGGTGGCATTACCCTCAACTGTTGAAAGAGTCGAATTATAACTAATCAAAACTGTAAATAAATATTTTCATTCACAAGTTGAATAAACCTGATATATTTTTAAATTACAATTATCTTATCCTAACTGGAATAAAGGTCCTCTTCTTTATCTAGAGTGTTATTTTCTGAAACATCACCAATAACAGGCTCTTCAAGACTCCAGAGCCACTAAGATGGCTGTGGACATGGATAAAGCCAAAAACTATGCACGTAACTATTGCAAATTGTAAAATTACTTTAATCAGTTGCGAAATGTGTTGTATAAAGAATTTGAATAATGAGCCCGTCGCAGTAAGCGGCATTACCCAACACGTTCGGGTAATGGCGCTCAATGTAATATTTTCTTTTTTTTTCAATTTTTCAGCACAAATGTTATTGTTTTCATGTTTAACGATATGGTATTCTGTTTTATATTTGTTTATTTATAAATATCAATGAAAAAACATAATTTAAGCGTCGTATTATGCTTTTGGCGATCGAGATAACACTGAACTGGGTCGGAAGTCCTGTGGGTGGTCATGGCGCAGTTTCCCACGAGTACAGGTTCCTGGAGACTATTTCCCTCTCCTTCAGGGACGCGTCTAAATTGCGGAGGTGGCGATGGATGGCAGAATCTGTCCTTATGTGTGTGTTGTGTCTGTCTTACTTGATGAAGGTTTATAAGCGAGTCTCTGGCCAAGCACAGAAACCTGAATATAGGGGAGAGAAGGGTAATTGCGCCCACCTAAGGAAAAGTGAATGCCACCAGCGTCCCTGAAGGAGAGGGAAATAGTCTCCAGGAACCTGTACTCGTGGGAAACTGCGCCATGACCACCCACAGGACTTCCGACCCATAGATTTAACGAGCACGTACTCAGCATCTCGGTGGGTCTTCAGTGTTATCAGGACTCGATCGCGGGACCTTCCAATTTCAAGAACGAGGCTTTAACCACTAGGCTCTCCACGGTGCTATTTTTTTGGTGGTTGGTTGGTAGACATATATTTTCAGGCTTGTGTGCCTGCTACGCTACGCATTTGAGTTTAACGAAGAACTAGCGCCGATAGGCGCTTTTGTCTCCAGAGACCCGCTTTATAAGCCTTCGTCAAGACAGGCACAACACACGTATACACTCACACTCATACGCTGCCATCTATCGCGCCACCTCCACAATTTAGACATGTCCCTGAAGGCTCCTATTCGTTTCTTTTTCAAATGTTTGTTTTATTCTGTTGCCATTACCTTCAGAAACTAAATTCATTATTTGAAAATTAATTGATGTTACTGCATGATGCACGCATATTTAAGCGATAATTATGATAGTTTCTCGAAACAATCGCACTAGATATGCATATTAGGGTCTTATGTATTCATTTTTTCGTCAAATACCTTGCTAAATTAACCAAAAAAATTACCTAAAAACACGTCAAATAGGTAGGTACTTATATATTCCGGCTTGTGTGCTTGGTCAGCGACCAGCTTATAAAGCCTTCGTCAAGTAAGACCAGACACAGAAATAATTTTTACTGTCACAGTGAAAGGAATTTATACGCAGGACGAAGGCGGGAATCGAACCCACACCCGTTACAGCTCCAAAATAGGTTTGGTTTGAATTATCGTCGCACTAGAGCCACACGAGGGTTATTGGCGACGGGCCTCGTATTTTAGAACCACAGTCAGGTGACGAGCCAACAACTGAATAGGCACCCAACGCAACCGTTAAGGGCGACATCGTACGCAGCGTCAGGACTTTGAAGGATATTTAACGTGCACTGCACTCCCTTACACGAGGTATTATTCGTGGGAAATTTTCGGCTGCACGGGCCGTTTATAGGTCGGCAACTATTTTGTCGATGCCCGTACCCGAACCTGGGACCTTCCGCATACAAAGCGAGAGCTTAACCGACTGGGCTCCCCAGCCCGCTCGCCAAAATAGGTGAAATGTGTTATTTTTCTAAGTTAAGATGGTTGTTTAAAGGTTATCGCGATCAAATTTTTTTTATTTATGAACTTATACTATTCAGATTTTATACACTGGTGTATCTTGCATCAATAAAACTTATTAGTAACAAAAAACTAAGTTTTTGTTCAAACTTTTAACAATTTTAAGATTCCTACTCTTCCCTTATTTTCGATTCTTTATCACCAAATTTTTTATATAAGTTCTCTAATAATATCTTAACAAAAATATGCATCCAAGTTTTAATCAAGATTCAACTTTTTTTTTTCAAAAAATACCTTTAAAAAATTTTAAAAAGTGAAAGTTAAGAAAAAAGTAAAGTTTAAACTTTGAATTTTTTTCAAAAATACTGACAACATAAATGAAAAGTTTAAATTCATAGTTTTGTTCATTTATTTTTAGGATGCCAGAGAAATTTACAAAAACTTTTTTATGTTTAATATTAAACGAGGAGTACCAAAATTTAAAAAAAAAAACATGAACAGGGATGTGAGCATATTTTAAATAGATTTTAAAGTATAGATCTAAATGTTTTGTGGTAGTATACTTGGAGAGTTCGTCTCATTCAAAAAGTAATAACTCAAAAACTAATGTACAAAATTTTAAGCGGTTTTTTTGCAAAATGTTAAAAAATGTACAAAAAAAAATATTTTATTAAAAAATTGAATTTTTCATGATTTTTGGGTACTGGACCCCTTTAAGAAAAACACAATTTTTCGGATTTTAAGGCTGAAATGGAATAAATTATTTCAGCCTAGTATAACACCTCAAAAATTAGATCTCGATTTTTTTTTTTTCAAACAGCAAATAGTTTAAACTACACAATTTTGTATTCTTTTTCTCTTAAATAAGAGTTGAGCTAGTTATTAATTTTTTTCAAATTTAAATTGCAGAGAAGTATATTATTTTCAGGCGGACAGTCTCTTCTCAACCGTTTCACTTTTGAAAAGAGAGCTAGGAGCTTATAAAATCCCGCGTTTTGTCGAATACAGGGGAAATTTGCTGACCAAAAAAAAAAAAAAAAAAAAAATCTTCGATAGAAGTTTTCGATTCGAAGTGATATGTTAATTAGGTCCTAAGTTCTTACGAAAGTGTTTGTAGTAAAAAAAATCATTGCCGCCTCGGTGGCACACTCGTTAGGATTCTAGCCTTTGGAGCTGCTGAGGTCGGGTTCGAATCCCGGTCAGGCATGGATATTTGTGACTGTCAATAAATATTGTTATTTGTCTATGTGTTTGTGTCGTATCTTTCTTTGTGTGTCTCTTGTGCTTGTGTCATTTCTGGGGCTTAGTACAATAGACTTATAGTCGCAGTGCTTGGCGATCTTGCCCCCCACCAAGAAAGCCATAAGTCGTAAGTCAAAAAAAAAATCATTTAATCACATTTTGTTACTACCCATTTTTAGAAGCTGTGTGAATTGTATTGGATAACTTTTTGTTCGTTACTATGACAACGAGATCAAAACTTGTCTCTTTTCGTTTCTACGGAACATTCACTGAGACAAAAAACATTCACTGAGACAAAAAACATTGACTGTCTTCTTATAAGAAACTGAAACTTCCTTTGTAAGTAGGATTGCATTTAATTTAGTCTTTTGATTGAATGTTTTTGTTAAAATAATTATAAATGAATATAAAAAAATGTATTTGTTCTCTTACTTACAAACTGAAAATGCCCTAGTTTATAAGTTTGGTAAATAAGTTTAAAATTTTAGGTTCAATAAACAACTACTTAGTAAGAGTTATTGAGTTTTATTACCCTTGATTTTTAGCTAAGCTTTTTAAAGTTTAGTTTTATAGTTTTTGAAAGTAAAAAGTCCTATTATAAATGCAATGCAAATATTTAAAGAAATTGGCCAAGTTAGTCCAATATCATTGGACAATCATTAAATATTTTGGTCCGGTATTCGATGTTAGTATTAGTTTTTTCTTTTTAAATACTGCAGAGCGAAAAAATTATGGACACTTCTACACCACAAATCTTCACTACCGACGAATGGTACAGAAATAACCAAAGACGCTTCAACCAATCTGATACTTCAAGAGCAGAATGGTTCAGGTAAATTTACACTAGGCGCGTTTGCATGAGCCATCGAATCCGTGGAATGCCAAACCCTCCATTAAGGGAAAAGTGGTAGAGCAGTTTTTTTTAACCAAAATGATAGTCTGTGACCGAATCCATGGAGTGAAACATCAAACCTTCCTTCATTGGAGGGTTTACGAAACCCCCGAATGAACCCTGCAATTTCGGTTCTGCCTGGGCGAAAATCCCTAAGAGGGAAAAACTGCGGAGTTTGCTCTTCATTCCATGGCTCATGTAAACGCGTCTACTTTATTATAAATTAGCTTAATAAACTCGACGTTACACGGGTGTACCGTTGGTAATGTATAGTGATGGACTGCAAAATTATGCAAACTTTTATTTTTTTTCAAACGATCCTCCTTTTCATTTGTCAGCAACCCATCAGGATATTATAATAATTTACTTCCATTTTTAAACATCAAAATTAAATCGAGTCGAGTGTATCAGAACAAGCATCAAAAATAAAGTAAGGATTTTGAATAAAATATGCAATAATAGTATTAAAATTATAATTTTACAAATTAAACCCACTTAATTTTAATTTTCTATTTTGTAAGACCAGAAATATATATTGAAATTTTTTTTGAAAAAAAAAAAAATACTGCTTGAAGTTTCCATTTAAAACTACATAACGTTGGTTGGTAGACATATATTTTCAGGCTTGTGTGCTTGGTCAGAGACCCGATTATATAAACACAACATACACACGCAACACACATTTTTCTCCTTCACGATCCAGTTTATGTTGGTGGCTAATGACAGGAAAATAACAAGTTTTAAGAAAATAATATAATTTGAATATTTCTTTATTAATTTTTAAAATTTTAAATTGCATTTTTTTATACCAGAGGACGAAACTATTTTTTAAGTATCAATTATTAATAAAATAACCTCAGGAAATTTTCTTGTCACATTTGTTTTAATTTCTTATTTTTGTTTTATGAATTTTAAAAATATTTTCTTCCTAGTGAAGCATACTTTCACAGAAATTAGAAGTTTAAAACTAATGCATTAAAGTCTTTGCTATGGGACTGAGAAACTCAACTAATAAGGCCAGAGAATTCCTCTATGACGTCATAATATAAGTCAACCTCGGGTTGTTGGTTGTTCCCTGAAGTTCGAAACCTGAAAAATATGATCGGGTTCGCGTGTGTGTTGGTTTCGTATTTCTTTTCTCAATCCAAACCGGACGAATAGCGTGACGTTATGGAGAGCTCTTGCAGCCTTAAAATTGAGTAGTAAAGAAGTAGTAGTCCATAAATAAAAAAAGGTTATGTTTTGAAGTACTGATTATCCCTCTTAAGAGTAAGATGGAGTATGAACATCTAGTTTTTTAGTTCCGTAATATTTATTGTTCCGATATTTTGTAGGAATGTGAGGGTAATCATCTTTAACAGATGATATGAGTGTCAAGACATTAAAAAAGTTTACTTTGAAAAAATTAACAAAAAAATAATTTACTTAAATTTCTCAATAACCCTCCAGAATCAATCAACAAATCAAGCAACTCGCCAAAGAGAAACGTATGCTTACCGATACGACCCAGGACGAGGTCACCAGGAGCCTTGCCGATCACGCCAAGGAGGTCCATCGAGGACCTTGATAAATACCGAGGACCTTAAATAATTAGTTATTTTTATGTTCATGCTTTTTGAAAATAATCCTTTCTCTCTTTTTTTGCAAAGAAATATACTATACTTTCAGAGAAGTTAATACTTCAAAACTAATGCGTTAATGTCTATGGGACTGACCAGGGCCAGCTCAACTAATATGGTAAGAGAGTCTTTCCATGACGTCACGCTGTCCGCCAAGTTATGTTGACGCCTGTTCCGAAAGAGAGGGGAACGAAATCTGAAAAATATGGTCAGCTTTGCGCTAATTTGTTTCGTACTTTTTCTTCGAAAACGTCCACAATCCAAATCGGACGAATAGCTTGACGTCACGAAGAGCTCCATTGACCTTAAAATTGAGTAGTAGAGAAGTAGTTTTGTAAAAATAACTAAAAAAACCCTCGTCTTGAACTACTGATCATCCCCCTTAAATTTCTCAATAACCCAGGATCAACCAACAAAGCAAGCAACTCGCCAAAGAAAAACGCATGCTCACCGACACGACCCAGGACGAGGTCACCAGGAGCCTTGCCGATCGCGCCAAGCAGGTCTTCGACTGCCAGAAGGACCTGGAAAGGTCCATCGAGGACCTTGCAGCTGAAACTAGGAAGCTGCAGGTGGAGAAGAAGCGGCTGGAGAACACCTTGAATGAGTTGCAGCTGAGTCTGATTGTGGCCCAGGAGAGCTTGGACCTCAGGGATCAGAGGATAGCGTCGGATAGAGTGCAGGACAGGTTGCAGAGTGAACTGAACAGAGTAAGATTCTTTAGCTTTCTGGTGAGAGTTAGACTCCCCTTTCTTTTTCACCAGTTTTTCTTGCAATAAATATAAATAGAATTTGATTTTAATGAATTAATTTTTTTAATGATATTTTACTATTTTTCCGATTGTAAATAATTTTAATATTAGTACTTATATATTAACATAATTCTGATTTCCCAAACAAACATATATTACGTTCAGAAATTAGTTTTAAATTCATGCAGAGAAAACAAACCTTGCACTTTTGCCTGTTTCCAGACAGACAGATGAACGAACCCGTCACCGACTGTTAGTTTTTTAGCAACATACATACATATTTTTTGAATTTATATAAATTTTAAAGCATAGAGGATTAGAGGAGTCATTTATAATCATCTGCTAAATTAAAAATATATTCAATGTAATTATAAATGGACTTCTCGAAGTAAAATTTTTGGTGTAGAAAATCGTTTTAGAAATTTTTATTTTAAAATTAGTTCAAAATTGACACTGATTTTATTACTATGTAGTAAGTTAAATATTTCTTTGAATTATCTCTGCATTCAAAATACAAACTATAACAAACAGTTAAAACTTTAAAATTTCAAATTATCTTTATCTTCTTTTGGCATGATAGCCCAGTATGGTCTCTAAATCGTCTTCGTTTTACAAAAATGATAGCATGTTCTTTTGATTTAAAATTAGAAATTCTTTTAAAATTTTGAATTTGCTTTTACAGGAAACCGAAATGATCCGAACATATCAAGATTTAACTAAAATGATCCTATCTGAGCTGAATACACAGATCAGGTGAGTAATTTCGTGCTCTACAAACTTTTTAACGTGATAAATTATTTTTTAAAATGGTAATTTTTTGTCCTTTTCTAGTGCACTGTTATTTTTTCTTAACTGCTAGTTTTTAAATAGCTTACTCAGACATAAACCGGAATTATGTTTCTAACGTAATTACACGTAAGGCATCTTCTAAAACTAATCACTTCATCGTATTTGTTACTTTTTTTTCAGGAGGAATGAGGAGTCGAAAAATGAGCTGGAGAGGGATTGGAGTGACAAGTGGGAAGCTTACAACATCGATACTATATGTGCCCACATGCAGAATACTTCGTCCGAACAGATCGCATTCTACACGGGGCCCCAGAGGATTCCCAATAAGTTAGCACTTGATATTTTTCCTCTTAAAATTATTTAAAAATGTAGGGGAAGGTGGGTTACCTTGGACCTATTATGACTTTTCAATTTTTATTTTCTTAATTACTTGCAAAAAGTGAATAAAAATATTTTTACTGAATACTTTATGTTGTTATATACGACATATATTTATTTTAACATGTTATTTAAGGGGTCTAAGCAGTCTTAAAAATGTGCAAAGAAGGCACTACAAAGCATAATTTGATCTTTCATGTCATTTTTGAACTACTCAATGTATAAGTATATTTTTTTAATATGTAATTCTACAAGATTTATTTATTATAAAACAAGTTTTAAAATTTATGAAACTTTAACCAAAACTAAAATAAATGATATTAAACATGAAGCTATTTGAACACAGTGTGATTAGTCTTGCGCGGCAAATTGTGAGGTAAAAATTGAAAAAATGACCAAGAAAATGGATTTATATTGTACAAATATGTACAAACAAAGACTTATACCTAAATCTTCAGCTCAATTTTAATTAGAAATTATTTTAAAAATAATTTAAAATCAAAATTTTTAAAATTTTATTAATTTTTTTAGAAAAAAGTTCTTAAAATAATTTCTAATTAAAATTGAGCTGAGAATTTAGGTATAAGTCCTAGTTTGTACATATTTGTACAATATAAAGTCATTTTCTTGGTCATTTTTTCAATTTTGACCTCACAATTTGCCGCGCAAGCCTAATCACACTGTGTTCAAATAGCTCCATGTTTAATATCATTTATTTTAGTTTTGGCTAAAGTTTCATAAATTTTAAAACTTGTGTTATAATAAATAAATCATGTAGAATTACACATAAAAAAATTATACTTATACATTGAGTAGTTCAAAAATGACATGAAAGATCAAACCTTGCTTTGTAGTTTCTTCTTTGCACATTTTTAAGACTCCTTAGACCCCTTAAATGATTTCAACTATTAAAAAAATAAATACAGAAAATTGTAATTAGGACCAAGGTCCAACCGGTAGTGTACCTTGGACCACTTATTAACAGGTAGAGAGACTCGATTTACAGTCCGAAAACCAATATTTATTAGCCACATAAAATTCAAATATACATTTTACAACCTACTCTTATTTCTAGCCAAGGTTGTAGTAATTGGTTATGTTAGGTCACTTGGCTCAGTAAGGGGTTTTATTGCCTTAGGTTTTTTGGCTTTTTCAGCTGCAATGCAATCTTTCTCGGGTGTATTCATTAAAATGCAGCATAAAATTAAACTGTTATTTCATGCCATAGAAAAACATTTGGCTATCTTTCTGTCTTAAATTTGAAAAAAAAAACAACTCAAATATTTCCCCCTATGTTTATTCAACTAGGCCTAAACGTAAAAGGATGTTCTGCTTAGATATTTATTATAAAAAATATCTTTTTAGATGAGCATGCAATAATTATTTTCTATATTATATCAATATGGTTAAAATTTTATAGGCTTCCATAAATCTAAATAATTAACTACAAAAAAAATTCTTTATCACATCATATCAAAATTTCTTACAAATTTCCATTTTTCTAGATTTTACAAATCAGGGTTGCATATTAATAGCTTAAAATACTTAATTTTTCAAAGGAAAGAATTTACTTGAATTTTAAAAAGGGTTTTCAGTAATCTGAAGCACATAAGACCTACAGTAGTGTACCTTGGACCAGTCCAAGGTACACCACTTGTATTAGGTTCGAGGTACACCACTTGGATATTAAAAACAAAATAGTTAATCACCAAGTTAAGGTTAGACTTAACTTAATTTCAAGCACACTGTTTTATAGCTAAAACTTTGCTTTATATTGCATAACCATCGTTTCTGAATAAACACTACATGTTTGAGTAAAAAATTACGCTAAAGAATCTGACAAAAATTTACTTTTGAACTGTGAATTTAGTTTTTCGAAACCTCTTTAATAAATTGACCTTTTAAACAAACAGATAGAACTTCACTGAGATCCCTGGTAGCAAATACTTAAACTGCATGTGGTGGTGTTTCAATATCTAAGCTAATCGAGCTAGAATCAGCATAGGTTCGAGGTACACATACGTCCAAGGTACACTACTTACCCCTATACTTTTCAAGAGAGCACGTTTATTGATTTTTTTTTATCTATATACATAAAAGGCGACTTCTGTTTGTATAGGATGCGAAATCTTAAGAACCACGCAACAGATCGTCACGAAATTGGGCACAAAAATTCATCTCATCTCCGGAACAAACATAGGCTAAGAATTTTTCGAATCAGACCATTCCTTCTATCGTTTTCGAAAGTTTAAAGGGAAAAAATACACCACTTTCGCTCAAATCGGATCATTTTTTCCTTTTCGTGATGTCATTCAGCAGAAGAAATTAAATAAAACTTTTTACGAAAATAATTCAAATTGAAAATGTTTATTTTGTTCTGTTGCTAAATTCATAATTTTAAAAATAATTGATACATTTCAAGCGACGTAATCCAACCAGTCTCCTTTTTAGACTTTATCGGTGAATTTTATAACGTTTTTAAAATTTTGAATTTTTAAGTTAATATAGGTAGCGGGATTCTGTACTTTATAACGAACGGTAGCAGCATACATAAGTTTAATATTCTATAACGGATTAAATGATAGATGAATTAAACTGACCTATATAAAAAATGCAAATCATTTGCTGTTTGCTGGATTAGCTTATTTTTAACTTGAGCTTCTTATAAAAGGTACTTTTTAAAAATTAATATTAATCATTACTATATCCAAGATGGGTAATTAAATGGAAAATTACTGGGTAATCTTCATATCTTTTGTAACTCAAATCAAAGAAAAAAAATAGTTAAATTAGCTATTAAATTATTTTTTCACCTCTACCCGTGCAACGTCTGGTATAACAGCTCTTATCATTCAACTAATTTTAGAATCTTATTAGTAGTAGACATGAGATGAAATCTTACTTTGACTACAAATACGTAGGAAATGTAATGTATACAATATTCAAATAATCTATATATTAAGATGTTTTTTAATATGAAAAAACAACAACAACATATGTCCATGCAATTTATTTCAAAACTGGCTCTTCTTCGCGATCATAAACTCTTTGCAAGTAACAACAAACACAGTTATATGTATGTTACAAAAAAGTAGCAAAACCAGACTTGGTTAATGTTTTAGGCTGACAATATTTAAATATAGACATCGTACCAATTACAACCACCATTAATTACAAATAAAGTACCAATCACCGTTGTATAACAAATCAAGGTCCTATTTTTTTAAAACTAAAAATGTGCAATTTATCTGTTGCAAATTATAAACTTTTAGAATTTTCAATATTACTATTTTACATTAGAATAAATTTTGCAATTAAATTAAATGTTTATACACATGTTAAAAAATTTATGAAAAATTATTTTTAATTTTCATTTAAATAAAATTTTGAGTAGCACAGATCCACTTATACGAAAATAGTTACCTTGCCTTATTAGCGCAGGCTCTGACAATATAACCATCAGGTACAAATATTATGTTGGATTTTCAAAATCCATTCACTTCTTAACTTTCTGTTGAATGATTTGACGAAGGACTTTAATGGTTAACAGAGCGTTGCTCTTTTCAAAGTTCTCCCAAGCCGGCGAGGAGATGACTTCCTCGTTGTATCGTACGAAATCCACGGCACACGACATCAACTGCTCGTCCGAGTGTCTGTCCGCCAAGTCGAGGGCATCACACACGTTGTCCGCTGTCATGCCGACCATCAGGACTTGGGCACACTCCCGCTTCAAGGGGAGCACGGCGTACTTGTCTGCCGCGTAGTACAGTGCCGAGGCCTGTTCCCACCGCAGGTCTTCCAAGGAGTCGCTGTACAGGTAGACCAACAACCGGTCCATGGTCTCGCTGTCGACGTCGTCGATTTCCACGACCCCCGAACGTCCCTCGACTGTTTGGTCTCTCTCGAACATGGCCTCGAAAACACGAGATCGGGTGGCGAGAATGTTTTTGTGTGCCGAGAGTGACGTGTCCTCCGTGCTGAGGGTCACATCGCAGAACGCTTTCTTCTTGTACAGCTGCAAGAGGTCTCTGCTAAGCGTGTTAGAAGAGCTAAGGCCCACTGAATCAAGGGGTTCCGGATTTACCACGTCCACTGCGATCAAAGATTTAAATTCAATAAGGAGATTGCCGTCCCTGCATTTTTCAGGGTGAATTGCTACGTTCCATTCCCAACCGACCGCAGGGTAGGTATAGTTACTGGAGATGACTTGTCCGCTTCCATCGCTGATGTAAATGTGGCAGTTTATGAAGGTTGACCACTTCCCGTAATCGGGAAGTAACTCTATCCGGAAACGGTAGATGCTCGCTTCGGTGGTTTTCTTGCAACGAAACATGGTGAGCAGAACTTTTTCTTGCTTACGCAACGATCGTATAATAGAATTTGAATCGAGGCTCAAACCTTTGATAACCCAGCTAAAGTTCACTTCGTGCAAGGCAGTTAGAAGAAAACACCGCCCAGGCTTCAACTTTTGCAGCCAAATCCTACAGCAAAGCGTCAGCGTAGACTGGAAAAGGAACGAATCACTAGTTTCACCAAAAATCTTATTTTTTTCGATTTTATAAGAACAACAGTAATTGATACGGTCTTTACAAATTTCGTTTCTCAATTTAATTTCACCGGAAGCCGTCAAAACGGACATTTCGTACTTGTAGTCTTTCTCTTTCATCTCCCTTTCGAAGCTGGTCAGTGCAAATTCAAGATGCGAATTACTAGGAAATAAACGAAATCTCCACCACGCAAAATCTAGTTTCCGTTTTCCAAACGGGTGATATGATGATTTCCTTTGTTGAAGAATATTTACTAAAGTTCTCGATCTTCCACGTCATCGTAAAACATTTTGTTTCACAATCACAAGACATTGTTATAAAATTTGAAAACCTAATGCCGAAAGAAATGACTTTAAAGTACTATACTTTGACTGATTCGCTCATTTTCATACAACTGTCATACAACGCTTTTCTCATTGAGACGGCCTTGACTGGACGCGAAACGGGACTTTCCCCTCCTCATAGAGTTAAAAAGAAGATAGGGATGCTGCCGGGCGTAAACCGGTTTGCCAAGTGAAGTCATTGATCGCCTTCTAGTAAGCCCAAACAAACGGTCTTGACAACCTATTACAGTAAAACTCACAATAAGTTTGCAGCACGTCTACGGAAAAAAGAGTATATAGTTCTCATTTCCGAGTGCGAGAATCGAATAAAAAAAGGTATTTCACACTCAATAAACCACTTTATTCGTAATTTCAAGACATATTAGTTTTTTTCAGTAAGAGTGTAATATTATTTATTTTTTCTTTCAATTTTGACGTAACAAGGCGCACGAATATCAGAGTATCTCACAGGGGCAGCCAAGCAGAGCAGCCGAAATTTCGTCGCCTGCTCTGATTGGATAGTGAGGTTTATTTACTCACAACGTTTCCTCCACGGATGCTCGCGCAACTACATACTTAATCTGGGGTTGACTGTAGGCACTATTCAGAAGTGGCGATGTGCTTACTTATTCGACGCGTCCGACTTTTTTAATTTCTAAACTGATATTTCAACGCATTTTTCTTGTTTGCGAAGGGAACTATTACCATCTTGTATAAGTTCAGATATCTTACAACAGCTTGCGACTGCAATTCACGTTTTTTTAAGGTTCATAGGAGTCTTAAAAATGTGCAGAGAAGGTACTACAAAGTAGAGTTTGATCTTTCATGTCATTTTTTAACTACTCAATAAATGGGTATAATTTTTTTATATGTAATTCTACAGGATTTATTTATTATAAAACAAGTTTTAAAATTTACGAAACTTTAGCCAAAACTAAAATAAATGATATTAAACATGAAGCTATTTGAACACATTGTGATTAGGCTTGCGCGGCAAATTGTGAGGTCAAAATTGAAAAAATGACCAAGAAAATGATTTTATATTGTACAAATATGTACAAACTAAGACTTATACCTAAATTCTCAGCTCAATTTTAATTAGAAAATATTTTAAGAACTTTTTTCTAAAAAAATTAATACAAATTTTAAAACTTTGATTAAAATTTTTTTTAAAAATAATTTCTAATTAAAATTGAGCTGATAATTCAGGTATAAGTCTTTGTTTGTACATATTTGTACAATATAAAATCATTTTCTTGGTCATTTTATATTGACCTCACAATTTGCCGCGCAAGCCTAATCACAATGTGTTCAAATAGCTTCATGCTTAATATCATTTATTTTAGTTTTGGCTAAAGTTTCATAAATTTTAAAACTTGTTTTATAATAAATCCTGTAAAATTACATATTTAAAAATTATACTCATTTATTGAGTAGTTAAAAAATAACATGAAAGATCAAACTATGCTTTGTAGTATCTTCTTTGCACATTTTTAAGACTCCTGTGACCCCTTAACCAACATATTTCAACCCTCTAATGCCTACTGTTGCCATATGGCGACAAGTAATATAAACCACTTTATTCTATTAAAGTAGAGCTCCCACTCGACTAAGCTGTGTTTTTCATCCATTACATTCCATTTCAAAGTTTTAGTTACTAATAATCCTCATAGATGACAGAAGTAAAAGAGTATTCAAAATTAAAGCGTGAAGTTATTAACTGTTCTGAAATTACGTCTTTGGCAGTATTCAAAGTATAATAATATTAATACCAAATTACAAATCAATTGTTTTGAAAAAATAATCATAGTTCAAGGGGTTTATTTCAAAATATATTTAGTAGTTTTCTAATCATTCTTATCAAAATTGGAATTTTGCAGCCGGTTTTCTGCCATATGGCAAATATTTAAAAAAGGGAAAATATTTGAATTCCAATGCAGTTAATATTTTTTCAGTATTTTCTCATAATGTATGAGTATTAAAGGTACAGCTGTGGAAATAAAAAAGTACCCACTTGAGGTTATTTCATCCGTTAGTCACCCTATAGAATCGGACCTTTTTGAGATTGTGTACAATTAACATTCTGAGTTAATTGCACGATACAAAATTTGCATAAGGGGCCGTCTTCATATTAAAAATATTACGATCTTTGAAATTTCCAATAGCAACACCCAATTTTAATAACTTAGAAATGTTAAGCACTCTTGAAAACCCTTAAATCTAAGTTTTTGTTACATTTGGATGAATATTTGACGAGTTATTCCATCGAATCACTTGTGGACCTTTTGGGGACCAACTCTAAAATGGCAAGCAAGCATGCATGCAAAGCCGTCTTTATTTATCAATTACACACGTAATCTTATACACAGTCCCCTAAAGGGTAATTATAAAGTATTTTGTGATTTACTCAGCAAATTATGAATAAACATTTTTAAAAATTGGGATTTTGCTTAAACTTCTTGTCTTAAATTTATTTCTTTAAAAATATTAAGGGGTTTCTATTCATATTTTTTTTTTAAAAATCAATATAATAATTATTTAAAAATATAAAAATTGTTTTAAATACCCCAATATTGAATGCATTTTGTTTGGGTTATTATAATTTCTCTTCAGTAAAAAATTCGTTTCATTATCTTAATTATTTATAGATCGGGATAGTTTTTTATGTGCAACTCATTTAACATTATGGGACCTAAACTTTGCACGTCTCTAACTCCTCGAATAATGCTTAAAAACTAACAAAATTTGGCATTTCGTATTAACATAGGTCAGAGATTTGAAATATGGATTCAAAAAGGAGTGTTGCTATTGGAAATTTTAAAGTTAGTAACATTTTTAATATGAAGATGGCCCCTAATGCAAATTTTGTGTCATGCAATTAACTCAGAATGTTAATTGTTCACCATCTCAAAAAGGTTCGAATCTATAGGGTGACTAACGGATGAAATAACCTCAAGTGGGTACTTTTTTATTTCCACAGCTGTACATATATTCCAACTTGTGTGCTTGTTCAGAGAACCGCTTATAAGCTTTCGTCAAGTGGAACAGAAACATAAAGAATTTTTCCAGTCACAAAGAAAGGAATTACACAAAGACAAATAACAATATTTATTGACTGTCACAAACATCCATGCCTGACCGGGATTCGAACCCGACCCCAGCAGCTCCAAAGGCCAGCGTTCTAACGATTGAGCCACCTAGGCGGCACTTCTTCACTTTTTTCTCGCCAAACATCTCCCATCTTCTTCTTAACTCTATAGACTTTCAACTTCTTATCATTAGTTCTCAATTTCTCATTGTGCGCATACATATTCTGATAAGCAGATCAGTCGCCTAATCGCGCCGGAGCACAGTGCGGCGTGCAATGGACAAAAACCGAAAAAGTTACTTTTTATTTGAGTAGTTTGGTGATTAGATTATTGAGCTAAGATAGTTTCGTAAAACGGTATTTTTAAACCCAAATTAATCAAAATAAAAGCGTTAGAATCACAATTTTATGGAGCTGTAAGAAAAATAGTGTTAATAAAATTAATATAGTTCGTTCATTTTTAAGGATATGTGAATGTATTTATTGGTTGAAATATATACATTAAAATATGAAGTTTTCTCTCAGTGCATATAGCAAATTTATATTTATGCAATTTGTATACTTGAAAATGAAGTTTCAAACCCCATTACCATTTTTCATCTTTAAATGACTTACAAAAAATCCGCCACGTAGCCGCCCCTGGTGAATTGAAAATCCCGTTTATTTCTATACAAATTTTCTTTAATAAATAATTCGAACAATCAACAGCATGGCAAGAATTTGGCATTAAAAAAATTACAACTTAAATATTCTTAGAAAACTCACTTTCGAATACCTGAACAAAAGTAATTCGAGAAAAATGAAAGCAAGCCGGCCACCAATACAACCTTCCGTGACATGATTTGCAGATGGTCGATGGCAGATGCGATTTATTGCTCAAAATAAGCGCACTTCCTTGTGATAGGGCTCAATTGTCTGTTAGCTTCGTGATCCTAAACTCTCTGCAAATAAAGGCACAAACGGTTATTTCACTTAAAAAAAAGATAGCAAAACCAGACTAAATGAATGTGTTTGGAGGCTGATAATATTTCAATAGACCCGAAAATCCAGTACCAATCTCAACCACCATTATTACATTTGAATCTCCCATTTTATGAAGGGGCTGGGGAGCCCAGTCGGTTAGGCACTCGCCTGGCATGCGAAAAGTCCTAGGTTCGGGCATCGCCAAAATAACTGCCGACCTATAAATGGCCCGTGCAGCCAAAAAGGCTACGACGAATAATACCCCGTGTAGGGGAGTGCACGTTAAATATGCATGAAAGTCCTAACGCTGCGTACGATGTCGCCCTTAACGGTTGCGTTGGGTGCCTATTCAGGTGTTGGCTCGTCACTTGACTGTGGTTCTAAAATACGACGCCCGTCGCTAATAAGCCCTCGTGTAGCTCTAGTGCGACGATAATTGAAACCTCCCTCCCAACTTTATGATTTGCAGATGGTCTTCACCCCAAGAATGGGTCGAGTTCACCCGCCACCGATTATTCGCCGCCCGAGACGAGCTCCGGTCCTCCGCGGTTCTCAGAGACAAGATCAACTCCCACCTGCTGAATGGATACAAGGATTTGCGACACCAGGCTGACACTGTCGAGTCTCTCTTGGGGCAGAGAGTCAATGAAACCAACGACAGTCTCTACAGGCTGAGAAAGCACTTGCAGCTGGTGAGTTGTTTGTTAGGGTTGTTATCCTTCAGAAATTAAGCAATGTAGATTACCTCTAAAGGTTCCATTTTCCTACTTTAAAATACTTCCAAAGTGATATTGGCCTACGAATTGTCAGTATTGAGTTTTTTTAATGATAATAATTTGAAGCTTAAATGAAGTTGGCCCATTAAATTGGATTTTTTGTTATTGTATATGCTTTAAAAATGTGAAATCTATGAATGTAGTACAAAAATCCTTTTAATCAAAAGCTTGAATTGTACAGCTTTCAACCCCAACTGAGAATAAAAAAAACCTACCTATCTAAAAGTCTTTATTACCGTTCAGTAAAGACAGTAAAATTTGGATTTAGGTTAATATAGGGACCCCAGTACCTTATACCGCCCTACTTGAAGTTCATTTTTAAACAACAGTTTTCGGAAATAGAAGAGGTTAATTCGTATTTCCCGAGAGACTGCAACGTGTTGAAGAACTCATCATCTTCATTTTCTTTAGGTTATAGGAGACATCGCTGAAGCGGAGAAGACCATCCAGTTCTTGAAGAAGGAGATCTTGGAGAAGGAAGCTCCTCTCAAGAAAGTTCAGACTCGCCTCCATATGAGAAACGAGAGACCCAATGTGGAATTGTGTGAGGACAAAGCGCAACGCGGGTAAGTCAATTTCAGACAATACATTTCGATTGACACATATTAAAAGTTGGTTGGTTTTTTTAATCACTCAACTCTTTAGAAGTAATGTCGTGGGTTGGACTCCTTTTTTGTTTTTAATGGTTTGCATCGATGTTTTCTTGTTTATTTATTGTGCTTTAAAACTTTCAAATCTGTTAAGCGTTTATTTAGGATTGATTAAGAGTGAAAAAAAAGGATTAAGTTTATTTATTGGTCCATAGGTCATAGTATTATGCTGGATGTGTTTATTGGAAAAAATATTTGGTAAAAGTGTCAATGATAAAAGTTTATTACATTTTTCCAAACCACTAGATTTCACAAATTCATGCTAAGGTTTGTGGGGTGGTCAGCACAAATACCCGATGCTAGCCTTTACGACAGAGCAGAGAAATTACTTTGTTGCAGACCGTTCAGTAGTAGACTTGAATGCAAGAGGTTTCGGGATTAAAACAGGGTATGCCCTCATCCTTTCCATTAGTGACCCGGACGTGGCGCTGTCTAATTGCCAACATCTGATATCCTTTGCGCAACCACAAGAAATTTGAGATTCAAAGCAGGCAGCAAAGTCCTAGTAATGAGTATCGCATCAGATAGCAGCATTTGTGGCGTTCAGCACAAATACCCAATACTTTATATGAGCCATCGAATGTATTTATATGAAACATCAAACCCTCCTTCATTGGATGGTTTGCGAAATCCCCAATGAACCCTGCAATTCTGCTTCTGTCTGGGAGAAAATCCCCAAGAGGGAAAAATTGATGAGTTTGCTCTTTAATCCTTGGATTCGATGGCTCAGGTAAACGTGTCTTTCGCAGACGGTTTTGGGTTTGAATGCAATATGGGATAAAAACCGGATATGCCCGTACTTCAGCATGTTCGAAGATTAGTTGTATTTCTCAGAAATTATTACATTATAGAATATTAATAATATTATCTTTGCATATATACTGATCATATATAAATTAATTAGAAAAAGACGAGAATACTGTAAAGTAAGGTTGTAATTCTTTTCAGACTTATTTTGGAGAGTCGACAATTGGCTGCAACCATCCAGGTATTACAGGAACAGTTGGCCAGGGCACAGGCTTCCTTGGCCAACCTCCAGACCACTCGTAGGGAACTCGAAAGAGAGATCGCCGTCAAGGAGAATACTGTGACTGTGGACAAAGGCAGGGTACAGTCTGTACGGAAGAGGTTCCCAGCACAACACAAGCTGATGGGGTACTAGGAACAAATTGAATAGACCTACACTAAAATTGACTTAATTTCGACTAAAATTAACTGATGTCTAAGAGGATGGTGATGTGTGTTATTGAAAATATGTTTGCATAATTTGATTTGATAAATTTGTTTGTAGTAAGTGGATTTGATTATTGTATAAATAAATTTTGTTGGACTCAAATGATAATTATGTCTTTTTGTCTGATAAAAATTTGTTTGTAGTTAGTGGCTTGGATTATTGTAGTATGATATTGTAATTAATAAATTTTGTTGGACTCAAATGATAATTATGTCTGTGTATTAAATGTCCGATTGATTGTAAAGTGGTCTGTGAAGAGGTTCTGAATGGTTGTAAAGAGGTACTCAGAGTGTTAAAAAGATAGTTTTAGATGATGATTGGGGTAGAATTGGTGATGTCAATTTGGTGTTGCATTTAGATTATAAAATTATCATGGCATGTGTGCATTGAATTAGTAATTGAAATTAATTCATTCAACTTCAAATGAAGCACCCACCTTTCTAGTTAAATGATTACTAACATAATGTATTAGCTCCTAAGTTTTACACGCCATTTTGTCTTGACTGTACAGGATTCCGGCACAATAGTAAATATACATTGAGTTTACTAGTAGTAAATTAAGGTATTTTTGTAGTTAAAGAAAGAGTTAAGAAAACTCGTGGTAATACCGCAATGTTATGTATTGGGATGTTATAGTGTTTTGAACATTAATAAATATGGTTTTTAAAATGATGACGAAGGCTTTCTTTTCTCTCTGTGTGTTTTGTAATACGGTGGACACAATATAGCCAATTGTTTTTGATAGAAAAATTAAAACGACTACTGCAGACTGTCCTAGTTGCTTTTTTAGTGTCATAAAGACAGATGTAAAATATATTTAGGTATTTTTTTTAGGGTTTTCCCTATTTGCAATACATTATTCTATCCAAAAAAATACTTAAAAAATCTATGGTATTGTTAAATGACGCTGCGTCAGAGAAAGTATTTTTTTCCAAGACAAAAAGCGTCGGATGAGCCTTCAGAATTTAAGGGAAAGATTATTGATTTCTGCTTAATGGTTTTCTTTTTATGAGCATTTTTCAGAAACGCTTAATATCAGTTACTAAAACTTTACTTTTCCTTTGTGTTTCCTGAAATATAAGGTTTTTCAACAGTTAGGAGTATTTTTATCAGGAACTGTAAAAGATATCAACGTATTTTGCTTTGTTATTCCTTCCCCATTAATAGCTCTTTGATTTATTTTCAATATCTTTGCTAAAAAAATTATAGAACTTTAAATCTGATTTTTAGTGTTTTTCAATAAATAGTTTTCAATATATCACTGTAAAAGTATTTTTTAATATTTTGAAATATCCTCAGTTAAACAAAGAGCTTTATGTAAGGAACAAAATATAAAAAGTTTATTGTGATATTTCATAGATTTCATGAGAAAAATGTTTCTAAAGAAAGGTAAATTAACATGGGGGGAATAAAACCATCCGGCTCCCCTTAAATGGGATAGAAGAAATCTCGGGTAAGGAAATAGTTACAAAAACTCAATCAAGATGGCGCTACCAATGCGATGAAGCGTTCGTACACTGCTGTATTGTATGTTATTTTTGTTAGCTCAGCATTTTACCAGTTATCAAAATAAATATATTGAGCTTTACTAGTTAGATGAACGACTAGTAACTGCTTAATATATTACTGTGATCACAATAAAACATGTATTATAAATCAAAAACTCAAAAAAGTATTGAAATTTATTGCTCCCCACTTTATACTTTTTTCTTTACAGTACTAACTTTGTTTCCCAAAGTTTCCAAACATTTGAGAAATATTTTTCACATAAAAAGCCCTTTTATTTTAACTTTTCATTAGATGTTCCCCTACCATTCAATTCTTTAAACTGAATTTATTTAACTGTTTGCAATATTTGGTTCTTAATACCCGTTCTTAAAATGCTAAAACTTCAATAATTCTTTATGGAAAGACATCTTTTAAACGTACATCAAAGTATAATGAATAGATTAAGGGATGGAATAGCAAAAATATTTGGCAGATTTTTTTAAAAAAAATATTAAAATTTGTATTTAAATAACTAAAATATTTTGTATTCCCAAACTATGCTTCGATTTAAAAATTCAATAATTAAATATATTAGGAAAGATTCAATAGCGTTCATAAAAAATTTCACAGAAAAAAATTAATTTGAAGTGGAAGAAAGTTTTTTTTTTTAAAATATGCATCAATTTTTGTAAAAACAATTAATAACTCAAAATATAATTTTTTTTAAAGCTTTTATCTATAAAATTTCCATTTTTGAAAATTTTACACATTTTTTCCAAAAAAAATATTCATACCAAGCTCAATTTAAAGAAAAATACATTCTGGGGACCGAGTACCCTTAATGGTCTCAACTTTATTCAATTTAAGCTTGCTTATAACAATTCTTTTCGGCACAAAAAAAAAAAAAAAACAGAACAAAAAACATGCACTTAATGAGCCAAATTGCTGTTTTTACGGCGATTTTACAATCGAAATATCCTGTTAATATTACCCCCAATTTGTAATTTAAAGTTTAAAAAAAAATGGTTTGTAATAAAAATGTTACAAAGGTAATTTCTTTTTTGCATTTCCAGGATTAAAGGTATGTTGTAAGTGCAGCGTCATACCAACTCGACCAGTGAACCTCTGTAGACTGGAGCCTATAGAAATAATCTTGTTGACTTTAACTCATTCACTAGGTAACGTTTTTGAGAGCAAGCTTTGGAGAAAACTGTAAATGATTTCAGGACTGTAAGGGTTTGTGCAGCCTAAAAGTCCGATAAATAATATCCAAGTTATATAAGCTCCTAACTCCCTACTTAAAGTACGATGTCACTATTAAACTTGCGTTGGGTGCCTACTGCGGTGTCGGTTCATCACTTAAATAATGTAATATTTTGTGGCTGCATGTTTCTAGTTTCCGTTAGGAGCTTTAACCCAGTCAATTACTCCCCGTTATTTGGAGCCCTGGTCAGGTGACGACCGTCACTTGATGTGACGCCAATAGCCCTCGCAGCTCTAGTGCGAAGATAATTCGACTCAACTCTGATAGCAGCAGACTTCCATTTGGATTGGTAAATCATAAGCGCCTACTCTAGTACGATACAACGAAAGCAACCAAACTTGAAAAATACATTTCTATGTAATTTCCATAACATATTACTGCTTCACAGTGGCCGAGTCATATGCAAATTTTACCTAACCTACTGCGCCACTGTTTCTGAGATAGCCAGTAATTGATGAGAGAAGAAAGGGGTAAATAGTTATAAAAGTAAGTTAAGCTTTTGGACAGGCCATATAAACACATTACCTGGCATGTTCTAGATGCGGGTAAACGTAAGCCATGCCCCAACTCCTACATTCCCATATAAGACTGCATTTAATGACACCAGGGTCGACCGAGATTGTATTGTTTTTACATGGCAATACAAGGACAAGTCTTTCGGAACATGGCATCTCGTCAAGTTACCATGATTTCTCGATTTCTAAGATTCTAAGCTACCCAAATTTGTTCCTGGACTTCTTGGTTTTATCGAGGTGTAGCTGAGCTGCACCATCTGGGATGAGTGACAACCCTGATTTGTGAAATTTACAAGCCGGACTTTACTTGTTCATAAGGTAATGTAGCCATTTCCATTCTTGTTTGTGTTAAGGCTTGGCTACCAATCTTGTAAGTCGTAATTTTTAACCTTTTACGCGTAGTATTTGAAAAACAAAATATTAATTGAAGATTAATAAGATCAATTGATTAAGTGAGGGTTTCTAGAAAATTATTTTCTGGCTGTAAGCAAGTAGCTCAGTATTAAACGCAGGAACTGTTCTGTTAGTTCTTAACTAACAATCGCTAGTATTTAAAATTATGTATTATGAAACATTAAGTACTTGCATTCAGATTCCCTCATTAAGCCTAAATCTAAAATGAAGAAATTTATTTAATAGTTTGTTGGGTAGTTACACTGATACGAGTCTATCGTAAAATTTCAATGGGTTTAATGTTGGTAATCTTGTTTTGCAGGTACAGACTACTTATTGCTAGTTGCTGACTTAACTGCTTCCTTTGTCCTTTCCTAGCCTTTATTCTGCATTGAGTACGTTCTTGGTAAGCAAAATGCAATGAATTGCTTCCTATAATATTTGTATGTCCTAGACTTAATAGTCTCGTTTCAAATGCGGATAAACTGGATATTTATCCGTTATTTATTTGAACAGCGCTACAATTTAATGAAGCAAAATATTGATCTAATTCCTAATTTTGTTTAACTTTATTTATTGGAATATTGTTTTATTTTGTCTTTTAGAATAGTGTTTTTTTAAACATGTTTAAATAAAAAAAATAACGTCATCTAGAAAGAATTAATTTTTTTTCCTGAGTGGCGTACAGGCTAGAGCATGTATTGGTCTTTGACATGTGATAAATTTAACTTGTTAGAAGATGCTTAGTCTGAAAAAATGCGTAGTTGTGGAGCCTATATAGGTGAATGGTGTGCTTAGGGCTAACTAATCGTCATGTTGTTGGATACTTTTTTACTTACTTTAGTTTTTAGCTTGATAAGTTAGTCTTAACTGCGATCGATAAGTTGGTGTTCTTGTATGAGCAACTTTTTGTGTATGATTGACACGCTCAGCAAAGGTCTTTATACTAACGTTAAGTAATTAAAGGTTATGGTGCAAGTAGCTTGAGTAAAAATCTGATGAAATTTATGATGTTGGCAAATTAATAGTTTTATTTATTGAATAGGCGTCCTACAATCTGCATTTCGCCAATAGCTTGACGTCAATTCAGCCAACCGAACTGAAGAGTTCGGTTGGCTGAATTGACGTCAAGCTATTGGCGAAATGCAGATTGTAGCACGCCTATTCTATCAGAGTTAGGAAAGACAATAGAGCAGTCCATGTGTGCATAGTAAAGCACAAAAGCAGGCTAAAGCGGTGCATCTTGTGATACCTCAGCGCCAGTTTCCATTGTTTCGGCTACTATGTTATGCGCAGTAGCTAAAAAAACTGCTGAAGCGGTGCATCTTGATACCTCAGTGCCGGTTTGTTATGGGCAGTAGCTCGGAAAACCTGACAGCCCTTCAAATCATTTGAACTAATAAACCCCTCTACTCATCCTTCCTAACTCTATATGTATTCAATAAATGACACGACTTTTGCTGCCGGTTACGGTAATAAGTGAAATTATCTCTAATATTTAAAATATTTTTCTTTCA
Organism: Hylyphantes graminicola; assembly: GCA_023701765.1. Taxonomy (NCBI): domain Eukaryota; kingdom Metazoa; phylum Arthropoda; class Arachnida; order Araneae; family Linyphiidae; genus Hylyphantes; species Hylyphantes graminicola. The sequence continues at coordinate 22,237,182 of CM043121.1, forward strand.
AGATCAGTCTTGCATCATCCAATAAAACGTAATATTTTGTTGCAGGTACTTGGCCAAATATTTGCCAGTAGGCAGACTTCTTTCGCTTGATCTGGTGGCCATTAGTCGACGTGTCTGTCTATTGTGGCGCAACTCAACAATGTTCTAGGTTCTAAATTGGATGAGCGGTAGTCTGGCCAATTTGGGTGCTTTCTGCTCTGGTTTGGTAAGTATAAAATTTAAACATTAGGTGATTTCTGTAGTGATTATGAATTAAATTATTCGATGCTAATTTTCTTCGTCTGTTTCATGTTGCAGAACTTTCTGCATGGAGAACCGGTATGGACGCCAGACGCTGATAAATGGCCGGACACCGGTACAAGATTATGTTGTCCTGCTTACTTTGCAAATTGTAAGTAGTATATCTAATTTATTTCACTAGTAGGGTAGACTAACCAGTGAATGAACGCCTAAGACGTCACGTTCGCCAGTGAACGAGGCCAGGATATAATGACCAGAACAACCAACCTTTGTCAGATAGCTTCCTACTACATGGGAGGAAGTCGGCGTTGCCAATCCATCCAGTGGAATGATTCTCAATCCTTATTTTTTTAAAAATTACATTTACTAAATGTTCATTCACTGGGGCCTGTTGACTCGCTAGTCAGTCTACCCTATGAAAGCAATTGTTGGTTATAACGATTTTAATCCATATTTTTTTCCTTCACAATGCAGGAGCTAGACAAGGCTATGAATCCATGCTATGCCGTTTTAGCTGTCCTCCCAATTTTTCGCCGTTTAGCCGTATTGAAGGTCTGTCAACGGCCCATTTGAGCTCCAATGTGCCATTTTCAACGATTCTAGCAAGACTAACGAGTGGACTAGAAGGCAAGTCTAGGAACATTATTTTCGCTAACTGAATCGTAACTATGCAATTATTCGTAGTTTATTTGATAAATATATTTATAGGTTGGCTTTAATAATTATCCATGCCCTAGCAAAGATTATTTTAATAATGGGTACTGGAATATGTAAAACTTCAGAGTTGGTCAAAAATATCTTGAGTTAAATTAATTTAAGTGTTTAAAATTTTTAACATGTATTATCTTGAATTGACTATTTTTTCAAATGAATCGTATTCTATAAAAATTGGTGGTTTTGGAAGTCTAAAATATCCCCTTCTGCGCAATTGGTAAAATGCATGTAGTTATCTATTTCTAAGATACAAAATACACTCAAATGTTGTAGAAACTTTAGACTATAGAATAGGTTATTCGGCTGAAATATTTTTACTTTGATCAAGAATAAAATTGAGAAACTAGATCTAATTGTTGTAGTTTAGATGAGTATGACAGAGGAAATCTTGACTATTTAGGTGAAATAGGAATGAAGTTGCCATGCATACAAGTTAAGAACATGTTATTGAGAAACCGAAAATTATTAAGGCAGAGTATTGGACAAATCGTTATGACTTTAGTCCATTTCATTCACTATAGACGGAATTTAAACTCAATGTTGTAACATTTATGTGGTACAAAGGTGGTTTCACTAATATCTTATTGAACTTCCAAAGTTTTGATATTCAAAAACAGGTGTCTATTGTTGAGGCAGTTAACGCGAATTTATATCTATTCAAATGAAACTACTTGATTATTAAATTGGATTTTCGTTTACAGATGCTCTGAAACTTCGCAGTCATGAAAAGCTTCATCTGAAACTATTTAATTTGCTTCAGTGTCGTCTTTCGTCGCTGGATCTACGTCGATATTTAAAGGCAACGCGTCAATATTTTGTGAAGGTACTGGTTTATGCTATAACTAAGTTTGAAACGCTTACATGTTCAAATTGTTAGGTTTTAATTCATCTGCTAAAGATTCCCCCTCACTAAATCGAGCTGTATTTTATTATCTGATAAGACTTCTGTTGGATTTTCTTAAATTCCCATCCATAGTATTTAGTAAAATTCAGTGCGCAATGGTAGCTCCAGCGACATAGCTCTAAACCTCTGCTCCCTAGTTAAGTATAAAAGTGCGGTTTGTTGAAGATAGAAAAAAATCAAATTTTCGTGGATGTACGAATGAGATTTTCCATTTTATATAGGTTGATAATTCTAGTTTTGCAACTGATCTAGACGTATAACATAACCACCTATTTCAAATGTATATTTAAAGGGATATTTCGGGTATTACTTCCGGCAATTCTTAACAATTTAGGATCACAATGTTTATTCTAGTTTTTATTTTAAATATAATATTTTACCACTATGTCGTAAAAACTAATTTTAAACTAAAATTGATTTCTCTTCGAATTAAATTTTAATGCAGGTCTTGTGTTTGGTTTTCCATTTTGGATGGTTATATTCCCTACAAGTGTCTTGCTCTTTAGAAAAGTAATTTTTGGTAATAGTAGTGCGCCATTTAAATTCATTTCATTCTCTATTCAAATTCATAATTAAGCTGCCACCTGGCTAATATGCCTACAATTTTAGTCGCTTGACCACAATATAAAATTGAAAGGCCCATTGACAATAGCCTGTATTAACAGTGCAATGTAAACAAAATTAGATTGCAAAATATACTTAAATTCGAAAATTCGAACTTTTACCTAATAATTCAATAGATTAAAATTTATTAGGGCAAACGTACCAATTCTGCATAGGAAGTAGATTAACCAAGATACAAAAATATTGCAAACCAATAACGGGAAAGAATCAAACTTGTTAGCCCGGTAATAAAAAAAATCCAAACATGAATTTGGTGGGCGTTTTTCTGTAATGTATAGCTAAATGTTTTTGAAAGAAGTTTGATTTTTTAATTGTAATTGGGGATTATGCATGGAAGAAAGCGGACAACTAACTGAAAGTATCAAGATAAGATGGGAGGAAATAACTAGAATAGGAGGAACGAATATTATAAACTAACAAGATCGTGGGTATTGGCATTGATTGCTAAATCTAAATATTCAATGACGTCGAACGCTTATTTAATTAAGACTACGTAGTTATGTGCACCGCCGAGTATTTAACACTTTCGCTATTCATGATTTTTTGTTTTCGCGTAATAAGTCATAGGACTATCATTATCTAATCCTTAATTGTAAGGCCGCCGGGGCCGTTTTATAAGTAAAGGTGGTTAAGAAAAGCTTAAATAGTTTTGACAAATTCGCTAGCCAGTTATGGATCCTTCTAATGGAATATTTTGCCTCTGACATCGGATACCTTTCCTAAATGAAAGACTGAACTAGATTTTGTTAAAAGAACTAATGAAGCCTCAATAGCGTGAATAAACTAACTTTGCTTCTAAAAGAGTCTATAGCGACATTTATAAACTTAAATTTTATATATCCTAACCTCATGTGATGTAATTTGGCCAGTAATTTAACCATATAAAGGATGGGGGAAATTGAGGAAATAAGTTTTATGTGTTGGTATTAGCTACTCGGAGTTCAATTCCAAAATATGCTGTCGTACTAGAACATTTAAACCAATCTACTATTGTCTAACCCCTATTGTAAATCGGTCTGAGTTCTTAAAAATTCTAACAGTCTAATCTTTAAGTCGTAATGTTATATGGAGTATAATGATTACATTCGTAAAATATCAAACTATCGTTATCGGGAGTTAAGTTATGAGAACCTAAAATGTAGTTAATGCGTATAATAAAACTTATCCTTAAATGCCTTATTGTAGTTTAAAGGTAACAAAATATATGAATTTAGTTAACTCTCCGGAAGCGATTCATTTTTTTCCAAATAGCAGCTTAAACTATTGAAACCCAGAAATCGAAGTTATAAAGCAAGGATACTTGGATATAAGTGTTTAATATATATTATCATAACTCAATTTATAATTTCGAAATCGCTTGGTAGAACGATTTTAAACTAAAAATCGGTAATAGTCATTGGTGCTTAGCCATCTGTAAAAATTTTAATAGCTTAATTTTAAATGCTAGTAAGATAAGACTCGAATCACTTGCCAAACAAATTTTACATTCGTTGTGAGAAAATCAAATTACCATCGGAAACTCCTAAATTAGCCGCCTTTTAGATTGCGAAATGCTTTGTCCCAATACTTTATTATTTAAAATAATCTTTAATAAAAAAAATAATTTAGACATGCAGAAGCGGTTGCTAATTGTCCCAATTACATAATATTTTACAAAGTTTCAAATAATCGATTTCCCAAAGTAGATAAATTTTTAGTTTGCTGAATTTGAGCAATTAGGCCGGTCGTTTCATGAACAATGAGGCCCCAAAGTTAGTCTACATTCTGATCCATCTGTTGCAAGGAATTGTATACACTTGAAGATGCAACTAGGATTTTACTTAGCGACTAAATCGAGTGTTCTAGGTCGTATTTTTTTCACTGGCGCCAGTAGCTTTCGCGTTCAAAGGCAAATAATCGCCTTTGCGAACGCTCGAGGACGTTGCTATCGAATCCTCTTGCACTCTAATATGCTCCATCAAGCCCTAAACATTTATAGTATGAACTTGTTTAAATTATTTTCTTGGCTGCTAATGTTGAACCTGTGTAAAATATTTAAAAATATTAAATATTAATTCTTATTTAATCAAAATTAACTCTTCTAAATCTATTAACTATTAGAATATTTTGGCTTTGATTTTTCAATTGAATTAATTTAAAGTAATCTATAATCCCTACGTTCTAAACTCCTTGGCGCAACAGCCCGTTAGTGGGCCAAGGCCTGCCGTGCCCATTCCAGCAATCTGTCTGTTCAAATACGCAATAAATACAAATTCTTGACAAACCAGAGCTAATACTTACGAAGATGAGTACCAATGAATGAAGTTATAAAACTAAAAACTTCATAAAATTATAAAGAAATTGCCACTATATAGGGGAGAGTGTTGTACCTAGGGACAATTTTTACATTTTAATTTTTTTCTTCGATAATTATTGTCAAAATAAAAATTTCAAAGCAGCATTTCAACACACCAATATATTCCTCTATAATATATATTTTTTAAATTCTGGCAGCTTGAAATTAAAAAATTGCCACTCATTTAAAGTAGAGAGGATAAACTGTCCCAAGGTACAACATGATGTTGTACCTTGGGACATGCTTTATAATTCAGTCAATAGTCATACACTTGAACTAATTTGGGTCAGAAAACAAACTTAATTTCAAAATACATCAGAAAATGTGCTCTTTAGAACATTTCATCACACGGAAGGAAAAAGATTTATCAGGTGTTGCCAGAATTATATTTTCAAACTTCAATCATTATAAAATATATCCAAAACAAAGCTGAGTTGTATTTTACATTGTTTGTGGAATTGCTCTTAAAATAAATAATAAAGATATTTTTATCTATCCAAATTAATAAGAATTTAATCAAATTATTAATACTGTCCCAAGGTACAACACACTACATGGTTTAAATAAAAGCAAGATAGTGGCCAATCCAAATGCATTATCATTATTTTCTCATAACCAAAATATTTTAAAATCTTCTCTTTTATGAAGAAAATAAAATGCGGTTGACCTTTTGTAAGAGTACTAAGGTAAAAAATGATATTAGAATGAGAAAAATATTTACTTTGGGGTAATGAAATATTATTTTTTGTCACCATTTCATCAATTCAATTATGCTAGTGTTAAATTTTATTATGATGGTGTCTGTTGGTTAAGGCTACTATAAGAAATAAACAATGTATGAATATTTCCAATAGATTCTTAGAAATTGTCAGTGTCCCAAGGTACAAGCGTCCCAAGGTACAACACTCTCCCCTAACCTTTTTATAAGATTAAAGATTCAAAATTTTAAATGGGATTTCGTTATAACTGGTCCTTTATAACCTTGCTTTATAACTTGTCCTTGCTTTATAACTTCGATTTCTGGGTTTCGATAGTTTAAGTTGCTATTTGGAAAATGAATCGCTTCCGGTGAGTTAACTATATTCATATATTTTGTTACATTTATCCTTGTTAATAATATTAGAACTTAATCATTATTGGAGCGAATATATACTTATATGTAATGCAAGACTCTCGATTTCAAACTAAGATAGGATGCGTCAGCATTAGTTTGCAAAAAATGACTAAATGATAGGTTCTATACAATGAACTATAGTTAGCCGCCTAATTACGCTTAGAAGCGCTCATCTCCGTAAAAAAATCCATTAGTTCTCGTATAATGTAACATTATTCCAAACGAATTAGTCATCAGTTTTTTAATAAATTAAATTATAACTCAATTTTAAGAATGATTATAGATTGATTGTATCCGAGCCACAGCATTTGTAGCTCTAACCGCGCATCACTCAACCAAAGTCCTTAGTCTCGTAATAACACTTTACTCCACCATGCCAACAGTATCAACTCCGTTTCAGTCTTCGACGGTTAATACTAAAGTTATAAAAGTTTCAATTGTATAGAGCAATGAAACAAATCGAATTAAACTTGGCTATTTGCATTTACAAAAAAATAATCTTAAACAAAACATTATCTTGTAGATATTTTTTATGCTTCTTAAATACGACGTTGCCAGTCTTCGGCAAAGGTGTCGAATTTTTAATCCAAATAATTTTGTAACGAGTAACTTATTTGTAGATTTTAATGAACGGATAGCATCTTCAAAATATTTGAACTTCCATTTTTCTTTATTGCGTACAAAAGCATTTCTGGAAATAATTTTATTTCAAAGTTTCATAATTGTAATTTTAATTAAACAAATTTTCGAAGAAATAGTCAAGAAATGGTAAATACTTAAATCAGGCTAGTACTACCTAGCCGACATCACATTAATAGTGGTTCTTGGTTTAACTGTAAACTTTAATGGTAAATGTTACATATTGCCATTGGTACTTATTTGTCGTTAAAACTTCCAACTAAAATGTCAAATGCCAGCCGAAGGTGCGTTCAAATATACTCGGGTAAGATTAACTTCATTTGCGCACGATCAAAATTTGAAATTTAAGTTTAGCTTGGTTTCAACGGAGTCCTAGTAAATATTTTTTCAAAAATATGGCTTGATTATTTCTAAAAAGCAAGTTAGTCGTTAGAATTTTTTAGGCAAATATTTAGGTGAAATATCCACAGTACGCTAATGTAGCTAGGGCTCTGAAAGTCTTCTATTTCGAAATTGAGCATATGTGCTGGATTACATTACACGCCCCCAAGAGATTGTTTACTGCTTGTACAGTGTAAAGAAGTCAAGTTTGCACACAGGATTTTAGTTAGCGGCGAAATCGAGTGTTCTAGGTTTTATTTTTTTTCTTTGCCGCGGCAAGTAGCTTTCGCGTTCAAAGGCTATTTAAAAGCCTTTGCGAACGCTCGATGACGTTGCTATCGAAAAATCCGCCTGCACTTGCAATATCAGAATACTTTGCCAGTAAAAATTGGTTAACCTTTTATGCGCCGAATTAACTTTTTAACTATCCTAACATCAAAATACTCAAAAGACAACTAAAGTCAGTTTTATCGAAAATTACCTTACCTTTTTTTTATATAGACTTTAATGCGCTAAAACCAAACTAGTCAAAGTTCCATCTTTCCCGTTTTCCTCTAAATTGAACAATAAAAAGTGAAACGGCGGCTTTTTAAATAGTACTAAACCCTACCTTTTAGTAGATAAATGGTTAAGGAGACTGTTTGGATTTCGTGAAACCTAAAATCAATTTATGATACTAATATTGGATGGATGTGAAATAAGTTGTCGAATACCATTTACGGCTAAATTGAATTTATTGGCTACAATTGTATAAATTTAATTCTAAAAAAATATGCCAGAAAAATAATTGCCTGTGACCAGATAATTGCGCTTAATTAACAATCAGCGTAGATAAAGTACCAATGGCTTTATTAAAGTTAGTTATCTAAGTTTTAAACAATTTTAATTTCAGTTATTAAACTTAATTATGTCATCCAATTTAATACTTCACAATTTTCTTAATTTAAATCCAATCTAAGGTATTTTGTCCCATTTGAACGCTTTAAGTGTCGGAGGATCTAGTTGATAGTAAATGCAAAACTGAGAATTTAAACTTTTGCGTTTTAGTAGCTGTCGATTTTTTTCCTATGAAACTATCCAAAATCGTACTCTATGTTCACTTCGTATCATGGTCTGCACGCTAAGTAAACAATATCGGGATCTATTATGAGTGGTATAAAAGTAGATTACTTGAATGAGACTAAACTCAAACGTCAAAGTAATATTAACCTCTAGACTTGATATTCTACTTGGCGTTCCAATATTGTATGATTGAAGATTTGAAACTAAATACTAGGATTTTTAATTCTTAAATAATCAATTGATAATAAATGGTAATAGACTTGGTTTCATGGTGGAGTAAAAAAGTTATAGACATTTATAAAATTTTAATGTTTTGGTTTTTCATTACTGCACTTATAAAAAAATAGCTCATTACATTAAAGAATTTGTTTCAATATTTTATTGCGTAGTTTAAAACCCAAAGCAGAGTTATAATAAAAGTTTCAGCCGAATGACTACATTAAAATACCAGCGAAAATAAAGGAAAACTTAAATACTAATTTGTTTATACTTTCATTTTAATTGAACTTCTAACCTTAATCAATGATTGGAAGAATGCAAAGAAGTTATATGAAGACAAAATTAAAATACATTGTGCGGAAACTTGTACTTTTCTAACTCTAAACTCTCCACTTGTCAACTGGCCGTGATGAATTACTTCGAAAATCTACTTCATATGCAGAATCGGTACTTTTGAATTAAAATTTTTATTTAAAATTGTTAAGTAAAGAGTTTGAAATTATTTTCGACTAAAAGTGTATTTCTCTAGTTTTGCTTACATTGCACTGGTAATGAATACAGGATATTGTCGATGAGTCTTTCAATCTTATGTTGTGGTCAAGTGACTAAAATTGTAGGCATTAACCAGGTGGCAGGTTAATTATAAATTGGAATAGAGAATGAAAAGAATTTAAATGGCACACTATTACAAAAATTACTTTTCTAAAGAGTAAGATCCTTTTAGGGAATATAATCATCTGAAATGGAAAAACCAGAATACCAAGCCCTACCTTCGAAAATGTACCTTATCTTCACATAGTTGCACAACTTTTCTGCAATTCATCTGAAATTCTAATGGTGGTTGGTGTACTTTTATGCCAACGATCTTGTCTGGAATACCAAAGCATAGCTTGTATGATAAACATAATTTCTCACGCACACACACAATTTGACTGAAAGTTTAAATGAAAGTCTTTCTTTTTTTAAATAATTTTAAAAAGTTTCACAGTAGGTGGTTGTAACCAAACCTGCGTTAACAAATATTTAAGAATTATTTAACTAAACGATAGATCCCTCATGCTTAGTGATATTCTTCTAAGTGTATTAGCACTAAGTATACACTAAACTCGATCCCCTTTGTAAAAGACTGATTTTTCCTTTGTGCTCAAATGAAATTAAAATATTACTAATGCTTTAAACCTTCCATTTTTAAAAGTGTAGTTGAATCTTATAAAAATAAATGGTTTTAATGAGGTTTTATAATGATGAATTTATCTTTTTATTTGTAGTTTGCTCAGTATAAGGCAGCTTTTTAGCTGTTCAAAAATAAGTTGGGTAACTACCAAATTGATTTCTGCCGAATAATTTGACAACAAATTAAAGTTATTTGGGCAATCACTATGGACTAGCTCTAGTACGAAATTTAGCCATACCCCTGTAAAGTAATTGAGTTGTTTTTTTCTGAGAACTCGTTTGTTAGGCCGTTGTAAATTTTTTATTCATGGTTTTTCTGTTTGTATGCATTGCAATTGTAATATTAGCTCACATAAATTTCATAAAACGTAGATGCATATCCAGCAACTTGACTAAATTTAATTTCTTGCGTTGAAACTATTTCATTGCTACGCATTAGTAACCCGAACAGTTTACATTCACTGAATAGTCACTTGGCCGCTTTTCTAAATGAAAAGGATTGGACGAATTCTTAAATTTACGGCCCTATACCTTGCTCATACTTAGAGAATATGTTATGCAAGTAGACCCTTCAAGAGATTGTGGGTAAATAACTTGTGCAACACGAAGTGCTAGCCTTCGTGTTGCACAAATTATCGCAAGGCTGCATTTAGTTTCGCTAAATCGGTCCTGTAATTTATTAAATTTGGAAAGTTTTCTCGTATCGAATGATTTTAGGGGGGGGGGGGGGGGTTTCTACCCAATAAATACTTTCATCCTTCATAAATTTGTGAAAATCATCCTTTTCATTGCAAATTTTACTACTCTTGTATTTCAAAGCGTTTCAAAATTAGTTATAGTATCTACTTCGTACAGTTTAGGTGTTCAATGACCCTGTATGTAAATGCCTATAGTTGTATTAGTTTAAGATTTAGTTTGTTTAGTGCCTAGGCTATTTTTACGTGGTATTAGCCTTTAGTGTATTTTTTATTGTAAAACTGCCATATTATTGATGTGTAACGCTAGTGAATATTTAAGTTGTATGTAAAAAACGTGCACGTTTTGTTACTAGTATAAATGTTGGTAATACATTAGTAACTCTTGGTTTAAGTATTGTGGATTTGATTTTTAGAAGCTCAAACTCTGATTTTAATTGCTTCAATTAATTTGTATTTTTGAGTCGCTTACAGAAGTTCTTCAAAGGTTATAGTAAGCAAGAGTATGTTAAGTGGTAAGTTATCATTTCTATTAATTAATCAGGCATAAGAATTTCAACTGTGTTTGTGGTGGTTCAATGATTAGCCTATGGAAGGTGACTTGAGAGGTAACCATCTCAATGATATGTGTTTATTATTAATGTATTTTGTTGGGTGTACTAACTTTTTTGCAGGTTCTGCTTGTCAAAATAGCATAACTTATTTTTAAGCTTTTGTTACTGCATGTCAAAATGTAAACTTGCTGTTCTTGCTTCATGTACAAGATGTCAACAATTAAATGCTCTATGTTGTAATGTGATTAATATTGAATAATGTGAATTATATGGAATGATATTGGATGCTGTGATTACTGATTGTAATAAAGTGTGCTATTACTGTTGAAGCCATGTATTAAGTTAATATTGTTAAATAAAAACCATGTTCACCTGATACATATCTTTATTGAGTAGCAATATGTATATTTAATGTAATTAGTGTTAAGCCGTTTGTATCCCGACTGTTAAGGGTAAATTTAATCTTTGGTTACATTAACTTAAGAATTAACAAGTAGGTTTGTAACAGAATCTGTCACTTCACCCTCTTCCACACAACAGATGTGTTTAATAGGTAAAAAGGGGCCAAACGCAGCATTAATTATGTACTAAACATATACATGTTAAATTTGGCTAGTGTAATTTTTACTTCAAATTCAATAGTTATTACTTATCGTTTTTAAAAATTTATAGAATAAATATGCCTCGCTTTTAAATAGAATGAAAACGCTTCATATCAACATGTATATAATGTCGTAGTGAAATATATTTGACGTCATTTCAAACTGATCGATGTCGCAAAAATTTTAATTCTTGAAGACAAATTAAGTTTCTCGAGCAATTGTTGCGAATGGCAATGATTTAATTCTTATAAAAATGGCTTTCTATGCTTTTTAAACAAGCATTTAATTTTGTAGTAGTTTTTTTTAAAAAAATAATTGAAGTATTTTGAATTCGAATTCTTTCTGAAATTTTCAATGTATTCTAATTTCGATGCGCCAATTTTTTTTTTTTTTTTGAAGTATCGCACTTGTCCGTAGCATTTGTAGTTTGGGCTATGAAAGTGGATGATGGACAAACTGACTGAACGAATATAATGCCTTTCACTTTTTACGTTATAAGCGCAGTGTAGAAGCTAAAATTAAAGGGTCTTCATTTGTCTTGCACTTTATATAAATAAACTTTAGTAATATTTTTGTTTAATTTTGAAACTGAAAGTTTAACATATGGAACTAAATATGGTGCTTTTTTAAAATAGAAGTGTGTAAGCGGGTTATTAATTTCGGTTACAAACGTACTTGTTATTTTTTAATATCGTTATCAAGTTTTCTTTGTTCTGAAATACGTTTCTACAGACCTCTAAACATGCATTCATTATAACTTGATAACTTTACCAAATAAAAGTTTAATTTATGCATTTCTTATTTAATTGTATATTAAAGTGAAAAAAGCGTTGCCTTAATGTAGTGGTAGACTTGCGTCATACAAAAATAGCTTGTAAGATCATACATGGATAAAAAAAATTCTTGTACATTTTTGTCGCTGCATTTATATAAAAATCTTTGTATAATCGTCAAGCATTTACTACGTAATTTTTAAAAATTACCAATAGGAAATGACTATTTTGGACAAATAAAATGAAATAGTAACTTATTTAAACGAATATTTGTAATTGTTTAAATCAATTCGTAAAAAAAATGGGGTGAAAATTTCGGTGGCTTAACAGCCCTCAAAATAGCGCCCTCTGTAAAGTTATAAGAGCGTTAGGCCCTCCCCTTTCCCCCATAAATTACGGCCCTGTTTCAGAGTTCCCAATTTTGTTACACACTACTCAACAAACTCTATGAATCTAATTGTATTGAAATCCATAGCTATCAAGAAAAAAATGAGTTCATTGCTCTCAGACTAGATATTGCAGAGAAATATTAAAAAGTACCATTAGATTAATTAAAAGATAAAATGCAAATTACAATGAACAATGCTCTAATGTGAAGGTAATTGATGCATTTAGTGTCAATAAGTTAATTTACAAAGCCTTTATGGTTTAGATTTCTTTTCCAAAATTCCCACACATGCAATTTATTTTTGTGTCAGAAGACATTTATGAAAAAAAAACGTAGCCTCTATTAATCATTTCCAAGGGCTTTATTACATGGCAAAAAACACCTAAACACAAGATCGAACAAATAAACGGGCGTTCCTAAATTCCTTCGAAATAAAAGATTCGACTCCAAACGTACCACAAAACCAGTAATCTCAACCTTGCAACAAATTAACAAATTAGTGGGGTACCCGGAAGCATAAATAAAATCATGAACGCCTTTTAGGGGGCAATTTGTCATCCCTTCGTGACTCTTAGGATCTTCTAACATGACAGCATGGGAAAGAAGAATAGTAAACGCATTTTTTAATCTAAAAGAAAGGAAAATCTGGACAAAGGAATAATTTTTGGGTCAAAAGGTGTTGGCATTTTTTATTACTTGTTCACTTTCACACAGAATTAACATTGTGTAGGAATTGTCCTAATAAATTCTTGGAATCGTTGTTAGTGGTTAAAAAAACATTTGCTCTGATTATATATCCTTTATGAAAGAAAACCATATTCTTTATTTTTAATACCTTTTTTTTCTAAATGGGCCATAATTTGTAATTTTATGTCCCTTGGGCATTACTTTTTAAAAAATTAATATTTCTTTACCCTTTTTTCTTATTATACTAAAAGACTGGTCCTTTTATAATTGCAAAATGGAAATTTAAAGCAAAGAAACTCCAAAAAAATTTTAGAACACAAAACAATGCAGAAAAGTCCATACCATCGTGTGTCCCGAATGTCAAATTTTTAGCTAAGGGCTCAATCTAATACTTTTTTAGCAAAAAATTACATTCATTTGGATTTTAAATTGAACTAATACTGTAGATTAACAATTTCCTTCCATTGAATTTTGGCTTAACATTTATAATGCGTTTTTCTCGTCTCCTAACTTTGTCCCTGGGTTTTGGTACATTCACTGACCTCATTCCTAAAGTGGTAAAGAGAGGCACTGGATTGAGCTACAGTGATTCTTCAAACATGCAAACTGTATTGCAGAAAACTGATATTTCAGTTAGTAGCCACATATTTTTGCTAAAATTCACCAATAAGCCCAAAATTAAAAAAAAACTCGGTGAAATCGGCTGCGAGGCTTTATTGCTTTACTTAGTCTCCCAGGTTTAAGGTTAATTTTTGCTTGATAATTGATTTTTTTTCTATAAATATGTTTAAGTGGAGTACAAGAAGTAAAAAAATCCATTTTTATTAAACTGGAGTTAGTTTCAACACAAAAAAGACCGGGAAAACAGCGTGAATGTCCTTTCCTTCCGTTCCTGACCTTCCGATCCTTACCGTCGTAATGATCTAGGGATGGAAAACCGAAACTAGTTTTAAGACTAACCGGTTTTTTGCGATTTCGGTTTCATTGAAAAACAGTTTCGTAAGGCCGGTTTAGACCGGTTTCTTTAGAATCGGTGTTTTTAAAAAACTGCCGTCCCTTATTATATTTTTTTGTTTTTTGCAAATGAGCTTTGCTAAACTTTTTTTCGTAATTCTAGAACCCTTATAAACCTTTTGTTAAACATTTAAAGTGATTTTGAAAAAATAAATTTTACAAGCTTTTAATACCCGAAATTAAAAATTATGGTAGAACTGCCCAAATATGCCTCCAAGAAGCTACTTTGGTTGAAAATTTAGGTTTTAACATAAAATACATACGGGTCTGTACTATGAAAAGTAGCAACTTACAGATGCGATGACGAAATTAAAATGTATCAATAATAAGTTAGAATTTCGAAATGTTAGCAAAAAGAAAAACTATGTTATTCGTATTCAGAGGAACTGTCATTCTTATAGCGCTAATGCATTAGTTTTGAAATAGGAACTTTTGCAAAATAATTGTTTTTGCCATGTTAATCCATTTTTCCCAGGTATGGGAATCGTTATAATATCAATTTAAACCAAAATTGAAAAGAAAATAACAGCCGTTTATTTAATTATTAATTGATAAAGTTTTTAAATTGTGTTGTGAAATCTGCTGTATATTTTTGGCATCTTAAAACTTCAAAAATATGTAATCTATTATTTTAGAGTGCGTTTCCAATCTGAGTAATTCAAAAGTGCTCGTATTTTTTAAAAAAATCATGTACTTTTACTTGTTTTTCCACTGGAAATTTTTAAAGGGTGCAGCATGGAACTTTGTAAACAGTCTACGGGGACGATTCAATGACGCAGTTTTCTTCAGAAAATGCTTCCAGCCCTGATTTTTTTTTCGTAATTTGGTCTTGCCGATCTGACATGTAAACTTGTGAATTGCATAATTTGCGTATTATTGCGTATTTCGGTTAAATTTGCATAAATATGATTCAGAATATTTATAAAAGATATTAAATAAAGTATTTTTTTATTTTAAAGTATATTGCGTCAGGTCAACTTAAAACAAAAAAGTATATTTTTATTCATGCTATGCTGAAGCACGTTGCCGATTTGACTTTTAAATACTTCAAAACCTTTTCCTAGTTAGTTAGAAATAAACACAATTTGATCATTACATTATGATTTAAATATAAAAATATTTACTACTAGCTGAACTACCCGGTGTCGCACGGGTTGGAAAAAAATAAATACCAAATCGATCCAAGTATTTGTACCATACTACCATTTAATCTGTTTTTTTTTTTTTTTGATAAAAACTTATGTTACTTTTCCCGTTCGTTATAAAGTACAGAATCCCGTTACTTATATGACCATAAAAATTCAAAATTTAAAAAATGCTATAAAATTAACGGATAATGTCATGGTAATTTCCCGAATAAAAACATTTTAGCTCATTTGGTATGTTTGAAAAATTTGGCGAGGAAAATATATAGCTACCAATAACACACCCTTTCAGCTTTGGCACAATGACCATCGCGCAACCAACCAGCTAATAAAGAAAAAAGGTCATTTGGCGCGTTTTTTGTAATAAGTTGGCGAGTTTATCAAAGTATTTGGCAAAAAAAGAAAGACATAAAATCTTAATATGCATCTGTAGTGCGATGGTCTCAAAAAACAACATAGTTCAGTATAAGCTTCAAAATAAATTATATGCATTTAAGATTTAAATATATCAACCTTTAGAAATTGCCAATGCAATTGCTATTTTCGCCAAAGGTTGCTATAGTACCAATTTGTCAGGGTTGGCGTAAAATTGCCGGCAACGATTCTTCAAATAAAAATAAACTAAAAATCAATTTATAGCTTAATCGTAAATGATAAAAATATAAAATGTTTAGCTTATGACCTTGGCGATCAATCTTGGTTGCTATAATACCAATTTGTCAGGGTTGGCGTAAAATTGCCGGCAACGATTCTTCAAATAAAAATTAGTTAAATATCAATTTATAGCTTAATCGTAAATGATAAAAATCTTAAATGTTTAGCTTATGTGACCTTGGCGATCAAGTTTTTAAAAACCAACAATAACGTTAGGAATTACAAAAATTGGTAGCGCTTTTTGAGATCCGCTGTCGTTGGAGGAAACCTTCCAGTTTATATGGACGTCCATGATAATTATTTATTAAAATATCGAGTTAAAAATAAAATATTGCATTGATACAGATCAAAGAATGATATAAAATGAAAGTTTACTACTTAAAATGATAGTTAATCTTTGATAAATATGATGATAAATCTTTAAAATGAAAATAATATATTTGTAAGTTTAAGAATAAAGTATTTTCTTTTTTACATTTTAACTATTTTTGAAAAAGTTTATTTTAATTTCATTTGCTGAATGGCAACGCGAAAGAAAAATGTTCATCGGATTTGAGCCAAAGTGGTGTCGTTTTTCCAGAAAATTCGAATTTTCTCTAAAAATAGAACATTTTGAGCTTTGAAAGTTCTTATTTTATAACTCAAGTATGAACTACGCATTTGTGCCAAGTTACGAGTCAAACAAATGTCTAGTTTGTGAGTTTCGGAGAGACATACACACACACACACATACACACAAAACTTCATTTTTATTATTATAGATAAGTAATAAAGATGGTTTGGGACTTGAAAAGAAGAAATTGTATAATTTTCCAAATATTGACCCCACATACTTGATTGACAATGTAGTTTAATTTTTTTAGCCCTTGCAAAAGACCCATGAAAATTTGTTTCTCAGTTCTTTAAAAGATAAATTATTAAGGTTCCTTTTTTTAATATTTTTTCTTTAATTCCTTGCCAATAATTTTACCACACTACAGGACATGCGTCTTGCTGTGGAACTTCTTGCACTACCAGGTGTTTCAAAATTGAAACACTCTCATCAAACCAGATCTCTCAACGCAAATCCTACCAACAACAATAACCTCCTTATTCTCAATGACCTAAGGAGAAGGCTGGAGATTGAACAATCACTTCATCTCCAACAGTAGCTTCAGAAACAAAGGGGCATATCTCAATTTTTATTTACTAGATCCGGTAATTTACAAATGAAATACATTTTCATTAGATAAGGCCTATATGTAGACTGTAGAGACGCATTTGCACTACAAAATACACTGTTAAAAATTTGCTGCTACACTCTCAGAAATAACACTTTCATTTTTGACGATTTATGAATCCTCAAGCCTCATTTCGTTAATTTTGAGGATTGTTTCGTCCAACTATCATTTGACTTTTGAGTAAACGCGAATCTTCACTATTTTGATCATGATTTGACGATTCTGTATCTTGATTTTGAGGAAACTGAATCGCATTGTTGTACTCACATGCTTAAAAATGACGAAATATTTCTTTAGATTTGACGACATTCAAATCCTCATAAAAATGACGATTCAAATTTCCTCACTTTGAGGAAACGAAAACTCGGAGCATTTGCCCGTAACGGAATCGTTAAAATTAAGGAAAATTTCGTCGTTTTTGAGCATTTATTTTTGACAGTGTAGGTTTTCCATAAAAAATCGTTCCTAGGTAGGCAGATAGGTTTGAATTATCGTTGCATTATAGTTACACGAGGGCTATTGACGACGGATGTCGTTAGTTAGATTCAGAGTCAAGTGATGAGCCGACACCCGAGTAGGCACCCAACTCAACAGTCAAGTGCGACATAGTACGCAGCATTGGGACTTTGGAGCGCATTTAACGTGCACTCCCCTACACGGGGTATTCGTCGGACAGGTTCGCAGTATTTTTGCGATGCACGGACTCGAGCCTGACACCTTCCGCATGCAAGGCGAATGCCTAACCGACTGGGCTCTCAAGCACATCGTTCCTAGCAGTGGTAAAATGTTTCACCATATTTCCGTTATTCGGTCGAACCATTTGTCTGGTTGTGGAAATCAAAATCTAAAGAAAAATATTCTACCGAATATCGAAAATATCGCGAAGCATTAAACACTCAGCCATTGTAGCACTTGGTACCACTTTTTTTTTGATGAAATCTAATCTAGAACTTTCAACAATGTAGTTTTTAATAGGTATATATGTTGTATCAGCGCCATCTAGCGAGCACTTATTGAAACTCTGCCCTGAACCGCCATCTTTTTGTCACTAGTAAAGGCGGTAAGGGTGGAGAGAGGATGTAATTCTTCAGAGCTGCACTTCATTAAATGGATATTTCTACACTAAAGAGTTGCTTTCTTCTTTACTGCCCCTCCTCCTTACTAGACATGGGGGCTCACCGCCGCCTTGCCACCCGCCTCTCGTCGCAAAAATCGATATATTTTAAAAAATTTTAATTTAAACTTTTACAAAACGAAAGTTCAAGTCCCACGAGGTTCAGACATAAAGTTCCTCTCCACGGTGGGCAATCACGAACTCATGCACAAAAACGAACTTTTATCTACACTGCAATAAATCAGCGATGCCAAAATCGCCATCGTCACGAAAAAAGTGAAAACTCCCGCTTCAAAAGGAACTTCCTGCGCCATCGTCAAGCGATTCCTTCTTCAGCCGCCAAGCCGAAGTCGCCTTCGCAGTCGCCATCGTTGACCCCATCGTAAAGTGGTATTTTTCCAGCCGTTAAGCAGAAGACGCCACCCGTGAGTCATCCATCTTCAGCCGCTAAGCAGAAGACGACACACGACGACGAGGTCCACAGCACGTCAATCCGAAAAACAAAACTACCCTCCATAAAACGGAATACATCGTCCACAGAGCACGTAAGAAATTCTACTACATCGCCGACGAAACAAAACCAAAATCGACCACAAAGGTAAAAGTTTTCTTATTTTTCTATTCAAGATGTATAAAAATACTAAAAAAGAAGATTTAGTGAAAGTTGCTTTTGAATTGGACATCGTACTTCCAGAAAATTCCACGTTAACTAAAATTAAAGAGCTAATTGAGTCCAGTGAGACCTACACGAAAGATAACGAATTCGTTAAAAATTTAATTGCACAAACGGTAGATGACAGAAATGTTAAACTAGAAATCGAAAGAAATAAAGTAGAAGTCGAAAGAAATAAATTAGAAGTCGAAAAAGTAAAACTCGCACAAATCGAACGAAATATAGAACTAGCTTCCCTTCAAAACAATGCCGAAACTCAGCATAATATTTCGAAAAGTTCCGAAACCGATGATTCACCTAACATCGAAAATCTTATTCGTTCTGTTAAAACTCTTTCAATGCCAATCCCTAGCCGTCCAGAAAATTACAGCTTATTTTTCGCATCGTTAGAACGAGCATTTAATACGAAGAATATATCGGATGAGTTATTGAAGTCAGAAATACTTATAAATATGTTAGGCGAAAAAGCAAATCACATTTTATTAAATATTTCGGATAATGATATCCAAGACTACGAAAAAGTCAAAAATACAGTGCTACGTCAGTTCCAACCAACCGCACAGGATTGCCTAATTAATTTTCGCCGTATGCAAAGACTCGCAGATGAGTCACACACGCAGTTTGCTTCACGATTGCAAACAACTTTCGCATATTATTGCAAGATTAGAAACGTCAGTGACTTTGATACTTTATGCCAATTAATGGTTTCAGATAAATTGTATTCTACACTTGACCGAGAGACTCAGTCATACATAGCTGTCACACAAGGCGAAGAATGGCTAAAGCCAAATGATCTTGCACAAAAAGTTGATATATACTTTACATCCCAGCGTAAATCTCTAAGCGAAGTAAACCGTCGCCAACACAACAATAACACCTATCAACAAAACAACAGAACACCATACAATAATAGGCAACCGTACAATAACTTCCGTAGACCACAAAATCAAAATTCCCGTGGAACAAATAATAACCGCTTCAATCAACGCAATGTAAACAACCAACGATCTGAAAACGAGTCACACGAGAATAACAGTCCAGTATTACAAATAGCTCCAACAACACCCAAACCACGTGATCACGGTTCCCTCCAATACGAAAATGTAGTACTTAATAATAAAAATACTCGCGCTATTATTGACAGTGGATGCACTCATATTTGTGTCAAAGCCGATTGTTTACCCAAAACAACAACATATGATGAAGAAAATATCACATTACAATCTGCATTCGGCGACACGTGCACCGCCAAATCCGCCAAGGTTTTTCTCGGGTTGCCACAAAGACAACCAAAGAGATACGACGCAGCTGTCTGCGAGAGTTTATTTTCAAATCTAATAATCCCACCTTCAATTTTCCAAGAGCTTAAAACATCACAAATAACACAAAATGAAAGTACACTCTCTCCGAAAACAGAAATCCTTCACCAGGAAATAAAAAACAAATGTCAAAATACTATTCACATCGCTCCGAAACAAGTCGCAGACGAAATGTCTACAACACCGAAACTCATCACCGACTCTGTGTCGCCGCAGCAAGAAGAGAGCGTACGAGACGACGCGTCAATCGCCTCTCAACCAGACATTAAGGTGGAGCGTCAAGCAAGCCAGGGCCAATCAGAGGCAAAGGAGGAGCTATCGAATGCAAATTCGCCCGCTCACCTAGAGTACGGAGAACGAAGATTTTTTTTAGCGGAACGAGATGATGTGTCGAACCGATTAAATTTTGACAACGCTACCGGTAAAGGTTTAGCCTATTTTCCCGTAAAACACACTTCGGCGAATGATCTTACGTCCGCAATGGATTGTGACTACGGTAATGACTTATATTTCACACACGTTAATAATACGGATATGAAGAAACGTTTTTCACATTTGATTGAAGAATATAAATCTAACAAATTAACAGATTTAGAAACTTACGAACACCAAATTTTCGCTTCAGACGTACAAGGGGACAAGCCCATATTGCAAAATGTAAACAAACCGTTAGACACTATGGGGACCAACTCAATATTTAGTATTGTAAGTGATGATACGCTTTTTGAAGATGAATTTTCTCACATATCTGATGCAAATATACGAAACACTATTATGAAGATGGTCAAAACTTATAAACCGAATAAAATTAAAAGTACTAATTATCAAATGAAATTAATTCTGTCGGATGACACACCTATATTTCAAAGACCACGCCGTCTTGCATTGTCAGAAAAAATTGAGGTAAATAAACAAATTAAGGAAATGTTACAAAGTGGAATAATTCGAGAAAGTTTTTCAGATTTCTGTGCACCAATAGTTTTGTGTAAGAAGAAAGATGGTTCAACGCGCTTAGCCATAGATTTTAGGTTGATTAATCGGAATATCGTAAAAGAAAGATTTCCTTTACCCCTCATCGAAGATGTTTTTGACAAATTACAAGGTGCTTCTGTCTATTCAAACCTTGACTTAAAGAATGGTTTCTATCACGTTGATGTTCATGAAGATAGTCGTAAATACACTTCTTTTGTAACACCAGACGGACAGTACGAGTTCACAAAGATGCCTTTTGGACTATGCAACGCACCATCTGTTTTTCAAAGATTTATCCAAATTGTTTTTCGAGATCTTTTAGAAGATGGAACTTTGATTCTCTATCTTGATGATTTGATTATACCCTCATCTGATGAGTTCGAAGGTCTGCAAAAGCTGAAAAAAGTTTTACAAGTTGCTTCGGACTATGGACTTGAGTTTAATTTCAAAAAGTGCAATTTTCTACAACGAAAAATAACTTTTCTCGGACATATCTTGGAAAAAGGTACAATTCGACCATCGTCACACAAAACAAATGCTGTTTTAAGTTTCCCTCAGCTTAAAACGACGAAAGATATTCAATCCTTTTTAGGTCTGACTTCATTCTTTAGAAAATTCATAAAGAACTATGCAGCCATTGCAAGGCCACTAAGTGATCTTTTACGGAACAACACACCTTTTCACTTTGGCACAGAACAACAGCAAGCTTTTCTACAACTAAAACAAGCACTCTCCACAGAACCTGTCTTACACTTATACAAACAGGGCTCACCATTACAATTACACTGTGATGCTTCATCAAAAGGTTTTGGTGCTATTTTGCTTCAAGCTGACAACGAGAACAACCTGCATCCCATTCACTATATGAGTCGTAAAACATCACCACAAGAAGAAAAGTATACATCATATGAATTTGAAGTTTTAGCAATAGTAGAATCATTAAAGAAATTTCGACACTTTCTTGTAGGCACAAAATTCAAAATCTTCACTGACTGCCAAGCGTTTCAAAAAACAATGTCCAAAAAAGAACTGCCTCCTAGAGTTGCCAGATGGGCAATGTTGCTCGAAGATTTCGACTATGAACTAATTCACAGACCAGGACAGCAGATGAAACATGTTGACGCACTTAGCCGTTATCCTGTCATGACAATACAAGTTGATGACACAACCAGAAAAATCTGTGAAGCTCAGTCAAAAGATGAGTTCACACTAAGCATTAAACAACTACTAGAACACTCTCCAACATCAGAATACAAATACAAAAATAACATTCTTTACAAAATAGTCAATGACCAAGAGCTTTTAGTAATACCACAAGACATGCAAAAACAAATCGTACAAATTGAACACAATAAAGGACATTTTGGTATCAATAAAACTGAAGCTTTAATTAAACAACAATTTTATTTCCCAAACATACGTAAAACTGTCGAAAACGTAATATCCAGCTGTGTAAAATGCATACTTGCCTCACGAAAACAGGAAAACAAGAAGGATTTCTCCATCCCATTCCTAAAGGTTACATTCCATTAGACACATACCATATAGATTTTCTAGGGCCACTGCCAAGCACAAACAAAAACTACAAGTACATATTCACTGTGGTAGATGCCTTTACAAAGTTCATTTGGATATATCCTGTCAAGTCAACATCTGCAAAAGACGCTCTGGACAAACTTCAACTTCAGCAAACCACCTTTGGAAATCCTAGACGAATAATATCAGATCGCGGATCAGCTTTTACTGCAACAGAATTCAAGAAATACTGCGAAGATGAGAAGATTGAACATATCACAATCACTACAGGTCAGCCAAGAGGAAACGGTCAGGTTGAAAAATTCCATGGAACGCTAATTCCAGTTATCTCCAAGTTATCCCTTGATGATCCGAACAAGTGGTTCAAGCACATACCAGCTGTACAACGTGTAATTAACAGCACTATCTCTTCAGCTACTAAGTACACACCCTTCGAGCTTCTAACAGGAGTTAAAATGAAAAATAAAGAAGATCTTAACATCAAGAAAATTTTAGAAGAACAACATATACACTCAGTCGTCCAACATCAACAACAAATTCGCAAAGAAGCCAAAGCAAATATATTGCAGCAACAAGAACAGAGCAGACACAACTATAATACTCGTCGCAAGACTGCTACCAAATACAAACTTGATGATCTAGTCGCCATCAAACGTACTCAGTTCGGGACAGGCTTAAAACTTCGTCAAAAGTTTTTTGGCCCATACGTCGTGACTAAAGTTCGCCCAAACGACAGATATGATGTACGCAAGACCGGTACAGGTGAAGGACCAGCATGCACATCCACATCTGCCGACCAAATGAAGAGTTGGGCAAAAACCTGAACTTTGACTTTTATTCTACAAACTTTCTGAAGTCCAGAACTTTATTTTTTTTTCTCCCAAATTGTGCTAAGAACTTTTTGCACAGACTTTAAAATTTATTTTTACTTACTTGCTTAGTTAATTTTATAAGTGTTTTCTTCTATTTCATAATTTTCAAATTAGAATTTTAAAGTGATTTTAGAATAATTTTCTTGAGAAATGCATAAAAGTATTTTATTTGTTTATGCTTATTTTTATAGTTCTTTTCAGTATTAGTAGTGAATTTAAGTGTATTATTTTCTAAGTGTTTACGTTTAATTTTTATCTTGCTACATGTTTACTTTTAATATTTAGATAGCATGTTTTTATTTTATTCAATTGCTATTTGTCGGGACGACAAACGTCAGGATAGCAGAGTGTTGTATCAGCGCCATCTAGCGAGCACTTATTGAAACTCTGCCCTGAACCGCCATCTTTTTGTCACTAGTAAAGGCGGTAAGGGTGGAGAGAGGATGTAATTCTTCAGAGCTGCACTTCATTAAATGGATATTTCTACACTAAAGAGTTGCTTTCTTCTTTACTGCCCCTCCTCCTTACTAGACATATATTTCCAAATGTTTTTTTTTTTTGTATTTTGTGGATAGTGGAAATAGAATCGGCAACTGTCATTCAAAATCAATTTGTAAAACTATGAATACAAACTTTAGGCGAATGCAGGACATTTTTGGCTGCACGAACCATTCATAGGTTGGCAGTTATTTTGGTGATGCCTTGACCCGAACCTGGGACCTTTCGCATGCTAGGCGAGTGCCTAACCGCCTGGGCTCCCCAGCCTCTATTCCATTTTTATTGGAATTACACCTCTCTACCTCTATTTTGCAGAATGGGTGGAGGTCAGTCTTACCCACTATCCCGATTCCAATCCTTTCACTGCGGCATCCTCAAGAAGAGACTTCCAAAGTTCAGAGGTCACCAGCACCTAATTTGAAGTTACATTTTCTCTTCCCTTGTCTTTTCGAAAGGGTGATTGAAAAAACTGCTTAGGTGATTTCCAAGTTAAGTCAACTATAGAGAACTTTACTTTAAGTTATACGCGGGAAATAGTTATGTATAGAAGTGTAAATTTTGGCAAGCTATGGGATCACGGCGCAAATTAAGGAAGCATTAATTTGTCTAAAGAACGTCACAATTGATATAGTCTGAATAGTTTTTAGAAAAGTCCGAAGAATTCTATAAAATGAAAAGTATAAAATAAAAAGTTTTTGTTTAATTTTTCTTTAACCTTTTCAAAAAACTTAAGTGATTATTCGAGGGTTTAAATTGTTATATTTGAAAACTTCTTTTTATGTAAATAGAAGTTGAAATTCGGTCTAAAATGGTAACAGGCCTCAAAAAAAGATTATTAATTTTTACGTAACTGTAATTTAGTGCAAAATATGTGAACTATTTTAATAAAGTCATTGACTTTTTAAAGTCAAAGACACAGCAGCATATGCAAAAAAAAATCCACTACATTTAATAGCGGGTGATATCCACTATGTGATGCTTCTTTATTCCCAATAATCTAGTGAATTTCATAAATAGTTTTAGATTTATAAGCTATTTTTACTAGTCTATTATTGTACGATTTTCTGATTGATGTGAGGGATTTTTGAAAAGGCAATGGTCTGCCAATCGTTTCTCTTACACAATTTTCCAATCTATACTATTTTACAGAAGCGTGCAAAAGCCATACTCAATTAGATATGAATCTTTTATCTTGCAATCGCCTAAAATTTGTATTCGTAGTTTTACAAATTGATTTTGAATGGCCCCAGTTGCCGATTTTATTTCCACTATCCACAAAATACAAAAAAAAAAACGAATTTGAAATGTATACCTATTTGCCTTTTAAAAACTACATTGTTGAAAACTGTCGTACACTGCAGTATGAAATGCAAAGTAATCATTCAGCGACAATCAATCCTCTTTCAGTAACATTTAACAAACAGTCGTTTAATTTTTCCATAACCTTGTCGAACAACTTCACTTTACCTTACAATAATCCTTTTTGGAAATGCATTTAATGTTTATTTAAGCAAGTTTTTGCAATTGATTTAAAACAGATAACCAAATATGTTTGTTATGGAGAAAAATGAAATTTTCGGAATAAAAGTATATCTTGTAACTGTCAATGTATTCCTAATGTTCTGATGAAGATTAATTTGATAATAAAATCACTCAAAGTATGATAAATTGAAGTATTAGCAATGACATGTGAAATTATCAAAAGTATTTTTGGGAATTTACACGCTATGCTTTCACTATGTAATAAAGAACAGGTGAAAATATTTGTCTTTCACATCCTTATAAATAATAAAAATTATGGACACAATTGAGCCACATTCCACGGATTCTTTTGAGATAAAAAGGCGGGAAATTATGAAATTATTTTCTTTCTCTAATGTTCCTTTGAAATCATTCTGAGGGATACTCTGTGAATTTTTTGTGAACACTTAAGTCGTTTTACTGAAATTGAGCTAGGTCAAGGAGGTGAAAGACCATTTGGATGCTTTCTTTAAGTGTTACTTGAAACTTTCAAAACTTGGTTGAAAATAAGACGGTCATTTTCGAATATTTCGCTTTCTGTTGAATTGCGAAATTGAGTTCAGTGATGCAATGGGTTGACTAATTTTATGATATTGTTAAGCGTATGAAATAATTATTGGGCTTTATGATATATAAATAAGTATGATAAATAAATTAAAAAAAGAGAAATACTAGGTTTTAGTTTTTTTTTAAATCCATTTTTTTTATTTACACATGACTAAGTGTTAAACTAACGATCAGGTGTAATTTGTATTTTTAGTAAATAAAAATTAGTAAAAACTAGTAATGAAGTAATTTTCAAAGCTAAATTAAAAGTTTGAAGTTTTATGGAAAATTTATTTGCATGCACATTGCACATACATTCGTATCCATGAGAACTCTTAAATTTATGCCGTTCTTAAGAAATTTATTGAATAAAAAAATTGGAGCTGAAAGCTTTTGAAAAATACTAATTTTTATATCTCTGGTATTTTTAAAGACTAAATAAAAATGTCTTTATATAATGAAGCTTGAATAGGAATTACTTGTTGAAAAAAGTTAGTAACTTTCGTCTAAAATAGACTGCTAAAAACTATTGCCATGTAAAATTATGTACGACTAAAGTACTGGTAAGGATATTATTATGACAAATGGCTGATATTAAAATATCCTGAATATAAAACGAAATATCTGAAAAATTGAGGCTATATAATCCCTCTTCAATATTAAACGATAAAATTTGTTTTGGGAAACAAATTTTGTCGTTTAATAATAATCGATTTCGATTTTTGGTTAGTGCATAGTTAAACTTTAAAAAAAAAAAAAAACTTAAAAACTAAACTTAAAAGATTTTCTCCACCCGCTAATGCGAAACGAAATGAAATTGATTGGATTCAATTTGAAATCAAAACACTTTCAAAATTAGGTTTAAAAGAAGAGTATTATTACATAACGAAAACTTGGAGCTTCGCAAGACTATTATTACGATGACAATATCATTAAAGTGTTTTGGCCTGCAAATTAAGAAAGTACGTTACCTTCTACAATTTAGATGAACAAAATACATCAAGGAGCTGAAATTTATTATTTTTAAGCATGAAAAAGATGAAAGAATATAACATCTCCACGTTAACGTGACCAAACTGTCTCCACCCTTTTTGCATTAAATAAGATAACGGTATATTAATATAAAATTAGATTCAAAGATTCGATATTTTAAACCAGATGCGTACTTTTTATTCTGTATCTCGGAATCTGTTCAGAATTCAGGTAGAAATCGGGCAACTATCACACGATGTTTTTATATCTAAAGATACTCATTGTCACGAATTAGAGTAAGATATTAACTGAAATTGAGTAGGCAGCTTGAAGAAGGCATGCTTGTAGCTTGTTTTCTTTTTTAAACTGTTTAATCAATTTTTGTGTGTGTTTAAAATCGTATTAAAGCATTAAAATTTAGTAAACAAGGTTATGTCTGATAAGTGCTACTTTTAAAGGTCTTTAAGATTTATGTTATGGATAAAAGTGTATAGTAGACAGGGTAATTTATGTTTTTGATGTTTAATCGCTGTAACTATTCTTTTGAGTTTCAAAAAAAAAACAAATACCCATTATCAACTTATTAAATATAAAATTTTTATAAAATCCCAATTGTTACGAAGTTAATGCAATGCTAATTATCTAATACACTGACATAAAAAAAGAAAAAATGTATGGACTCGTACATTTTGGAATTTTTCAGTTTTAAATTTCATTTAATAAGATCTTGAGGATGGGGAGCTCAGTTGGTTGGCACTCGCCTAGCATGCGAATGGTCCCAGGTTCGGGTCCGGGCATCACCAAAATAACTGCCGATCTATAAACGGCCCGTGCGAATAATATCCCGTGTAAGGGGGTGCACGTCCTTCTGAGTCCTAACGCTGCGTACGATGTCGCCCTTAACGGCTGCGTTGGGTGCTTATTCAGGTGTGGTTCTAAAATATGACGCCCGTCGCAAATAGCATTTGTGTAGCTCTAGTGCGACGATAATTCAAACCTAATCTAACCTTAATAAGTTCATACTTCATGATGCTTTAATAACACAATTTTTTTTTCTGCTCACATGGAGTGGTTATTCTGTACAATTACTCAGTCATCTTATATTATAAAATTAAATTACAATATTATTTTATTTTTATAAGTTTTTAAATGGGAAGTTAAGTTATACATTGAAAATCAGGAAAACATATAAAAACATATATTGTAAAATTAAAACTTGTTTTCTGATACTGCACAAATGTGCAATTGTGCATGTATTCGTATTGGAAGACAATAGAAAATGCATTTTTCTGAATAAAAAGTTTTCCCTTCTTTTTAAAATATTTTTTATTGATAAATTAAAAATGAGAATTTATGACTATAGTAAAAAAAATGTTTTTAATTGAAATTTATAAAATGTCTTTTCCTATTTGCATCAGTCTACGTAGTTGAGGTACAAAGTTGAAAGTATAGGGGAGAGTGGGGGCTGCTGGGACGCAGGGCTAATGGGACAAGGGGCCTAAAGCGGGGGAAAATATACTTTTTTACAAATATTTCTTCACTACAGCCTTGTAACAGTTAGACTACACATTTTAACAATTAAAGATTGTCCATTAAAAGCATGTGTTGAAGTGGAGAGAATAATTGTTTTTTTTTTAGAATCCAAGTTAGTTAAATGTGTATCTATTATTTTTTTTTTTGAAGTATGACATAAAAACTTTCTCCGTGAACTAAGGGTAAGCCATTTGAAGAAAAAGTCGGTCTTTTTAAATTCACGTACCCTGTAGAAGAGAACAAGTTTGTTATACATTGTAGAAGATTTAGTTACAAAACTGAAGATACAGTTATAAAACTAAAGATTTAGTTATAAAACTATCCTTTACAGTGGTTCAACAAAAATTATGGGAACATCTTAGAGTTTGAGTTTTAACTTTGATATTTCACCTTGCAATGGGAAATAGTTGTTTTAAAAAATAAAATTTTGTTAAGTATACAGTAGGGGTAAGTGGTGTACCTTGGACGTATGTGTACCTCGAACCTATGCTGATTCTAGCTCGATTAGCTTAGATATTGAAACACCAACACATGCAGTTAAAGTATTTGCTACCAGGGATCTCAGTGAAGTTCTATCTGTTTGTTTAAAAGGTCAATTTATTAAAGAGGTTTCAAAAAACTAAATTCACAGTTCAAAAGTAAATTTTTGTCAGATTCTTTAGTGTAATTTTATACTCAAACATGTAGTATTTATTCAGAAACGATGGTTATGCAATATAAAGCAAAGTTTTAGCTATAAAACAGTGTGCTTGAAATTAAGTTAAGTCTAACCTTAACTTGGTGATTAACTATTTTGTTTTTAATATCCAAGTGGTGTACCTCGAACCTAATACAAGTGGTGTACCTTGGACTGGTCCAAGGTACACTACTATAGGTCTTATGTGCTTCAGATTGTTGAAAACCTTTTTTAAAATTCAAGTAAATTCTTTCCTTTGAAAAATTAAGTATTTTAAGCTATTAATATGCAACCCTGATTTGTAAAATCTAGAAAAATGGAAATTTGTAAGAAATTTTGATATGATGTGATAAAGAATTTTTTTTGTAGTTAATTATTTAGATTTATGAAAGCCTATAAATTTTTTACCATATTGATATAATATAGAAAATAATTATTGCATGCTCATCTAAAAAGATATTTTTTTATAATAAATATCTAAGCAGAACATCCTTTTTACGTTTAGGCCTAGTTGAATAAACATAGGGGGAAATATTTGAGTTTTTTTTTTCAAATTTAAGACCGAAAGATAGAAAAATGTTTTTCTATGGCATGAAATAACAGTTTAATTTTATGCTGCATTTTAACGAATACACCCGAGTAAGATTGCATTGCAGCTGAAAAAGCCAAAAGGGCACTGAAAAAACTAAGGCAATAAAACCCCTTATTGAGCCAATTGACCTAACATAACCAATTACTACAATCTTGGCTAGAAATAAAAGTAGGTTGTAAAATGTATTTTTGAATTTTATGTGGCTAATAAATATTGGTTTTCGGACTGTAAATCGGGTCTCTATACCTATTAATAATTGGTCCAAGGTACACTACCGGTTGGACCAAGGTACACCACCGGTGGTGTACCTTGGTCCAAATTACAATTTTCTGTATTTATTTTTTTAATAGTTGAAATCATTTAAATAACGTGTTAAAATAAATATATGTTGTATATAACAACACAAAGTATTCAGTAAAAATATTTTTATTCACTTTTTGCAAGCAATTAAGAAAATAAAAATTGAAAAGTCAAAATAGGTCCGAGGTAACCCACCTTCCCCTATGTAAAATAAATGGAATATGCTTTAAAATTTTATTTTCTTGCAGTTTTCTGGTTCCTTTTATCTTTTTCGAATATTTAATTAAGGCGATATTTAGCATGTTCCATTATGTGCGCACAATGTCCCATTAGACCCCAAATATGGGGACCAATATTACATTTACACGTTTGTTTAAAGTGCTCAGCAACCAAAATATGGTAATGTTTTAACATCTGTCGAATGATTTTTTAAATAAATGAATGTTCAGTTCATGAGCCTGCAAAAAAAGAAATTAAAATTCTTATATTTTTGCTGAAATATAGAGGTTGAAAAAAAATTGTCCCAATAGCCCCCACTCTCCCCTACATAAAAGTGGCACTACGAAACATGTAGAAAATCATAGACAACATAAATAACTTTCACTATACAATCTTTTATCGACTATCATATTCCAGGGTTGAAAGTTTTATAACGGTTTTTGTCAGTCAATAAAAACAAGGAAAACGCCAAAACAATGCAATATATTCCAAGCATAATAAAAAATGTTTCTATTAAGGTACCTTTTGTAATAAGGATCATTTTCATACTTCACT
This sequence comes from Hylyphantes graminicola, assembly GCA_023701765.1. NCBI lineage: Eukaryota > Metazoa > Arthropoda > Arachnida > Araneae > Linyphiidae > Hylyphantes > Hylyphantes graminicola. The sequence continues at coordinate 22,268,217 of CM043121.1, forward strand.
TCACTTCCTGTGATCGTTTAAAATAATTCTGCATCGTCTGCTAGTTTCCTACAAGGTTCTTTTTAACAAGGGAGATCATTCCATTTGTGGAAGTGAAGTCATGTTCTGGGCGTTTATGCCTCAGCGAAAGTCTTGAAAACATTTATGGATTAAGTTGTATCAGACGATGTGTATTTATTTGTGGACTCACGTTTTCGGAGGTTGAGGAATGTAGTTTTTATGTTCTAGGAAGAAGGAAACTCGGAAACTTTTGTTCTTTTTTGTATCGATTGGTGCCGAATAAATTTTAAACCTTGTGATTTAACCAATATTGAAATAAAATTCAGCTTTTAAACAAAACCACTTTTCTAAAATGAAGGTTAATTAACATACAAGTCAATTCCTGTGTACTTGTTTTTCTAAAGGAAAAGTTATCAAAGAAAAATAATGTCAACAATGCAGACAAATTATAATTAATAGAGTTTCAAAATAGAAACTTACATACTTCTTGCATTCGGTTCAGACCCGCTCAGCTATTAAATGCGCTAATTAAAATCAAAACTTAACTCCGCTCAAAAAATCAGAACTAAATTCCGCTCTATAATTAAAATCAAAACTTAACTCTCTTTAGAGTTTAATTAAATTAATGCAGTGTAAAAGTACGAAGATTTTGAAAAATACCCAAATTTTAAGATAATTGTTTAAATATCGTTGCTAGCTAAAAACACATGGGAAATACTTTGATTCTAGAAAGCTTTCTAATTTAGTCCAATTTCAAGCAAAAGATGGCGCTGTAATGCATTTCCCAATGAATTTATATTGAATAAAACGGAGTAACATGTTTTAGGTCCTGCTTTATTTTTTTTTCTTAATTTTTCTAAAAAACAGTGAGTTATTAAGTAAATGTACTATACCTTTAAAACTGATATTTATTTTTAGAAATTGATTTTTTTTTTCATTTTGAATATCAACAAATTGTTTCCAGTTTATTGAATTACCATTTATTTTATGATTTTTTTTTTGAAAATTGTGATAACTATTTTTTTTAATAAAGGTTCTTGAAATTGATGAACGACGAGTGTTTTTCTTTTGTATAGATTTAACTATTTATTTTGATTTAACTATATTTTATTTTTATTTTGGATTCTCCAATATACCCGTTACATAAATAAAAATATTGGAAATTTATGTAAAATAACTAGATTAAATCAAAACCCCTTCAAATGCCTTTCAATAACAATAAAAAACCTCATCCACGTTTTGTTGTTATTGTTTCTAGCGTGAATTGGTTGAAAAAATTTGACCTTCTGTCCTGATCTGATTTCCTTCAAGTCGCGCCCAATTTTTTTTAAATACTAAGATCACGCTCCGACACTTTTAACGACTATAAGTACTTTTTTTAATGGCGGAACTACCACGCTAAAAATAAAACTTCGGCTTTTTAGTCAAGTAGAAAAAGAGTAAATGTTAAGAGAACTTTAAAGGCTGATTTCCATAGAAGCTTTTTTCTATGTGTGGGGTTTGTTTGGTATAGTTGATAGGGAAAATCTCCTACAGCTACATTGGACTTCGGCCTTTTTTTCAGTTATGGTATAGAGTGGGTTATTATTGTATGTTTTTTCGTCTTACTGAATTTTTCCATTGATGAAATGTTTTGTTTAGTTCGAGATATATTATCGAGATATTAACAAGGGCAATTGTAATACGAGGGTAGTTGTTTATTTTAGTTCTATGGTCTTCATGTAGGTTAAAATAGGTGATGATCGTGATGGATTTCAGAGATTCAATTGATTATGTTATAAGTGGAGAATAATTACGAGTATGGTGAATGTAGAAGTATCCAAAATACCTAAGAATAAGTATACGTACCTAGCAAGCTTGGAGTAACATGCAGCAAGAAATCTTGCAATGTAATGCTTTTTTTTATAAAAAATTAGATTAAATATTAAGACTAATGAAGACGAATTTAGGTATGTTTAATGTGGCATAATATAACAAAAATTATACTGGTTACATGACACAGGTGACTTGCATTTTAAGACTCTTGTATGAAATCATTACCGAGAAGAGAAAACGAATCACTTAAATGTGGCCAACTTTTAAAGATTTTGCATAAATACTTACTGAAAAAGTAGTATTGTGTCCAAATTACAGTTCTTTTTACCACATCCACACTTAAAATTTAACACTTAGTTTTATCCAACTTTGTCAGGCTCTTTAAAGAAATCCCATTGAGGAGAGAAAACATAACACTTATTATTAATGCATCTAACATTTAAAACTTCTACAATCCCGATGGAAAAAGTAATGGAAAATCGATGCTTAACTATACAGCTTTTGTATAAAATCAGCACTTAAAGTGTAACTCTCAAATGTGCCCAACTTTTTAAAACTCTTAAATATAATTCTATCTGAAAAAGTAACACTTAAAAGTATATCTATTTATGAAGTAGTTCTTGCATAGTGTATATATGTTTAAGATCATTTTTTTCTGGGAACACTGATAAATAATGAAACCCATTATTTGAAGCATCACTGTAAAAAAAAATTCCGTAACTTTCCGTATATATACCAGGAACTTTCCTGGCTTTTTCAAGTATCCATCGCTTTGTGATAAGTTCCTGGGATTTTCAGGTTTTCCCTTTCAAATCTGGCAACGTTTGCTATGAACCGCCGCCATTGCTCGCGGCGCCTCACTCAAAATAAGTTGTTTTCTAACGTTGTTGGTTTATTTAAGTTAATTATCATGTGGCCGAGTGGTTAAAGCGTCCGCCTCAGGATTCAGCTTTCTCAAGAGTTCGGGTGTTCGAATCCCACCTACTGCCAGTCATTCTATAAATCGGATATCTGTGTTGGGAAAGAGTAGAAAATCCAATTCGTGACGGATGGGTCCGAGTACACGGAAGGATTTCTGAAATTTCTTTTTTAAGAAGGTTCCTGGTATTTTCCAGAAAAGTTCCAGTTATTTTCCAGAAAGGTTCCAGGTATTTTCCAGCGAAGTTACTGGCTCTAAGTGGGATTGTTTCAATATTTTTGGTTAAGGTTACTGGTATATTCCAGGAACATTACTGGTAAAACTTGGGCAGCTCAGCTGCCCATTATTTCCCAGTAACGTTCCTGAATTTTTTTACAGTGATTATTAATGCTAGATCTGTATCTAACTCATAAGAAAATTGTAACCTAACAAATCTTTTGAAGGATAAAATGTCCGTTTATATTAAGATATAATCTGTATTACAAGGACGATGCTTAAATATAGACATATTTTTTATGTAAGACTAATTTTTTTCTAGTGTTTAGTGTCAAAGTAGTATGATAAAAGGTCATATTTAGTGGCATTTTCCAGGAATGAATTACACATGATTGCAAGTTGTTTGACTAAATTAAGTCAGTCAATTTGTTTTGTTAAATTTTTGTAATATTTAAAATATTTAGATTTAATTTTTTAGATCAATTTTAGTAATTTTGTTTTCAACAGTTTTAATTATCTCACAGGAACAAACTATTCTTGCTCGCTCTGGCTCATAACACTTTATTAAGCGAGTGGCTACGAGCGAGGTACAAGCGAGTGAGATAATGACAAGAGCTTAATAAAGTATTATTTGGCACGTGCTTGCTTACAATATTTTTTTTATAATAACGTGCAAAAGCGTGAAATTTGTTCTTACTAGAAAATGCAAAAGTAATGAACCAATAAAATTAAGCGAGTTTCATGACCATTTAGTTTCCATGGAGATATTCATGACATCATTTCGTTTTTCTTCCAATCAGATACTCTTATTAACATTACCGCACTAGTGCCGAAAGTCCCATTTTCGCCACTGTCTGTGACGCAAGCACGTAAAATGTTATTTTCGAAACAATTTATGAATGAATATGATATAAAAAAAAGTGAACTTTTTTGCACGTTGTTATAAAAAGAAATGTTCTGAGGGCTCCATGATCTTCGAGATTAGTACCAACTGTTTTCCAGAGCCGGCTTCGTCTGATCACATCATCGCGTGCCTGGGACTTTCTAAAGCAAGATTCGGCCGAGCTGATTTTGATTTCGGATTTTTTTGAGGGTGTATGACGTCGTTTACCTAGGTTGCACTGATGACCGATGGGGGCAAGCAACAACAACAGCAATTGATTTTAAGTTCGAGCAGCTGGGGAAATAGGGGAATCATTTTCGAAGTTGCAAATAGTGCTTTAATTTAATCGTATTATGGGGGAATGGTCACGCTGGATAAAATGGGCGCGCTGGTCTCCAAAGCAAAGTGTTTCAGCGTTAATCCAATGGAGATAAAATATTTTCTCTGCCACATTTCTCCGGCTGTAATGAATATTTTTGAAAACGGATTTTATATGTGAAAAATGTTGCTGACTTACAGGTCCCGACCATCCCACTTTTTGAAATTAGTTCGAATTTTTTTTTTTTAAATTTTGAATTAATAATTTTACAAAAAGTATTCGAAGCAATTTTAAAAAGTGGGATTATGCAGACCTGTATGTTATCTACATTTATATGTAAAAAGAAAAAAAAAACAGATTGCAAAGATATTCAATTCAGCCGGAGAAATGTGGCAGGGAAAATAGTTTTTTCCCTGTAGGATTAACATTGAGGCTTTTGAGTTTGGAGACCCCAACGCGCCCATCGCGTCCATCCTCCCTTAAAGAATTTAAATCGTGCTAAAAAACGAAATCGTAAGAAATATCGTGGAAAAGTAATTCTTTTACTTGGTTGGTAATATAGAGTTTAGTCTTTCTGATGAACATCACTATTCCTTTAGTACATAAGAATCCAAGAATGTATTGTTTTAATAAAACGCCAACGGTGAAGGACGCAACTAGTGGGTCACGGGTTACAGGTTTTAGAATTTTCCTATTGACAGTAATTTTTGGATAATTCTATAAATGTTTTAATGAGTGTAAGTTGTAGGTGTAGAGTCTGGCATCTAGTTTTGTGGTAAAGTCTTCGAACTTTATTGCTTTGTTAATGGATTGCACAAATGGGGAAGTATTTCACACATGATTTTGTAGATAGAAATATTATTTTAATTAAATTTTAAAATGAAACATTTTTAGTGCTAGGATTAAAATCTAGTTTTTTCATGATTGCTTTGTGGAATTTTGTATGAAATGAAACAAAATAAATTATGTATGAATAATAAAAGAAAGATTTGGCTTGAGTTATTAATGCCATAGCATATATTTTTCTAAAACTGAATATTTTTAGTACCTTCAATATATATGTGTTTCTTCTTTTAAGATACGATTCTAAAAGTAAGATTCAAAAATAATGTCTCAAAAGTAGTAAACACATATCGTACAGAGTGCAGAAAAGTGACGTGTCAGCAAGTTTCTCAGAAAAAAAATCGTCTAACATTTCTTTAATCCCTTTGCATTTCAGTAGATCAAGTAAAAAAAATCTTCTATAACCGAATCCCAACTATTCTCTAATCGGTTTGAGATGTGCTTCAATCTTTAGATATTAAAATTCTAGCATTTTTAACTCGAAAAGTCATATTTGTCGGATACGTCAATTTTTTTTTGTATAGGGTGCGATACATTAACGATATTTTTTATAGTTCAGAGAAACAAAGATATGCCTCCGTAAATGCTTACCTTTAAAGTTTAAAAGGTCAATTAATAAATAGTCATTGTGCTGCTGTGGGGCTGGGAAGCCCAGTCGGTTAAGCACTGGCCTAGCCTGCAAAAGGTCCCAGGTTCGGGTCCGGGCATCGCCAAAATAACTGCCGACCTTTAAACTGCCCGTGCAATCAAAAATGTCCGACGAATAATACCTCGTGTAAGGGAGTGCACGTTAAATATCCTTCAAAGTCCTAACGCTGCGTACGATGTCGCTCTGCCAATTCAGATGTCGGCTCGTCACTCGACTGTGGTTCTAAAATACGATGCCCCGTAGCCAATAGCCCTCCTGTAGCTCTAGTGCGACGATATTTCAAACCTAACCTAACCTTGTGTTGCTGTAAGGCTAAGTTGAAACAACCGGCAAACCAACCAAACAAACCGTGTTTAATGAAATTTCAAGGGATCGGAAAGTTACTTTTAAAAAGTAACTTTGGTTACAGTCAATATGAAAAGTAACAAGTAACACAGTTATTTAATATACGAAAAGTATCTAATTAATGATACTTTTAAAAATTTTAGGTTACAAGAAAATTTATAATTCTTTAATCTTGGTTCTCTTAAAAAAAAACCCTGGTAAAATGGTTAAATTATTAGTACAATTAAAACGCTGCAATTGGAATTAAAATTAATGCAAAATAAATTACATTTCAAAATTTTCTCTGCAAAAAATGACATCCGTGAAGAATGTGAAGTTACGAATTTTTTTTGTTACTCTGTTACCGCTACCAGTAGGTGAGAGTGTTGTACCTTGGGACGCTTGTACCTTGGACACTGACAATTTCTAAGAATCTATTGGGAATATTCATACATTGTTTATTTCTAATAGTAGCCTTAACCAACAGACATCATCATAATGAAATTTAACACTAGCATCATTGAATTGATGAATTGGTGACAAAAAATAATATTTCATTACCCCAAAGTAAATATTTTTCTAATTCTAATGTAATTTTTTACCTTTGTACTTTTACAAAAAGTCAACTGTATTTTATTTTCTTCATAAAAGAGAAGATTTTGAAATATTTTGGTTATGAGAAAATAATGATAATGCATTTAGATTGGCCACTATCTTGCTTTTATTTAAACCATGTAGTGTGTTGTACCTTGGGATAGTAAAGCCTATTGTATCATCATATAATGTTAAATAATTTGGACTTGCAATTTTGCTGTATAATTTAAATTATTCTTGAATTATGAAGTTTTATTTGTGTATTTCCTTGAAAAAAACCCTATAAAGTTTGTTTCCTGACACAAATTAGTTCAAGTGTATGACTATTGACTGAATTATAAAGTATGTCCCAAGGTACATCATCATATTGTACCTTGGGACAGTTTATCCTCTCTACTTTAAATGAGTGGAAATTTTTTAATTTTAAGCTGTCAGAATTAAAAAAAATGTATTATAAAAGAATATATTGTTGTGTTGAAATGGCTGCTTTTAAATTTTTATTTTGACTATAATTATCGGAGAAAAAAAATTAAAATGTAAAAATTATCCCAAGGTACAACACTCTCCCCTAACTAAGTTACAGTTTCAGATACTTTCTGAAACTCTAACGGTGATACTAAAAAATAGCTGTTACAAGTGACGTGGAAACTCTAATCTCTGGAAATTTATTTATTTATTTACACAACACACAACAGATTGAAAATCCAATTACAGGTGTTGGAAGAAAATTAAAGAAAAAACATACTAACAAAGTACACACTTATGTAATTTAACACGGATGTCATTTGCCATTTTGTCCAACCAACCAAAAACCATCGAATTCGTGTTTTATGAGGCCCATATTCCGGGAGTCCACCTGTGAGGAAAAGAAAATTAACCTTGAAATAAGGACACCTAAACTCGGTTACGAGTAGATATAAATCGTCTGACAAATATTTCAAAGAATCTTTTCATCACCGACATAAAATCGCTAAAAGAACAGTAAGTATGTATTTTTTTATGTATTGTAAGTACACGTTATCGTTTTTATCGTTTGGTATTCTTTCTAATGGCGAGATTTTATCAATTTCTTTGATCTGAAGGAAGTATTAGAACAAAAATTAATCAAAAGAAGCCGGTGAAATGTTTTTTTTCTTTTCCAGTTGTATTAGAGATTGTATTGACCTATTTTTTAGTTATCATTTCGTGAATTCGAATTTAAAAAATCTTGTAGAATAGGTTCATTTATTCGTGATTCTCATTTTTATATTGTTTGTTAAATGTATTGTATTATGTAAACTGAAAGAAGTTTTTTAAAACAAGCATTTTTATTCTAATGATCAAATGAAGTGAGATTTATTACAATGTGTCTTCCAGTTTTGTTCTGTTTGGTATAACTACCTGACAATGTTGTACTATGAGTAAAAGGAATATGTTTTGCATCTAATAGTTTAAAACAACAATGAGGTTGTTTAAGATGATGTAACTCATCTGTTTTCATTTTTGCTTACTGCAGTTTTATTTTTATTTTATTTTACTCTCAAAATGAAAACTTTTGTCGTCTTCTGTGTTTCATTTTAGATTTAATTGCGTACAACTAGTTTTTAATCCTGCTATTTATTAAACACTATCGGTTTTAATTCGAATCGATTTCATGTATGCAAAACACCACTAACAACTTCAATGCTGTTGGAAAACTTTAGTTTAGGTAATAGTTTGTCTTATGCTGAGAGGATAAGCAAAAATGTGGGACTAAATTTTAACGTTTCATAAAAGCATATGGAACACCAAGCGTATTCGGGCCGAAATGCTATTTGGCGAGTTTTGGCGTTCGGTTCGTCTATGCACGTTTTCACTATTTGGCTGCAAAAGTTAAGCCGCCAAATCGAGACTGGCCAGAATATGCTAGCAGTACCAAACATATTCAAAATGAGAGATGCTTTATGAGAAAATAATAACTTGCGAGAAAAGCTTAAGTTCTGCTAAAAGAAAAGTTGTACACAACATTATTTTCAGTAAGGTGTGAAAATATTGTATCGTTCAAAAGAAATGTAATTACAGAAGCACTAAGAATGAAAACAGTACCTCTAGAACTGTTGCCACTCATGATGTGAAGCATGCAAATTAACAATAGGCGCGTTTACATGAGCCATCGAATCCATGGAATGAAGAGCAAATTCCACAAATTTCCGCTCTCTGGGATTTTCGCCCAGGAAGAACCGGAATTGCTGAGTTCATTGGTGGGTTTCTCAAACTCTCCAATGAAGGAGAGTTTGATATTTCATTCCATGGATTCGGCCACAGGCTATCATTTGGGTTAGAAATCTTGCTCGACCACTTTTTCAACTAATGGAGGGTTTGGAATTCCATGGATTCGACGGCTCTTGTAAACGAGCCTAAATGTTATGTAGAAAGGAAGAGTGTTAATTCAATTTGAAAACATTTATGTTGGGAAAATCTTTATCATAACTTTCGAAGTGAATGCCTTTTAAAATCGGCAATAGAAGTAAAACTTACCTCAAAGAAATATTTTTATTCTGAAATTATATGTGTCACTGAGCATAAAAAGTGAAATTACTTACTTTAACAAACAAAGGGTTCAAGGAAAGGTGAAAAAGCATTCCTGAGTTCCAAACAAAGATACCTATCCTAAAGAAAGAAAATCGTCTTCCGAAATAAAAGTTCTCTTCAAGCGTTTAATTTTTTTGGGGTCGCCTATCTCTAAGCTGCGTGGTAAAAATAATATTTTATATGTTAAGCAGGAAACCACGTTTAGTATTTTCTTTTGTTGACGAAGTTTTGGTAAATATTAAAAAAAATGCAATTCTTCAATAAGTTTTATACATAAAAAATCCCGATATAGTTGAAGTTTAGTTTGAATAATAATCGTACTAGAGCTACGTGAGGGCTATTGGAGACGGGCGTCGTGATTTAAGCCCACAGTCTATCCGATCCTGAGTAGGCACCCAACGCAACTGTTAAGGGCGACATCGTACGCAGCGTTGGGATTTTGTATCATAATTAACGTGCACTCCCTCTATACGTGGTATTATTCGTCGGACATTTTTCGCCTGCACGGACCGTTTATAGATCAGCAGTTACTTTGGCAATGCCCGGACCCGAACCTGGGAACTTCCGCATGCAAGTCGAACGCCTTAACCGACTGGGCTCCCCAGCCCCGGATATACCGGGTGGTTATAAAATAAAGCTCGCTATTCGGAGAGGTTAGCAGCTTGAATGAATAATCCGAATGCAACAAACATCGATATACTTACTAATCAAGAAGGAGGGAAAAGAATGGAATCATAAAAAAACAATCTCGTCTCTTTACCAGGGTTCTAAATTATGAGGCGTAATTAGCTGTGTTTACCGTAATTGGCCATAATTGACTACGCCCGGTAGTTTAGAACACTGGTTAAGAGACGAGCTTCTTTTTTATGATTCCATTCTTTTTCGAAAAAAAACCAACCATCTTCTCTTGACGAGGGTACTAAATCATGAGGCGTAATTAGCTGTGTTTACGGTAATTGGCCATAATTGACTACGCCTCGTAATTTAGAACCCTGGTCAAGAGACGAGTTTGTTTTTTATGACAATTCTTTTTTATGATTCCATTCTCCCCCCCCCCCTTCTTGATTATTTAGTGTCTCGATGTTTGTTGCATATGGATTACTCATTCAAGCTACGGACCACTCCGAATAGCGAGCGTTATTTTATAACCACTCTGTAGTTGAAGACGGAACATAGAAAGGCGAATTGGTGTTACAGAAAATTACTTATGACTCATTAAATATTGACATACCAATATATCAACATTAGCCTACACTATTTGTTTGTTGGTGTAATAGTTTTAAAAGGTAATAGAACTGTCATGTATAATAGTTTTTTTTATTGATTACTTTGTCAAAATAGGACAATTAAAACTGAATAAGGAAGCTGAAAGTAAAATTGTTTGTACGCATGTATGATTTTGTATGTATCTGAATAAAAACTAGTTTCACTTAAACAATAACAAAACAATTTGATGATGAATTGACATGTTTAAAATTGTTCAACTCATTTTGTTTAGTTTAAATGTTTTACAGCAATGTTTTGTTTTGATTAAAACATCTGTATTTTTTAAAACAAATATTTTTACCTCGTAGTTTTCCTTTGGACTCATTTTTATAAAGAACATTTTCAGAAACTAAATTAAGTACGATGTTATGATGAAAGAATGGCTGTTTGAAATTGTACATAATTTTTTATTTGATTTTGAACAATGAAATAAAACTTAAAAAGTACTTCTATTATCAAACTATAGTAAAATGTAATAAGTATTAAGAAATTTAATAAAAAAAGTGAAATTTTGAATATGTTTTAAGTTTTGCTTGCAAAATGTATTGAAAATACTTGAAGGAGCATTAAAAGGAAGATTATATCTCATCTACTATAAAAAAAATGATAATAGTCGTATTTTTTTCTATTTTACATTTCAAATTCCCTCCATTTTAACAATTCAAAATTATCTTCACATATAAAATGATTGATGTGAAGTAAAGACTTTTAGCCTTCTACTTGAAAACTGTGATGATCTTCTGAATAAGAATGGACATTTCAAAACCCTTATTGTTGTCATTCTGAGTTGAAAGAATATTTTTTTTAACGAAAACATGTCTATCTACAGAACAAAAATAATAAAGAACGAATAGATAATAGAACGAAATAAAATAACGAACAATAAATAAAATCCTTAAAGGCTTTCGTTCAATTTCTCTAGAAAAACAGGTATGTAAAACAATTTGTATGAAATTAAGCACTTACATTATTAGCTATATACAAATGAAAGCTTAAAATTGTTGATACTCATTTTCTGAATGTTATAATATTTTAAATCTTTTTTTTATGACATTTTAGAGATCAGAAACAATGAATGTTAAAATTAATAAATAATGGATTTATAGGCATTTTAAAGAAAATGAAGCAATTTTGATAACATGGATAGACCTTGTACGAGGCACGTATTTTATAATTTAATTATTTATGTAAATGGAAATTAATTTTATGCTGTTCTATAGTTCGATAAATCTCTTCCAATTTAAGGTTCTTATATACAGGTTAAGTGGGAAAGAAATTTGCTGATAAGTATTGTTTGTTTAGAAAAAAATTAAAAAACGGATAATAACTTAAAAATTGGGATGTCACGAATCAGTTTGCAAGTGCATCATTTTCCATCATATTTCTTTCCTAAAAATATCGAAATTTAACTTGTGATCCTTTTTTGTAGAAAAAACATGATAGTTTTGAGTTTTTTCTTACAAGAATATTTTGTAATCAAATTCTTCTGAAATATAATATAATTTTTGTACACGATACAAGACAATTTTCATCAAAAACATTCTTGAAATCTCGCAATTCCACGTTCATTTATATTTATTGTCACCTAACAACATTTCTTTTTGTTTCACCAACACAAATCTCGCGCAACGAGGTGAAACCACACAAATTAAATCCAATTTACCGGTTCTAATACTTTCACTTGTAGCCGATAAACGAAATATATTCTACACTCTCTACTCTTTTGTTCTTTATAATCGCTGTGATTGTAAGCTCGGGAGCCATGACATATATATTTATTCAATAGGCAGAATGTATGTGGCAAGTCTTTAAATGACTTGGGAAAAAAGTTTAAAGGTGCCTTAGATGGATTGACCCACGGTTAAACGTCTGAGACTTAATTAAAACTTTTGGGTCAATTAGTGTTAGTTGGAAATTCTAAAAGATAGCGTAAAATGACGTGATATACTAAGGTATGTGCAACGATATCTAGTCATATTCAATGACAGTGGATGGATGAAATGGTATATGAGGTAATCTTAATTATCTTCTGGATTTGGAACAGTTTTATTTTAAATTAAAGTTTTTAAAGTTAATAAAAGTTTTTTCTTAATACCTTTCAACAGGTAATAAGTGTAATTTTAACTTATACATATGTTGAAATATACTTACGCTTATTTTGTTTTTTAATTTACAAACAGAATATACCTTATTAAACCAATTTGCAATAATCTAATATAAATTTTGTATCGTTAATAACGGTAATATAATCTCGTATTGACAATTAAAAAAACACTGAAACATAACTTTGTGTGACACATTTATGATAGATGTTTTTATTATCTCAGTCAACTGTGTTTCGTAAATATAATAATATACAATGGATATGATGCTGGAACTATAATAACAGAACTATATCTGTCATATTATATTATAAGAGGGTTATATGTTCCTCTGAATTAAGTAATTGACAAATATTATATACACCAGATATCAGTTTTCTTTGATACAATTTTTGATACAAACCAATTCTATGTTAGTGTCACGTACCAACATAAGTAAGCATTGAAAGAGACAACAAACTTCAAAACTTCTTTCGAATTCTTTTTCTTTCTCCGTCCATTTCTTCTTTAGGAAACAAATGGAGTAGGGCCAGAATTGGTTTTGTCTGATATTGGATTAGTTAGCCAGTTTTGTTATAGTTAAAATTGTTTCCACTGAAAAAGGATAGACATAGTTTAAGGGACTTAAAAGAGAATGTGGCTAATAAGATAAAATGTTTATTATAAATTTTGTATGTCATTGGGTGTTTATTGAAGGTTTTTAGTCTTATAATAATTGGCTATTTTATTGGAAAAACAACTATGTTTACAATTTTGAATTTTTAAAGAATGCAGAAGGCTTTTTAGTATCTTAATAATTGACGATTTTATTTGAAAGCAATTATGTTTACAATTGTGTATTTTCAAAAAATGTAGAAAAAAATGAAAAGATAGTTAAAGTACTGTATTTTCAATGATTGTAGTGTTCAATAAATCATTCTTCGTGTTTATTTGTAAGAATTTGTTTAAACGTTGGTTTGTGACATTTCTTTTTAGGACAGATGTGTAGGGATCGCTACCCGCGAGCCCTCTGTGAAAGTGAACTGAACCTAATTATGCTAATTGTGAATGTCATGCCTAATTGATATTAATAATATTCTCAAGTAATATTTTAATGAAGCACTTGGTTAGGGTTTGGTAATCTTCGCAGTGAAGAACAGGTTGAATATTTTTTTTCAAAAATTCATTTCTAACCAGTGTTGGCACTCATTGCTCATATTTTTTTGGTGTCAGGCAAAATTCTCAAATATGGCATTCATTGAAAAATACTCATATGAAGTTGTGCTCTACGTTGCAACCGAAATGTGTGTCGATGTGACAACTCACGTAACGATTGGTGAACTGAAGGAGGCCATAATTAATAGTGAATATTATGAAGAAGAATTCGTGGAATCATTTTTAGAAACTACTATGGAAGACATGGAAAAGGAGGCCGTGAAACAACGGTGTGAAAAGGAACGCAAGGAGGTTCTAATGCGGATGGAAAAAGAACACAAGGAGCGGCAAATGAAAGAAGTGCAAAAGAAGCACGAAGAAATCAGGTTATTTTACTTGGGTATTGAAAAATACGAAGAACTTTATGGTCCAGTTTCAAAGGACAGAAACCTACATCGGAGGTTGAGTGAACCTTCTAGCAACATTGAAGTTCACTCGGAAAAAATCAGAGATGTCGATGGGAGACAGTCAAGTCAGCCAAGGAGTCAGATTCTCAAATGTTGGTCGTGCAACCAGAATACTCACATGAGACGAGATTGCCCAAACAAAATCAAGGCTAGCCACAACGTCAAGGAAACTTCCAGTGTCAAGGTAGAAGCCGGTAAAAATAGAGGGATCCCTCGGAAGTCTGGCAGTATGGCATTGGTGGACGGGTCGGCTTGCAAGGATGCAAGTTTGAAGATAAACTTGGAAGGTTTGGGCGGAAATTCTAAGAGTCTTGTTAAGAAAATGGCTGACGCTGACGATATTCTTCCGGAGTGGCTCTTTGTGAACGGTGGAGACGATTGTGCCCAGCAAAGGTTGAAAGTCGTGCAACCGGTTCAAGATGAGCAGTCGACATTGCCTGATGACGATACAACACCAAGGTTGATCGGGGATAATGAGTACGGTCCAGTACACGGTGAACAGCGTCCTGCTGTTTGGCCACTTGATGAAAAAGTGGGAAAAGTTCAAGAAAAAGATAGTTTCTTGAATGGCGTGGACAACCTAGTCAACGATGAACAGCGCCATGCTGTTTGGCCTCTTGACGGAAGAGAAAGTAAAAATCGGGAAGAAGACGATTTCTTCAAAGATGTGGACACCACAGTCCATGATGAACAGCGTCCTGCTGTTGATCCTCAGAAAGAAGAGGATAACTGCTTCAGAAAGGTGGAGGGCCTGATCCACCAGAAACAGCAACCTACTGTTTGGTCTCTTGATGGAGGAAGAGCCAAGTCTTCAAGAGGGGAATAGTTTCTTGGAAGTTGGACGCTCCAAGGTGGACACTCCAGTCCACGGTGAACAGCAACCTGCTGTTGATCCTCTGAAAGAAGAGGATAACAGCTCCAGAAAGGTGGATGGCCTGATCCATGGTGAACAGCAACCTACTGTTGGTCACCAGAAAGACAAGGATGTATGCTTCAAAGACAGGGACAGCATAATCCACATTGAACAGCTCACTGCTGTTAGTTCCCACTCGGAAGAGGAAGAAGGTTTCAAAGACATAAACATTATGATCTATAGTGAGCAGAAACCTGCGGTTTGGCTTCTGGAAGAAGAGGCGAGACACTATGAACAGTTGTACTCAAACATGGCTTATTCCAGTGTGTCGATTTCCAAAGTGTGCACTTGGAAATTTCTATTTGTGGAAAATGTGATGGGAGTTTCCGCAAAGGTTTTGAAAGGTTGGCTTGAGGCTGCGTTCACTGCGGGGATGACCAAGGGATCATTTGGCTTAAAGATATTAAATTGGCCAAAATGGATCAAAGTTGGTATAGGATAAATTTGTATATATATATTTCAGGATCTACTTGTTTCTAAATGCATCTTATTGCAATTGTATCTTTATGTAAATATTATATAAGTATTATATATTTTTTTTAGTGGTGGATCCTATATTTTACATTTATCCTAGGTAACTTGGCATCCGCTCTCAAGTTTTTTTTTTTTTGAGGACTAATCTAATTTAGTTGGACTCAAGAAATTTTTAATGTTTTAGATCTTAGGACACTGAACTGTTGTAAGAGAAAAAGGTCAGTCTTCCGCCTCGTCCATCTTCAGACTGATTTTTCTCTTAGGAGGGGCGTGTAGGGATCGCTACCCGCGAGCCCTCTGTGAAAGTGAACTGAACTGTAATGAAAAGAAAAAAGTGGAGAGAGAGGGTCGACAAAGAAGCGTCGCGTCGTTGGTGTGAGATGGTCGTACGAAGAATGGGGCCATTGAGCCCACTGTACATAAATGAATCTTTTTATTGTTAATTAAAAATGATCTTTTAAACAGCTGCAAGTCCTTAATTGTGAAATAGTCATTCTACCATGCTACCAAACGAGGAGACAGAATAGGCCATGATTTAGGCCTTTTAGAATATGCCCGGCCACGCGACCATGCCATCAGCCCCCTATAAGATGTATGGCTCATGTCTAATTATAATAATGAATAAAAATATCATAGATAAATATTTATTAGTCAGAATATGGAGGATAACCTACAGAAGTGGTAAGTGCGATTATTGCTATCTAAGAGTGACACAAAAGGTCAGTTCTGCACAGGAAACAACATGAAATATTTGCCAAAAAAAGAAGAAAATACTACACAGCAAAAATTTTAGGAAAATCCGGTATCTAAATGTTCGTAGATACTTCTGCAACAGACTTCATAAACTCGGGCGTTGTTTCTAAGAAAGAAAAATGATCAAAAGCATGCATGACAAAATAAAACACACAAGTAAAGGACAATAAATTTATTAACCAATGATTGCACACTGAAATTGTCTCAATAATCTTCTAAACTCCTTGCCAACGTTAATTTTGTAAATAGAAATATGCAATAGAGACGAACCTTCCGCGCATGTAAGGAGTTCCATAAATTATTTGTGAATCCATCCAGAAAATATGTTTAAAACATTAATTTCATTTAAGGTCTAACAGATTTCAATATTATTTGAGAAAATTTGGCAATTTTATCAGAATAAAAAGTGTATTTTGGTTAAATTGTATTCAGATCATTTTGTATGTAAATATTACTTTACAAGAGTTTCCAACTAACGGTACCAACCGTGCTTTTCCCCATGTCTCTTTACTCTTTGTTTTTACTCAAGTTAGGTTGGCACGGAGTGTAAGATAAAAGCATACACGACAAAATAAAACACACAAATAAACGACAATAAATTTGTTAACCATTGATTGTACACTGAAATTGTTTCAATAATCTTCTATTTTCCCATTTAGACTACAAAAAAAAGGGTTAAAACAGGAGACTCCCCACTGTTCGAGCAGACAACGGAACATAAATAAGTTTTTTTCTGGACCATTTTGCAAGTTAGCACAGATTTCGAAGTATGGATTCACGACCACAAAAGAGGTGACCACTATTTTGCAAATATATGACTACAACTTGCCTTATTTACATGGCAGTTGTGATTGCAAGTCTTGTTTCGTGACTGTGTTTGCGAAAGACGTTGAAATACCAGATGTGGAAGTTTTGATGTTGCGGTTTAAAAGGATTCTTGTTGAGTCTTCATTATAACATAAAAACATATAACAACTTCATATAACAAAAATAAAACACACAAATAAACGACAATAAATTTGTTAACCATTGATTGTACACTGAAATTGTTTCAATAATCTTCTATTTTCCCATTTAGACTACAAAAAAAGGGTTAAAACAGGAGACTCCCCACTGTTCGAGCAGACAACGGAACATAAATAAGTTTTTTTCTGGACCATTTTGCAAGTTAGCACAGATTTCGAAGTATGGATTCACGACCACAAAAGAGGTGACCACTATTTTGCAAATATATGACTACAACTTGCCTTATTTACATGGCAGTTGTGATTGCAAGTCTTGTTTCGTGACTGTGTTTGCGAAAGACGTTGAAATACCAGATGTGGAAGTTTTGATGTTGCGGTTTAAAAGGATTCTTGTTGAGTCTTCATTATATAAGAGGTATTCTATTGTGGCAAATCAGTACCATGTAAATTTAAAAAAAAAAAAAATCGTTTTTTTTTTTAGTATTTATGTAAAATTTATATTAATAAAAAAATATTTTCAAATAAAAATAATTTTGAAGAATCGAATGGTGCGTTTTTTGATATCATAAAGGGCTAGAGACGATAAAAAAAAATCTAAAACGGTAATGCCAAATTGTCATAGCAACAGTAAGTCGAACTTCGTCACGAAAGTTTCTTTATACTATTTGAAAAATAGACAATTCACATAAACTGAATAACTTGATATGATTATACTAATAATATATGTTATTATGCATGATAATTTAAAATTATAATATCGTTAGAAGCCCTACGGAATTTAAACATCGTTGGTCGTTGTTCCCAAATTATATGCAATAAATTAAATTTATCAATGCCACGAGCATAGAAAGTTTGAAAGACCACCTAAGTAGGTAATTTAAATAAAGTAAAATTATAAATACTGTGAAAAGTTAAGTATATGTCGTTAGCTGAAAATGAGAGCTATAAAAACAAATTGCTTTAAATCTCGCGGTCAGAAATAATTTTTGTCGATTAAAATTCGTATTCAAATAACCCTTTTTAGGTTTTATGTCTCTGGGAGATGGATTGTCTAGGTGAAATGGACATTTTCTGTGTAATCTGTGTTCACGATTTTTGAAATCCATTTTATTTTTAAATGACTTTCAAACCTTTATGTGATCCATACTACAATAATGCATTATTCAAATTATTTTCTATGCATAAGAATTTGAAAAATGGTTTTCATAAATTAAGAGCTTAGTGGACGAACGTGCTAAGTGACACTTTTGGAAAATTGAGATTTTTGTATCAATGAACAATAATTTTCCATCTTTTAAAGACAACTAAAATTTTATGAAAAGAATTATATTGTTAAATATATTTTTTACGTTCTTGTAAGTACCGTTTTTAACGTATCTAAGTGCAAACGGAAATCTTGAAAGCTGTTTTTCTCGCTTTCGCCTTTTTGTCACTTAGCACGTTCTTCCACTAAGCTCTTCAAATGTGTTAAAGTTTGAAAATCTTCTTATGCACTATGACCCAAATGACGTTTTTTCAATTGTTTAAAGTAAAGTGCATGTTTAAAATATGCAAATACATATAAACTGTTGTTACGTTTCCAAATATGAAAAATATAAGAGATAATCTACATAATTTGAAGTAAAATTTGCTTTATGGATTAGGTGTTTTCTGGAATATCAAATACAAATCTGTTGGCAATTGTGTTTTCAGTTAGCAGGTTTGAGGTTTTTAGTTAGTAGGTTTACTTAGCTGGTTGAGTTTAATTTAAATTTTTAGCAGTGTTTCTCAATTCCCTGGTTGAAGCCAGCAGAATAAATTTAATGAGATAGAGAGGTTTTGTGTATACAAGTCTAGTTCCAATGCTGAATGCTTGTTGAATATTTCAGAAATGCTTGCATTTTAATAAAATTATCCAAATGATTTATTTTTAAAAAAGTATAGTTTAAATAACTAAAAATCTCATGTGTTTTTGGACACTTAAACTATAACACAAATATATTTCAACAATAACAAATCAAGTTCGTTAAAATGGCTCAAATCCGACAATACACTAACCTACAATGATAACCGACTATTATACTCATTTGCATTGTAAATCCGATTTATTAGGTGCAAGTCTTCTGAAGACGCACGAACAAGCCTAATACCGACTTCACATCTTAATATCAGAGTAGAAATGGTGCAAGTCACAATGTTTCAGGTCGGAGTAAGTACTGGGTGGTTATAAAATAGCGCTCGCTATTCGGAGTGGTCTGCAGTTTGAATGAATAATCCAAATGCAAAAAAATTTGAGACACTTTACTAATCAAGAAGGGGGAAAAAGAATGGAATCATAAAAATATAGAATCCTTAAAAATAATCATTAAAAAAGAATAACCATAAAAAACAAACTCATCTCTTGACCAGGTTTCGAATACGAGGCGTCGTCAATTATGGCCTATTACGGCCAACACAGCTAATTACACCTCGTAATTTAGAACCCTGGTCAAGAGACGAGTTTCTTTTTTTCGAAAAAGAATGGAGTCATAAAAAAACTCGTCTCTTGACCATCGTTCCAAATTACGAGGCATAGCCAATTATGGCTAGTTATGGCCAAAACATCCAATTACGCCTCGTAATTCAGAACCCTGGTCAAGTGAAAAATTTGTTTTTTATGATTCCATTCTTTTCCCCCCTTCTTGATTAGTAAGTGTCTCAATTTTTTATGCATTTGAATTATTCATTTAAGCTATACTACTCCGAATAGCGAGGGTTATTTTATAACTACCCTGTATGTTCGTAGCATACAGTGTCTAAGTTTTAAAAGAAGGTTTTATCTTCAACGTCAAGTAGATGATGAAGACTACTGAAGTCGACTTAAACAGTTGATTGTAGGGGCAGATACATATGTATTCCAGCTTGTGTGCTTGATCTGAGACCTTTGAAGCTTCATAAGCCTTTGTCAAATAAGACAGACACAGGAAGAATTTTTACTGTCACAGAGAAAGGAAGTACACCCACGGCGAAGGCGGGAATCGAACCTCACCCATTTCAGAATGCAGACTGCCAGCACAGTTGATTGTGTAACCAATAATAAGTTTCCTAAATTTTCACATTCAAGTTTTATAGTTAAAAAAAGGTGTGATGGATTAAATCAGGCTTGTCTAAGCGAAACTGATGAGTTGAATACATTCTTAAAACAAACGAGCTCTTTTAACTCAGTCTGAGTTAATTTTCAATCTTTTCGGTGTCGACAATGCACTTACCTTATAGGAGTGGATTTCACCCGTTTGTTTTGTTAAACCTCAGACAGTCTTAACAACAAAAGAGTGATTTTAAGATATTATGAGCTATTTAGGAGTTAATTTTCACTCCTTTCCAGTGTAGAAAATGCACTTATATCTCATTGGAGTGGATTTCACTCTTTTGTTTTAAGAGTGTACAAATCCGAATTACTCGGGAGTACCCCATCAGTTGAAAACTTTGGTGCAAGATTGCCCCAGAACTCTAGCTGCCACCACTATTTGGGGCCTTGATTTCTCACTTTTGCGGTGTATCAAAATATCGTTTCGCCAAAAAATTGGTAAATCCAGCTTCAAAATAGTGGTAGCTGTTAGAAAGCTCCAGAATTCCGATGCAATATTGCCCCAAACTTTTTTTTAGTATGCTACAGGTGAAAGTAACTACAGGTGAAAGTAATTAGCTTAATGTGAACTTGTTTTCACAGTATGAGATTAAAATTTTAACTGAATATATATTTTTAATTTTTGATGTATTATTTTTGATGTAATTTTCCAGTATAGATGTGTATAAATAACACTTGCGTATTTTAAATTTCATAATTTAGGATAAATTATAAAATTTATAATAAAAAAATATGTCTGTTCTAGGAAAACCCGATAGTCTGGTAACGGATTGATACGTCTGTGAGTGTGTGCGTCCCACTCAAAAATTGACTTAAGTACTTTTACCTCACAGGACCAGATCCAGCGTCACAGGATTGACCTTATCTGTCGCCACAACGGTGACCTCACGGATTGAAGCCATTATTTTCGTTTCCGATTGTCTCCACACTAAATCTCTCATTAGAAGAAAACTTCGACTGTTCCTCTGGCCTGCTAAAAATGGCCGCTTCCCATGCTAAGTGGAGTAAATTGCCTTCCAATAACGCGTTCTGGAAGTCGTAGGCGACCGTACAAAAGATGTCTGATGATGTGCAGACAGCACGCAAGAGAACAAAAGATTTCCGATTGACCGGAAAACAGAATGGAATTCGGTTTTGGTGGGATTTGGATCAATTGTTTTTGGGTATACGAATTGTTTTTGCCGTGTTACTAAAATAATATTCATTGGTGTTTGGGTTCTTTTAACCTTGAGATTTTTCGCCTTTCTTAGTTATCTAATCAGTAATATGTAATCAGATACAAATAATTTTTAAAACTAATTCCTGATAATATTCGAATTTTTTTTTATTTTGCCAAATTTATGATTTGATTTAAACATCTTTATTAGCCTACTTTTCTTTTTTTTTTAAATTCGAATAATTAAAAAAAAATGAAAAAGTAGGTATTGACATGCGGTCGATGTCTGTCTGTCTGTCTGTCTGTCCGTACTCCCCTTCCAAAATCGGTTCTACCAATCCGATCTTAAAAATTCTTTTTTTATTAGAAAGGTATAACCTCAGACACCCAACTTTCATACTTTTTGTCCGTCTGTCTGTACGATCGGACGGACATAAATCTACTATTTGTCGACGAATTTCCCATTGAATAAGCAATGAAATTCAATTTCCAGTCATTTAAATCGCTGAATTTAACTACAAATGCTACGGACAAGTGACATACGTCAAAAAATTCAGCGTATTGAAATGAGAATACATAATTTCCGAAAAGAATTCGAATTCTAAGCACTTCAATTAATTAAAAAACCTTCAACATTTAATGCTCTTTAAAAAGCATAGGAAGAAATTTTTATTAGAATTAAATCACTATTGCCATCGCAACAATCGCTCGAGAAACTTCAATTCTCTTGGATAATAAATTATAATAAATTTATTTTTGAGACATCGATCAATTTAAGATGACGTCAATTTTTTTTTCGCTACGAGATCTCTGTATGTTAAAATAATTTGCTTTCATTCAATTTAAAAGCGAGGAATATTACATATTTATTCCTCGAAATAAAAACTTTTGCAAACGATTTAAGTAATAATTATTTAATTTTCGAAATAAAATAAATAAAACTAGCCGAATTTAGCAAGTAAATGTTTAATATAGAATTAATGCTGTGTTTGGCGCCTTATTACCTGTTAAACACAACTGCTGTGTGGAAGCCGGTTAAGTGACAGATTTTGTTACAAACCTACTTGTTAATTTACATTTAATGTTTTAAGTGCATTGAGGAGTAGTTTTTTTGGTTTTTGTTCTACGAATAATTAAATATTTATTTATAAATGCAAATAAATAATGCTGACGATAAGTAATATTTATTTTATTGGAGATAGAAAATTAATGAAAATAATTGATTTGTCGCTTTAAGAAGTTGAAATTATAGCTGGATGCTGTGTTTAGTGAATTTTTTTTTAATTTATATAAATTTAATGTGGAAAAACGGTTGTTGATGTCCTTTACTGTTACGAACCTAGTTTTTTCAAGATAAGAATTTTATTAAGTATTTAAATAACAGGAAACTAGGCTATTTTAGTTCTTTAAGAACTTCTTGTTTTTTAATGACATCGGAAAAAAATATATACTTAAAATTGCTTAACTGACTTTTTATTATGACTGAACACATGAATTGTAGTAGGAAAAAAATAAATAAACAAGCAACGGCGTAATGCACATAAAACTGAATTATTTAACTGTAATATAATTATTTAAGCTATACGGTAGACTGATCAGTGAGTATGCAGGCCCCAGTGGAATGAACTTTTGGTAAATATAATTAGAAATTAAATATTGAAAATCATTTCACTAGATGGATTGCCAACACTGACTTCCTCCCATATACTAGGAAGCTATCTAACATATGGTTGGTTGTCCTACAGTCCTGGTCATTATGTCCTGGTATTTATTCACTTGCGAACGCAGCGCCTTAAACTTTCATTAACTGGCTAGTCTACCCTATAATTTGTTTGTTTTAATAAATGTATTCTAGGTAAATATAATAAATTAGTGAACAAATTATACCTAGACTAAACATACTCTACCCAATATTAGAAAATTAAAATGATGTTGTAATGAAATTATTTCGAAAATAAATATTATTAAAAATTTCGTAACTGGTGATTGAATTTAAGTTTTACAAATTAAATTGATGTGTTTCAAAATCGTTTAAAATTTTAGTTGTGTTTTTAACCCTTTCAGTCCCAAAAATTTACTACATTACAGAAACATCTGATATTTAAAAATTAGCTTGTTTTAGGTCAGAAATAAGAGTTCCATAAGAAAAAAATCATTTAAATTTTTTTTATATGGTATTTGAAATAATGCCAAAACTTTTTAACTGTGGAAAACGGCAAATAATAACAAAATAATTCAAATAACGGCAAAAAAATATATATTTCTTAAAGACACTTCGAGTTATATACTTTAAGGTATCTGATCTTATTATTAAAAAAAAATTAGTAATTATTTTAACCGCAATAGTTTAAATTGTGTTTTAAATATGTGGAACTGAAGTGAACTTGTCAAAAATCAGGTAAAACGCTTGTTAGGTACTTTCTAAATAAAAAAAAAATAGTAGTTCTGACTTCTATTGAGATTAATGTAAATTATTGTCTAATAGAACAAAGTATGAAGAATCGAATGATGTGTGTTTGGATGTCATAACGGGACATAAACATTTGGGAAAAAAAATATTGAAAGTGGTGATTCCAAATGGCATCACTGGAACTGAAAGGGTTAATCTGGGTAAAATATCAAATGTGTTTCCTACCAATTTGATCTAACTTTCACTTACCTAACTGTTATTGCCTCTACGTTTGCCCCAATGCATGAATTTTTATTTTCATCCCAAAAAAATATATATGTATCTTTAATACTCACACATTATGGGAAAAATACTAAAACAATTTTACTGCATTAGAATTTAAATAATTTAAATTTAAAAAAAAAATTCTATATGACAAAAACCAATTGCAAAATTCCAATTTTGATAATAATGACTAGAAAACTACTAAAAATATTTCAAAATAACCCTTTTTAACTATGATCAATTTTTCAAAACAATTTATTAGTATTTAGTATTACTAATATTTTCTTTGAATACTGCCAAAAACGTTGTTTCACAAAAGTTAATAACCTCACTCTTTAATTTTGAATACACTTTTACTACTGTCATCTTTGAGGATTATTAGTAACTAAAACTTAAAAATGAATTGTAATAGATGAAAAAAACACAGACTTGTCTTGGATGAGCTCTAATTTAATAAAATAAAGTGGATTATGTTGCTTGTTACCAACATTGAATCTGTGTAAATTCTATAAAAATAATCCAAAGATTGACTACATTAAATTTATGGAATTGAAAGTAATTTTTGCAACTCTTCACATTTTAAGTAGTCGGAATACAATAAAAAAAAGCCACACAATTGATAAAGATCACACCCATAAAACACATAAATTTTTTTCAAAAATCCTAATCCGGAAAAATGCCTAGGTGCAAAGGATTCCAATTTTTTTTTCTTTTGTTACAATTTAAGAATGTCCTGACTTGGGGCTTCTCTTTTCTAAGAATATTAAAGACAAATATCAATCTGTTTTCCTACTTGTTTCCGTAGAAAGAAACCAAGAAAGTCGCTATATTATAAAAAAAATACTGTAATTTTTTTACATTGGAGTTTTATTTTGTTTTGGGGTGATTTTTTTTCTATTCGAGTTGATTTTTGGCGCCCTTTGGCAGACTCGACGAATTCTATAGAACTGAGATTCATTTTTCAGTGGTTCTCTAAATACGTTGATGCTCATATAACAATTCATTGGCGTTCTGTTGATGTTGAAGTATGCCAACATTTAATTTTACTGATAAAGTACCTATGAGAATTAGGTACTAAGGTTTCGGTTTTTTTTCTGTTGGAAATGAACTTGCAAACTTGGAATTATTTTGCTGGTAGCTTCCTCTACACTGTGGATTTCCCCCAAAATATGATTCATTGTACCTGCAACTGCAGTGTGGTGAAACGTTTCACCAGATTTTCGATGCTCTGTTGAATCATTTCTCAAAGAATTTTTTTTGAAACCTAAAATAATATTCTATCGAATACACGGTGAAGCATTTCACCATACAGCAGTTTCAGTTACAAGGAACCATTATGATAAAGCACACATTTTGTAACAGTGTACGTCATTAACCCTTTCGCTACGAGGGATTTTTGTTTCCTCGGAATATGTGATAGGAATATCATTATCGAATCCTTAGTCGGACGGCCGTCGTGGCCGTTTCGGTAGTGAAATGGTTAAGCAAGTAGGTTTTTGGTTTGGAATATCGTCGTACTAGAGCTACACGAGGGCTATTGGCGACAGGCGTCGTATTTTAGAATCACAGTCAGGTGACGAGCCAACACCTGAATAGGCACCCAACGCAACCGTTAAGGGCGACATCGTACGCAGCGTTAGGACTTTGAAGGATATTTAACGTGCACTCCCTCACACGGGGTATTATTCTTCGGACATTTTTAGCTGCACGGGCCGTTTATAGGTCAGCAGCTATTTTGGCGATGCCCGGACCCGAACCTGGGACCTTCCGCATGCTAAGCGAGTGCTTAACCGACTGGGCTCCCCAGCCCCTAAGCCAGTAGGTGAAAATCATGATTAGAAAGCTACTGTTCGAGATAAAATAACTGTATTATCGGTGTTCCTTTACTTCTGTGACGGCTGCCTGAGTTTAAAAGGAAAAGTTAAGTCGAACGCATGACCTATTTTTGGATCTTTGAACTGAACTCGGGGATTTGGAATGGGCATAACTAAAGGGTGAAAAGGGATTTCGGTGTTTTTTGTCAAGAAATATTTCGATTGTTTCACTTTCACTTCGACGTTCATGGTTGGGAGAAACAAGTGGATGTGAATAAGTAATAACTTTGAATTTGTGCAGAATACATAACTTAGAAGTCGTTGACTGTGGACTCTGAATTCGACGGAGTTGAAGTTATGTGTAGTTGGTCCCTTGAATTTCTTTTTATGAAAGAAGATTGTAACAAATATTTTGTGTTTTGGTTGTGCCACGTATACGTGTCTGTACTAGTTACCTTTGGATTCAGAGTTGAGTACCATAGTCGCTCGGTTAAAAGGATCTTCAAAACAAAGCTTCTACCGGCAGTATTGCCGTGAGCAGGAAACTGCAGTAACCGCAACGATGAATTTGAACCAGTTTTGACCTTAAATATTCAGTCCTTTAGTACACCTTGTTATAAACAAAAGTTATTGAGTGCTTACAAGATTGGTCCAAGCCATTAATCGAGATACTACAGTTTACCTGCCCACAAACAATGCATGGTCGAGCTTGGGGCAGTTCGATTGATTTTTTTTTTTTGAACCGCAACGACGATTTGGACCATTTTTTTTGTCTTAAATATCCAGTCCTTTAGTGCACCTTCTTGTAGACAAAAGTTATTGAATACTTGAAAAGATTGGTCCAATCCATTAGTCTAGAAACTACAGTTTGACTGCCCGTAACAGCATACATGGTCGATCTTGGGGCAGTTCGATTGATTAGTTTTTTTTAAAAATTGTATTTGTAATTCGTGAATTTAAGCTTTGTTTTATACCCGACGATTACTTAAGGTATCCGACTGGATCAAAGGTCATGTTATTTTAAACTTTAGTCATTATGAACTGTTATGAATTTTAGAACATTTACAAATTACCGACAAAAAAATCTAAAATTCACAACCTGATTTCATAAAAGTAATAAATATTTAAATATTTTTTTTTAAATTATTCAAAGTCAAAATATTAAAATTTCCTTTTACTTCGTAAAGAGGTAACCCTATTGAAGACTGTGAAGTATGGTATGGTATGATACATATATATTCCAGCTTGTGTGCTTGTTCAGAGAACCGCTTATAAGCTTTCGTCAAGTGGGACAGACACAGAAAGAAATTTTACAGTCACAAAGAAATGAATAACACATAGACAAATAACAATATTTATTGACTGTCACAAACATCCATGCCTGACCGGGATTCGAACCCGACCTCAGCATCTCCAAAGGCTAGTACACTAACCATTCAGCCACCGAGGCGGCTACTGTGAAGTAAAACGTACGGTATATATTAAAATGGGAGAAAAATATTGACATAAGAATCACAAAAATCAGAAAATTTATACCTTAAGAATATAATGAAATAAAATTATTTCTGTAAAAACAAATGCAATTATTTCTTTCATTCGGTGCCATTTATTGTTATAAAAGGATAATATAAATAGACAGATGATATGGCAGCCCATAGTGGGCCAAAGCTTGCTGTGCCTGTTTTAGTTTTCCTGACAGAGGGATCTGTTATCCATGCCTATGTCCCGGCTTTGTGGTCAAACTCAAGCAGAACCCTCCTGTCTAGTTCCCAAGAAGGACTTGGTCCTCATTTTATCTACGCACTTAACCTTTTAAACGCCAGCGTTCCTTTTTTGGAATATATTATTTAACCTCTGTTGTAGCCCGGAATAATTTTAGATGTGAAAAATTAAATTACACGAAAAGCGAATTTTAAAAATCGTTGTAAATTTTTTTTAGGAGTATGGCATTGATGCTGTTTAAGGCAACTTTTTCGGTAAAACTCGTAACATTTTAGTCTCATAACATTAAATCAGCGCCATCTGAAAGGGTCTTAAAGGGTTAAAGTTTGAAAGATTGAGTGAACTTTTCACAATCAGGGATTTGAACCAATTGTTGCATTGTAGCAGTACGTATCACTGGCATTTAAGCCACCGGAATTTCAAGCTACTTTGGAAGTGCAGGTTGTCCATGACACACGTTATAGCAATGAAAACAAAAGTGCTCCATATTTAAACAAACGTTTTCATTTAGGGTCAAAAGTGTGATTGGGGGTAAGTGCGATAAACAGCTCTTGTAACTTTGGAAATCATTCTAAAAATATGAAAGTTTGCAATATATAACATTAGACCACTTATAATTAAACTAAAAAGAAATATTGACCTTATTTTTTGTCAAAAGAAAGTTTTGAGCTTTTGAATTTAAGTGCAACTGTCTTCTTTTTATGTGGGTTTTCCTATGTGGGGTAAGTGTGATAAAATAGCAATGGATTTTGAATTGCAAATTTTGTACACTAAAAATTGGAATTCAAACATATAATTTTTTTCTACATATGTATGTTTCTTATAATAATTCACTACCAATTTTAGGATTTGGAATTTACTTGAAGCAGAGAACGAATTTTCTTAATGAAAAATGCAGAAACCCTCTTACACTTACCCCACTTGACCCTACCTAAATTCAAAGAAAGAAATTTTACTTTACCTCGCATTTTAAAAACAAAAACAAATTAAACTTTCTTGGATACATTAGTCATAAGAAGGAATTGATCTACATTTAAAACACGTAAACTAAACATTAAAATAACATTTAATGTACAGTCATTATTTTAAAGAATGAATTAAAATCTTGTAATGTAATATTCCCATTTGTATTTCCTATTGTTATTTTTATTAAAGATTTATAAATAAATGCAAGTTTAAATTATTGTCAGGTTTATTGACGAATATAAGAAGAATAACGAAAAACAAAATGCAAGACAAATAATGAATTTATTATTTTCGACAAGTTTATTATTACAATAAATTAGGGCAGTAGTAATTATCGATATTTCTGATAAACTAATTTTGGTTTCGCATCAGTGAATACTTGGCAGTTTGTTATTGATGCCGTACATACTTGTACTTAAATTGATTGTAATGTATTCGAATTCATGTAAAAAATAAATAAACATGATATACTCTTATATCTTTTACACGAATTTAAAATAGTTTTTCTCTTTCAATGTTTATTTCCTTATAAAAACTATTTAAACTTTTATTTTTTTGGCCTACATTTTATTCACTTCGATAAAACTAAATTAGGGTATTCCTATTGCAAGAATATAATTTTATTTTATCGAAGTAAATAAAATGTAGAACAAAAATAAAAGTTTAAATCAGACCCAGTGCCTTTGTGGTAGTGCTTCGCATTGCCACGCCACATGTCCGCGGATCGAATTCCGGATTGGGCGATGTTGATTCATTCTTTCATCCCTTGAGTGGGTCGATAAATTGGGTACCAAGCATGCTTATTAACTAAACACTGTCAGATCCGCTTGAGGGTGACCACCTTACCGGGACATATGCCTACCATCCCAGAGCCCTAGGTCACGAAAGCTGAAAGGGGAACGGCAGGCCTTGGCCCATCAATGGGCTGTGTCGCCGAGCATCGCAGTTTAGTTTTATTCCTATTGCAGAGATTTGCCTTTGTCATCAAATTTTCTAACTTCATTTGTTTTAATAAAAAAAAAAAGCGAAATTAGACACCTATTCCTTATATACCAGTTGTTTGTAAGTCAGTCCGTCCGTCTCTGTCTGTACTTACTCTCAACTCCCGTTTTAACCAAATAATCGTATTTTTTTTTTAAAAAATAGTTTGTTACAAAAGTAAGAAAATAAGAATCTAACTTTTAAACTTGTTAATATGTTTGTCTGTCTCTCCCCCTGCCAGTAGGTTCGTGAGAATTTCCAGGAATATTAAAAAGTAAAAGAAAATTATGTTTTTTAAAAAATCTTGTAAATTTTAAATAATATGTCAAATATACTTTTTTTTTAAACCAAAGTTATTGTTTTTGAAACCTGTCATTAAAATTGCTTTAAAGTAAATATGATAAGCATTTAAAATATATCCTAATTGAGCTGTCATATTGAGAAAAATAAATTCTAATAAAAACTAACCTTTAACATTAAAACCTTTGAAAATGTTAACTAAACACAAATGAACTTATTAAACTTTATTTTACAATTGCCTTGGTTTAATTATCGTTGCGTCTATTTTACGAAACTATAAAGGAAAAACATAATGAAACAATGAAGCGCGCAAATTGCAAATTACTTAAAAAAAATTGTAATTTTTTTATATTTATGTGCTTTAAAAACTTTAAATATTTTATTATTACCTTATCCGTTTACTGATAGTAGGTATCGTGTTACTAGTTATGGGTTGGTTTGGAACATAAATATGTACTTTCATCATATTCAAATTTTCTTAAAACTAAAAAAAAAATCAAAAACAGAACCGACGGTTTTTATAAAACGAAATTCATTTAAGGAAATCATTACTCAATTACACTAACTACACTAATTCTTAAATTGAATTAAAGTCGCACTTATAGTGCTGTACTAGGTCTATTAGCAAAACGCCTCTTCATATTGTATTTAAAATAGGCTAAGTGACGAGGTGGGACGACACTCAAATTAACTTTTTTGTTCAGCATAATTCGTTAATATGGCAGAAAAGACGAGAACAGAGCCTACAAAGGCATCTTCAGTGGAAAATATCTATACATCCTTACCACGCTTGCACATGAACTTTTAAATTAAAATAAGGTAAGATTTCAGCCTTTAAATCGCATTTTTAAAGAAACTATTTCAATGTAAAATAAAAAAAAAGCCCCACTGCTTAAGGTAGGCGAATACCCAAAATTCCCCCAAATTCTAAAATTTTTACTATTACTTTAATCTTTTCCAAATTTGGTATAGTGATTTCAACTATAATGAATAATATTGTTTAGGCATTTTTTTAAATTTAAATATAATTTATTTATTTTAAACGGTGTTTCTCTACTAAAAAAAGAGGTTTACGCTAACAATGTCTACCACATTGAATGTTCATCCTATAAATATTAATTATGTGTTAAATTCTTTGTTTTGAACTGATGTATGCAATGACCCTCTAGAGTTACATACAAATTACAAGAAAAGAAGTTATTAAGAAATATGTCATAAATTAACCACAAAAAAAGGGATTTTTTTCGATTAACTTACACTTGGACACTTTTTTAAAAAAAAATTATATATTTACACCAGATGTTAGAGGTTTATGGCACAGATATATATTGAAATAGCATCTGTAAAAATTTTCAGGTAAATTAATGTAAAACTTTTTATACTAGAACTGTTGGCGCAAACCCCTTTTTTTAGGTGAAAAACCCCGTTTAAAATAAATCAATCACATTTAAATAAAAAAAATTGCCTAAAAAGCATTGTTCATTATATTTGAAATCACTATGCCAAATTTGGAAAAGATTAAAGTAATAGTAAAAATTTTAAAATTTTGGGTATTCGTCTACCTTAATGAAGTTCAATTGCATCCTGGAGACGCGACTTCAATTTACACGTTCTCACCAAATGTACACAAGTGCCATATATAAGGTATTTGTAAAAATGAAGTTGAATTTAAACAAGGTAACCTTTCTGGAATGTAATGACTTCTATTTTTAGAACTATATAACACGTTTTAAGACTGGCTGTGAAATATATCTGTAAATTTTATATTGAAATATAAGAATGCCGACCCGGCGGAGCAATGCTTAGGGAGCTAGCCTTTGTAGCCTCTGGGCTCGAATCCCGATAAGACATGGATGTTTGCATTTGTCGAGTACATGCGGAGTACGTGCTCGTTAAATCAGTTGGGACCGAAAGTCCTGTGGGCGGTCATTGTGCAATTTCCCACGGGTGCGGGTCCCCTTCAGAGACATGTCTAAATTGTGGAGTTGGCGCGCGATAGATAGCAGCATCTGTCATCTGATGTGGGTGTTGTGTTTTACTTGACGAAGGTTTAAAAGCGGGTCTCTGACCAAGCACACAAGCCCAGAAATATATGTCTACCAACCAACCAACCAACCAACCAACCAACCAACCAACCAACCAAACAACCAAACAACCAACCCACTGTGGCGCTGTGCTTGTTTCGTACCGGGGCTGCTTCAGGTTGCATCCCGTGGCTTTGGTGGCGATCATTGCTTTGCGCTAGAGCTGCGTGGTGCTCCGGAGCGGTCCCAAGGAAACTGACTAATTTTGTTACTATTGGCATCATTCTTGAGCTTCCGGCCACGCATAGTAAAAGCGGCCGAAGCTGATGCATTTCTCTCTCTTTCCGTCTCGTGCACCTCCCCCCGCTGGCCGGGATTTTATTTTAATCTTCATGATTGTTTTGCTTAATCTTTAAGAATTTAAATTTGAAATATTAACGTAGTAAACTGTAAATAAAAATCTCTGTTTTAATATCTACACTTGTGTTGTGTCTTCTGTAAACATTGACTGCATCGAGTCAAAAGATGGTTACCGACGCAGTAGACTAAAGCTCGGTAACCAAAGCTGGTGACCCGGACGTGATCGCCTGTTTGTCTCTGATAGGAAAACTGGCATTAAGTATCTTATCGATACAGGGGCCTCGATCAGCGTAATTCCAAAAACGTCGACTACCTACAGGGCACCTGAAGAAATGTTTCTTTATGCGGCTAACGGAACTAAAATCTGTACATATGGCTCAAAGCGGATTTCATTGGACTTTGGTTTAAGACGTGCATTTGTTTGGACATTTGTTGTTGCCGATGTCTCTCGTCCTATTCTGGGCGCAGATTTTTTGGAACGATTCAGTTTATTGGTAGATGTAAAAAATCGTCGCTTAATCGATTCTGTGACAAACCTTAAGGTTAATGGTACAAACGCTCCTGGTCAAACGTTGGGTTTGACAACTTTGGCGGGAGACAATCCTTACCACCTTCTTCTGCGCGATTTTCCTGATCTTACCAATCCGGCAACAATGACTGCTCCAAAAAAACATAGCATAGTTCATTCTATTATAACCAAAGGTCCCCCCGTTCACGCTAAAGCGAGACGTTTGAACCCCGAAAAATTAAAAATAGCAAAAAAAGAATTTCAGTCCCTTTTAGAGCAAGGCATAATCCAGTCTTCAAAAAGTGCGTGGGCAACTCCAATACACATGGTAAAAAAGAAAAATGGGGAGTGGCGAATTTGTGGCGATTTTCGTCGTTTAAATTCAGTTACGGTTGCCGATCGGTACCCCATTCCGCATATTCAAGATTTTGCATTTGGTCTAAAAGGTAAAAGAGTTTTCTCGAAAATTGACTTGGTTAAAGCCTACTACCAGATCCCATTAGACGAAGACTCTATTCCAAAGACTGCAATGATTACGCCTTTTGGCTTATTCGAATATCGGTACATGTGTTTTGGTTTGTCAAACGCCGCTCAGACTTTCCAAAGACATATCGACGGGGTCATTCAAGGTTTGGACTTTGTTTATGCATACTTAGATGATCTTTTGATCGCTTCGGAAAACGAAGAGGATCATAAAAAACATTTATCAGAGTTGTTTAGGCGCTTAAATGAGTATGGCGTGGTCATTAATTTAAATAAGTGCATTTTTGGTGTCCCTGAGCTCGAATTCCTGGGGCATCACGTTTCTAACTCGGGTATTTCGCCGTTGCCTGGTAAAGTTGAAGTTCTTCGCGACTATCCTTTACCAGAGAAAGTAGACGAGTTGCGTAGGTTTCTGGCAATGGTTAACTTTTACCATCGATTTATTAAAAACGCAGCTCACGTACAGGCTCCTCTCTATGACTTATGCAAAGGAAAGACGAAGAAAGATCGCTCTGCTGTGCTCTGGACGGCTGAAACAAAAGCCGCCTTTCAGGCATGCAAAGAATCAATTGTCAACGCTGCCGAATTAGCTTACCCAGATGATCAGGCAGAGCTTTCTCTTTTCGTCGATGCTTCTAACGTCGCGGTTGGTGCAGTGTTGCAGCAAAACTGCAATGGCGTTATCCAGCCACTTTCGTTTTTTTCACGCAAACTTACGTCTGCTGAACAAAATTACAGCACGTACGATCGCGAATTGGTTGCTATGTATTCCGCCGTAAAACATTTCCGTCACATGTTAGAGGGCTCTGATTTCATTATTTATACAGACCATAAACCTTTAACTTTTGCGTTCACTAAGCATTCTGATAAGTTATCACCACGACAACAACGCCACCTCGAATTCATTTCACAATTTACTACCAGAGTTAGACATATTCCTGGATCGGACAATTCAGTCGCGGATGCGTTATCGAGAATTTCCGAAATCCAAGTTTTAGGCGGTATCGATTACGAGGCCATGGCTCGGGCGCAGGCGTCTGATAGGGAATTGGGGGTGCATTTGCAGAGTGATAGTGTGCTCAAGATGAAGAGGTTCAGTGTGTCTCCAACTGACCTGGAGCTGTTCTGCGACACGTCCACCGACGTTGTGCGGCCCTATGTCCCTCAAGAATTTCGGAAGGACGTTTTCAACACCCTTCACAACCTCGCTCATCCGGGCATCAAAGCTACAGTTGACCTGGTTCGAAGCCGTTTCGTCTGGCCATCGATGAAGAAAGACATTTCCCTGTGGACGAAAGCGTGTGTCGAGTGTCAACGGTCGAAAGTGCACAGGCACGTGAAGTCTCCATTAAGTACCTACCCGCTGCCAACGACGAGATTCGCCCATGTCAATCTTGACATAGTAGGACCACTACCACCTTCAAAGGGATTTAGGTACTGTCTGACAATCGTCGATCGCTATACGCGCTGGTGCGAAGCTTTACCCATGTGCGACCAGACAGCAGACACGGTCGCTGAAACGTTCTTCAACGAATGGGTAACCCGCTACGGAGTTCCAGAGAAGATTACAACGGACCAAGGCCGCCAGTTTGAAAGCGACCTGTTTAGCAGCTTGTCCCGGTTTCTCGGAGCGCAAAAGACCCGCACCACAGCCTATCACCCTCAGTCGAATGGAATGGTGGAGCGGTTCCACCGGCAGCTGAAGTCCGCAGTGATGAGTCACGGCACTACACGTTGGTCGGAGGTGCTACCCACGGTCCTGCTGGGAATTCGCGCCGCACTGAAGGAAGACATCAAGACTTCTTCAGCCGAGTTGGTCTTCGGTGCGCCACTCCGTCTACCTGGAGAATTTCTAAGGCCAGAGAGGACTAAACTCCAGCATTCACAGTTCCTGCAGCTGCTGAGACAGCGGATGGACTCTCTACGCCCAACACCGGCCTCCCGCCACGCTCCCGAGAAAGTTTTTGTGCACTCTGAGCTGTCAACATGCACCCACGTTTTCGTTAGGGTGGATAGCGTGAGAAGGCCACTTCAACAACCCTACGTGGGGCCATATGAGGTTGTGGAGAAGAAAGGAAAGTTTTTCAAAGTCAAACTTTCTGACAAAGTAAAGTGCATTTCTATTGACCGGCTTAAACCCGCTTTTCTGTTGGACAGTCCAGGAACATTTTCGAAGACTGTGCCAGTGAAGAGTTCCAGTGTTCCGGAACCAATTTTGAACACTAAACCTATTTCAAACACTAACTGTTCTAGTGACTCTAAAGTTTATACCACCCGGTCCGGCCGAAAGGTCAGGTTCCGGACAGGGAGTTAATTTCTTTTGCATTCGTCTGTAACCCGACTGGAGGGGGAGTGTGTGGCGCTGTGCTTGTTTCGTACCGGGGCTGCTTCAGGTTGCATCCCGTGGCTTTGGTGGCGATCATTGCTTTGCGCTAGAGCTGCGTGGTGCTCCGGAGCGGTCCCAAGGAAACTGACTAATTTTGTTACTATTGGCATCATTCTTGAGCTTCCGGCCACGCATAGTAAAAGCGGCCGAAGCTGATGCATTTCTCTCTCTTTCCGTCTCGTGCACCTCCCCCCGCTGGCCGGGATTTTATTTTAATCTTCATGATTGTTTTGCTTAATCTTTAAGAATTTAAATTTGAAATATTAACGTAGTAAACTGTAAATAAAAATCTCTGTTTTAATATCTACACTTGTGTTGTGTCTTCTGTAAACATTGACTGCATCGAGTCAAAAGATGGTTACCGACGCAGTAGACTAAAGCTCGGTAACCAAACCACCAACCAACCAACCAACCAATCAACCAACCAGCCTTATGTAAGGTATTTGTAAAAATGAAGTTGAATTTAAACAAGGTTACCTTTCTGGAATGTTATGACTTCTACTTTTAGAACTATATAACACGTTTTAAGACTGGCTGTGATAAATATCTGTAAATTTTATATTGAAATATAAGAATAAAACTTATCATCTGAAAATAAACATTCAATTAAATGCCAAATCGAATAAATTTTCGCCAACACCTAATGAATTCTAATAACATCCTGGAATCTTGTTTTCAATTGGGTCGTTCTCACCAAGTGTATTCAGGGGCAAACCTAATTTAAAATAGCGAGAAACATCCATTTGATATTATTTCTCGATG
This sequence comes from Hylyphantes graminicola, assembly GCA_023701765.1. NCBI lineage: Eukaryota > Metazoa > Arthropoda > Arachnida > Araneae > Linyphiidae > Hylyphantes > Hylyphantes graminicola. The sequence continues at coordinate 22,304,645 of CM043121.1, forward strand.
GCCTACATTTAAAAGTGTTAGGTACTTTAGTTGGGGGTACATCAAAGGTAATAACAGAAATGAGTGACACAGCACCTTGAAATGTTTACTTACATGTCTTAGTTTTAAGGTGCGACGAAAATAGGGTTTGCTTGTTTTACCTTTGGTTATTTTTTGGGAATGTAGCTTATTTAACGGTCAAGTGGATTATATATGGTCAGACTTCTTGTTATATTTTGGACTCATAAAGCCTTTTAAAGAACCTTTTAGTGAACTTTTTCCTTGATAACACTGGACAACAAAATTTGAAAAATTTTCTGCGAATCAGATGAAAGTACCCAATTCTGAATGATTTCGACGTGCTAAACTCGAATATCACCTTAAAAAATGAAAGTTAGCTCTTGTTTTTGAGTTACGGTCGTTTTTTTTCATTGCATGGGATACGGCGAAATGCATGGGTGCACCAAGCACAAAATTAATTTAAGTCAATTTTTTTCACAGAAACCCTCCTAATTTTTGCTCTTACTGGTTTTATTTTATATTATCAACATGGGGGTGGTAAGAAATAATAATTTACAAGATTTTTCACCCATATTCGCAGCTTAATACCCCACTAAGCAACACAATTGTTCTCACTTTAAGAGGTGCAGGAAAAAACAGGATAAAAAAATCCTGACATTTCTCCATGGTTGTTTTTAGAAGCTGTAGCATATTTAGCAGACGCATTGCTATTATCTTCATGAAAACTATAAAAAAATAATTTTAAAAAATCGTGGAGACTTTTTAGTAAATAGTGTCGTGTCCGGACGCCGAGTTGAAGGAGTGTTAGGCTATTTAACTTTTATCTTTTTCTAAAAAACACCTGATTTAACTGATCAGATGATGCAAAAATAAGTCATTAATCTGATTTGTTGGTTCCCTCTTAGTCTTAAATTGTCATTCTGGTTTGTTCCATTAAATGGCATTAGTTTTTCTTCCCAGCATACGGTACTATCTGTTCTCCCATATGAAATTTGCCCAGTGACAAATTTCCTACACAAGTTTAACTACAGACTTGAGGAGCCCAGAAATTAATCCTGGTCTCCTATCTTGTAAACAAAACACAAATGATAAGCTTTCTTTACTTTTGCAGTGATGCTCTTTTTTTTTGCAAAAAAATGCATTTTGCCCCAAATATAACCGAAGTTATTAGCTCTATTAATGCATTTACAAGGCATTACAGTTATAGATTTATTACTAACACTAATTTTTGATATTCTGCTTCTAAAAAACCAAGTACGAAATACAAGGAATTTATTGCTCTTTATTCTGCACCTCTTAAGATGAGAACAATTACATTGCTTAGAATAGCTAGTTACAAAGCTGCGAATATGGTTCCAAAAACTTGAAAGTTATCATTTCCTCCTACCCCCAGGTTGATAATATGAAATAGAATTTTTATGAGCCTCAAATTAGGAGGTTTTCCGTAAACAAAATTGACTTTAATTAATTTTGCGTATGGTGCGCCAATGCATTTCGCTGTATCTTATGCAATGAAAAAACGACCGTAACTCAAAAACAAGAGCTAACTTTCATTTTTTAAGGTGATATTCGTGTTTAGCACGTCGAAATCATTTGGAATTGGGTACTTTCATCTCATTCGCATTTTCACTGTTGACTAGTGTAATTAGTATGTTAACTATATTAATTGTTACTCCTACGAATAGAGCTATAATTAAACTTTTTTTTTAAAAAAGGGCATTTTGCGAAATCTTGAAATCGTAGAATTAAATACTTGAAATCGTAGTTGAAATGATTATTTCTGCTTAGAAGAGGGGAACGTGTGGGACACGCTAAAAACATAAATTGGCTTGTCTCAGGTGACGCACTTCCTTTTAGTTTTCATTCCTGTCTTTTTGATATCGGTGCTCCGATTGGTGCTCTGTCCTTATGCGACATTAATTTACTAATTGATGCACGAGAAATATTTTTTTTCCATTCAGTATTTCTGTTGCAAACCAAGACCCGAAACATGCTCATTCTCAGCTATTTTTTTAAACCTATTTTCATGCAATATAAACTGTTAGATACTCAGATAAATTGTGTAAAATACTAAGAACTCATCTGCCTTAGGCAGGTAAACTGCAGCAATCGCAACAATGAGTTGTACCATTTTTGATCTAAAATAAAAAAAAAATCCAGTATGTTTTCTTAATTGTTGGACTAATTGAGTGCTTGCAACAATGGTCCAAATCATTATGGAAGTTACTGCAGTTTAGCTGCCCACGGCAGTCATTATTTAGTTAAGTAAACTAAAGCTGTTACACATTGTTTTGAGTGATGACCATACTATTGTGTGGTGTTAGTGCCACCCATCTCTGAAACAGCCACTTAAATCAAGACTATTCACACAATATCTATCTTTTTTATCCAATAAATATAAAAGCCAATGTAGTTTAAAGAATTTAAGTTTCATCATTAAAACATATCTTATACAGATACTTAGATCAAGACAATTCACACAATATCTACCATTTTAATCCAATAAATAAGAGTGTAGTTAAACATTTTAGTACTACTATTTAGGACTTAAATCTCTTTATCTATGCCAAGCATAACTGTATATGATAATACGCGTGATATTTTCTCATTCAAACTAATACTTTTTTCACAACACAATTTTTTCAATCCTTTGTTACGACTCCATGTTAGTTTAAATTTTATGCTGACAAGATTTGATCTAGATGTTTTAATATTTTTCTTTATAGGAGTATTTGAAATGTTCTGAAACTATTTCATGTTCAGTGTTGGAAAAAAATTCTATAAGCTAACTAAAAAAAAGTTTTTAACATGGACCAAAAGAACCAGGTTTCGGAAAAATTCGCGCAGATGTTGAAATCATAATAGAATACAAATAGTTGAAACACGAAGCAAGTTCTCTATAAGTAAAGAATACCATCGTTTGTTATTTACTAAAATGAATGAATGTTTTCAATTTCAATTTGTATGATAGTTTGTTGTAAGTTGCAGAAATAAAATCAACTTGACTATTAACTATTGAAAATAAAAACGAGAAAGTGATTCACAATGTGCTACATAGAAAAAATAAATGCCACAAGGAATTGTTATACAATAAACACTCAACAATTGAATAATAGCAGACGATTTTCACTTTATATCCACATACAGAAATCTTTTATTCTAAAATTTATCACTCTCCTTAAGAAAAAATATTCGAGCATGACAATAATCTTAAAAAATATTCACAAAGACCGAAATCCTTTTTCAACTTTCCCCAAAAGTATTCCAAAAAACCAATTCAATAAGACTTCTTTTACTTTTTTATTAAAAAAAATGAAATAGATAAAAAAAAGAGAAGGGTTTGGAATTTTATAACATTTCTTCTCTTTCTTTAATTCTACGGAATTTGGGTCGCTTTCATAGCGATTCCGTAATGTGACGTCAAGCAAAGGGGCGGGGCTTGTAATTCTAAGTTTTATGCACCACTGATTGAATTATAACAACAAGTTCGTGTGAAAAAGTAAACACTTGAAATCTATACCGGTGCTGTGATAGCCGCTTGCGGTTTGGCTACTTATTTAGGAATAAAATATTATAATTTCGTATTTTTGAAGTGCAATAGTGTATTTACTGAGTGTAAATGACAGTGGAAATATTGTGAACAGATTCAAGCATGATGTAGTTTCGGAATTTTAACTATTAAATTGGTGAGTTAATATTTTTAAAAAATCTTATTATTATCGTGTTCTATAAATTTTAACTAATATAAAAATTATAATGCCTGTGAAATGAAAAAAAAATGTATAAAACATATTTGAAAAAACATATAAAATACTACTAAAATATAAATTATAAGGTATCTAGCGTTTCAATATGGTGGAATAATTTTCGTACATTTCTAAGTAAAAATTCATTTAACTCGTTCTAACACATTAAAGTTTAATTATTATTGAAAATAATTAAAATTATTATTTAAAATTTAGTATAAGAAAAAATACATAAATAGAAAGAGAAAATCTATCTATCGAAGAGGGAATTTAAAATTTTCTCGTCATTTTTATTTGGAAAAGTTTTATAAATTACGTAATTGAAACATAACAATTTTTAAAAACTGTACCACAAGCACTCTCGTCTCTCGACATCAAGTTAATTGAAAATCCAATTCCATGATACCACGTTTAACATTAAAAGTTAAGTCCAAAAAGGTATTTTTTTTAATATCTATGGCCACCTTCTTGACAGTGGGTATTTTTTAGTCCCCTACAGTACACTAAAAATTTCTCAAACATTTCATATTTTCCTTATCTTAATAATGTATTTGGTAAAGTAACTTTTTGTATACATTCATCGAATTTTGTGTGAATGTATCTTAATTTAGAAAAATATATAATATAAATTCTGAGTTGTTCCTCAAACTATACAAGAAAAAAATGAACTCTTAATTTTCTCAATTTAAATTTTAAAGTAGGAAAATATTTTTTTTTACACATTTACCTTTTCATACGTGCCGCATTTAGAACTATTCATAGGTTTGTAATCCAATTCTATAGTCAGGGGACAAATCTATTATTTAGGTAGCTTTTAAAACTTATTCTTATCTTATTATAAAAATCTTTATCTATATATATATATATATGTCTTTATAAATATCCTTATCTGAAAAATATCTTTTATCTTATTTTAAAATTAGATTTACTAAATGACTCGAGCTAAATAACTGTTTGATAAAGGAACAAATCACACATCGCAGCAATAGTTTTATTGAAGCTGACATATTGTCTGAAGACTTGTCCCCCCACCCAATAATTTCAACTATGAAAGAATTAAACGGAGACAATTTACACGATATTTAAAGCTATATGCACTGCTCAAAACAATTAGGGGAGCCCTTTGCGTACTTTTGTTAACCCTACTTAAGTTCCAACTCTTGATTTTTTATTCTAAAAATCTAATTTTTTCTAAATAAATTCATTTTGCATCCAGAATGAAATGGTAAAAAAACAGGGGAAAAATCTTAATTTTTGAACTAAAATTTAAGGGGGGGGGGGGAATTGGAATAATAAATTTTGTAAACATATTATTTATAACATATTATTTATTATTTATAACAATAATTTTTAAAAAAACTTTATTTGTTAAAAAAATTAAAATGAATTTTTAAACATCTAAGAATGCAAGCATGAAGAATTTGGAGTCAATTTACTTTTTCGAAATTTTATTTGGAGTGAATTTTATTTTACCATACTTTCATTTATTTAAAAAAATCATTATTTAATTCTTTAAAAGACATTCTTCCCTCTAACTGTAAATAAGTGCGAGCTCAAATTAGTGAGAAAAAAATGCAATCTGATGATTCCAAATGCAATCATTGGGGGTGACAGAGTTTAAAAGGTGCGCTCCCCTAACTGTTTTGGGCAATGAAGTTAAATAAACAACTTAACTGTACAACGAAGTGCAGTATACGCTTGGTCACCCAGTGCAATATAGAATTTTTTTTTTTGGAAGCTGAAACTACACTGTTAAAAAAAACCTGAAATTTCAGGAGAGAAAATTACTGATTTTAACGGAACTTTCCGGTAACTACTGAAAACGGGTTTGTTTCTTCTGAAAACGGTTTTTCTTCTTCTAAAAACGGGAAATGTCCGTAAACCGAACCGAAAATGTCCGTAAAGAGCGGAAACGGAATTTTCCCGTTTTTAGACGCGAAGTGTTACAAACAATGGCGGCTTATTGAAGTTTAGGCCTAAACATAAAAATCCATAGCACGTATACAAGCAACTCGAATTTCAAATTTTGCCTTTCAGAACATAAATTGCATGTTTTTAATAGCAAAACTGATTGTCTTTATTAGAATATGTAAGTATTGTAAAGATAGAACAAAATTATAACTATTGTTTACTATTGCAGCTACTTTTCAGTCCAATTTACACTACGTTCTTGAATTGAGCTTTAGCGCAGTCAAAGAATGCTTTGTTTTCGCAAACTTCTATCAAACAGTTTGATAAAAATCGTATAATAAAAATGCAAGCAATATGTAAAGCAAACAGTTCTTGCTGAAAATACGATTAGAACACATTAAATAATTAAAAATAGTTTTTTAAAGCAACTTTAAATAATTTGTAAATCGTTTGGAAAAACTTTTGAAGATTGCATGGTACTGCTGAACTCCTCTTTTATGCAAAAAGAATAATTCTTTTTTTCGTTTTCTCTCGATGATTTCGACATAATCAGCATGTGATAGAATATGGATTAAAAGACATATTAAAAATTGTAAAAAGTTGTGAGATAATGTTTCGAGCCAACTTAAAGAGGATGATTTTAAAACATACATTTTGTTACGACTTTTTACCGGCAGCTGAAATCGGATTTAGAATTTGTTGTACAGAACTATTATGACTACAGATGATGTCTAACTGAAGAAAAGAAAATAAACATGTTCGAAGTTATACTGCAGTGAAAAGCCGGGTGTCAAGCATCTGCTCATTACTTTCGTTTTCTACAAAAGGAAACCGTGGTTTTCGCTGTATTATTTCGAGGTCTTATCACTTAAATATGCTAGAATTTCAAACTTAATGCCACGCAAAGTGTATTTTAAAAATATGTGTGCTGGAACTAGTGAAACTGCATTTTTTGTTGGAATTATTTGGATTATTATGTTAAAATTATTAAGGTAAGTGTCCCATCGTCGCATTGCTTGGTTCGATATTCTCACTTTCGATGTTTTTCACAGACGTAATGTTCAATCTTTTTCATATACAAGCTCAAAGTGTTTTTAAAATATGTGTGTTGGAAATTGTGAAACTACATTTTTTGTTGGAAATGTTTGGATTATTTTGTTTAAAAATTTAATCAAGGTAAGTGTAAATGTAATACTTTCTTCTGTTGAAATAAAAATGTTTTCTGTAAATTGCTTTGGTTTCTTATTCAAACGATACATATATATTATTATAAAATTATTTAGTTATTACTTGCTAAAAAAGAAAAACAGTATGAAAAACTTTAAACTCTACTTCTTTATGGTTAAAAGTATTATTTTTACAATGCATAATTTGTGTCTTAAATTCTGGTTATTAATCAAGAACGTTTTACATTGAAAGATAAATTTAATTTTTTGTATTATGATGCATTACATTTTTGAAACTTGCTGTTTTTCTTTCAAAGTAATTTTAATATGTAAAGTCAATGTGCTAAATCACTATAATTTAATATCTGACAGTTTGTTGCCTTTTAAAATAGTTTAATTATATATTATAGTTGAAAAAAATATGTAATTTTGACAATTATATTATACTGTAGATAATGGACTGGTTTTAAATTTATTTTTATATTCTACGGTGGATACGAGGGGAAATACAGGATGGCCCAAAAGTAGTTTAACAGTTAATGTTGTACCATTGGTAAGAACTTTGGCTTATTTAGAACAGGTATTTGACATAGTCGTGCTTAGTTTTAGTTACGACTTTATTTTAGCCAACCAACAAAACTAAGCACGACTATGTCAAATACCTGTTCTAAATAAGCCGAAGTTCTTACCAATAGTACAACATTAACTGTTGGGCTACTTTTGGGCCACCCTGTACAAAATGGAAAATTTTAATAACGGAGAAATAAGAAACGGGACTTCTGTAAATATACGGGAAAATTCAAAATGGAAAATTTTAATAACGGAGAAATAAGAAACGGGACTTCTGTAAATATACGGGAAAATTCAAAATGGAAAATTTTAATAACGGAGAAATAAGAAACGGGACTTCTGTAAATATACGGGAAAATTCAAAATGGAAAATTTTAATAACGGAGAAATAAGAAACGGAACTTCGTAACGGGAAAATACTTAACGGAACGGGAAAAGCCCGGCAACTCAGCTGCCGGGCTTTTTCCTTCAAATTCAGTAATTTTTTTTAACAGTGTATCATTTTAATAAAACCTATTGCTGCGTACAAATGAGCACATCATTTAAAATTAATTATGATAAGTACTTATGATATTACTACAATAAGTTTTCTATGCATCAATTTAAAAACTAAAGCACAAACCATGCACATCCCGAACAAACTTATCATAAACATAGCTATAATTATCTTGTTACAACAAGAATCGCTTTTTTTGGTATTTTAAGATCCTCAAACTAAACGTAATTTACTTAACTGAAAAAAAACCAGGATTTTAATAACCCTATTTATAGTACTAGGTTACTTAAAAATATTTACGACAATTGTTTTTTCTTGTATTTTAAAATCTGATCGCAATTAACATGCTATTAGTTTTAACTCTTGTCTCGATCATGTCACCATCGGTTTTTACACCGAAATTGATGTTTCGTTTTCAAAATGTCTTTAAAACGGCAAAGTTAAACTATTCCTAGTATATGTTAACACCTTTTTTTCGAAAGTTTGAATAAAAAACATTAAGAGTGAATGGTAACACTTTTTTCGATGCTAACACCAAAATTATGCAGTGTTTATTTACACGTCATTTAGCATTTCCTAAACTCAAAAGTTGCGTAAAAAAACTTCCTTGTTTTTACAGTGTGTTAGTAAGTTTCAGGCCTTTATTGAAACTAAAAAGTAAACACACAGTTAAGCATAAAATTTTATGAAAATTGTGTGTGTGTGTCTACCTAATGCCATTTTAGTCTAACCGATATATTTTAAAACATAATATATTTTCTATTATAATAGAGTTAGTGGGATATGTTTCACATTATTTTCACACATTTCACACATTTCAGAGGGTACGTTTAATAGTCTTTAACTGTTACTTTTTTTTAAACTTCATACTAATGTTTTAGATTGAAAGCAATCACAAAACTAATGAATAAGCGTGCACTAAGCGTAAAATATATAACCAAAACGCAAAGTTACACCTCGAATCTCATATTTTCGTCGACGAATTTTAAGCTAGAAAAAAGTGGAGTAATAATATACTTACTATTTTTTAACGCATTGACAGCTGTAGTTGATGTCTTATCATACACGCGAAGTGTACTGGCTGTTATTTTTCACACTAAAAAAGTTTTTCTGTTAGAAACGCGCAGATTGAATTATGGTGTTTTAACAAAATGGCCACTTTTCAAGTTAACGAAGCAGAAAGCTTATCGTACAAAATTCTACTTCCCAGACACAAATAAGTCTCTTAGTAGGAAAAGAGCTGAAGTCCTATTTTGGAACATTTTCCATCGGCCCCTTTTCTACTATTTACATGAGTAATCTACTAACTTTTGTACTATTTTCTTTTGCCTTCATGGACCATCACGTTATAAAGTTATTGTGCTGTTCCTGTTTTAAAAGAAAGTTTTTTTTTTTGTACTGGGAAAACTGATAGTTGCAAAAGATAAAAAAAAGATTGTATTTACTTTCCACATTTTTTCTGCATACTTTAACTTAAAAAATCGTAAACCAGCTGATTTTTCGATCCAACATGCATTACCCTTTTTTTTATCCATGTCCAAAACATTTTTCTTTCTATTTTTAATTTACAATTTTATATACGGGAACTCTATTTTATCTATATAAATAAAATTAGACAATTATTGTGTAGCATTACATGTTTGGAATCAGTACAAAAACACAAATAACTTGTTACAGTACCTATTATTAGTATAAATTATGTCCATCGAGATAAGGTGGCCACATAATAAATAAGCCCAAGTTATAAAACGAAAACACTAAATTACAAACGTAAACTATATGGACTATTAAAAATACTTCGATTAATTAAAAATGTGATTCCCGTATAGAAATGCATTTTGATTATAACGCCTTTTTTCGAACCAAAAGTATTTTATGTTTACATAGCAATAAAAGAAAAGTCGCTTTTGCGAAGAAAAGTCACTTTCCCCCAAATGCAAAAAATATTAATGACTAATTATTAATTAGATTGCCCTTTATTAAGCAGAAGTTAATAAATATAATTGTTGGGATTGTAACCTTGTCGGGTTTTGCCTTGTCGGGACTTTGTCCCTGTTGATATTATAGCCTGTCGGGGTTTCGACTGTCAATAATGTGTCCGGATTCCTTCAGAAACGTTTCTGAGTACATTGGAAATAAATTACTGTAATATTAAGAAATGTTTTTGAGCCTTAAAAAATATAGTATATACATTTCATAGGATGGTATAATTCTCACTGGGGAGGGGGGGGGGGGTGAAGGCGGAGAAAGCGGTATCAAGCCTTAATTGATCATCTCTACACTACTTGCCAACCTAACTTGGGTAAATAGAAATATGCTATGGGGAAGATCCTTCCGCGCATGTAAAGAGTTCCATAAATTATTTGTGAATCCATCCAGAAGACATGTATAAAACATTTATTTCGTTAAAGGTCTAACAGATTTCAATATTATTTGATAACACATTTGGCAATTTTATCAGAATGAAAAGTGCATTTTGGTTAAAATGTATTCAGATCATTTTGTATTTAAATATTACCTTACAGGAGTTTCCAAGTAACGGACCAATCGCGCTTTTCTCTCTGCCTTTTCACTCTTTGTTTTTACCCAAGTTACACTCTTAAAACAAAAGAGTGAAATCCACTCCAGTTGGAGAAGTGCATCTTCGACACTGGAAAGGATTGAATATTAACTCAGACTGAGTTAAAATCACTCATTTGGAGTGATCCTGTCGGAGGCTTAACACACAAAGTATCCGCTCCTTCCGGGTAAGTGCATTTTCCAGACTGGAGGAGTGAAATTAACTCAGAGTGAGTTAAAATCTCTCGTTCGTTTTAAGAGTGTAGGGTGGCACGGAGTGTAACGATCATTGCAATTCACGTGGTAAACTCGAAAACGTTAATATCGATAACAACCACACAATGTATAAATAAACACTTAGATACATTTCCCGCCATTCACAGCATCCTTCCGCACTCTTCCGCACCTCAACCAGAAAACTACCCCATTCAAGAACTTACAAAAGCAACAAATGGCGCCAACAAAACACACGTTCCACATCAAAATGCGATAAAAAGGCGATGAACAATGGAAAATTCCGGATATATTACCCGCTGGAACACGATATAGAACAGTCTGTTGGTCATACTGAAAGGGGACGAGTTAATAATTTTCCTATTCCAAGGCCTTCTTTGAAACTTGGCACATATGGCCAGGCTTCCATGTAAGTGTCGAGGATTCCTTGTAAGATAGATTTAGGTAATATTGAGTTTGTAATGTTTTTAGTTTCTATATTTTAGGCTGTTATAAGCTGAAGTAAAATAGTTTTACGAAATCAATACGGTTTGGTTGATAATATAGAAAAAGCTTTTTATATTACTTAGAAGAATTGAAAATTTTGAGAAATCAAAGGCCAATCAATCTACCAAGTATTTTTCTTGATAGTCGAAAATTGAGATTTCGCTATGTTTTTTTCGTTATTATGATAATAACATGAGCCCCATTTTTACCCAAATATATAGCCACCACGGAAAAGGATGTAGCCTTCGGTTTTATGCAAATATACTAATAAATCTAATAAATACTTGTTTAAAAGCACCTAATGATCGAGCAAATTATTTGGCCATTTATAAAGGTATGAACACCTCAGACACATTACATGCAATTGTTATGCATAACAATAAATAAGATTTCACCAGAAAGTAGTAATCTCGAGTATTGCTTGCAATGCCAAACATTTAACAACTATAAATTCCTTATCCAAGGACCAATTACATTAAATCAGTTTGACAAACATTATATCATTTTTAATAGCCTAACAATATCGTTAACCTTCCGAAATAGCTTCACTTATACAATTTCCAATACAATTCGCAATAACAATGAACTTCGTCTGCTAATAATTATCAAATATAATAAACTTGACGCCAAATAATCCATAGAAATTTGCATACATTTTAGATTTGCCTAACAGGACTCGGTTTTTTTTCTTCCTGATTGCAATATTCGGAAGTCTTTGACCTTAATCTTTTATTGCGAGCTCGAGTCGTTACCTTACCGAATTAATGCTCCTTCACTAATTAGAATTCAAATGCTGTGGCTGCTGATACATGTAGGAAATGCTTATATTTCCCGCCACCCTTATTTGAAACACTTTAGGGATGGAAAACCGAAGCCGGTTTATTTTGCCCTCGGTTTTGACCGAAAAACCGGCTTTTTCTTAAGGCCGGTCCAAACTGGAAACCGGTTTTCTGCGGTAAAAACCGGAAATCGGTTTTCTTCAAAAACCGACATCCCTACCGTTTCTTATTTGGTTGGCGGCGAGTATAGAATGCAGTTGCCTGGAAAGGTGTGGAGAATTTAAACCTAATTAGCGGCTAATATTTAAATTTTAATGTATTAAAAAGAACTAGTTCAAATGCATACAAATAGTTGCTTGAAGTTAATTCTTTTCTAGTTGAACATGAAATGGTTTATGTAATGTACCTGAAGAATTTAAACTGAAATGTGTGTGTGTATAGTTGGAACCATGTAACATCGTATGTTTTATATGGCTTATACAGATAGGAAGTGTTTATAATTCGGTTACCTAAAATAGTGTTAAGAATTTGTATCTCATTAGTGGAATAAATTTCAAATTGAACTCTGTGTTAATACGAACTAGTTCAATTGCATACAAATAGTTACTTAAAGTTAATTTGTTTCTAGTTTTTGTAATATGCGATAAAAGTTAAAATGAAATTTGCGCAGTTGGAACCAAGTAACATGGCATCTTTTCTATTCTAAGCAAGCTAATATTTTCAAAAAATTAATTTATAATTTTTTCCGTAGCGTGGAAAATTGGACAGTTAAATGGACCAAATTGGCATTTGACATTTATCTATGCACTTAAACATAATTTTTTTTATATCTAGGAAAAATACTATTAAGAAATTCCTATTGCAGAAACGGCTTTGATTTGTTACTAATGGAACGAGTGCTGTTATTTGTAACTAATGTTATGTTTATGCGGAGACAACAATCTTTTATGGAAAGGCCATAAGGTTTAATTACATACAATTTGTTTGTAAGTTATATTTTTATAAATATAAGCTAAATACCAAATTTTAATTAATACAATATAATACCATTATTTACCTACAATAAGAAATTCAAATTAAAATGAACTTAACAAAGAAAACAAAGTAACTTAGATTTAATTTGATTTGAAAATAACCTCCGTTATAATAATACAGATAAAAAATTATAGTAATAATAATTATTCAATGATAATCGTAATTGTTATCTTTATTAATTATAGTAATAATAATTATCTTTGATAATCTTAATTATTCAAAGAACTTGTATTTCCATATTACAACAGATAGATATGAAATACTTTTTTCAAGATATTAAGTAACAAATATAAAAAAATAACATTTTAAATTTTTGTTGAATATAGCAAATGACAAACTTCAAAATTATTATAATCATGAAGTAAGAATATCGTGTTATCTCTCAAAACGCTTTTTTCTTCTGCTGTCTGTGTCTTGAAAGGTGGATGAAAATGTGTTTTCTACGTGTTAATGGTTTGGGAATATACCACTTTTACCGTAACATGATTGAGATAAATACTTTATAATTTTTTTTTGGAATAACCGTTAGTATTCTTTTTAGAGCTTTATATATTCAAAGCCGTGTTTTGTTCTATTATTTTGTTTTTGAGACAAATTTGAATCATTTTACATGCAGCATCGATCAATCATATTTTATTTTTATTATTTTCTCAAATCAAATATTCGGGAAACCTGATTAAAATATTCCATTAATTAAAAAAAAAAACAATGAATAAAATATTCAATTTTTTTTAATGAAGCGAAATATTGCTTTTACTAAAAGCACACAAATATATCTGCAACCATTTTTCATATAATTTACATTACTTCTTAAACCCATACATAGAATGCTTCAAAATGCAAAGGTCAGCACAAACATTCCAAATACTTTTTACTTGCAGCATCGATCACTCTGAGAACACAATTGTTGTGGTTGCAACCGAAGTTTACCTACACCCGCAACAATGGCTTTTTTTGACGTTGACCAATGGCCCAAAGAATGACCATTCTCCCCTCCCTCCTCCCTTCACTTTCACATAGAACATACCTGCACGTGGGATGGAATTTCACCTGCAATTTTAGAAGTTTCTAGAAATGGGGTAAACGTACATGAAGAAAAGGAATCGAAGGAGGGGGTCTTTTTTACCTGAATTGGAAAACAGGTGCTGGTATTGATAATTGACGAGCTTAGTGGAAGGATATGCTAAGTGACATTTTTGAAAATATTGAAATTTTTCTATCAATGAACATAGTACAAACTTTTTTTTTAACAAAAACTAGTCTTCCCTTTTTTTATTATTAACTTTAAATTTAGCATATTTTTACTGCCTTTTTAAACAGATCCGAGTGCAAACTAAAAACTTGAAAGCACTTTTTCTAGCTTTTACCTTTTTGTTACTTAGCACGTTCCACTAAGCTCTTCAGTTCTAAGGGTTTCTTATAGTTGTGATAGATTTGTGAAAGTGGTATTTTAGTTGCGCGAAAGACTGATTAGAAGGTGTATCATTGATTTCATTTTTTATTGGGAGTATATGGATAGCTAACATATTTTTGTTGCGGTACAATAGTATTGAAGATTAAAAGCTTCTCTAATGCGTGCATTTTCCCACTAAAATTATGTTGCAAAGCTGCCCAAAGCCAAAAAATGTTTATATAATAACAATAGTGTTATTTTAGATATATTTAATTTTACCAAAAACGGCATATAACCGTAACGAAGGCTGTGAAAAAATAAGCCAAAAATTATGTTATGATAATAATTGTATTAATTTTAATTATATTGAATTACATTTAATTATCTTATCGGAAACTGTATCTAGCAATAATAGTGTTAAAAATATTAAACCAAAAAAATTAACGTAATAATAATTGTATTATTTTAACTACATTTTTTTTTCAAAAAACTGCATGCAACCATAACAGAGACAGTTAAAAAAAACATTAACAAATATTTAGACACTAATAATTGCACATTATTTCAACAATACTTAATTTATCAAAAATTATCAGGTAAAAGCAAGTAAACAAATATTCATATTAATTACTTTATGATTTAAACATGATTTAATTTTACAAAAACCTGCTCTTACCATAAACAGTGATGTTGTTAAAAACAGGCATTGCTCTTCCGAATATTTCTAACCAATATAAAGAAATTGGTTAAATATCGATGTTAATATTCAAAACATTTAAAGCTATTTTCGTTTTGCACCTAACTAGGCTAATCTATTTCTCTCACAATAGCCACAATTACACAAGATTATTACAAAACAAAACTTTATCACCAATTACTTTCACCATTAATCATTTCAGTAACTTTTCGAATAAGCAACTGGAAAATTTCAGACGATAAGAAAGTAAATGAAGTGCAATGGAATACATTTCTTTTTACGTGAAAATAGAAACAAAACCGTTTACGTTACGCTTGAATTGGCAGAGAATCGAACACATAAAACATAATAATAATCGACATGAATTTCAAAATAAATGGCAAAATACATGTTAGGCATATATTATTTAATTGAAAGTTTTTCTTTTAATTAATCTATTTTGCCACAATCGATTTTGATTCAAATGGAATGTATAAATAAGTAAGCTGTATGATTTTTCCGAATAAGCAACTGGAAAATTTCTAACGATAAGAAAGTTAATGAAGTGTAATGGAATATATTTCTTTTTATTAGAAAGCAAAACAGATTACGTTGCGCTTGAATTGGCAGAGAATCGAACACATAAAACATAATTATAATAGCAATACATTTCAAAGTTAATTGCAAAGTGCATGTTATGTATATCATTTAATTCCAAGTTTTAGCTTCCACACTACGTTTATAACATAAAAAGTGTAAGGTTTTATAATCGTTAAGTTCGTCCGTCTGTCTGTCATCCACTTTCACAAAACGTACCACAAGTCTCAGAAACAAGTGGGATACGTCATTTTGAAGCAAAAAATCAGTTTAGGCTGCATTCCAAATTTCATTAAAAAATTTTAATTGGAAGTTTATTTAAAATTTAAATAACTAAAAATTTATTGTACATTGAAATAACACGCAAATTCCATTTTTATTCAATATTTTCACTGTTGCCATTACATCAAACGTACGAGAAACTTTATTTAAGATAAAAATAAAACTCTTGAAAAAATATTTATTTTTATTATATAATTCAATTTGGATTGTTGTAATAGCACAATATAGTTATTTTGATGGTTCGTTATATATGTATGATGAAAGATGCAAACAAAATTCTAAATTTGCATAACAAATATGTAAAATTTCGCTTTTATTTTTAAAGCAACAATTTTACTAATTTTTTTTTGAAATGTAAACTTGTGGCTGCAAAACGATATTTATTAAAAATAATAATTTTTCTTTAAAAAAAATTATCAAACGCTAAAGGCTAATTATCAAATCTGCAAAAAGAAGATTAAAGAAAATTATTAATTTTGGATTTTAAAAGTTAGAATTAGGACTACCTAAAGGCCCTGTTTGGCGAATTTCTTTCTGAGGTGTTGTTAGTGTGTTTCCTGTTGAGCGTAAATGTTGTGTGGAAGCAGTGTAAGTGATTCTGTAACAAACCAACTTGTTTCTTTTAATTAATCTCTTTTACCAGACTCGATTTTGTTTCAAATGGAATGTATGAATAATTTCGTCGAAGCTGTTTTTATTTCCTGAACAATGTTTTGCATTCCTGAACAAGTTTCTTATTACAATGGAACATTTATTATTGATCTTGTGTTTACTTGTATTATTTAGTTTACTTCAAAACAAAACTATTTACTTTTATTATGTTTCATCAATCTTAAATGTTTGGCAGTTTTTAGCAGGAAAAGAAATACTCTTTTTAGGCTGCAGATATCGCATATAATCTAAGCGAATTTATATATATTATATTTTAAACACAAATAGTAATATTAATCGACAGATTAGAAAGTTGTTTTAAACGCAATGTATGTCATTTCAATCTCTATATTTTAAATGTTTTTTGAGATAAATAACATTGATATTTATTCTAATATATAGCTAATATATTGAAATATACAACAGTGTTTCTCCTTTTAAATGTTTGCATAATTTTTTAAAAACCCTGTAAGTGTTTTGCATATTCGAATATAAATTTAATTAACATGCTTGCTTGTTACAATATTTTCTCAAATAGAAAGATTTATGTAATACGTATAAACTTACGCAAAAGCTTTTCCAAACTTACTATTTTAAAGGTTTTCTGAAACTTTACATTAAGTATGCATGATTTCAATATCTCCTTTGCTTATACAAAAAATCCCTTTAAATACATACTAATCGAAAAGTATATTTAAGGTTTTTTTTTTATTTCACTGCTGACTAATTCGTAATATACAGTAACCCCTCGCTATATCGCGCCTCGTTATAACGCGCATTCGGATATATCGCGCCTTTTATCATGTCTCCCAATTTTTTTAATGTAATTAGTATAATATTTATCAAGTCCCTCGTTATATCGCGCATTCGGTTATATCGCGATTTTTTGCTTGTCTCCCGGGAAGCGCGATATTATGAAGGGTTGCTGTATTAATTTTAAATTGGGCTCTTACGAAAACTGGATTATAGTCAATGGTTAATATCAACTGGTGGTTTTTTATATCTATTGGTAATCTAATATAAATTGGCGATTTTAACATCCCCCGATTGACTATGTTTAATATCAATTGGTGAGAGTAATGTGCTTTAAAATACGAAAAATATGATCCTCTTATAATGATTTATATTACATTTCATTTCGAAATTTTATTCGATTAATTTTAAACAGTGAAAACCACTGTTACCAGTAAGTTTAGCGGTATCAATGAAGCGAATAATCGTCGTCCAATTTCCTATTCATTTTCTACCAGCCAACTTTCACTTGCAATTCATTTCAACAATACATCAGCCAACTCCCGCTACTAATACCAAAATAACTCTCCAAAGTTCATCCGAAAACAAAAGATTTCAACCACACCAACTTTCTCTGCAATTTAAAACCAACATAGACATCGTATAAGTCAATGACTTTTCGGCCATGGTTGGAAGTAATCAGAGTATGTGGTTGTAATACGGTATGTTATTTTTTGTGTGAGTGTTTTAAACAATAAAACGACTGAAGATATCATCCAGAGAAATTTTAAATTTTTTTGTCCAGTTTTTGGGCAGATTTCTTCGGTCATTTCTGAAGTTGAAACAAATGGTCAGTGCTTGGATTAATGGAAAAGTCATTAAAATGTCGAATTCCATTTGATCTGAATAAAAAAAGGTTTAAAAAAAACTCCACCCCTAACGTGTTCTAATTGGTTGGTTGCGAGTATAGAGCTATATGAAGGTTATTAGTGGTAGCTTTATTTATTAGACACATTCGAGTGACGAGCTAACGCAACTTTTAAGGACAACTTTGGGGATTGATTAATAATGCGTACACTCTTAAAACAAAAGAATGAAATCCACTCCAGTTGGAGAAGTGCATTTTCGACACTGGAAAGGATTGAATATTAACTCAGACTGAGTTAAAATCACTCGTTTGGATTGATCCTGTCGGAGGCTTAACACACAAAGAATCCGCTCCTTCCGGGTAAGTACATTTTCCAGACTAGAGGAGTGAAATTAACTCAGACAGAGTTAAAATCGCTCGTTCGGTTTAAGAGTGTATATGGCATACATAATTGGCCTTATTATTGTTAGTTTAATTGAAATTCATCGTTCTGAAATAAAAAAAATAAGATGTTCTTCAATTGTGCTATTAAATTCATCCTTGGACAATGGACATGATTGATGTTCAAGCCATTAATGGCAGCAGCTCCAATGGTCTTGTTTTCATTTGTTGTCTGGAATTACTTTTGTTTTGGTATTCGAAAATAAGCTCACTAAAAATATTTTAGTTATTAAATTTTTTAAATGACTACTTCTTGCTATGCTGTTGTTTTTTCAAAACATTTGTTGAATACACCTTGCATCAAAAGAAAAGTTTCCAAGTTTCTCCTTTGATCTATATCAGTCATTTTGTGAATTAAACCGAAGTAACCAATGAAATCACAGTATATAGAAAAATGAAAACAAGAGTGTTACGTCATCTGAAACATTCCTATTCCTTTCTCTCAAAGCCCCCCATAATACTTTCCAATAATTTCTTTAATAGTACAAATCGTGTGACGTTTTTATTACTAAAAGTTATCAATCCCTATTGCTTAGCAAATAATTCAAGGGTATTTTTCGACGTATACCGATCACTACCTATAAAAAAAGCTTGCAAAAACCGTAACTAATATTATACAGTCCTTATGTGTTTGAATTAAGTCATGGTCTGGTAGCAATGCTAACGGTGTAAGAGAATCAGGGTGCGAAAATTGGGATTAGGTTTTTATTTACTTATTTCTGTTGCTTTTATGGAGATAATGATGATATTTGTGCATCAGCGATGTCACTCTTTCTTTTTTTTACGCTTGATTACTCCGAATATCACTTACATGATTTCGATTATTTATTATCGTCTCTTTTTTCGCAAGTATGAAATGGCGGTTCAAGGAAAAGATGGCACTGATTGTGGTTGATATAGTAGCAATTATTGAATTATTCAACATTTTTACATGTGAATGTCCCTTGTAATGAAAGTTAGGAGGTTTCAAACTTAGTTTGTTTTTTAATGATGTTGTTATACGACTCTCCGTAATCTTTTTTCCCTGATAACACAACAGTCATATAACGGACTACATTTTTTTATGTTTTGTCACTTGATAATTCTTTTTATATGGTTAAAACATTTTTTAATGTTACGATTATTTGCAATTATTAAAATAGTTTATTTCAAACACATTTAGACATATGTGTGCTTATCTAGTGCCATGTTAACCCAAAAAGTATGGATGGAGAATTATGCGAAAAAAATTCAGTACTATTATATTTGTCTGGTTGTAATTACTTAGCAGAGTAACGTAAATTATCAAATTAAGTTTAACGGTTAAGTCGTTTAAGTTACGATTTTTGAGCGTGGTCGTGTCGTAGAGAATAGTAATTTTACCTACCATTTAAATTAAATAGGTCATAGTAAGTTAGTATATAATAGTAAAGAAAATTTACTTTAAATATATACGATTTCTATTTGATGACGTTATCACATTGTAAACATTAGTTTCGTTGAAAAATGTTTTTACTTTTTATTATGTTAATCTGCGATAAAAAATTGCCTGCGTTAGATGATTTTATGTCATAACGAATTACAATTAAAATGAGATATTAACATCGTAGTCATTCACTTTATTTCTGAACAGTTATAATATATCGTTAAAAGTTACTTTCTTTTGGCGGAACAGCTTCACTGTAAACATTTCTAATTCAATTAAAAAAAAATCCTCTAATCCCAAAACTATGCCCAGGATATTTCAACAGCATTATACTTCAAATATCCGTACAAAGAAGGAACATCCCTGAAGTTAAAACTTCGAATGTAATAACAATTTTGGTTGTCTTGGTAATAACAGTTTTGGTATCTTTAAGCAGAATACTCAGTTTAACAAAAAAAAATACAGCGAATTTCACCTTTTTTTTAAAAAGATTATAGCTGGGATAATGTGTAATGAGCTTGTTATAATACCTGTCTAGCGACGCAAATTAGGGGTTCAGGCTCAGCTTTCACTGCTTTTATATGTAAAAGTGAAGATCGTGAGGGCATAGTCTTACGTTTCTGAAATTTTAATCTGCGCTCATCTGCGTGGGATATCAAATTCTGCTAACAAAGGGTTCTTGTTTATCAGAAAGGCACTATAAGCACCAAAAGATTTAAGATCACTGAATTTGCGCTTGCCATACGCTGTTGAAAATTTGATGCTTGATGTCACCAAAAATATGGTTTCTAATAGCTGTAACGACTGTGTGGTGAAATGTTGAACCATATTTTCGGTATTGGATTGAACCGTTTCTCAGGTTTTTGCTTCCAAGGGTTCGACTGAATACTGGGGTTCACTCTTAAAACGAACGAGTGATTTTAACTCCGTCTGAGTTAATTTCACTCCTCCAGTCTGGAAAATGCACTTCTCCGAAAGGAGTGGATACTTTGTGTGTTAAACCTCCGATAAGATCACTCCAAACGAGTGATTTTAATTCAATCTGAGTTAATATTCACTCCTTTCCAGTGTCGAAAATGCACTTCTCCAATTGGAGTGGATTTCACTCTTTTGCTTTAAGAGTGTAGTATGGTGAAAAATTTCACCACACAGCCGTTGCAGGTACTAGGAACCATGATTATGGTGAAACAAGCACAAAATGTTTATCAGTGTAGGTATACTTTAGTCATGATAGACTGAAGACACAGCGTGACGGAGTATTCTGTGTGTGTCAAAATTCTTTTTTAAACACATAGTGGCACACTATTGTGAACCCCCCCCCCCCAAAAAAAAAAGCGATTAAAAAGTGCCTTAATATTGTCTTTATTCCAGAAGTACGCATACTTGTACCCTTTGTCGAATTCACTTTACAACTTTGTTTTACAATATTTCCTAATATTAACATTTTATTATAAGCTAGAATATTCAATCTTTTTTAAATAAACATCAAAATGATGATGTTTTTAAGGTTTCGGAAGAAGTTAGGTTGAAGATCTGATGAAAGTCACCATTTGCAGACTTCTGAAAGGGTGACACTGAGGATTGTCTTTGGAAACCCAAACAAGCATTTAATAAATATAAACACCAGATATTACTTTTGCTTATTCTTAAACTTCTAGTCAAACAGTACTAACAGTTGAATTTTATGTAAGTCACCATTTGCAGACTTCTAAACGGGTGACCCTGAGGATTGTTATTGGAATCCCAAACAAGCATTTAATAATATTAAACCCTAGCTAATACTTTTGCCTATTATTAAAATTCTACTCAAACAGTGCTAACAGTTGAATTTTATGAAAATTACCATTTGCAGACTTCTAAACGGGTGACCCTGAGGATTGTTATTGGAATCCCAAACAAGCATTTAATAATATTAAACCCTAGCTATTACTTTTGCCAATTATTAAACTTTTACTCAAACAGTACTAACAGTTGAATTTTTTTTGAAATGCTGCTTAGTTCTTTTCAGAAAAATACATTACAATCGTTTTTGTTGGTGAAGTAGGACAATCTTAATGGTATGTTGTGAACTTGTTGTTTTCTGGAAAAGTATTCGAGTTTATATTTGGTGGTGAAGAGTATTCGTTTGTATTTAGCTGATATGCAAGAGTGATCTATGAAAACGGTGGTAGATACGACTTGTAAAAGTGTTTTATTCTGGTTCATTGAATATGTAAGAAATATAAATACAATTATTGAAAATAAGAAGATGGGTACTTGTATACCAAAGATGTTATTTTGCGTCTGGAATTGATTTTGAAATATTTTTTTGATAATAGCAATCGTTATGATTGTTAAATAAATGAAAACTGGGTGAAGTTAAATCAGTTTTTTTATAACAAAGGAAGATACTTTGGGCAAAATATATATGTACCTCACATCATTTTCTTAGATTGTAGTTACATTTTATAATAAAATAAGTAACTTTGAGATGAAATTTTTCCGGTTTGAAAAACTTGGTAAAAACGCATTAAATTAACATGTTTCTGCTGTTTAAAACGCATTAAATAAGACAATCGTAATGAGTATATCTTATAAGAGGATCTTCTTGAAAAAGTTATAATAATTTAACTATACTTGATATACAAGGCCCAAAACAATTAGGGGAGCACTTTGCGTACTTTCGCTAACTCTTTCAGTTCCAACTTCTTATTTTTAATTAATAAAATTTTAAATGTAAGAAATAGATTCATTATGCATCCAGAATGAAGTGGTAAAATACAGGGGAAAAAATATTAAAAATACAAAGTGAAGAATTTTTGGCTCAATTTATTTCATGACAATTTTTGTGAAGGAATTGCATTTACCATGTTTTTCATATTGTCAATTAAAACAAACACCATTTAATTCTTCAAAAGACATGATTCTTCCATCTAACAATAAATAATGCGAGCTCAACTTAGTGAGAAAAAAACTCGTTAGCCGATGATTCCAAATGAAATCATTAGGGTGAAAGGGTTTAAATCATGTTCTCCCCTAATTGTTGTGAGCAGTGTATAAGTCGTTGAGTGTAAAAAGGGATCAAATGGAAATTTGTTTGCTCAAAATTCATGTTTTGATGAATTTGTGTAGTGTAGTTGCTAAAAATGGGATAAAAAAGCTTCATATTGAGAACACTTCTTGTTCCACTGACAATATCCAAGAGCAATGTCTTTCAATAAATTGCAAAAAAAAAATGCAGATTAAAAAAATCAACCCATTTAAGTATCGATTTTCGGTAACAGTTTAGTGCATCAACTTTAAATACATTAACACAACAATCGGAAGATGAATTCTAATGATCGTGGTTTAAAAGACATTTTTTTTACACTTAGTACCATATTTTAAATACAAAGCTCGATATATGTTTTTTTTGGTAGATATTCTAATTTGTTTGATTTCCAAATATTTTTTTTTTCATATTTGGATGCCTGTAATGTTAAATTGTAAAAAGATGTCAAGTGAAGATGAAACTTTGTTTCATTAAGTATATTTGCTTATTTATATGTTTTCTGAGACTATTTATTGAGGAAATGTTAGGCGTGAAATCGCTAAAGAAGTAAAGTGAAATTATAATTTATTGTGATTCTACCATCACTACAACAACTATTTTTTACTTGTAAACCAAGAATTTTCGTGTCTACTGCAAACTTTAAAATTGTGCATGACCTCTTTTTACATTTAACGATTCATATGATAAATAGATAAAATATGGACGCTGCAAAAATATGCATTTTGTTTGTATACGTTTTTTATTTGGGCTAGGTTTTAACTTTTATCAACTGAGAAATAATCGCACATATCTTTTATACTTTTCGATTAATACATTTTGTTCAAATCGGAACTGCCCACTTTCTATAAACATGTACATTGAAATTATAAGTTCTCAGGAACAACAAGTAGTACTAATATCCATCATATTCCTTTCATAAAAAATACGATAAAATATTCTTTTTAATTATTATATATTTACTTAATCCTTCTTACATAATTTTAATCTATAATAATAAAAGAAAGAGTCTGTCTGTGTGTATGTATGTCTGTGGATCGCAAAACACCTACTTAGAATGCTCTAAAAAATTCGAAATTTTTAATATAGATTCCTTTTAATACCTACGTGTGCACCTGAGGCTTAGTTTTTTCATATTTGTTCTATTTTTAGAGAAAATTCGAAATAACTGGAAAAAAATACACCACTTTCGTTCAAATCCGATAGCTTTTTTTTCTTTCGCGTTGTCATTGGCTTAAGAAATTAAATTAAGCTCAAAATAATTCAAATTTGAAATGTTTATTTTATTCTTTTGCCATTATATTTAGAAACTACATTATTTATTTAAAAAATAATTTATTCAAGGATATCGCGGTAGGTCTGTTTATGATTATTTAATGTCTTCATTTTTTCGCCAAATGCATTGCCAAACTTGCTAAAATGTTACCTAAAAAAGCGCCAGATGGGTAAAATTTATTTTGTTTAAATAATTAATCTGGTTGGTTTCTCCAAGATCATCGTGATTGACCTGAAAATGTCAGGGTTTGTAGCTATATCTATATTTTCTCGCCAAATTATTACCAAAAATGTGCCACTGACCTAAGAGTTTTTTTTTTGGGGTTTTTTTTTCTGGCTGTTACCAAGTCATCGTGTTCTAGAGCTGTACCAAACTATCAAAGACTGTTGAATCTTCATTTTTGCGCCAAATATGTTATCAGAATGACAGAAGGAGTGCAAACATTTTGTATCCTCAAGTTCTTCTACATTAATGTTCGAATCTGACAAACCACTGGTTTTGCTAAATTTCAGGTAGTCAATCTTATTGAAGCAGAGAACA
Source organism: Hylyphantes graminicola (assembly GCA_023701765.1). Lineage (NCBI taxonomy): Eukaryota > Metazoa > Arthropoda > Arachnida > Araneae > Linyphiidae > Hylyphantes > Hylyphantes graminicola. The sequence goes on from CM043121.1 coordinate 22,329,516, forward strand.
ACTTTTCAATATTCTTTACGACACCCATTTTCCATTAAGTTAACGGGTTCCCAGCAAAGCGGGACCATACTGCTAGTTAACAATAAAATAAAATAAATTTTTATTAACGTTGACAGGTATTATGTTTTTTTTTGGACTAACAAGCATTAAATACGCATAATAATTGCCGATTATCACCATATAATAAAGTCATTTGACAAATGTATTCTACAGCATTTAAGCTCAACAACTTAAGACTTAAATATTATTGTCAACCATCAAACATCTGACTAAGCCGTTACAAACTCATAATTAAGTTGCTACACTTTATTATTACACCCAATCCTCTATTTACTTTTCCCAGTCTTTGTTCTTTTGATCCCGCGAAATAAAAGAAGACTCGTGCATAAAAATCTACATTAAAAGCCATCCACCCAAGTCCAGAACTTCCTGGGTGATTTGCATTCATAAAAAATTAGCAATTAATTACGAAGTTAATGCACAAAAGACGCCAAGGGAATATGGCAATTAAAACGTGTCTCACTTGGCTAAAGCAGCATACAAAATGTCGCCAATGGCGGGAGATCGTTACATCGACTTTGCTTGAGATTAATTGAGGAAAATTTGCATCCCCATTCACTTATTTAAATCAGTCCCCCTTATCGGGAAAAGGGTATTCGGTTGAGGGGCCTTGTTTGTTTCGTGGTTGTATGGTGAAATTTGAAAATGAGTCAGCTTTTAGGCTCCCTTCACAACAGCGGTTCTGATAATGTTCACCGCATTTACTGTGCTATACTCCGTGCTAACCTAACTTGGGTAATAACAAAGAGTAAAAAAGGCAGAGGGAAAAGCGCGATTGGTCCGTTAGTTGGAAATTCTTGAAAGGTAATACTATTTACATACAAAATTACATACAAATATTACAGCCAAAATACACTTTTTATTCCAATAAAATTGCCAAATTTTTACAATTAATAATCAAATATGTTAGATTTTAAACGAAATTAATGTTTTAAACATGTTTTCTGGATGGATTCACAAATTATTTATGGAACTCTTTACATACGTGGAAGGATCTTCTCCATAGCATGTTTCTATTTACCCAACTTAGGTTGGCAAGGAGTGTAAAAGGCTGCTGTGCCAGTGTTAAGCGAAATGGATCTTTAACGTGAAACGGAAGCGAAAACCATTGTTACATGCCGTTTTAAATTTAGAAGTATCAATGTTAAGTGAATTGAATTGCAGAAAAAAAATGCTGCCGTACCATTGTTACTACAGCAGTTTTTAACATAGAAACTACTACTTGATTGAAAAGACAGGTAAGTACGGTTTTCAGTTCCATCCCATGTAAAAAGTACTATTCACATAACTCTTGTACGGCCACCATCCGGCTCCGTAAGTACGGTGAATTATCGGAACAGTTGTGTGCGAAAATGGTATTTAGTTGAGGGGCCTTGTTTGTTTCGAAGTTGTAGTAAAATTCGGACATGAGTAACCTTTTAGGCTCCTTTTACACTAAATGGTTTGCCGTAATATTCGCAGCATTTACAGAGACGATCGTAAACACAGTGGCAGTGTTGAGTCAAATAATATTTTACATACGATGGAAGATACTGTTATTACTCAACTAAAACTTTACTAAAAGTGGTAATAATTTTAAATAAATTTGAATTGTGGAAAAATTTGCTGTCAAACATTGCTACTGCATGAGTTTGTAGCATTGCCATTACTTGATTGAAAACTGCAGGCAAGTACGGTTTTCGCTGAAATCGCAATTGAAAGTTTTAAATTACATGTTACATCGGACACCGTAACTACGGGTAAATGTACCGTAAAAGTTGCATGTGTAAATGATATTTAAGTAAATGGTTAATGGGCCTAGTTTGTATCGTTTGTAGTGAAATTTTAAAATGAGTCAGCTTTTTGACAATGAGGTTATCTAACGAATGTTAAAAACTAAAATATGTAGGAATGCTTTTTGATACTTGCTTACTGCTTCCGCAGCTCCCTTCGAATCGTTGTGCGATCATGTCTCGCTTCGCTTGCTCATCGGCCATTAAAACATTTTTGTCTAGCCATTAAGAACTACTTACACGAAGCGAATCATTATGGTTCGATTATGAATTTCCGGTACTTTCACTTCTATTTGCAATTATCTTGTGATGATATTGCAAGAATATTTAGTTTCCTTTTTACTGAAATCCATTAAAAATTTAAATGTGAAATCAGCGTACTTAAGATTAAAACATAAATGGTAATTTCATCTGCGAGCAGTTTTTCCGACAAAAGTCTAACTAACTTCGTTATTTTAAGCTCGCAACTATCACTTTCGGAAATCTCTCATGTGTGAAATATATTCTGGCATCATTTTAAACTAATGTTTGTAATTAGAAAAATAAAATACTAAAGTTTATAAACTGTCATGTATATTTTCATTTAATATTCCACTTTCTTAGTTTAGTTTTCCACTTATGAAACGAATTTAAACATTTATTTTTATTCTTGGTCATGTGAACCAAAAATATCTGACTACTTTTGATACTTTTATGCAAATATTGCTCGATTGACTTTTTTTTACTTTTAAAATAATAAATAACTTATTTCCTTCACTCATATTTTAATTTCAAAGTGCCATAATTAACATTGGACTTGACAACCTGGAAAAATGAGAAACGGGTATTCCGGTGTAAAAAGTCGTATATAATGTCCCGAACCTCCCCCATGGCAAAATCTGTATTGATTTTAAATTCTAGGTTTGTCTCGGAAAAGAATACGACGATTTAACACCCTGATAAATTTAAAATTTAAATGAAGGAAGATAAATATGCTAAGTTCCGGCAAACATGTGTGGCCAAGGAATGTTTTTTTTTAAACTTGAAGTTTTGTTTTTAAGGAAACATAAAATCTATAAAAAGACGAAAATGATAGTAAGACAAAAATTTAAATAATTTTCCAGGTGGATTGTCTAAGTTGTGTAAGAAGAATTTGTTTTTTTTAGCCCACTTTCGATTTTTTAATTCAAAAGATTTTTTTTTTAAAAGTAAGATTTGACACCGTGAAGATTATAGTCAGTTCGTCCGTCTGTATAACAACCAAATTCGGCTCCACACTTCCTAATTAATTTGTTTTCTTAGAAAATTATGATACCAGAAACTAATCTTTTGTGCCGCCCCGGTGCGCAATCATTAGGATGCTAGCCTTTGGAGCTGCTGGGGTCGGGTTCGAATACCGGTAGGCATGGATGTTTGTGACCGTCAATAAATGTTATTTGACTATGTGTTGTCTTTTCTTTGTGTGTCTCTTGTGCTTGTAAAAACTCTTCCTGTGTCTGTCCCACTTAACGAAAGCTTATAAGCTGTTCTCTGAACAAGCACACAAGCTGTAATATATATGTGCCTACCATACCATACCATACTAATCTTTTGTACTTTGAGGCAATCAGTTTTGTACCCTTTTTTGTTCTTCAGTTCTTCATAAGATGTTCCGATTTTCTCTTTTAACCATCCCATTTTTTTAAAAAAAAATCTGTTAAACAGTTATCTATCTTTTCTAATTTCTGCACGTCCGTCGGCATCTTTCCCGCCAGTCTCTCCATCTGTATAATCCATAGTCTACAAAAAATTGAATCTTTTTGTGCGATTCCACACAAAACCTCCAACTTCCCAAATCGTGCATACCAAATCTTCACACTTTCTACAAACGAAGCATGACTATCTCTTCAGCATCTGAAACCACACTAGCATCTGATGGAAAAAGCACAATCAGTGCTGAGATCTTTTTTGGACATAAGTTCCTTCTTTCGCGCCTTATAACAATGAAAAGTCATCTTCCTTGGTCGGGCGGTCTCGTTTCCGTAAAAACCGCTGAATGATTTATTTTTGTTTTGGGTTTCTTAAAATAGTTTTTTTTCCCCCTTTGATGTTGTTCGGGAGGGATGTAATTGATAGACGATATGACTTTGGAGTGGTTGGGGGTGGGGGTAGGTACATATATATTCCGGCTTGTGTGCTTGATCAGAGACCCGCTCATAGGCCTTCGTCAAGTTAGACAGACACAGAAAGAGTTTTACTGCCCCCAAAGAAAGGAAGTACACCCGGAACGAAGGCGGGAATCGAACCCGCACCCATTACAGCACGCAGGCTGCTGTCCTGTGATGAAAACCACTCTGCCGACTGGGCCCCTTTGGAGTGTTATTTAATCATGTTTAATTTTTTTAGAAAAATTAGTTGAGAAAAATTATTAAATTATTCCAATCTATTAAAAAATAGATATACATTTCGTATTTGTTTTTTTATATTCTTTTTTTATCCCCGGCTGAATCGTCCGAACGGGTTCCTGATTCTAAGCGCGCCATCCACCGTATAGAAACTTTTGTGCTAGATTTACAAATGACTATATCACAAGAATTCCCAATTACCCTGGGCCAGACGTGCTCTTTAAATATGTGGATCTCAAACCCCCTTTGGTGTTAGCGTACGATGATACTCGAAGTTCTGTTGGATGCCAGCTCAGAAGTCAACCTCGTCACTTGAAATTACGAGGAGTTCACTGACGAAAAGCAAAATATTTATTTAAACTAATCCAATTCATTTTATCTAAACGTATTACATTTTATTTTATATATTTGTACTCGAATTTGATGCATATTTAAATTCAACAATTAAATTTTAATTCCATTGACTTAAAACTACTTTTACTGCTTAAATATAGAACTCATTATATTTCATCATGTAGCTAAATTCAACACTTTAACACTTCAATGGCCTTTCATAATGTTTCAGTTATATAAACTATAATGAATTTTACAGATAAGGGTGGAAAAATAAAACTTTTTTTATATTAATTTTTTTTTTCATAATAGAAGAGTTTAATGAAGCAATTATGAAACGTGTTAACTCAGTTAAGCGAAAAAAGGAATTTCCAAATAAAAACAAAAATAAAATGTCATATTAAATATATTTTTCTAACATAACTAAGTCTAAGGAGAAGTAAGGGGAAAAAAATGTGTTTACACAATATCAATAATCCATTTTCCAGATAGTTGATTTTTTCTCTCTCTAGAGACCCTTTTTTTGATCGATAAGGACAATTTTACTTCGCCAGCAAACATGAAATCTCTCTACCAGAGAAAAATCTCGATTTATCTTTATTCTTCTTCCCCAGTCGATACGAGCAAAAAAATTCTCGAAACAAATAAAATAATCTGTAAACAAATTTGAAACAATCTTTCAACTCTTTTTCTTCCCTCGTACCCACTGAGGGGGTTGTTCGAAAAACTTATCTGCATCTTCCAAAAGAAAATAAATATTCGAACTTCACAAAAACTAAAAACCAACTTTTCAATATTTCGCAAACAAAATAGCGAACAATTACCAGCGCCATCTATTGCAAACCGGCCGAACGATTCGCCAAAACAAAACCGGTTCGCTCGCTCTTACATTTGCGAAAAGAAAATCTCCACCGTTCTCTCGTTAAGAGGATGGAGATGCTTGGCGCGAAATAAAGTGAAGCAGCCAAAAAGTCACCAAGGAACATTTAGTAAGCCCAAAGAAACCTCTCAATCGACGAAAGTTGAATGTGACACGCATCCTTTTATTCTTTAAAGAGAGTTAATTGAAAATTAAAAAAAATGACTGTTTGGGCAGTTGCAGGCTGTAGCACGAGATCTGAATTTGCATAAAATTGCACCAATTCCCTTCAAGGGTGAGAAAAATGTAACTTAATGACGGGTGTAAAATTGTAATTAAATTTCATATTAGATAGCAAATGTCATATTAGAGAGCAATGTCAGGGAGAAAGAATAAGAGGAAGACCCAGAAAAAGACGGATAGATGATGTGGGAAGAGATCTAAAAGACATGAAAATTAAGAACTGGAAAACGAAGACCAAAGACAGGCGGCTTTGGAGTCGTATTGAGGCCATGGTCCAGCATGGACTGTAGTGCCGAGGAGTTAGTTATTAGAGAGTAAAAAATCGCCAAATCGATGTAGTAAACCTACACAAACATAACTGTAAAATACAGCCAAATACATCGCCGAGAGCGTATGTTTTGGGTTTACTATAAAGCGATCAATGGCTTCACTTGTCAAACCAGTTTTTACATCGGTTTTATATCAAGCAGCATTTCCATCTTCCTCTTAACTCCACACTTCTCTCGGATACCGAGGAAGGGATCAGAAAAAGGGAACTAAAGGAACAAAAAAAAAAAAAAAAAAAAAAAGAACCCACGTTTTCCATTTCTCCAAAAGTGGGACAGTAGAAGGAGTCTGCAAGGGAAGAAGAAACTGTCTCAGTCGGTCGTGGGACTTCGCTTTCGTTGGAACATTCTCTGGTGCGATCGTTTGGCGATTGAGGGGACCGTTCTATTCATATATTTTTATATATCGTCTGCGCGGGTGTGTGTGATCCGTGAGTCACCATGCGATTTTACACCCTCCACATCTGGTGGCCTGTCGGGTGAAGTTCAGTGTCGTCGGTCCGGTGTTGTATCGTCGAAGAGGCAAGCGATTATTTTTTAAATTGATAGTTTGAAGTTCGATGGATTAAAATCGGATATTATTTCTTTTAAAATGGCATACTCTTAATATTTTTGTGGTTTGTTTTTGATAAAATGCATGTTTGTTGACATTTTTAATAGTTTAATTTACATATATTTTCTTTCCATTTTATAAGAAAATATTTGAAAAAGTTTAATGAATATAAAGGTACTAAATTATAATTTAATTTTTTCAAGTGCAAGAATTTTTTTTAAAAATATATATATTGCAATATTTTAATTCGTGCATTTATTTAAAATTATTTTCCAATCGTTGATCAAAATAAATGTTTTTTTTTGTAATACTAAATAAAATCTTACAAAATTCCTATAATAGTTAGAAATATTTCATAAATTGTAGTTTCTTATATAATCATTAATAAATTTTAAATAACTTAATTATAATTTTATATATTGTAATAAATATTTATATATTGTAATAAATATTTTATATATTGTAATAAATATTTTATATCTTTTTATAAATATTTGATATCTTTTAATAAGTTTTTTGAATAACTTAATAATGCAAAGTTGAGCTTAATAATGCAAACTTAAAGTGCAAAATTAAGCATATTTCAATCCATATGACTAAAACGGTAATTTATTTTTTCAGAACAATCCAACAATTACTGGAGAAAATTTTCTACTTTCTATAAGAAGATGCTGTGAAGTTCAAACTCTGGTGATCAAGTGTGAATCAAGTAGTGTTTAGTGATTTTTCCAACTCACAAACTTGGATTATATATTTTAAACTTGTGCTAAGTGTGTACAAAGACTGATGTCAAAAATGAAGTGCCACAATTCCCAACTAGTCCAAATAGCAATTTTAGTGACTCTAGGATACCTCTTTAAAACGGCTTACGGACAAGGTAAGTTTCACGAATATTTTTATATTCGTTTTTTTTATATATTGATTTTAAAATATTACCTATTTAAAATCCCCTACTGCATACAAACAAAATGTAAACAATTTTCGAAGAAAAATAATGCAATGAACAAAAATAAACACTCAGCAATTCAATTTATAATGCATAAAATATTTTTTAAAACTTAATATTTAAATAATACTGTGAACTAAATATTTTCCTTTCCTCCAATATTTAAATAATACAGTGAAATCAGATATGCTCTCATCATCTGTTTCTTCTTTCTATTCAAAAATATAATAATTTTATTTCAAAACTTATTGGATATTTTTGTTTAAAATTTATTACTTAGGAATTAAAATACTATTACTTAGGAAGGAGAACGGATGCAAGTTTTGAAGTGCCTCAGATTCTAAGTGAATGCAAAATATTTTGAAGACTACGGAAATTTATTTTTACGCATAATTATGTAAAACGCTTTTCAAATGTGAATAATTAAACCTATAAGTTAAACAAAATGTAAACCATTTTTATTTTTAACGCAAAATAATTAAAAAATGAAATTGAAGATAATCGTAATATTTTTACACAAATTCGTCTCCTATATTGTATAGTACATTAAAAGCAGAAAAATTTCTGAAATAATAATAATTTCTGATTAAAATTTTGAACAAAGTTTAATTAAATTTTTTTTTAAATTTTGATTTGTGTTTTTATATATTTACACTATTCCAATATTTTTCCGACACTTTTCTGACATTGTAATATTGTAACGACGTCGGCAAGTGATCCTATGCTATCGCGTTTACTAAGAAATATTTATGAACACCTACTTTAAAACAAAGTGCTGGAACCATAAATATGCTTTACATTGCTATTTGCTGAATGAAGAACCTTGTTCAAACGTTTTAAGTTCTCTGTCACCAGAATTACTTTTTTTTCAACTGTCATCTCCAGAGTAGAAAATGTAGTGAATAGCGCTCTTGTTTCACCGGAGCGTCGTTATCACCGGAGTGAAATTGCTTTTTCGTTATTTTTGTGACAGTTTTAGCATTTGAAAACGAACGACCTACATCATTTTCTAAATTTACGGCTCGATGGTTTCTGAAAACAAAACAAAAAAGAAACTATTTTAACAAATTGGTAGTTTCGTGGAATATGGAGTTATAATTGGTGTTATAAGTTTTTTTTAGTGAGTTAAATGTGTTAAACTGTCTGGATAATTACTAAAACCCGTTTACTATTTTTAGAAAGCTTGTTTTGTTAATTAAATTCTTATACTTCGTTTGAATTATTGTGTAGTTAATTTTTAATCAAATGCGACTTTGATCAACTAACGTACCACGATTTAAAGTTTGGTTTGAAATATTCATATTACTCTAAAAGAACACGCAGTTAGAATGAATTGCCAATACAATATTGATTAATAGTTTTGGATTTTTTCTTTAAAGATTTCTCGAGCGATTTAGTATAAGATCAAAATGCGTTAAAAACGTATAGTATATTTTGGGAAAATATAAATATAGGATATTCGTAAAGGGATAAATTAAAAAAATTCCAATATGATTAATTTTGAGAGATTAATGCAGTAATAGAAAAGTAAAAGAAAAATATAAGTATGTATATGTGTAGTAAAAGAAAAATATAATAATATCGTTTATCGATGTCGATTTAATAACGCAATATCTGTTATTTAAAAAAAAATATATATAATACGCTATTAGTTTGACCTAGAAGTCGAATATAATTCAACGTTCTATTTCCATTTTTTAATTCATTTTATTAAATTTTACATAAATTGTTAATTTTAACAAATTAATTATTAAACTTAAAACAAAATTATAAGAACTGACTTATTTAACTTGATTCTTAGACTTGAAACTTAATTATATTAACTAAAATGTAAGAACTCGTTCTTGACCTATCGCGTGGCGGATATGCATAAAGACTTGATACCCCTACGCATAGATGTATATTTTAACCGCACAAATGCTTCCGTGCTTTGTTTGACCGACTTTTTAGCCGTTCACACGTTGTTGTATAGAGTAAATAGTAGGTAGACTTGTTTAATAATAATTTATCGTCCTGGCAGGATGCTTTATCTAATTAGATGGATATGCTGGGAAATGTGTATTCCTCGTTAAAATTGCGTGACTGATAATTTAAGGTCAAAATGCTTTCGTATTGTTTCTTGTTATAATTGGGGCAAAATTATTTTAATGACGCAAATTGTTCATTTCCTTTGGGATGTTTTGCTATTGCTTGAAATCATTCGAACGATTGATTTTGAAAAGAAATATCAATTTTAGAAGACTTATTAATCATATAATTACTTATATGAAAACCATGTTGGTACAAAAAAATTCTCATAATGAATTTTTGCCATAATTCTTTATTTTTCCACATAAAGAGTTTTCTTTTCAACTTCAAAAAATCAAATTGAAAAAAACATTTAATTCAAAATTTTATTCATGACAATCGTATGCACTGTTCACTATTCATTTATAAATGCCAATCACAAGCCCTTAAGAATTTATACTTCATTATTCTGTTTCCATTTTTTTATTTATTCTGTTTTCATTATTCTATATTTTATTTATTTTATATTCATTATTCTATTTTCATTTGTCTACTTAGTTCACATTCACTATTAATTTTCCACTTTTATTTTTTGGGGTGTCCTCCTAACAAATCGGTTTCATATCCCAACACTCTAAGCTTATCCCACCCACTCTACGGCCTCACAACCCCCAGCATATAGTTTGCTTTGCCCCCCCTCCCCCTTTCGGCTATTCATTTCATATCAAGCGCCCCTCTCTTACCGATATGTTGGTGAGACGGTTGATGCTGCCATATTTGGCGAGGAAATTTTTTTTTTGGCAGAGTTTTTACATTAAAGTTTGAGTTAAAAAAGGTATCGATGTTTTTGAATTGTGGAGATAGAGTTTTACTGCTGATTTCCAGATTGCTATAAATTACTTTGAAATGATAATAAGTGTAGTAAAAAATGTTTATCTTAAAGAAGGTGCGTAAAATATTTTCATTTTTAATAGAGTAAAATAAATAGTTACACTTACTGATAAATGTTACTAGTTGAAGCATTACAGTAACTATGGTAAAAGTATGTAAATTTCTTAATTGTTTTTAAAAAGGATTTTTAACTTTTTGTATTTCACATAAAATAGTAATTTTAATGCAGCTAATGAAGGTAGATACTGAAGTAGTGATTAGTAGAACAGTTGAAATGTCAACGCTATATATATGACAATAAGGAATAATTGCAGAACTTTAAGACAGTTGATTAGTAACATGCAAGAAAATGAATTGCTTTTTCCAAATAAATAATTATTTATTTAAAAGATAATAATTGCCACCCATACTTTATTCACAAACAAGAATATACTTACTTTTTATTTTATCTTCACTATCTACGATTTAGACGCTTTTGAGAAAATCAAATTTTTTGAAATAACTATTTTACTACTACACTCCTTGCTAACCTAAGTTGGGTAAATAGAAATATACTATGGAGAAGATCCTTTCGCGGATGCAAAGAGTATTATAAATAATTTCTTAATCCACCCAGAAAACATGCTTAAAACATTGATTTCGTTCAAGGTCTAACAGATTTGAATATCATTTGAGAAAATTTGGCAATTTTATCGGAATGAAAAGCGTATTTTGGTTAAATTGTATTCTAATAATTTTGTATGTACATATTACCTTACAAGACTTTCCAACTAACGGACCAACCCCGCTTTTCCCTCGGCTTTTTTACTCTTCTTTTTTTTACCCAAGTTAGGTTGGCACGGAGAGTATTTTACTATTACCAATTTGGCGACATATTAATATCGCGGGTACTTCAATTATCTGCATTGGGCACCCCTTGTGTGATGACCCTTCACAGCAATAAGTTATCCGCAAGGGGAGGTCGGGGACCAGATAATTCGAAATGTCAGTTGTCGGGTTGACTGATATCTCCCTTATTTCCATTCACTAGGATTATTTAGCGCTAGGATTATTTAGCGAACGTAGCTTTATTTTGGTTGTGTTATTTTGATTTTCGTCCCGAAATTTATAACACTCCGTGCCAACCTAACTTGGGCAAAAACAAAAAGTAAAAAGGCAGAGGGAAAAGTTCGGTGGGTCCGTTAGTTGGAAACTCTTGTAAGGTAATATTTATACACAGAATTATCTGAATACAATTTAACCAATATTCACTTTTCATTCTGATAAAACTGCCAAATTTTCTCAAATAATATTCAAATATGTTTGACCTTAAACGAAATTAATGTTTAAAACATGCTTTCTGGATGGATTCACAAATAATTTATGGACCTATTTACATCCGCGGAAGGATCTTCCCCATAGCATATTTCTATTTACCCAACTTAGATTGGCAAGGAGTGCAGTTTGCTGGGAGATCTTTATGTTTTTCAGTTAGCAATAAGGTTGTTATTTGAATTTTTGATAGTTAGGGAAATGTTAAAATTGTGAGATTGTAAAATAATAACAATGAATAAGGTATTTAGGATAAAACTATTTGCAATCCATAATTTCTTGTGGGAGCTTTTATATTTTCTGAGAATAAGGTATTTATGTTCGTATAAAAAATTATGAAATAGACATAGTTTTAATTATGATTCAATTACATTATGAAATCTTAGCCAACTATAATTTAATAATATTTCCTTATGTTTTTAAAAAAAATTGATTTTCCAAATCAAAATTTTGCCTGCTTAAATGGTGACAAGAGAAATCGCTATATTTCGTGACGGTACAAATTGGTTTAAATGGGTCGTTTTTTCACTGACAACAAAACAAAATTAAAAAAAAAAATTTTCAGATGATGTTGATACATTTCTTTTAAAACTCCAATTAAACTTTATAAATTTGACTAATATACATATTTTTGATAAAATAACAAATCGCAAAAGGGAATATGTTTATTTTTAGAATCGTGTATCCTCGTTTTACGGCCAAACAAACGTCAAACTGTTTACCATAAGACACAACTTAAAAGAAATATTGCTAATATTTTTCGATTTCATTTAACTTTTTAATTTTTTAAAACGATTTTAATAAACTTAAGTACCACTTGAAACACTATAGAACTGGTGAAATAAGTACGAAGTTTTATTTTCATTCACACTCATACTTTCTCCCACCATTTGTGAGTGATGGTGAAAAGCCTTAGATCTGGATTGGACCCCCACTCTACAACCCTCAGGGTTAAATCCATACAAATGTGTTAAGTTTTAAGGGGGTGTTGTATCGATTCGAAGTTTAGGGGATACGACATCAATGTGAAATAATGCAATCTGCTCCAATTTGATAGGTTAAATCGTTTTGTGATCGATTATTCATGATTTGACAGGTTAAATGGTTTTGTTATCGATTATTTAGGGTGGGCGTTGATTCGATATGAATAAGTAATGGGTTTATTGGTGTTTTATTACGGGCGGAATCTAAATTGAGTTTAATGTTAAAGTACATTTGATTTTTTTCTGAAAGGAGTTATGACCTTAATATGTTGAATATTAAAATTTAAATGAGGCTTGTTTTTCTAATATTAGTCGGGGAACTATAATTAAAGTTATTATGTCCTTTTTATTATTTTCTTTTTTATTGTAACTTAATGAGTGAATCTTATGGTAATAATAAGTGACTATGGTTTTTAACAATTTTGTGATTGTTGACTTTTAATTATCTTTATTTATCCTTTTGTTCTGATTTAAAAAAGGATATTTGATTTGAATAAGATGTAACTTTTTTGAAAGATTTATTAATGTCAATTGTTTAAAGATAATAATTATATTAAGGTCGAATAAAATGATATATTTGCTGTCTATAGCGTATATTAGTATTGGAAACAAAAATGTTATATTATTTACATATATATAAAAAAATTGGACACTTAGCTTGCATTAAGAAATTTACAATTGTTTCAATTAATTTACAATAATGTTTATTTTTTTTTAAAATTAAGCATTGCATTGCGAACTCAATTTGTATGGAGATTTCTTTGATTTTTTTTGGAAGATTAATAATTTTGTATTTGACAATTGAATGATTGTTTGGTATACTTAGTAGGGCAGGCTATATATTTCAAATTAATTTTGTTATTTTTAAACTATCAATCGTTTAAATTTTTCCCACTTAAATTTTTTTTTGAAATTTCAATTGATTGATGTTCTTTCTCTTTTGCCCATAATGCACAAAAGTTTTGAAATTCGCCACTAATATTTGGTTATTAACATTACTTTAATGGTATAAGTCATATAAATTTAAAATTTGCAATGGTTGGGGGACTTTAATGATCACATTATCGGAACAGTAATTTAAATTAGTATTGACACAAAATCATAGTCTGCGAAAGAAAATGAAAGTAACAATGACGTACTGTTGAATATGCCAGACTTCACTTTTCATTGCAGCTTCATTATCAGCGGTAACTAGTCATTAGTTACACTTGCAGAATTGCAAATTAATTTTACGACTTCATTGTTTTATTGTTATAGAGGATTAAGTTTTTAATCTGTTAGGAAACGTGGAGGGATTGATGGTTTCGTAATTACTATTTCTTAAACTTATTGGGTTTAAGTTCAAGTGTGTTGATAAATGTTTTGTAAGCCTCGATTTATTAATTCCTGATTGAGGTTTTGTTATTAACATTTGGCTTTTGTTCTACTAAGAATTTCCATTTTCGATATTTTTTAAAAATAAAAGTGAATTCGTTTAAGTAAATACATATGTTTATGATTATTAAAACCTTAAGCTATTACAATGCAATTTGGTAAAGCAATCATTTTATCGAAACAATATTTTGTAACAAAGTTCGAATATAAAATAATTTAAATTCATACTACCATACAACATTTGAAAGACAGAAAAAAAATGCTGAAATTTTTAAATACAAATACATAAATAAAAAAAAATTTCAATTAAAAAAATATTAACATTAATAAAATCACGAATAAAAATTATAATAATAATGGACTTCTCAGCCACACGAGTGTGACAAATATCCATTTTACTTCTGGTAATGAAGTTATAATGAACTGGAAAAGTAACGAAACGACATTTTCGACAACAGTGCCCGCATTGTTAACATTACTTCCATTAGGGGAAACACTGTAAATTGGTTCCACACTTCCGAAAATGATCAAAAAATAATAATTATATCTAAGAAAAATGATTATGCAATTTGCAAATAGTCTTATTTTATAACTATTTTTTCTTATTCAGAGCGATACAGAAAGTGTAGTTTTGGATATTGATAGTTTACTTGGTACTCGAATACTGCAATAGTACAATTTGAAAGGCTGAAAAAAAACATGATTAAACTTTAACATACAAAACACACAAATTCAAATAAATCTTCAATTAAAATATTATCTTCAATGAAATCACGAATAAAAATTATAACAATAATTGACTTCCCAGCCACACAAGTGTGACAAATCTCCTTCAGTTACTTCTGGTAATGAAGTTATAATGAACGGGAAAAGTAACGAAACGACACTTTCGACAACAGTGCCCGCATTGTTAACTTTTCGTCCATTCGGGGAAACACTGTAATTTGGTTCCACACTTCCGAAATGTGGCTTTTGTCCTCTTGGAGTCTGATACAGACTCTATTAGCGATAATCCTTTTCGAACAAAACTGGGTGGAAATCCGTAACACTTGACAGATTCGAATGTGGTTCCTTTGTTGTTTTTGGCGCGAAAGGGAGGGGAAAGTTGTTTTTTTGATGACGTTCTTGACATTGTTTTCGTCAGGAATTGATTTGGTTTCGATGGATGAAAAACTGGATTGGTTGCTTTTATTCAATATTTTTTATGGATAAAAACTAGTGTATTGAAGCAGCACTTTAGAAATGCATTTGATGAGAGGCATTTTTTTGTGTCCTTTAACAGGAAGCTAATAAAATGACGGTTAAATCATACACATTTGTACAGTTAAACCGGCTTTAATATTTTTCAAACAAAAATTTTATTTATCAAGTGTAATTTGTTATCAATGGTTTATTTTTCCTCATTTAATAATCATTTACATAATTTTTTTCCTGGGTTTAACTCGTAACATTATTTTCAAAGAATTATCGGTAATAACCTTTAAAAGCATTTCGTTTATTCAATGAACACGAATTCTGTACTTATGTTCTTAAATATGTTATTGCGATACATTTTGTAATAAAATGAGAAGATTGTGTAATTTAGTTTATAAAAGCGTTTGTTAAAAGCTTTCTGCCCTTTTAATTTAATCGCCAGTAAGTGTTCAGGTTACATTTGAGCTGTGATTTGATCTGTACATAAATTCTTAGTTTCCAAATCTAGAATATGCAGAAACTAAGAATAAACAGTATCAGAACCCTCGTCCCTTGCAAATGAATATATAGCTAAAGTAATATTTTTTTTAATAAATCTAGTTAGAACCAGTCCAAATTAGAATTGAACCCAGTTTTGTGCAATTTTTTTTTAATTGATGTGTATAATCGTTTAAGTAAGTTGTTTTAAATGACATTTATTATTACAATTATCTTCATCGAAAAGTTTTCATATCTTATGTTTTTGGAGGTAAATGTTACTTAAACTTTGACTGTGATATTTTACAAAGCTTTTTCGCTCTCACTCCGCTTAATAGCCGTTTAATGAAGATTACAATTGACACATTAACATTCTCACTTTCTTGAGAGAGTTACGTACGAATTACCAAGTCAAAATGAATGTGATATTTTTACAATGCTCTTTCGCTCTCGCTCCGTTTAATAGCCGTTTAATGAAGATTACAATTGACACACTAACATTCTCACTTTCTTGAGAGAGTTACGTACGAATTTCCAAGTCAAAATGAAAATGCTAGCGGCAAATCCAACTACCATTGAGAGAAAAAACTACATTCCGATGCTAAAGAGTGAAATTAAGAGGAAACAGGAAGCATTTAGAGAAGTCCTAAGCTTTCGAAGAGCGGTGTTTGTCCTTTTTTGCGAAAATGGAGCAGGTTTTTCTGAATAAAAACATCGACTCAAGAAAGTGATTTTAATTATAGCCGCGGCAGATGAAAATAAATTGAAGTGAATGTGAAAATCTTGATTTCTTGGTTTTTTAGGTCGAGAATCATACACATTTTTTGGAAAAGAATTTAATTAAAAATGATGGTGCAATTAGGTTTAATGGTTTTCCATGATAATGTGAAAGTCACTTGCAATTTAACAAAAGGATGGTTAAATAAGATTTCTTCATGTGTAGGCGTAATTGTCGGTTATAAAATTTTTAGAAATTATACTTTAATTTGTTTTAGAAATATTAAATTACTTTCTCAATGACAAATATTTAGTGTAATTATGATGAAATTGGAAAGAATAATTTTACTTCGACCAAATATTTAGCATGGGTATTTAAAAATATTTATGAAATAAATATGTATAATTATTATACTGTAATTTAATTCCTACATGTTTATACTATGTTAATACCATAATCATTTGGGTCGCAGTTTAATATTACTATATGTTTACGCGACTAAACGTAAGTTTAATATATTAAATTAAAATAATTGGATAAAATTTTCCTAAATATTTTTCTGTGTTAAATTCTTGCAGTACATTTTTCAATTGTAATTTGACTATTTTATATTAAATTTCACTTCGAATCATAACAAATGCGAGACTCCGAAATTCTCCAAAAATTATCTAAATTTCAAAATTGTTAATGGATATTAAAAATTCGGCATGTTATGATAAATAATAATGTAAATCAACTTCAAGCCATTCCTATATAGCCAGCAAAACATGTTCAATATACAAAACAATTTAAAATGTTGACTGTCTTTACATTAACCAGCTGCCTTCTTCAAATACTTCCTCGTTAACTCTTCTGCATTGAAGAAACGGAACTTCTTCCTAGAAGAATGAACTCCTTCATTCCCCATTCTGCTAATAATATCCCCTGGGTACTTGAAAACCTGACTATTGGGGTCCGCATTAAAAATGACCACAAAATTCTCCAATTTATTTATACGTTGTCCACCGAATTTCTGAACACCTTGAAGGCTACAACAGGTTTAAAACTGGGAATGACCTATTTTAATGACGTAAAGACACCGAAAATCCCGTCGTTGAAGTTATTGCGATTGATGTAAAAGACAAAAATATGGCGTTATTTATAAATGTACTTATTTAGCTGCGGAATAACATTAACTAAGTAGCTGTCTTCAAATTCAGAGTCATTTTTTTGTCGAAATTGAGCATTTAGTATTATTTGAAATCTTGAAGCTAATCTTAATGTTTATAACCCTATTGTTAATTCAAGACATCTACTTTATTGACGATAATTAAAATAATTTCAAAGTAAGCATAAATAGAACTATCGTAAAGTTAAGTTCTAAAAAGGATTTATAAAATGTAGTCCTTATATATCTGCCGCGGGCAGGTAAACTGCAGTAACTTCCATAATGACTTGGGCCATTCAATTACTCTAACAAATGAGAAAACGTACTGGAAAAAAATATTTAAGATCAAAAACGGTACAACTCATTGTTGCGATTTCTGCAGTTTACCTGCCCACGGCAGATATCTTTAGCTATTCCTTGCAATTTTCATTAGTATTAAAATGCCTTCTAATAGTATCTTAATTTCGAATTTTTTTAAACATCATCATTCACCAGTGAATCCATTTTGTTAATAAAAAGTAAAAAAAAAAAACCTAAACAGGAATAGCAAATTTCAATCTTTAAATAATTTTTAACTGATTTTTATTCAAAATTCTATAATTGTTCTTATTTCATTAGAAATTGAATGAATAAACATAAATTACGAAACATAACCATACTACATTCGATTCCTTAAAAAATGGATTGATAAATATATTTATAAAGTAAAACATTTAAGAATACAACTGTTATTCAATAATAATGTGTACGCATCTATAAGTTAAAACCTTCTGGCGGTATGCTTTTGGAAACTGACCTTTTTCACTCATTGACACACCTATTAAAAACTGCATTCAATGAATATCAAATACAGCATCAAAAAGGAAGTAAAAAATACAGGAAATCCGATGAGTTGGTATCTAAGTCGGCGTCCCCAAGGGTATTGGGCATCTTAGTTCTGAACGATTAGCTATAGCTTAGGGCCTGTGATAAGTGATCAATCAGATTATATCAATGGAAAGCGTTGAACAAGTGAATATTCTCGATTTCGCTTTTGGGATCTGTTGTATGAAATCGATATCGTTAATGTATTAATTGAAAGTGAAAGTTATTTTCGAGATATTGTTGCTTGTTAGTGAAATCAAGCCCTAATGGCTTTGCTTTTATACTGTCCGTATAAAAGTTGAGCTATAGTGAATAATTTTATATTCACTGATATTTAGCTATGTTACAATCTATTATAATTTAGATCGCTTATGAAAAATTATAATGATCTAAAATAAATGAGATATTAGCAAGCCATATTTTTCAAAAAATTGATTATTAGTGTTGTGTTATGAGTAATTATTTTCAAGTTCGCAAATTCCTTAAAATTGGAATTGATTTTTTTTATTAAATATCGAAAACATTTTAAATTTATATACAGATACTGGATGATGAACATATTTTAAATTAAACATTAACTTTGACAGTTGCATATATTTTTTAAGCAGGAAACAGATCATTACTTTAACATCAAATTGATTCAAGACAAATTGTCCTTTTTGAAGTACTTTTCCCCATAGACATTAGCGTATTCTAATATTTGAGTTATGTATCTCTAAAAAAAATCCATAATCCAATTTCCAGGCAAATACCAAAAAGACAATTGAATACATATATAATTTCATTGAAAAACATGAAAAAACAAAGCCTGAAAAAAATCATTGTTCCCTATTCCAAGACTCTTAACCTTAGGAAGTCTCATTTACATATAATTCAATCTCCATAACTCTTCCGATGAGGTTTTAAAACAAACCCAATTTCACACAAAAAGTAGTTCCTTTATATAGAATAAAGGACTATGTGCATACCTTCATCTATGTACATATGCCCTTTCTTAACTAAGCCGAACATTTATTTCCTGAATTGAGGAAGAGCCACGAAGGCATTGAAATATTTAGCACGGTTTTCTCATCTTTTACAATCTGGATTTTCTCCTTTGTTTCTTTAGCTTATTGTGGGTGGATGGTGAAATGGAGAGAGTGCCGAAACCGTTTATTTCGATAAAATAACTTTCACATGCAAATGACGACATGATGAATTTATAATAAGGTGGGGGAGATTATTGTTCTCAAGGTGGGTAATGTGGGTTAGTGGAAGTATGCACATTTCTTCAGAAAATAACGCTAGTGGCCTGTTTGGTCGAGGCGACATGTCACGAATGATTCAATGGGTCTGTTCTCGTCCAAGTCATTAAAAAAATTCATGCTAGAAAAAAAGGTGAAATGTGTCATGAGAAGAAGAATCTCATAATTACCATCTATGTAGATAAAGATGGTAAAAGGTATTTATTGAGATACTACCGCATATCAGTACTTAGTTACTGCACTGCAAGAAACCTCTATAATTTGCTACAACAGTGTGATTTTAAAAGTGCTGCGATTATCCTGTGCTGTGAATTAACATATGAAGTTAAATTTTTTGTGTGGTTCCGGCGACAACGGTTGCTTCACTGACAATGATCAGAAGCTCACAAACTCCCTGTTTACAGCTATTGGAGTAAGTTGCTATTGTGGGAACATGAGCAACTTACTCCAATAAAAAGTGCAAAACTATCATAAAAACGCTGTGATGTAAAAAAGTTATCTCAAAATGTGCTGTAATTCTGCGTAATTTTTTTTACAGTGCATTTAATTGTGTTAGGCTTTCGTTTAAGTGTCTACCTTGATACCTGACAACAGTACAAAATTACTATTATTATTTATTACGTATTTATTATTACGTATTTATTTATTACGTATTTGTGCTTGATTCAAGCGTATAATTGTTAAAACATAAATCTTCATTTGAGAGAAAATATCTCTTTATTCTATCAATTATTTAAACTAGAACATAAAAAGTGGAAAAATTCCTCCTGCACATCAATGGTAATGCGGAACATCCCCTGGAAGTCTTTTGGAAGTTAAATGTGATCGTAGCTCCCTGGCTGCACTAGCCAGACTTAAAAGTAATCTTAACTGCCGTTCTTTTGAAAGTGGCAGAAAAATTGCAAAAACTGCTGTCACCATTTAGGCCTTTCCGAAGCACATACTGAGTTGCGTCGGACTTAAATAAAGAGGACTTCTCATAATCTATTTTCTGTTTGTCAACAATCTTCTGGAGTAGATCTGACATATGTCAGATCTATTAAAGAGGATAAGAAACAATAACAACAATACATAAAATATGCATCGTGTTATTTATCATACTCATCCACTGAACAACGCATCAACCAAACTACGCAAAAACACTCCTTGAATAAATACAAACATTCATCACCTGATAGCTACCAAAACCATCTATAACCTAATACAGAAAGTCAATGGCATCCCTAACAGGAACACAATACACATTTCCATCCACCTAAATGAATTTATTATCTCACCATCCCGTACTGGCGGGGTGCCAGCGATAGGGCACAGAAAGTGCAATGCTACGGTCGGGTAAGCCCTGCATGGGGTAAAATGAGTAAACTGGGCCCAATCAGTGAAAGTTTTTCCGGAGGGTTGTGCTTGAGTTGAGAAAGGTTGGGTTTCAGCTTGGTCTAAAATAGGAACGTTGTAGAGAGGTTGGTGTAATTCGTGGAAGTGAGAGAACGTTTGGTGCATTATTTTTGTGAGCTGGGGAGCCCAGTCGGTAAGGCATTCGCCTAGCATGCGGAAGGTCCCAGGTTAGGGTCCGGGCATCGCCAAAGTAACTGCCGACCTATGAACGGCCCGAGCAGCCAAATGTCCGATGAATAATACCCCGTGTAAAGGAGTGCACGATAAGTATCCTTCAAAGTCCTAGGGCTGGGTGCGATGTCGCCCTTAAAGGTTGCGTTGGGTGCATATTCACTGCTCTTGACTGTGGTTCTAAAATACGACGTCCTTCACCAATAGCCCTCGTGTAGCTGTAGTGCGACGATAATTCAAACTAAACTAAAAGCATTATTTTTCTTCAGTATTCAGTAGATCTTTGCGGTTAATTGAGTAGTAGATCATGTGTAAAGGACATTTTTTTTTAAAAAAAATAACTATTCTAATTTGAAAACAAAATGTAATGAGCTACATTTCAAATTTTCAAGCTATGATTTGGTAATATTAAAATAAAACACTGATATTTTTTTGAAACGTTAAACTAAACACAAATAATGACACACCACCAAAAGTTTCTGATTTATACCTGTTCACCTTCTTACTATCGGAAAATCAACAACAACATAATTAAATCACAGGGTGGAACCCACAAAACCTTGATATTACCGGTCTTCTCCTTTTAACTACGGTCCTTGGTATGGTGACAAACCCAATTTCATTGTCACCAAGTGTCTCAAACCTCACAAGAAGGCCCTTTACCCCGCAAAATCCTTCAAGATATTTTTTTCCTGTTTAGTGGACGCTAGAAATAAATGTGTGTCAAACTCCTGTTTAGCATTCTCGATGCATAATAATATTACATACCTGGATTACTGTGTGGGTTTAGAGCAGATAACGTTTTAATGCTATTTGATACCGAGAAGCTGGCTGAAGCTGATTTTTCCTGGTGCTTCCAAGCATTTGTTAAAGTTTTAATCTGGTGTTGATTGTTTTTGTTTAGGATTAGGTGAGAGTTGTTGAGTAAATTTTGTAGTTTACATTTGTTTTTCCTTATTCCTGGTTATGTAAGCCTTGTAGTTGTGGGATAAATTGTGTGTTTAAGTGGCGGTGCAGGAAAAACATTGTAATGTTGGTGAAGAATAAATTGTAGTTGTTATCAGTAAAGTCTTTATGAATGGCTTTTAGTATCAATGTAAAAACTATTTATTTGAAATGTATCAATATATGTTCGATTGTAAGGGAAGTAATCGATAGTTTCTAGTATTTAGATGTTCAAGCACTCTGAAAACGGCAATTTAAAAACTGAGTTAAAAATACAGAAAATCTGAGTGTATAGTCAAAATGGCTCTGAATAAATGTTTCTTACGTTATAAACTTTCATGTACGCATTTCTAAGCCCATGCATCGACTCATTAATAAAAAAAACCTGCTGTTAATTTTTAAGAATGTCCATGCTTCTAAAATACCGTAGACGGGGGTAACTTTGGGACACTTTTCAAAGTTTTACGCTGTTTCTTTTTTTATTTTTTAAGTTAGGTTACTGAAAAAATTATTAATATGTAAAGCCTGTCTTCCTCTAACAAAATATAATAAGACAATAACTCTAGGAATAAGGGTATTTTATTAAAAAATATTTTAAACTGTCCCAATCTTACCCCACTAATTGGGGTAAAATTGGGACAGTGTATTTTTTTCATTAGAAATAGCAAGAAACATGATTTTGTACCAATATTACCCCACAATATTGTATAAGTGCATCGTCTACCTAAGAAAAGACAAGGTAAATGATTGTGTACCAATTGCAACGCATAATATTGTATTTAAACAATGAATTTATGATACATGTACACATGGATTGCAAATAATTACTTTTTAATACTATTAGGCTTTGGATCTTTACTGAACATTCAAAAATATTATTTACACACTTCAGAAAAGTTAGTTTTTGTCAGCTGAAGCCAAGAGTCACTGTACACTTGAAGCTTTTTAACTTTGAAAATTTCTCTGACTCTGTATTTCTCTCTCTCTCTCTCTCTTTGATTTCTCTGAAGACTGTAGCCCGACCTACGGGTTTGGTATGTTTTTCCTGGGATTTCAGATATAGTGCATTTTTTGGTATTTTAATACTTGGAGGCTCAGGCTGCATTTCGGATCGACAGTGCCTTGTTCTTTATTCCTAGTAAAGCCTCTTGTAAATTTTCTTCAGTTTAATTTCTGTAGAGCCGTGTGCCAAGAGCTCTTTTATAATTTCTAGGCATTTTATTGTCCAATGCAATGCTGAAAAAAAAAACAACTATTGTAAAAAAAAAAACTGTATACAAACTTTTGGGCTGTCCCAAAATTACCCCGTAAAGAGCTGAAAATTTACAGTTTATGGGTTATATAATACAAATTACTTTAATAACATTGTTAATTCTTTATAAGATACTTAAGAAGATGTTTGGTATTGTGTATACGTACTTGAAAGTGATCTGAAGTTCACAGTTCTTGAGGCAGAAGAGAAAGTTTCATCAAAATAAGAATTTTGTGAAAAACAATGGCAAGAAATAAGACTTGGCTGTCACAACCTGGTAGTAAACTGGTTCTGAAAACTGCGGCCTGGTAGCGGCACGGTACAGGACTAAACAAAGAACGCGTTTGCAGATTGAACTTAAACAGTGTGTCCCTCAGGGAATCCTGCAAACTAAAATCAACCCGTTGTCCCAATGTTACCCACCCAGTCCCAAAGTTACCCCATTCTACGGTAAGTTGAAATTCACCTAAGTTTCCAAGATATCTTTGCTTAAAATTGAGTATACCTGTGAAAATTAAGTCTGCCCTTGTAAAAAAAACGAGTTATGATTACGTGTGGATTTTCTTCACAATTTCCCGGTATATATGAGGTTTATTGGTTTATTGGCAGTTGGCTGAATACAAACCCCCATCATCAAGAGAAGATTATATGTACGAGTTCAATACGATAACCGCTCGACAAACTATTCTGTTGAAATTTCAACATTTACCGAATTAAAAGTAATGTTTAAAACTTAGTTTCACGGGTATTGCAGAATTAGGAAATATATGGTCATCGCTCCGATAAACTAATATATGGTCAGTATATCCTCACATTTAAAGCAATTTTTTTTTGTAAAAACAGACATGTACATATTCAGATTTAAAAGTGTAAGAAATACTTATCAAATCTAACACTTCAGATTAATTTTTATTCTGTAGAAATATACACCCGCTAATGAAATAGAAATAAGATTTATATAGATATTTACAATTACTCTTATTTTTAAGTTTGTGCAAGTTGGAAGTTATTTGCGTTCTGCTAAGATACAATTCGGTATTCTTTTATTTATCCAATGCAAACAGCTATTGCCATTAAGTTGTCAAATTGTCAACCCTTAACTAATTTTAATGATTCAGATTTCCACAACAATGCCGGCAAAGTATTCATTTTTCCACTACTACAACTTCAAGGCTGTTGGTGAAAATTGATTCAGATTTCTTTTCAAGAGGTCATGCTCCAATTTTGAATGGAATTTTCTTTTATTTTTACTTTTGAACCTCCCCTTTGGACCAAGCTACAACAATTCAAAACAACATGAAATTCATATGCTCAACGCTCTGATGAACAGTTTTTCAATGGCAAAAACGTGAGAGATTACATTGAATTGAAGGAAAAAGGCTTGAAATTAAATACTTGTGGTGTGGCCTTATAGCTTATGTGTGAAAGCTTTTAAATTGGTGAATTATTCGCCTCAGGGCATAAGAAAGGGTTAGAGGATTATATGTTTTCGTTGAGCATTTATTTGCTTGATGTAGTATGAGGTATTTTAGTTTTGCTATGTGAATCGTTTAAATGGGGCAGTAGTATTTCTCTACGATTTGTCCTTCTAATAAGTGTAGTTTACGGAGGTTCGCTGGAACACTTGACTTAGTAACGATTATTGTTTAATTTTACTTATTTGTAACCAACTCTTTATTTAAAAAAAAATGGTAATATTTTTTGTATGTTATAGAAAGTTATCAACTATTATTTGTAGATTTTATTTGTTTTTAAATTTTTCCTTTAAACAAAATTTCAAAAATGACGTTAGTAACGTTTGTTTATCATCTTTTCTATAGTATATAAAATTAGGAACGATTTAATGCAGGATCAGAAATTAAGGTTTTTGTGTCCCGCGCCCTTTAAGTCTACTGAAAGTACGTTTAGAGTAAATTTAAAATTTGTTTTTTCACAATAAATTTTATTATGCATTTTTATACGTGTTGTAAAAGGTCTTTTAACGTTAATGTATTTTCAGAAGCTAAGCAAATTTAATTCTCCGAATGAAATTTATTTCCAGTCAAAGAGGTACCTGAAATTTGATATTTTCGACAGTATAAATCAAAAACTGAACCTAACATTTTCTCAAATTATTTTTCCAATTCAAGCACTTCAGCTATATCAGAAACTAAGATCACATAACTTATTCGTCATTCAAAACTTGCGCATCTGCCAGTCTTCCAGTTACTGTTCAAAATGATGTGTTTTGAAATTTCAATCATCCAACTTTTGCTGTTCCAAATACCGATCTGAAAGTGTAGCTTTCCATTTAAGTCCATTAATAAACTGGTCATTAGGGAAAAGAAAGGGAACAACCTGTAATTTTCTCCAAAACTTTCCGACATTAAAACCCAGTATCATCTTCCTGTTCGTTATGGCAAGACAGACAATACCCTATAAATGTAGTGGGCAACGTCTTCAACTTAATGGTCTTTTTCCGGAACAGACGGAAAGAGTAGGTCTGAATAGATATAGAGATATTGGAGGGCTTATGTACGTACAATATTAGATACTTTGAGAGGTTTTATCCAATTTTTTCAGTGTAGATTATATTTGACAGTAATTATAAAGATATTCTGCAAATTGTTCTTCAACATTGGGGAATATTTGATATTTTTTATGTATTTTTTATGATAGAAAAAAAATCCAAAGTACACTTTTTCCGACATTTAAACCTAGTATCATCTTCCTGTGCGTTATGGTAAAAATCAGACAATACTCAATAAATTACTCGATAAATGTAGTGGGCAACATCTTCAACTTAATTGTCTTTTTCCGGAACAGACGGAAGGTGAAGGTATGAATAGATAGAGAGATATTGGAGGGCTTATGTTATAATGTACGGGCAATATTAGATATTTTGAGAGGTTTTACCCTAATTTTTCTCTGTAGATTATATTTGATAGTAATTATAAAGATATTCTGGAACCTTATTCAATATCATTAAATTATAAGGATTTATGCAAATTATTTTATAACATGGGGAAAATATAGATATTTTTATGTTAAAAAAGATTTTATCGATCTGTAACATTTGAAGATATTTGACGTTTTCAAAATACGCATATTCATGTTGTTGTAAAATTTTTAGTTTTATTTAAAAGGTAGAATGGGTTAAAAATAGCGAGTGTCTTGAAGAATAACTGGTATTCTAGTCCGGGACAAGTCTTATGCATAAAGTGCTAGTTAAAAATTTGCCAGGACTGAGTTGCTTCATTTGTTGGGAATGGCCTGTTACGAACAATTACTCTAAATTTATACCTTGAGAAAATGGCATGCATACAAAAACTTACTCCAAACATTTTATCTTTGTATAGATTTTAGTCATTTTTTTTAAATAACATGACACTTTGACAGCTATACTTCTCAAAATACAGAAATTATCAAAACATTTCCAATATTTAAATAACGTTATTTAAATCATTCATTTCCAAACGAGTTGCCTGGAAAGGATTATAAAAACCCAGTTTTTTTTCCTAAAGTTATGTGCAATTAAAATTTTAATTTCCACTTTCTACAAACTATTGCGACAGTTAAATAAAAACCAGGTCCATAATTGTGTAACATATACGGCCCAACATCAGAATAAACCATCAATTTGTTCGATAAAGCATTCTGAAAACCAATGGTATTTCGGTTTATTACCATCATAAATGCTACTGTTCCAATTCACATCAAACACACCTTTCAAATGTTGCAAGTATTTACGAGCTTGATAGCAACGTATATTGGTTTCAACTACTGTTGTAAAATGTACTGTATTCCCTTCGTTTGTTCAAAAAAAACCATAACATGTTCTTCAAATCAATAAAGCTCTACTTAGATAAAAAAAATGTTTGTTATATTTTTAAAATTACTACGCATTTTTACTCAAATTTGGCTACTTGGATTGCAGTTTAAAATACACAAGTAGTAAAATATTTCTTAGAATCGTCAACAAAAAATTTCGAGGTTCTTTTGCAGTAGATAATGATGAAACTTGAATTTTTACGTGAAAGAATAGAAATGCTAGCGAAATAACTTCAAGTTATTGCCATTATATGTACATAATGAGTTTCAAATTAAATGAATTTGAAGAATCTACTTGCAATTGTTTTTTTTTTATCTTTTTGCATTTTAAAGAAATATACAAAAATAGCAGTATCTGCAAACTGTTTTTTTTATTAAAAACTAAAACAACATTGACTTTTTTAAATAGTTTTTCTACATATTTAAATCAGTGTGGGTCTCTTTCAAGGTGCGAGGGCACTTTTAGCACACCCACAAGTGCGTCCTTGTTTGGAATGCGATACACGAAAGGGCTATGTAATTTAAAAAACACCCACAGACGGAAAAAAACTGATCTTGATAAAATCTGTTATTTTATATTCAAATTAAATTGTAAGTAACTGATGGGTGCCTTGGCACCTTGACTCCAAGAACTTGTTAAGCCTAATAGAAGAAAAGAATAATAATAAAAAAAAACGTATTGTTTCTTCCATCACCGGAAGTCATGTCTTATCCTGATAATAATTGTCCTTCGGGAAGTATATCATTTCGAATTCAGGTGATAGCATTGTCCTGAACAATATCTATTAGAAACATATCATATGCGAAATGTGTAGCAAGGTTTTTTAGGTGTTAATGTTGTTGGAATACTTCGTGATATTCATATCGTGCTGAGTTATAATTAGAAAACCATTGCGAAGGGTCAGTGGGTAAAGTGGCTGGTCACGATAGTGTTATGGAATGTAAATTATTCAAGTACAGTTGCAACGTAGCAACAAAAAATGCTGTTAATCAATAATGGACAGAAATATAATTCATATCTTATTTTTTATAATGAAAACTGATAATTTCACGAATTAAAATTCGGAACTTTTGTACCTAAAAATTTAAAAACAAGTTTTTCCACGCTTTAGAGTACAACCATTTTTATTATATGACAATCCTACGAAACATTGAATACACAATACAGTGATAGGTAAATAAAAACAAATAAAAATGATCACCATTATTTCAAGAAGCATGAAAATGTAAAATAAAATAAATGTTCAGAAAAAATAATTTTGTTAAAATGTTTGATAAAATAGAGTTAATTTAAACTTCCAAAAATTATAATGCCTATTTTTATGTCCGATTTTTCAAAATTTCTGGCTAAAATCTTTTTTTTTTAGTAAGGCTCAATTGAATTTGGATACTTTTCAGTGCAATATTCAGTCTATTTACCTACTTTAAAAACTATACATGATTCTACTATCTCTTCAAATGAGACAATCGTGATTCGATTTATCCATTTGTTACAAACCCCCAAAAATCTAAAATAGCTTCTTTTATCCCAAATTTGATATTTTAGGTCAATTTCTTCCCATAGATATTAAAAAAAACTTCATGCCTCAAAATAAACTATAACCACAAAAGACTACGCAACATTAAAGTCTCATTTGGTGAATCGTAAAAATACGTCTGGATCTTAGTTTTTATAAGTCTACATTGAATTTGGTAGCTATACACAAAAAGATGCGGGCATCAGCCATTAGGGTTAGATTGAAAATGATGCCGTAGACAGGAATAATAATTTTCCTCCTTCGTGTCCTGATGTATCAATTTGTAGATTCACGTGTCGTGATATGACCGTTAGGTAGGGAAGGGACCAAGTAAGGAATGTTTCATGAGGGCTTAAGATAGTTCGTGCCGGGATGAGAAAAATTATTTATGTTTTTGTTTGGACATACTTTATGTTAGTTTCTGTTATTTTTAGTAATTTATTTGAGAAACATCCTTTTATGACAAATTGATTTGAAGATAGTGAACTTAGAGTGTACACTCTTAAAACAAACGAGTGAATTTAACTCAGTCTGAGTTAATTTTCACTCTTTTCAGCGTCGAAAATGCCCTTATCCTATTGGAGTGGATTTCACTCTTTTGTTTTAAGAGTGTATACATTATTTAGGTAGTAACTCTTTTGAGTATTGTGTCATACCAGTAATATAAATTTTTTTAAGGTCGTTTACTTAACAAAAAAATGTAAACGTTTTTGTCAGGTAAACGGGTTATAATTGGCTTGTTTCAGATGACGTATTTCGTCCAGGTTTCATTTCTGTATTTCCTTTGATCTGTGCTCCGATTGGTGGTATGTTTCCAATTGACATTGATTCACCAATCGAGGCACGAAACATAATATATTTTCATTCAGCATTTCTAATACCACTCAAGAACTAAAATGTCGTAATGAGCACACACAAAAAAAAAAAAATACTAAGAATGCGAAAGATCAAAAGCTTCTCAGTGGTTCGTCTGCTACAGAAAATACAGCTACTGCTAGAATATTGTCTTTATTAAAAAATGTCCCATAAATATTATATACTATCACAAGTGAAATTTATAATTCAAAATTGTGTTGTAACTCCAACAATCTCTTCAAATGCTTTGACGATACGAAGAACAGTTTTAAAAAAACGACTACAAAAAACAGCTGTTTTTATTAAACTAAATTTTCATTTTCAAACAAGATTGTTTGTCAAACTCATTCCCATAAGAACAAATGAAAAGAAAACATCGTTACTTTGTAAACATTTTTCTTGATTCGGTATAACATCAAAAATAAACGATGTCTTCCGCAAAGAAAAAGGGAATCACTGGGCCACAGATTCTTAGCCAGTGGTCACGTGCGCCCTCGGAGTTGAGGAAATGTGGGACTGATGTTGCCTATTAGCCTTTAGCAATTAATTGCTAGTTATTAATCTTTGATTTAATGTAATTGTAGCTGTGTAATTGTTAATGGAGTGTAAATATGCCTTTGGCCGTTGGGTGATGTAACTTGTCAGCAATATTACTATTTACTAGTGTTTTCATTGAGAGCTTCTGATTATAATAGTTTTATTGGACAAACTCGATAAATAATTTTTAACATCGATACTTCTATTTCATTAGGATAAATTGTTACAAGTTGAAATGTGGCTTTTGAATCTGTGAATAAACAGTTTATCGAAATTTTTAGAGTTGTTTTTACTAAAATGTGTAATTTTATAACTTGCTATTTCTGCGATATGATATTTTCACTTAACTACTTTAATTTTAAACGATACACTATTTTAATTTTGAACAAGTAAACTAAGAGAGAGTAGTTTTTTTTTAATTTCTGTCACCTTCATATTAAAAAAAATATCTCCAAGACCGTACATTCAAATTAGGACGATGGATTTATTTATAAATTAATGTTAAATTTTAAGTGCTTCATTTATAAAACCCTGGCAAAAAATCTTCTAAAATGCGTGACTATCTTAAACTGCTGTGTCCGGTTGGTACTATCACGGAGGTGACTCAAGAGCTAATCAGATCGTAAAAACCGTTGTTTCTCATTTTCTTTGTTTTTAAGTTGCCTTGTCTTCATTCTTACGAGATAGATTGTCAAGGAAGATAGAATGACTTTTAAAGATTGATCAAGCAGGAATCATTGTGCTTTTTTTAATGTGTGGAAACTCAAAGAAGTTTCCGATGCTTTATTTTCCTATTACATCGGTCATTGAATATTTGTTTGGCACAGATTGATGGCGGACAGGAATTTGTACAGTTTTTTTTTATTTTAAAGTTTTAGAAATCTTTTCAAAAGTTGTTATGGACCCTAACAAGTCATTTTTCTGTTGTCTCATTTTGTATTAGCAGTTATATATTGTTTATTTTTTTTAATTCAATTCTTTTAGTTTTTTTAAAAGAAATATATAAAGTAACTTTTTTTAGGTTGAAGTAAGAGAATTTTCGCAGCATTGTTAAAAAATAGTTTCGTTGAAAATTTTGTTTTTCTAAAAATTTTAAATATAAGTCTAAAAATAGAATTGATTACCATTTTAAAAGAAATAACAATTCTATTTGAAATTTAACTAACGCTGTTTTTACTTTAAATGTATAAAACTATGTATCTTAATTTTATACATCAGCCTTTAAAACGACACTAATATGAAAAATTACAAAATGTAATACTTTTAAATTGAAAAATTCTTTTTGTTATTTGAAAAAAAAATTAAAGACATTGTAATCACCATCCTAAGGTTTTTTGTTTTCAATTTATCATTACAGTTTTTCTTCTATGCAATATTCTACAAAATATGTTTTCAAAATAGTTATTCAACTATCCGTACTACTACAATTATTATCGAAAGCTACTACTCAAAATATAAACTCTGCCACGATTAAAAAAAAATAGAAAATTTCTGAACCATCAACGCCGGATTTACCTACAATCGAAACGACAAATGTTTTCCATATAGATCTTAGTACCTTGCGTACTTTTTATAATTTTAAATGTGTAAATATGTAGAAAAATAGTCTGTGGTAATCGTTTGTGTGCGAAAAGAAAACACAATTGCGAAAGTTATTGCATTGAACTATGTACATTTAAAAAAATATATTTTATGGACCACGAAACATTAAAACTTGAATCTGTTTAAGTAGATAACTGTTTAAAGTTTACTCTTAAGGAAATTGATACAAGAATATTATTTGATACAAAAAACTCTTAAATATCCGCCTAAGATAAAGTTGTAGGCTATATTACTTTACCTAATACAGATTTATCGGCACGATAAAACAAAACGAAAAGTGAAACATATATCAGACATCGAAGAATTACTTCGCGTAAACACACCTTAAAAACACCCAAAACGAAACTGCTCTCGTAACCCCAGACGCATTTTGCATATCAATAAGAATCTCCATGTTCAACAATCGAAAGCGATTTGCCAACCGATTGGGCAGACTACTTGGGCAATTTTTCAAAGCACTCAACGCCAATCTCTCGCTGGAGCAATCCTCCGAATCTTTTCTAGTTGCACAGCTGGAGTTTTAGTTGATGGTTCTCAGCTTCAGAACTAAAGAGGCGTAAATCTGTATTAATATATGTATTGAATATTATAAAGAGTGTAGAGGATATTGTTGGTTTTTGCCGTCAAATTACGTAAATCTGACTTACCAGTTACCTTTTGGAAGTTCATTAGACGTTACCTCTTGTATTAACCCACATGGGGGGGCTGCAGCAATTGCAGTAAGTTATTGATAGTACACACCTATATATATTAACCCTATCAGAGAGAGAGAGAGAGAGAGAGTCCCAATGACAATTTGGCAACATAATTTTAGAAAAAAAATTCTGATCGTCTATGGCCATTAAGATATCAAACAGCATATCCATTCGATTATTCACTTTTTTCTATTAAAACATATTTTTTGTTAATCCCAATAGATATCAGCCCTAATATTGCATATTTTTTAAAAATTATGATCAGAAACATGATGATACCAAATAGTATCACTGAGACTGAAAATGGTTAAATCTAAAAAATAGTATCAGTACAAATATATGCTTTTGAGGCACACAAACATGAAAATCATTGAATGTGCATCAGAAATGGCTATATATGCTTCAAGTTTCTTGATTTACTTTTCATTAATTCTATTGGGTAAAGTTTACAAGCATTCAAAAGTGTTCGCGAAAAGCATGAATTGCCAAATCATTTGATTATTCTAAAATGCATTTAAAATCAAATTTTTAATACAAATAATGTTATAAAAACTTTAAATTATAAATTTACAAACGCATTACCTGTATTTAGGCCCGAAATAAAACTTCACATCCAAATTTAAAAGGGTTAAGTTAAGCGTTACACCTCTCTACCTCTAATGTATGTGGTTTATCACAATCAAATTTCGCATGTCTTGTTTAGTTTGGGGGATTAGAGGTGTATAATTTGGAGCGTTTTTTGAGGTTAGCTGTGAACAAACTTCACGCTCGAATTGATCTTTAGGAATTTCATCGCATACATAGTGAAGGTTGTTTCGTTTAGTTTTTGTTTGGGAAACTGTTGATAAAGTTATTTCGGTTCACTATTTACCTAGGCTTACTATTGAATTCTTTAAGACTTAATGATAAGTGGAAAGTTGTGTGCGTTAAAAGTTGTGTAGATCATTGAAGCTCAATTAAAAGTTATTTATGGATTTTGTTTTCAGTAAACTTATATGTAGTAAGAGTTTTAATGGCATAATTAAATGTCATGGACTTCGTTGAAAGTAAGTAAGTTTAAAAGTATATAGTTAAATTAATACAAAATGAGAAATATAGCTGTTTATTTTATAGAATAAATAAATATTTTTCTTAACTTGTTTGTTGTTAACTTTTATTAGCTTATCGAAAAACTTTTAATACATTTTCCAATAAAATGAAAACAATAAAAGTGCAATATTGCCTAAACTAGCAAGTCAAGTATGTAACTTGTAGCTAATATTAAAATAACCTTGTTTTAAAATTAACAATCTAGCTATTTCAAGCATGAGTTGAAGCAGTAACTTTGTCAATGATACTTTTTCATTTAGAAAATTTAGCTAATATATTATGTTATTACTCCTCGGTGCAACAGCCCATTACTCGGCCAAGGCCTGCCGTCTTCATTTCAGCTTTCGAAACCTAGGGCTCTGGGTTGCTAGGCATATGTTCCGGTAAGGTGGTCAGCCTCACTTGGAATCCCCAGTGTTTAGTTCCCAAGCATGCTTGGTACCCATTTTATCGACCCACTCAAGGGATGAAAGGATGGCTCAACCTCGCCGAATCCGGGATTCGATCCCCGGACTGGTGGCTTGGCAATGCGAAGCACTACCACTAAGCCACTGGGCCTCAATATATTCTGTTGGTTCCCCTTTTATTTATCTCACAACAAAGCAGGCCGAATCTCCACAAAGTTATCATCCTTTTCACCCCCATCCAAGTGTTTCCTAATAGCCCTAACTCCAAAAAATCTCTCGTTAAAAGCTATCTGCCTTTCAGTGTTGTTCTAACGCCGTACAGGCTAAAAAACGCTTTGCTTATCCATCAACGAGAGCTTGACACTCTTGCTTAACTAAAAGACAAGGCGGTCCTTTTTCTGAGAAGAGTACAGGGATGTAAAATAAAAAAAACAGAGGGGCTTTTTTTACTTGCTTTCGAAACGAAATTGATACTTTTTTTGTTAAAAAAAAACCCCTGTTTGTGGAATTAGTTGAAAAAGTGGTAATGAAACGAAATTAATATTTCCAAGCAACATTTGAAATAGTGGCAAATGAAGAGCTCAATGGAAGATCGTTCTAAGTGACAAAAAGGTGAAAACGAGAAAATTTGTTAGTTATATTTAAGGGTTAGTTATATTCTATGAATAATTGCCCACTTAGTATTGTAAGTCACGTGTGTAAAAAGTGATTATATCACCAAAACTTTTAACATCAAATGAAAAAAAATAGTGGAATAGCTGATCTACATTTATTGCAACAAAGTAATGGAGCGTGATTTATTTAATTTGATTTATTTTTCAAATTCAAAAAGCCTTTTGAAATTGTGACTTATACTACAGCTACAAGGAATTAGCCTTAAAGAACCTGAAGTGCATAAAAACAAGTTTTTTTTGCAACTTTAACTACAAGAAACCGTATCGCTTGAATATAAGGATTAGAATTTCCTTTCAAGAGCTTGAACAGAAAACAACTAGTATGTACAAGGATCTAAATACTACCCTACTTGAGGATCTTCTCCATGGTAATATGATCTGCAGAAGACTCTTCAATTTTTTGCACGTTGCTGTGTCACGGCTCCGTTGCAGGGCCTCGAATGAAGGGGCTTGTCCCGTTATATCTGTGGACTAAAGTTTTTTTTATAATAGGGGTGGAAGTGGTTGTTTTCATTATATCGCTTTCACTTATACGGTTCGAGAACTGTTTGATGGAAGATAGTAAGATGCCAGAGTTTTCAGATTTGTATTTTGAGAGGGATGGTTTGCCACATAAATATAATGCCTTGTATTTGAAATTCGAAGTTTTTACTGCTTTTCCATCATCGAGAAATTTTTTAACTTAAGGCAAAAAAAATATTATTAACAACAAATTGAAGTATATTTCAAGGTAAAATACCATCCGGTTATTTAATTATGAATTGATAAAATTTAAAAATAGTGTCGCCACCTGCCAATAATAAACTGTCATTTTGAAACTAAGTAAATAACCAGGTAATATTGTTTCTTCAAGTTTACTTCATTCTTCAGTTAAATACAGTAAGTAGAAAAGTACATAAGAGTACAGTCTAAAAGTACGTAAGAGAAACATAATAAATTTGAAATTATAGATGAGAAAAAACCCGAACGAACTTGTTTGGAATAAAACATAAATATAAGAAAAATATCATATTATGCTGAAATTAAAATCTCAATTCCTTAATAAAAATAAAAACTGAT
Organism: Hylyphantes graminicola; assembly: GCA_023701765.1. Lineage (NCBI taxonomy): Eukaryota > Metazoa > Arthropoda > Arachnida > Araneae > Linyphiidae > Hylyphantes > Hylyphantes graminicola. Next base: position 22,365,189 of record CM043121.1, read on the forward strand.
TTGATAATAGACAGATTTTATATAACCCCTTCAATAACAAAATTTATTTGAAATGTTACTTTTAGTAATTAATTCACTGGTTTAAATACACTGAAAGCAATATTAACTTTTTATTTTAAAGAAATTCTAGTTTTGTATTTAGAGCCTTACTCTTTGATTTTTGTTTCTATGCAATCGTCTTTATAACTGATCCCTTTATTTTTAGCTAACCCCAAGGTTGTCGGATACATAAAAACTTCTCTAAAGTAACATTAAACCGTCTTAAGTCGCCGGCGTGATTCTGATTTACTTAAGGAAGACGTTTTAATCTTAGACATGTGTCGCATTACGCGTTAAAGAAATCTATTTCTTTTATATACTTTGTGAGTTCGTTTAAACTTTTTTTGCAGCTTTTGCTAGCGAGTAACCTTAACTGTCTAATATTCATTTCGCCTGTTGTAATAGACAGTTTTAAAATTAAGTTTTCAGAAAAATACAAGGGTAACTCCATAGTCAAACCCAATTTTTATATGTTTTATAATCGTTAGATAGAAATTTAGGTCACCAGTCTTTTATATTAAAAAATAAACCCATTTTATCAAATGCAATTTTCAAATGTATTGACCCCCCATTCAATACACGCCCGGTTCCTTCCTGTCAATATTGTCCATTATCCAGAAACTCTATTTTCACGAAACTACCTGACCTTGTTATTATAGCTTACGTAACTTTTTTTTCAAAAAGAAAGCTGTAGCACACTGACCCGAAATGTCAAAAAACTTAACTTCTTCGACAATTTAGAGGGCAGAACAGGTGTTCGCATAATAGTCCCATTTTGGACAAAGTTTTGTACAATGAAATTTTCACTTAAAATCGTGTTTTACGCATCGGGTAATAATAATCCAATTAATCATGACATGCGCTTTTAGGAGCAATTTTAAGATATTGTGAAACATGTAATTTTTTTTTCAGGATTGTGAACTCAATACATTTTAACGGGAATACGGATATGGGGCTATTTTGTTTCAGTTGTTTGTGATAATTTTTTGTTGTTGGTGATTTTGGGTTTCGAATTCAGTTTCGTCACAGCAATTTATAATCTTTTTTGTTCATAGTAATAATAAGTTGTCCCTTATAGTTTGTAAAGTAGTGTGCACATTTCTTAAAAAAATTCTTTAATTTAAATTTTTTTGTATTTTTTAGGAAATGAAATTAAGCTAAACCTTTAGAAATTAGATATTTAATACACACTCCCAATACTTCATTTGTTTAAAACCTTGCTAAAACAGTTTTCATATGAAGAGTACACGGGAAGAACCGATTGATTTCGTACAAGGCTTTCCTTAATAGCCTCTTTAGGGATGATAGTGAGAAATCGCAAAAACTGATGTAAAGAAGCCAGTTACTCGCTTTGTTTATCTTTCGCGGCAACCCTGATTCACGCCAGAGTTGAGTGGAACGAGTCACACGTTTGTACCGCAAATGAAGAAAAATAAGAAAAACCGGTTTTCGGTCGCCAATGTCCGCCAAGCAGAGACAATTACGGTAAGACTCTAAAGAAATCAATCGGTTCTTCCCGTGTACTCTTCATATCATATTATACTCGAAAAATTCTTAATAACTGTTATGCCACTTGGAGTGTTTCAAGTTCTTTCACAACAAGGCAAAATTCCAGATTAAAAATCACTTAACTAGATTGAGCAGTTTTTAGTAAACAATATGGTATGGTACATATATATTCCAGCTTGTGTGCTTTAAGTAAACAAAATTTATATTTATATAACATTACTTATGTAACAGCAGCAGCTTAAAATATAATTTCATCACTGTAAAACTATGGTGTGCGGTTTCTTCAGCTTCATGGATTAACGTAATATAAAATTTATGGAGTGACATTCGCTCCGTAAAATAGATGACAGCAAGTTCTGTCTCCAAATTTACGGAGTAATGGTATACTAATTTTATCGAGTTACATTGCCCTGTCAAATAGGAGTAAACTTTTTCTTTTGTATACCAATAATTTTTAAGAACCGAGAGAGCCCAAGCTTCTACTAGTTTTGAGAAGTAGCGTTACCCAGCAAAGTTATATCACAGTCTTTCGCAAAAGAATAAAGATAAATAGAAATAAACGACTCATTCTTTGCTGGTGTTGTACGTAAATTTAACATTCAACTTCCCGAATTTATTCATTACGGTTGTAGCGATATATGTGTTTCATTAAAATTATTCCCATAACCTAAATCAACCCTAAAAAGGTATTTTTTTCTTAAGTTGCGAAACTTCGCCGCAAGTGTAGAATCTAATGACCATTCACACACATCAGTAGCTATCTCCAAACAAAAACACATATTTCCCAATCACACCTTCTAATAAAGCATCAATGGCCCCTTTCCCCCCTTTCCCTGGCCCCAATGGAACCAAGTTACGAGCCCTAATTCATTATCACTCCAATTATTGCCCGCTTTTTTGAAGGTCATAAATTTTTAGACTATCCCCAAATTAACGCACTTTGTTTCTTGGACAATAACTTATTGAATACTTGATCTCGCGTTTAGAATAAAGCGACTTCTTGAAGAAACCGCTAGATAAGGCCGCGCTAGAATGCCGCCAACAAAGGATGTCCGAATAACAATGCTGAAGACTTTGCAGTAGCTATGCAGGTCAGGAGTAGGTGAATGTAGATTTGAAATAATTGTAACTGATGAATAGGTTTAAAATAGTTTTATTGAATGAAAGAAATTTATACTATATACAACGGGAATACAATTTATGTTTATAAGTAAAATGGCTGTAAAATGAGAGAAAAATTAGGATTGATGAAATAGTTTAAAGAATACCTTTTGGTCAAGGGTTTATTTTTGACGATAAATGTAAAAACGTGTGCATAAATGTAATAACACCGAAACTAAGGATTTTGTAAATAAAAATTCTAAATTTTTGTTGGAACTTTTGCTGAAAACGTGAACGATATTTATATTCAATTGTTTTTACATACAACTTCATTATAATTCTCTTTCCCAAACCCTTTTTGTGAAACTGAAAACACTGAGTATTACATTGTTTTTTTTTTAAAAAAAAGGTCACCATGTCTCCTATATGGTATTTTAACACACTATCCTGTAGGTTAGGTTTGAATCATCGTCGTACTAGAGCAACACGAGGGCTATTGGCGACGGGCGTCGTATTTTAGAACCACATTCAAGTGACGAGCGGACAACTGAATGGGCACCCAATGCAACCGTTAAGGGCGACATCGTACGCAGCGTTAGGACTTTGAAGGATATTGAACGGCCACTCCCTTACACGGGGTATAATTCGTCGGACATTTTTGGCTGCCATGGGCCGTTTATAGGTCGGTAGTTATTTTGGAGATGCCCGAAACTGAGCCTGGGACCTTTCGCATGCTAGGCGAGTGCCTAGCTTGGTCCCCAGCCCCATACTATTCTATAAAAATAACATAATCCCTTAGGCATATTGTACAATTTTGCAATAAAAAATGCAATAAAAATGCTCTTTATAGAGCGTCATTATCCAAAGTAATTATCATGCAATGTCAGTATACGAGACTGCTTTGGGCTCTGCCTACCTATTTTGCACCATATGAATAGATTGTTAAATAACGTTTTGTCAAACTAACCTAGCAAATACCGGATACTGACCAAATAGGTTTTATTCTCTTTAATTTGATATGGCTATCGCCTGATAACTTGTTTGAGAAAGAAAAAATCCTTCGAGATAATGATAAAAAGTAAACTATTTTGGATGGTCTTTTTCAAATGGAGAAGATTTTTTTTGTTGGGATAATTTCTTTTGCCATTGTTTTCATAGTGATTGAGCAAGAAAGCCAAGGTTAAAAGAATTAAAAATAATTGCAGATTCATTCTGTGAATGTATTTTCATTAAGTGTTATTGAATTCCAAATATCTAGCCATATATGATTGTAATGAGATATCAAATATATTTTAATTGAAGTTTTGGACTTATACGGTTGATAGAAAAGTTTTTATCGCATGTTTCATTACAAATAATGAAAATATTTGAATTTACATATTACAAATATTTGAAATGAAATAAATCGTGAAATTTAGACATCATTTTTAAATGATTTTTCCTCTTTTATTTGATACTTTGTGCAATTGTATTGCCTAAAATGAATTCATTAACATTTTCGCATTGCATATACATTTATCATTCTAATAGAGTTATGATATGCTCATCATTACTTATATTTTACGAAATAAAATTTTCACCATGCATTTCAGGGTATTAATTTGTGAACTAACTTACAAGATTGATATAAATTTGGGTGATACATTACCTATAATAATCAATCAAAGTCACTTATATCCAAATCAGCTTCGATGAAGACATCGCATTCGACAAAAAACTGCAACCCAAAAAGGCAAATTCGTGTTGAACCTAAATTTCCTAACAAGTTCCTTCGTTGTTGTGACATGGAGTCTTGTTAATTTAAATGCTAACACCACTATAAAAAGTAATCTGCTCATTTTACAAAATAATAAAAAACTTAGAATTAAGTATGTCTATCTTAGAGTGTACTTTTTACAATATAGGTTTTTATGTGATTCTATTAAGTATTCTACTTTAAGTATTATAAATGTTTCTTTAAACACTACTTATACATTTCTGTGTTTCATATTTTAAATTTCAAAATTAAGCTTTTTTGATCATATTTTTTTTTAACAATTCCCTTTTTAAATAATTCAATTGTGGTTGAAGTTTAACGTAAGTGAGAGTTAAAATGTATAATAAAAAATAGATATTGACATTGTGTATAAAAAATGAGTAAATTTATGTAAAGAAAATGAGATTAAAGAGCTAAATATTATGACAAAAAGCTTAATAAAATCAATTTTGATTTCAATACTGAATTACTGAATTGAAAACAATGTATTCATACATACTGACCTTATTTATTCTTAAAAGATTACTCAATTATATTTGCCTTTATCATCAGTGAAAATGCCACAAAAACTTTCCAACTCCAAAACCTGACAGCGTACTCCTCCATTATCACATAGTAGTTTTTGCTTTTAAGCATGCCACATGTAACTTGTAATGAACTTTACCAACCCCTTGCGATCCCCAAGGGATCTTGAACCTGATTATTATATCTCGCTTCTTCCGCCTGCTAAACTAGTGGGGGCGGAACGATAGCATTTTTTATATTTTTAAAAGCGTGACGTTTTTATATTTTCTTTTTTAGTTTTTACAAGCTGTGCGACTTTTTCATTTAATTAACGATGGTTTGTACAGCGTGAAGGGTTAGCCAGGTGCTGGGGAAAAGTTGGGAGGGGGAGTTATTAATGGGGATTTTTGTGAGTTTTTATTTTTGATGTTGTGTAAGATTTATGTGGTAAGCGTGTTTTTGAAACACCTTGTTTTTATATGGCATATAATTTAATCATATCTAATCAGCGTTAAAGTGTCAAGAGAATTTTTCGGAAAAGTTTAAAAAAATATTAATTTATGTGGCAAAAGTAAATACATGGTTCATGAGAAATGTACACTTACGTATTCGTTTCATTTTTTTACTACTGATTTTTAAAAAAATAAGTCTATATTTGGTTTAAATTTTAAATGTGTTGTAAAAAGGATGGACATACCTATAGAGCAATGCATTTTTGTTTTTGAAATTGCATTCTGTGCAAAAGTATTGCTTTGCCAGGTAACAACTACCTCTTCTCCCCCCCTCTCCACACACACTACGTTTGAGAATTGAAGGGGTGATGTAATCTGTTAATTTGGTTATTAATTATTTTGGTACTTTTTCCCAAATTCTAAAGAGTGCGTTACTGTTTTTAAGCTATAGCAATCAACTATTAGATAATTGCAAGTTAGGCACGGCATTGGTTTTCCAAATCTTAATTTTGTGATAAAAAAAACACCTGTGAACAACGACGATTTACACAGTTGTATTTTTTAAAATTATATTTAATATAAGGAGCATGTTTGAAATCTTGAGTGCAAACAGAAATACTGAATGAAAATAAATTCGTTATACTGTTTGCCACCATTCATGAATAAATGTCACTTGGGATCGTTACACCAATTGGAGCACCTATAAAAGGAAGTTCAAAAATAAAAACTGGAAAATTATGTCCCTTGAAGCAAGCCGATTAAAAAAATCTTTTTCAATTCGTAAACTTTGCCAATTAAACGCACCTGAAATCACTTAATTTCTATTTAAAATCATTTAACACTCCTTAAAATGGCTATGCTGACTTCATTTTATATAGGACTAAGGGTGTATTCCACTTTTATATTTGAAGGTCGCCCATTAAACAAACAGTCACTTCCTCCTGTCATGTCTAAGTATAAAATACTCACCCGCCTGAAACCGCGCTAATTCGACCCAGGTGTCGCCAGCGGTGTTTTCATTATGTTTTAATAACCATAAAAATTCCAAACCTCTTTCTAAGTTGGGGTCAATGGAACCTAGAAGCACCCCCTACAGGAAATTCGAAGTTTTCGATCTACAGGGAGTTCTTTTTGAGGCTTTAAGAACCCTAATTACTGACTATTCTATATTCGAAGATCTGACTGTGTTCGAATTTTAAAATGGCGCCCTGCTAATTTGGATGGGATAGTACTGAGTAACGCGTTTCGAAACAGGATCTTGGCGTTTTGGAATATGGTGTTGTTTTGATTTGGTTCCGGAAGCAAGTTGCAGCTATGGTGATTGACACACTTAAAAAAAAGTTTTATTGATATAATTGCTTAAACTCTAATTTGAGATCTTGTTAACTCGATACATATATTATGCCTTGTAGCCTAAATGAGGTATAGTTAATTTATGATATTTTTTCTAACATTGCGATATCAACATGGCTTGGGTACCATGAGGCCCGTAAGGCTCAGGTTTAAGGCCCTCAATTTTTAGGGGCCCCTACATTTCATTTTCAATTTTGCTTAAAGCTGTAGACCCCAAACTTCCAGCAAAATTTTAAAAAATTTTAAAGCTCACTTTACTTTTAGCTTAACTTTGATTCAGACATTGACCTAACGTGATTAGTTTGATCTCTGTTATAAGGTAACAAATGTGGTTCAGCGGTACACTATACAGGATTTATCATTACAGGAAACGCAATAATAAATGCCATTTTCTATAAAGGGTAATCCAGAATTTACTGTGCCTAGTCTTAAATACAGAGTTTTCCTAGATATCAGTCATACATTTTAGGGCAATTGAATTATAAGTAGGCATACTATTCACTTATATGGTAATTTAACAAATGCGTTTGTTATGTGTTAAATTCAACTACTTGCAAAAAATTTCTGACATTCTCATTTCAATCGTTATATTTTTTTTGCTCATAGTGTTAAAATTGTTGATATTATACAAGAAATTGAATAATACTTTATATTCCTGAAGGCTTTTTATACGCAATCATAAAAATATTATCTCGAATAGAGGTCTTCAATTCCCTATATTATGGATTCTTCTTTCATACCATGATAAACTAAGAGTGCAAGAAAAAATTGTTTTTTTATTAACTTCTATGAGAGTAGAATGGTAGTTAAAAAACATTAATTTGTTAAATATATGTGCTTCTTTTTTTACTGCTTAAAGCTCGTGAGACACTTACGATAAACCATATATATTTTGCTAGGAAAAAAACCCTTTTTCATTATGGGATCTTTCAAAGCAGCTTATTGATCAAACCGCGCTTTACAGATACGCAATTTCAAAGCTCAAAGCAACCCTTTTACTTCAAATGACCACAAAATGAATGGGTTGTGATATTGCACTTCTGTACAGATTGAAAATGAGTGAATGACTCGGACGCCTATGGAAACCGACAAGGGGTATTTTGTTGTCTATATCCTTACTTTAAGTGGTTAATGTCAATCCTCAACAAAAAGTCGTTGTGCTGTAGAGAATTGATTGGATTAGAAAAGTGTTTTTTTTGTGTAAACCTCTTCAACTGATATATTGTATTTCTGAAATGATGGAACACGGAATTTCACGACACAAATTGAAACTAAAAAAATCAAATGTACGGATACATTCCGAAATTAAATAGAGGAGTTTAAGAGATTATAATGTATAATCATAATTAATGTTTTAGATTGTTTTGTTACAAAGATAATAAAAATTTTAATTATAGGGGAGACAGGAGGTAGTTTGTCATCCGTGTTTATTTTAAAAAGAGAGGGCTAAATGCCACCAGTGGTTGTGCTAGCTGAAAACTCCAGCGTACATAATTTCTATTAAAAATAATTTAATGTAAGATGTGTTATCGGAACACCGGATTTTTTTTAACTTTTTCAACTGTGAGTAAGTTTCAGATGTTTTATTTGATTCTTAAACTAAAGCGTACTAGTATTAAATTCAAGGTTCAGATAATGCTTATATTCAATCATTTATAACGAAAACTGTATTTACTTTTTTGAAACATTCCTCTCTTAATTTTGTAGATAAAAATATAATAAATCATTAAAATTATTTTGTCTCAGCAAATAAAAATAAATAATGTATACAAAAAAGGACCAACCTTGCGAAATTAGCGAGTGTTTCTAAATATAGATTTCCAAAATATTAAGAAGTTTTTAATTAAGGAATATTCGATTTTTACCTATTACGCAGGTATACCTTGAGTTGCTGAATTTGCCTCAGAAAAAATCAGTTTTTAAATATAGCATTCTATTTCATTTCGCGTTTCCCTTGACCGGCAGTCCAATTTTCGAAAAGGATCCGCAATAATATGAAACAATGTATTACCGATACCTATTCAATAATGTATTATTAGCAATAGAAAGACATGGACTTGATTTTTTGTACTTCAGAACACTCCAAAACTAATTTCTTGCTCTAAAAATTTTGACATTCCCAATAAAAGAAATTTTGATTATGTCCTTATTTTAGACCATTTCTGAACAGTGAACATGTTATTATTAATTGACAGTTTGGACTCAAACAGACCAAATTCCAGTCACACAGTTCTGTCTTCAATCAAAAACTTTGAATTAAGCACACGGAACGACAGTCATTAACGTCCTCTCAGAACAATTCTTCTGCCACCAACCAAAACAAAAACCTCTCTTAGGTCCACTTTATTCAAGTAGCACAAACAAAAACACATCAATTTCCAATAATCACTTTACAAGATGACTATTCCAGTCGATAAAAAACGGTCCATCTTTTCCGTATTCTTCTGTGACCGGTGGTTCTCATGAAGTTCCATCTTCAGTCAAGCGTTGGGCTGAAGATGAAAAGATATTAAAGCTGAAATATCTAAAGCTAGCTTAACCGCTGCAGACTTAACACCTGAATGGTGGTCTCCCTTTAGAGTTCTTGGTACTGAATCAGTACCATAAACAGTGCTGTATTGGGGGAAGGGATACTGAAGTATGCGGAGTGCAGCTTATGGAATGTTTAAAAAAATAAAGCACATCTTCTGGTTTATTTTACAAGTTAAATGGAGTGTTGATAGAATATACCCTATCATTCTTTAGCATCTATGTTCATTATACCTTATACTACTTTTAAGAATTAAGCACTGACCATAAAGCAGGTACCATAAAGTAGTGCTGTATTGGGGGAAGGAATACTGAAGTAGGCGGAGTGCAGCTTATGGAATGTTTAAAAAAATAAAGCACATCCTCTGGTTTATTTTACAAGTTAAACGGAGTGTTGATAGAATATACCCTCTCATTCTTTAGCATCTATGTTCATTATACCTTATGCTACTTTTATGAATGCAGCACTGACCATAAAAAAGTACAACTTTAGTTCTTGAGTGTGACCTTTGTCCAAGTTTTGTTCCATTAAAATTCTTTACAAAAGTACACATACATTACCAAAATTTATTTATTTTCACCAAGTTTTGATAGAGTTGACTTACTAGTAAAAATATTGTTAAAAAAATAGTCAGTGAAGTCAGTGTCAGTCAGTGAACATCCTACAACGAATTCCTATAAAGTCTCAGCTTACCACAGATTGCGATACCACTATATATATTATTTATCCTTCTATATTATCGCAATATCTGGCTGATTTTACAAGCTGATCAAACAATTTCTTGCACTAATGAGGTACTGTAGAATTAATCTGCCATCGGAGTACCACAATTTCTGTACAACAAAAAAATTTAGTTGGCTGCATGTTGCTTATGAATTTATATACGACTCCATAAAAAAATCATTCCATGAAAACGAAGACTGAGGAACCAGAACATAAAACAAATGTTCTCAAACTACAGCTAAAATATTCCATATTTGCCCGACAAGGCCTTTCCAAGTGTGCTCTTGGCCAAGCTCCAGTGGTCATCGGACCTCTGTTGTTGTCTTTCATCCAGCCAAGAGTGGCCACTGAGGCATAGCGATCCATGTCCAGATAATGAAATCAAACCACCTTTACTTGAAGAAGACTGTCTCCGGTATTCACAACCGTGTCAGTGGGTTAGGATGAGTCCCGTCCGTATGAAAGCCCCGATAATTCACCTTCGAATGCGTCCGTTTTTTGCGTAATGGCGGCCAACCTTGATTCTGAAACGATAGTGTTCCAAGTGTAAACCGAATCTGGAATGGTGGTTATTACGGAGCGGTCCTTGTTGACTTACGATTGGCGATGAAACGTATCTGGAAGGAACATCATGCATATTCGAAAAAAGAAATTATCTGGTTGTTTGAATATGGCGCTGTATTTGGGTTGCACAGCTTATCAGATGGGAATCGGCAAATGCTTTTATTTCATTACGATTCGGTCGATTAGAATATCTAAATGGCTGTGTAAGTCAATTGTAAGAATAAAAATAGAATAGATTTAGTTCGTTTTGAAAATATTAGTCAGTTGTGATTGGTACTCACTAAGATACAAAGAATTGATATTCAGATTAAATGCAAAGTAAATTTATTTCGCTGCTCATCGTTTTAAATAAAAATGTATCGCATAAATTATTGGCTTTGGAGAGACATTTAAACTCTAATTTTGGTATATCTGATTTATAAATGTTATGGATAAGATATTCATGATACTATACTAAGGCGATACCAATTAAATGGGTTATATTTAAAGTGGTCGCCAAAAATGTTTAACTATCCACATCTGTTCTACGTATCTTTCTACTTTTTAAAATAAATTTATTACTGAAACACACTAATATTATAATTTATTATTTAAGTTTACTGTTGGAAATATTTTTAATAACTTATCAGATAATTACCTATTATAATTGCTCATTTTCATGCTTTTAAACTAGTTTACAAAACCCGTTTAACATAAAAATAGTGAATAGTTTTTTAAAAAATAAAGCTCTTTCTTCTGCAAACTATACAAGAAAATCATCCACTTATATTTTTGTTCAAAGTAACAAATATCAAATCAAATAAAGGCTACGCAAGGAACCTTTTTCTATGACCCTTTCTTCAAGGTATTTGTCTTGTTACACATAAAGCTCTCATCATTTGGGGCATTTTGAGGTTTATGACTTTGGCGATATTTCTTCAAAGGACAGGCCTAAGGTAAGGCCTTAATAAGGATCATAAAACTGTTAAATATGTAATAACATATTTTATGTGACAAACATTATAGAAAAACGAACAATAAAAATAACCTGGTGTACATGAGTGCTCATCTTTTTTTTGAAAGACCCTTTTTAAGAAATAACAACGAGTCAGCAGTTATTTACAGTTTCTTTAAATCATAAAATAATTTATTTGAATTTGTATCATAAGTTAAATTACTTATGAAGCATTAAAAAAATCAAGTGCAGCTTGGGGTAATTGATAAACACTTGGTAAATTATATAGTAAATATACACCATTCTTTTTATTATAAAAATAATTTTTATCAAAAAGCTCTTATATATTTATTTGACACTCGAGTAAACATACTTGAACTTGAAAAGCTAAATAAGTATTTAAGATTAAAAAATACTATTGTCGTTTTAGCCTTTTAAAATAGTGAAAAAACTCTTGGTTGGCAGCGATTTCACTGTGTGTACCTTTACTTCATTAATTGAGCCAAATGAGGTTACCTAAACTTTACAATATTTGTAGAGTACTTTTAACATATAACGCAAATTTTTCACTTAATTCTTAAAATTTTATTTAGATAAATGTTTTGTTTATCAAAATGAGTTTAATTTACGAAATGGGGTGAGATGAGTGTAAAGCCTATGCAGTTGTTCTTAAAATAACTTTTATCAGGCAATTTCGAGAAACTAATGATATTAATCAACAAAACTCGTATTATTTCATTTATATATATAATTACAAATTATTTTAGAACAAAATTTTTAATAAAGAAAATCCAAAACTGTTAACTGAATAACAGTTCGTAAAATGTGGTTGTTAAAAAAAAATTTGAATTTATTTTTGTAATTGCATAACTTTAACACTAATTGATTAACACTACAAAATCAATAAAAATGTAATTTCCTTATACTCTGTTATTTCTTTGTGTTCCATAATTATCTTGGGTTTTATGACATTTCATCGTTGCTTAACTCAGAAAATTTGATATTAATAAAAAAATGTGGTTTTAAGTTATATCTTCATTTTGGTGACAAAGGAACCTCCAAAATCATGTTGAATATTATATTGGATTCATTGGAATGGTCCAGGCGAATTTTAAAAATTATTAACTATGTTTTAAATGAGAGAGTGTCTATTATAATTTCCCACAGATGTTTAATAATTACAGCTCTCGTAAAATCATCAATGAGTCACTTTATTTGATTTTCAGGATATTTAATTAATTAACATTAAAAAATGCTGATTCTTTGCTCTAGCAATAGCCAGATTGCGTGAAAATGTATTCAATTAATTCGAACCATTTCTTTGGCTAGATATGGAGAAAGTTTTATTTTAACTACCAACTACTCAATCTACACTTTGCCTGTTAAAATGTTTTGGACATTAATGCAGTGCTATTTGTAGATTGTTTACATTTTATAAAAGCACACCCACAAAATTACATTTTAATTAAAAAAACTAAAACAAATTCAACTTCAATATTGAAAAACATTACTTGCTCACCAAAAACAAGGGGCCCGGATGGCCGAGTGGTAAGCATCGCAGGCCAGCGGTCTGCGTGCTGTAACGGGCGCGGGTTCGGTTCCCGCCTTCGACCTGGGTGTATTTCCTCTCTTCGTGACAGTAAAAACTCTTTCTGTGTCTGTCTTACTTGACGAAGGCTTATAAGCGGCTCACTGAGCAAGCACACAAGCCGGAATATATATGTAAAATACCCTACCCTACCCCTACCAAAAACAAATTCAACTTCAATATTGAAAACATTACTTGCTTATCTAGATAAACAAATATCCAGGTATTCGATACTAAATCCATAAATAATAATATTACCTGAAGCATACCTGAAGTTATTTCAATAAAAAGCATGTATCATTAAAATATTGTATTTTTTGTTTTGCAGCATGTCTATTCTACCCTCTGGGAGAAAACAGGAGGTTTGAAAGAGTCGAAGAAAACATCGCTGTCGGTAAGTTCAATATTTAAAAACTATTTATTAATTCAAAGCATGAGTTTCATTTTTCTGCACTTTTTTTAGTAAGAAGAATTGAAGCGTTACAAACATTAAAGATTAGAGGATTTAATTTTATTTCCAGATATTTGGAATGATATTGTTTTATTTTTTTGGTGAAACCAATTTTACTTACCAAGTGCTCAATATTTCTGCACTTATTTTTTAATCAAAATAATTTAAACATTATGAACAAGATAAGATGGTTCGTTTCTATACATACTTATCAAATGAAATTATTTTGTTTTAACTATTTTATTAAATTAATATTCCTTGCCATTCAAAAATGCTCACTTGAATTTTTTTTGTATTTTTCACTTCATTATGTATGCGTTTAAATTAAAAACAAGTTCGAGATGAAAAATGTAAAGGATGACAATTATTTTTGTTTCGATAAAGTTTAGGAAATCCAGTTTCGAATTTTTATTTTATTGACACACATTAACTGCAGTAGTTAAGTTTTACACTTTTGAAACTACCATTTAACTTAATTATTTAAAATTACAGTTAATTAAAATATAACTATTTTAGTATTTAATCAACTGTCTATTTAAAATAAATTTTCGTGAAGCTGCATAGCTGAAGCTGAAAACTTGCAAATGCGTTTTATTTTCTCAAAGAAAATTTTCTATTAATACATTTTAACATTTTATAGACCCTATTTTTAAACACGCACGTCAATTTTAAGAAAGAAAACCCCATTAAAATCTATATAATTAGAGCAAACTGTCTTCTAATAAAAAAAAACCCCATTCCATTATTCTAATGATCTACCGCAAACTTCAATAAAGAAATGCCTTAAATAGGTTAATTCTATGTTAAAAACCAGCCATTGTCCTTCACAATGACATTTTCACGTTGCAAAGAACGCGTCTAAGACATTAGAAAACAAAGAGTTCGAGGTTCCTGAACTTATTGTATTATTAAAGTTATAAACGCGTACGCTAATATCCCAACAAAAGTGAAACTATTGAAATAATGAGCTGTTTGCTATATATTTTAAAGTAATTGAATGTTTGTCGTTTAGCATTATGTTATCCATTATATCTGGAATGTATAAGGAAGGAATTGTGTTTGATGAATTATAATGTAGGATGTTTAATGAATATATTTAAATCTATTTAAATTAAATCTTAATGAGTTTTGATGACCAGAGGAAAGTTTTTGAGGTGATTGTTTCACGACAAGCTAACAATAGATACCTGTCATGTTTGTCCATTCGTTTAGATATTTTTTTTAGCTAATTAGTTGATTGTAATATATGTTTCAAAGTGTCAAAAATGATTTAAGAAAAAATAGTATTTTAGGATTTGGTAATGCTGAAAATGCATATTTTTAGCTTCTCTTTATAGCTTTAACATTATTAATATACCCTTCACAATTTTAAGCCCAGCTTTCATTGTTTGGGTATGGAAAATATATTCTAATTATCAATGCAAAATATGTCTGATAAATTAAGAAATTCCAGAAAGTTTCAAAACATTAATTTAATAAGATAGTTCTTAAAAATGTCAATTTACGTGTTTAAGTAGTAGAGAATAGTTCTATGTAACCTGTTAGAACGACCAAGTTAAGTTTTTTTTAAGGAAGGATAATAGTCGATTGATTAAAATTTTCAAAAGCATACTTTCACTTTTACAAATTTGTGTGCTAGCACGCTTTACTTTTGCATTTTGACACACATTTTAACAAAATGCTGCATAAAAATAATTGTTTAGTTACAAAATATCCTTATTATCCAGCAACTTAAATCTATTCAACATTTCTAAAAATATTTATGTCAATATTACTGTATAGTTAGTTGAGACTAAAATGCGTTTGTTATTCTACTTAAATGTTTTATACTACATTTCAGCACACTTAAACGTCTAACATTTAAAATATCCTTTTTAATACTTAACTTGCTCTTAACCATTTTATAACATGCCTCCGTTAAACAAATACTACTTTCTATTTCCACAAAAATATTCTTTTTTTGCCACTTTTCTCACCTATTCCGCCCTAACTCAATTCAGTAACCATGTTTTCTAAACGGCCCATGTCACATACCACAACATAGGACATAAGACCCCTTAATCCTTAGGTCCACACTCATTTCATGCAATTCAGTGAGAAAACTCCCTCACCGTAATTTTGCGTGATTCATACGGAAGTTCGGACACGAGACAGCCAAAAAGTTCCGCCCTGCCGCCATTAGTGGCGATCTAAAAGAACATCCATTAGTGAGAAGACCCGCCAGGGAATTTGTACTATCCATTGATGGAGGATTTTTTTTGGTCTATTTTTAAACTGTGGTCTTCCGGAACTAATTTGGATATTAAAGCTTTTATCTAGGTGGGACGTTGATGATTTTTTGAGTGAAAAGTGTGTTGGTTTTATTTTGAATAAGTGTTGTTGTTGTGAGGGATTAGTTGGTTAGATGAAATCGTGTGTTTCAGTTACTTCAGTTAGCAAAGTAATTAGCCAAAGTGAAATTGGCTTGATTCAAGTGACGTAACCTTTCATCTTCCTTACTCCCTTCAATTGGCGCTTTGTTCCCATCCATGACATTAATTCATTCATCAATGGTGGTTAAAGCAAATATTTATTTACTTTCAAAATTTCTGTTGCTACTCAAAACCATTAGTGGCGATCAAAAAGAAATCCATTAGTCAGAAGACCCGCCAGGGAATTTGCACCATCCATTGATGGCGCTTTTTTGTGTGGTCTATTTTTAAACTGTGGTCTTCCGGAACTAATTTGGATATTAAAGCTTTTATCTAGAATAATTTTTGTGTGAAAAATTTGTTTTTTTTTGTTATTAAGTGTTGTTGTGAGGAATTAGTTGGTTGATGAAATCGTGGATTTCAGTTAGCAAAGTAATTTGCTTTAGTGCAATTGTTTTTGGTGACGTATTTCCTTCCAGCTTTCATTCCTGCATTTCCTTTAATTGGTGCTCAGATTGATGATCTTTCTCCCCGCAACCTTGATTAACCACTCCCGGCCCGAAAAATTATTTTCTTTAAACATTTATATTACCACTCAAGGCCTGAAACATTGTGAAAGTTGAATTTGTACATGCTTTAAATACATAATTAAACTAATTTAGGGTTCCTATGATACTTTATAGCCATCAGCGCAGGAAAATTAGATAAAAAAGTGATGATTCAGGTCAACTACTGTTGAAAAACACGTGATATATTTCTTAACAGTATTTTCACAAAGCATCCATATGCGTATCGCTATATTGCCAAAATAGTTCTTTTTAAATAATTAACAATCTTACACATTTACAGAACATTTTATCATCAACAAAATATTTTTTTAATAATATTATTTTTTGTGAACATTTCTCTTCCATATACCGTCATATATATATTTTTTTACCGTTATGGTCATTTTCTGAAAAGGTCGGTCTTTGTCAGGTTGTCAAAGTGAGGACTGTTGGAATATATATTTTATCCGTGTTTGAAATTTATAGCTTTTGGTTTGTCCCATAAAGCATTTTGCACAAGAAAAAGTTACAAAAGTACAAAAAAGGGAAGAACATTAATTAATTTTGTGTAGAAAATAGGCCGCTGAATAGGCGGTGTTTAAAGGCGTATAATAAGAATTTCGGGTGATATATGCCAACAGTCCCATATGTGGGAGAATTCTTCAGCCGTGTAGGTGCATTTTAGTTCCTTAGAAAGTGATACTTTGTTATTTGCAAAAGATAACGCAAACAGTGCAATTCAAATGCATTGCTTACGCTTAATTTACGAAAGAACAATATTATTTAGTTTTAAAACTAATTTTTAAATATAAAATTACTTTAAAAATTGTACTTCGGAACACAATATTAGTTTTAATTTAAATATGCACATACTACCCAATTAATTACTAACTTATTAAATTTGACTATACTTTAATTATGTAAGCTGCTAATACTTTAATTATATAAGCAGCTAATACTTTAGTTTAAATAATACTTTAATCACACTAGTGATTAACTATAACCATTGTAGAATGTTTGAGAAGAAATTATATTTTCTGTAAGACTTTTTTGTTGTCAACAAAAACCAATGATTGGTTCGATAATTATTATTAATCTTGTTTAATAAATTATCGATTGGCGAATAAAATTATTAAATAGAATATAGCTTCTATCAAATGAAAGATTATTATAAATTAACAAAAATCTTGAAGAAAAACCTATCTACTGCCTAAGAGATATACATATGTTAAAGTTGACAAGTCTCGCTCACACTTGTTTACCTTGAAGAATCAAAATGAATCAAATCCCTATCCTGTATCCCAATGATACTTTTAAGATCACTCTTGCTGATATCTTGTTTAGTTTGTCAGTGTCCGCTGAATAATATTCAAAATAACTTAACAAAGCAGACGTCGTTGATGTAATCGTATATAACTATTATGTAACATGGAACATAAATGCAACAATTTCAAAAATGCGTTAACTTTTTCATCTCATGAGATATTAATTCTTTGATAAGAATATGTTTTTTGAAACTGGTTTTAAAAAAAGTGAAGTACTAAGCGATAAAATTTTGACAGAAATATTCATATGAAGTCTTTCATTTAAATAAAAATTTATTTCGTGATAATTATGTCGACTTGTAGTTATCTTAATTTTAACAATTACAATTACGACCTAATTCCAGTTTTTTCCTATGAAAATCAATTTTAATTTGATTAAAAAAACCTTAGTTTATTACACTTATTCACGAGGATAAACAAGATCAACTTCCTTTTGTTTTGAATCTTAAATACATCCAATTATCTAACATGTCCTTTTTTCCATTTTATGTGGCAGTAAAATATCGGAATGACATGTTACGAAAATTTAACAATACATTCTTTCATAGATACTATTAGAGTAGAAAGTAGACATTCAACGTGTAGGTGTCAAGCTAATATATTCAACATGTTAGTACATTTCTGTCCGCCCAATTATTTAACGTTATTCATATATTGAAAGAAACTAAATAGGATAACACAGAAAGAGAATGTTAGATATTTTAAATACCTTTTAGAGAAATGCTATTTTGTTGGTTGCAATTATCTTTTTTTGTGTAATTTCGTGTACCTTCCTTAATAACATACATACATTATTGTAAACGGTTTTTATTTATGCTATTTTATTTAGCTTGGAAACTATATGTATAACGAGATTTAGTTTAATAACTAGTTATCATGCAGTTATGACAAAAACATGACCTACAATTTTTAGAATTGTTGCGATGTTGTAGTTTTTGCAATTGCATTGACCTCGGAAGTGAAATATGTACTTAGTTTCGCACCTGGCCTTCAGTTGATTAGGATTGATATATAGTTGATGAGTGGACGAAGTGTTATCTTTGTAAAAGAAATCTAGCTGTTAAAATAATGACCAATTGTTTGTAACAATACGTGGTAGGGTGATATGACCACTGTAGTTTTAATTAATATCAGTTGCGAAATTTTCAAAAAAAAGTTTAAAATTGAGCGTTAATTGCGCTACTCTCTTTGCAGGTTGCAATAGCAACTTTATTAGCATCTTATGAAATGACACAATAATATACTTTTTAGTGATTCAGTTTACGATAACCCCGGTATGTGATACTTTAATTTATACCAAATTGATAATGACAGATGACAGTGAGTGCGCCCCCTGGAAGGGAAGAGCATATGCTTTATAGCCCATTAAACCGCTCGCCAGAAAAGACAATCACAAGACACACACAAAGAAGGATGACACAAGCATATAGACAATTAACAACATTTATTGACTAACACAAACATCCATACTGGGATTCGAACTCGAACCCATCAGCTCCAAAGGTTAGCACTCTAACCATTGCTCCGCCGGGTTGACTTATATTAAATTAACATGCAAAAATTTATGTTGAAATAACCATAAACTATATTACTTCTTTCTATAATAGAAAGTACTTCAATGACAAAGATCCTCCGTTCAGTTAAAATGCGTTGGCTTAGAGTTCATTACTTTTCACCCGGTTGAAAAAAACTGTATTTATTTCTAGGAATATTTTTTTAAGAAAAAAAAATACATTTATAAAGAATGTATCATTCTTTTCCGTAGTGATACAGTTCATTCTGTAAAATTAAAAGACTTTTAATAGTGCATACCATTTCTCATTTATGTTCAATACTTATTTTCACTGACTTTCATTAATTGTGTATTTCAGGGAGCGAGGTGTTCAGGGTTCAGGTGTATCCTCGGCACGAGTTCAAGCTCGAGCCGGTGGACAACAGCCTCAGCGATATCAACTACTTCCGGGTGGATGGATTGGACAACCACACGGTCGCCATTAAAGTCGCCAGATCGCTGGAGGATCTCGTAGACAAGGTGAGAATATATTTTACTATACATTTATATAAGAATAGGACGTATAGACATACTGTGTTTTACAGTACATTGAGTTTTTTTTTAACTATCTAGCTGTAAAAGTTGTAAAAATAGTCTCCGTCTAATTCTTTTGATAGTTTTTTTTTCAATAAAAAACAAAACAGATTATAATTTACAAAAGTTTAGTGATGATTTCACAGTTGAAAATTTAGAACCTGAAGCAGTTATGGACTGACTATTTAAGAAAAAGTATTATCTGAATCAATGACAACGGAATCCACTTTTAGCTAATAAAAAATTAATGGGAATGAGCCAGACACACTGAATGAGTTATCAAATCCAACTGTAACAATGGGCTTGGCCAAGCACCTGGATAATTAAGATAGTCTGTAATAGAACTGCAATTTAGGGCTTTTACTCGCTCAATCATGTTTATTTAGATAAATGAATTTTTATTCATTACAAATCGATTAAAAACTTTATCTAATGACTATCACTTTATCGAAATGTGCGAAATTGGAGTGTTGATGATGATGTCATTAAGAAATAAAAATTAAATTATTTTTATTTGTGCCCACCTAGTAATTAATAATACAAATTTCTATCCGTATTTAGTGTTTTCAAGCACCTTGATGCTAATAAAGTAAAGTATTTTAAAAAAATGTGTTACTCCATATTTAGTTCAAATGAAAAAACTTAAAAGAAAGAAAAATTGAGCTTGGTGAATGTGTTTTTCAGTATCTTAAAATCTTTCAGAAAAAGAAACTACAATAACAACAAGTTACATTAAAAAGTAAATAATATTGGAACACAAACATGATATAAAAATGTAAAGTAGCAAAGAGTAAATTACTTAAGTTTTCACTTTTGATGATCTTTCAAAAAATTCATTTATATCCATTTGACTTTTCAAGTTACTCTTTAAGAAGAATGATATTAATGACTCTCGAGAATTTGATGTCTATATCAGGAAAAATTTGAAAAGCCTACCAACCACTTTTCATATTTAACTTGTCAACATGATTTGTAGCTTTATATTCCCTCACTTTCTTTTATTAGAACAACTCCGCTTTTGGTAATATTATGTATTGCTTTTAAAACTATTTTCTTTATTCTCATCCAACATTAACTCTGAAAATAAAATTTGAATGTATACAAAATACACCGTTCACACAGTTTTTAAGACAATTAATTTTTTAAAAAATATTTCCGTAATTTTAAAAGATCAGGCAAAAACTGCAAATTTTTGTTTAAAACAGTAAAACCTACTTTGGTTCTAATTTTTTCAACTATAATGCGTGTCAATTGAAAAAAAAAATAACATCTTCAATTCGTACATTATTTACTTCCACAAAGCTTCAAACACTTCCGATGTAAATAAAAAGTTCGTTTCGCGGGCTTTTGTTTTATCTTGTGTTCCTGGTTCCGAGAGTAACGGGAGAATGAATAAATAAGTTCTCTTAGAACAATAGAATTACCCCAGCAGTTTCTTTTCGAGTAATCATCTTAAGTGTGGTCGACTTTCTCCGAGAAGATTTTCGTTTTTTTTTTTCTGCATCTCAATCGGCTTAAACAAAAGAAATACTACTTTAGAGTGCTTCATTTTCATGAATTTTTGAAATGTACACAAACTCTTGTTTTCCGTGTTTGGTCTCACTGTTCTTTGAATTGCAATTTATTAAAAAAATGGTGTTTTGCATTCGTACTTTATTGGTTTGATTTGATAGATTTTTGTTTCAATTGGGTATCTAGACTATCAAAATTTAATTTGCAAAATATAAACTTAGTTATGTCTACACTCTTAAAACAAACGAGTAACTCAGTCTGAGTTAATTTTCACTCCTCCAGTGTCGAAAATGCTCTTCCCTTATAGGAGTGGATCCTTTGTTTGTTAAACCTCCAACAGGATAACTCCAAACGAGTGATTTAAACTCAGTCTGGGTTCACTCCTCCAGTGTCGAAAATGCACTTCTCCTACAGGAGTGGATTTAACTCTTTTGTTTTAAGAGTGTAGTAATTGCTTGCAAAGTAATTAAAATATAAATGCAAATAAATTACATAAATTAATTTATATATCATGGATACCCCTTTTATTACATTTACGAACACCATAAATTACTTACTTACGCAGCTTTATAGAAAACAGTAAACTTAATGGACAAATTCATTGATAATAAATATATTTTATACTTAGTTTAAACTTGATACTCCTCTCAATTAGTTTTAGTGTTTAATTTCTAAAGTATGCATATGTTTAAGCTCATAGATGATATTTTTTCTCCTTTTTTCATCACTTGTGTGCAAAGAAAATATGATATATAATGACTTTATGAACTCGTAATAAATTTTAATGTAAATGTGGTCTCTAACAGCCTTAGAATATTGTGCAAATGGTTATGCTTAGCAAATTATGTTTCTTTATTCAAATGGGAACTGTCTTATTTGACATAATACTTCCGTCTGCATAATGTCAAAGCGTCTGGTTTATTTCTAAGTTAATTTAAACTATATACCATAACTTTCTAAATAAGACGGTAAGATCTGTTGTGTCTGCATTATATTACGACCTGAGATAGTATTTTTTATTTAAATTTTTAAAAGTAAAAAATAATTTCTGGAATTTATTTTTTCTTACTTGCTTTAAGGGGTCTAAGGAGTCTTAAAAATGTGCAAAGAAGGAACTACAAAGCATAGTTTGATCGTTCATGTAATTTTTTAACTACTCAATATACAAGTATAATTTTTTTATATGTAATTCTACAAGATTTATTTAATATGAAGCAAATTTTAAAATTTATGAAACTTTAGCCAAAACTAAAATAAATGATATTAAACATAAAGCTATTTGAACACATTGTGATTAGGCTTGCGCGGCAAATTGTGAGGTCAAAATTGAAGACATGACCAAAAAAATGACTTTATATTGTACAAATATGTACAAACTAGAACTTATACCTAATATCTCAGCTCAATTTTAATTATAAATAATTTTTAAAAATTTTTTTAATCAAAATTCAAAAATTTTTATAAATTTTTTTAGAAAAAAATTCTTAAAATAAATTCTAATTAAAATTGAGCTGAGAATTTAGGTATAAGTCTTTGTTTGTACATATTTGTACAATATAAAGTCATTTTCTTGGTCATGTCTTCAATTTTGACCTCACAATTTGCCGCGCAAGCCTAATCACAATGTGTCCAAATAGCTTTATGTTTAATATCACTTATTTTAGTTTTGGTTAAAGTTTCATAAATTTTAAAATTTGTTTCATATTAAATAAATCTTGTAGAACTACATATAAAAAAATTATACTTGTATATTGAGTAGTTAAAAAATTACATGAACGATCAAACTATGCTTTGTAGTTCCTTCTTTGCACATTTTTAAGACTCCTTAGACCCCTTAAGTTAAGCATATTATAAAAATGGAAACGTAGAATTTTTTTGATGAATAATTTTGGTTAGCGTATATTTAATTATATTTGTAATAATATTTATACACAAGTTTTTTTAGCAAGACTTTGAGGCAAAATATAAACTTGTGTAAGAAATTATAAGCTTATAAAATTTCATTTGTAATATTTTATGTGTTTTTCTAATTTCAGAGAGATCCTCAAACAGTGCTCAAATTTAAACTCACATGTAAAGGAGGCACAGGCACGGTAAGTAATTGAAATATAAATTTAGTACTTAAAGTAATACCGATTTTTCATTGGTTACTATAATTTTCATATTTAACCTGCCGACACATTGGTTATTAACAACAGTTTCAACAATTACTGAGAAAGCTTATTCTGCAAAGGGATCAATAATATGTTTGAAAGGATAAGTTGATTATTTTAGTATAGAAAGAATGAAACATAATTAAATGAAGAATCATTTCATCCCCTAATTATACATAAAGACCATTCCTTTTATTCTATTCAAGCCTTTTATCGCCGACTAATTGCATCAAGGAAATATGAATCGCTCTCTCAAAAAAGCAGAACTTGTCGTTGAAAACAATTTATGATGCTTATTAAGGGAAATTACAATTAGTGGTGCCTTAAAAATGTATGATTTTGCCCTCTGGCTTTACTAACTTCACTATTAATATATTTTACTACAATCAAACATTCCCTAAGCTAATTTTTTTGAAAATAATTATGCAAGGTTATCGTAGTTATTTAAGATAAATAAACTCTTTGGTATTTTGATTTAAAAAAAGGTATTATACAATTTGAATTTCATTTAAATTCATTCTCATTCATTTTTTTCATTAATTAAATTCATTGCGTCATTGATTCGAAAGATAGCACTAAATAAATAATTCAAAATTCTGCTAAGTTTTATCAATTTGATGCGATTGTTTTACGAATCTTAAATGTTATAAATTTTTTGTGTAAAAGTCACTGTCTTTTCAATGCAATTTGATTTTAAGTTGAATGACTTATAGTAAGTTTTGACAATAAAAATAAAACTTATCAGTATTTTGCAATATTTTATAAAATAATCGATTTACTAGACTCAATTTACCACTGCGATATACAATTATTTGGTCAGTTAAACTACTTCGTTACAATTGCTTAAGTTCTTCCATCTGATATTGGAATGCTCTGTAATTAAATTATTTATTTTCTTTCGGGATATAGGAAAAGCATTTTGTTAAATAATTAAAATTCCACAGCCAAATGATAACAACAAATGATAAACAAAAATATTGTTTCTTTGCTCATTTATTATTGTATATCGGAAAATGAAATTGAAATGCACAATAGCAAACAAAAATTTTTGTCTTTGGGGTTATATTTATTTGTGTTAGAAACTCAAAATATTTATTTTAATTATAATTTTTAATCCGTTTTTTAAGTTTTTAATGCAGCGAAACTTTATAAAATTATTGCAATATTATTTATTTAAAATAAAATGATTTTTTTTAAAGATTATTAATACAGAGGAAGCAGTAAAAAAAACTTCAATTTACTATTTTTACAAAAATACTTATTCAATGTTAGCAAAAAAACTTAATTTTTAGTAACTTTAATTAATGAAAAAATTCAGTTCAAACTGAAAACCTTCAACAAAATCACAAATTAATATCAATGTTCCACATGTTACACATACATAAGCATTTTTACAAAATCTTTAAGGATCTTTACAATCAAATCGCAATCTTATATTGTATAATCTACCAGCACCTCGTTAAGCTGTAGCAACAGTTACAAATTACTTGAGAATGGATTTTAAAAAATATCCATACTTATGTTGTTGATATAAAATACGCTAATATTTTAAATAGAAGTAAAAAAACTGAAAAATATTAAACATTAGCACAATAATAACCACTAAGCCCGTTACAGCATTCCAGTATATGCAAATACCAAAAATCCGTAAAATATAACAACGATTTTTCCTACCAATGCACAGTGAAGTTGTTAGGACTGTCAGAAATTACTTCGGAATAAATTTATATAAAGTTTTAATGTCTTTAATTAATATAAAGCTTCAGTTTAAACTCCAAACCTAAATAACAAAACCACAAAATCAAACATCCAAAGACCCTACAATACCCCGTACATATGTTACAGAAACATAAATATTGTTATAAAACCTTTAAGGGGGGGGGGGGGGGTATGGGACACTTTTAACTTTTTTTTTAATATTGCAGATATCAATATATTTTTTTTCCATAAATGTATACTAAATATACTTACACTTTTAGATAGTCAAAGGTTTTAAATTATCATTATTTATTTTTTTAAAAAATAAAACGTGTCAAAAAGTGATGTCTCTTATTTTTGTTATAAGTCAAAAACTTATTTTTTGGCAAACAAATATTTAGCATTTTTATAAACAGAAAAATGTATTTAACAAACTGTCTTTCCCGATTTTCTTATTTGCCATAGTTTTTTTTAAATTATTGAAGTTTTTTTAAAAATAATTTCACAGGTTCACTTTTTTTATAAAAATTAATAAATAAAAAAATAAACTATTTACAACTAATCCCTAAAAGCAAATTAAAGATATATGTTTCAAAAATATGAGTGGAAAATGTTGACACTCTATGGGCAGTAGATTTGGAGTTATATCAATTTAAAGTAAAAAAATCATCGAAAACACGATCAAGTAGAAAAACAGCTTTGAAGTTTATCCCTTTCCTTACTGAAGCGCTCCAAACCGACCGAACAACTAAGGATTCGATAACGTTATTCCTATCTAATATTACGAGGAAGCAAAGATTATAAACGTGGTTGGCCAACACAGATGTCATGACACAAAAAACTACACATCTCACGTTCTACTGCAGATATAAATAAATTTTTTGTTTTAAATTATTCTAAAATATTTGTGTTATTTTTTATGATAATAATAATTTCTTTTTGATTTTTTTGAAGATTTTGTGTCCTATACCCCCTTAAAGATCCATTTAATCAAATAGCAGTTTTGTCCACCAGCACCTTGTTAGGCTGTAAGAGCTGATACAAATTACTGAGTGGTTATTTTAAATATTATTGATACACTTGTTAATTATATAAAATGTAATAATATATAAAATTATATGTAAAATAAATGTAGATAAACGAAAAATATTAAGAAGAAGCTCAAATTATGTTATTAAGCACGTGCAAGAACATTCCAGTTTATGTTTCAAAAACACAAAAATAGGTAAAATCAAATATTTATATTGTCTATCAGATTTTTTATGACTCTTACAAATGACTTTGGACTATATTTATATTTCGGTACAATTTAAGTAATATCAATTAATAATAAAAACTTCAGTTAAATCTTCAAATCTCATTAACAAGACCACAAAAACAAATACGTACAATAGTCCATATGTGACAGAAACATAAAGACTGTTACAAAACCTTTAAAGATCCGGGCAATCAAATTGTAATCTTGTCTACCAGCACCTCGTTAAAGTTGTAACAACTGTTACAAATTACTTAGGGGGTTGCTTTAAATATTATTGATACACTTGTAAATTATATGAAATACGCTAATATATAGAGTTATATGTAAAATAAATGTAGACAAACGAAAAATATTAAGAAGAAGCACAAAAATGTTATTGAGTACATGTTAGAGCATTCCAGTTTATGTTTTAAAACTCCAAAAATACGTAAAATCAAATATTTATCAGATTTTGCATGACTCTTACAAATTACTTTGGACTATATTTATATTTCCGTACCATTTAAGAAACATCAATTAATTATAAAACTTCAGTTTAAACTCAAAATCTCATCAACAAATTCACAAAATAAATATTAAGCGCGTTACAATAGTCCATATGTTACAAAAACATAAAGACTGTTACAAAAATTATTCCAGTTTATGTTTAAAAATTACAAAATTACGTAAAATCAAATATTTATATTCTCTAGCAGATTTTGTATGGCTCTTACAACTTACTTTTGACTATGTTTATATTTCAGTACAATTTATGTAACATCAATTAATAATAAAAAATTCATCTTAAACTCCAAATCTCATTAACAAATACGTACAATAGTCCATATGTTACAGAAACATAAAGACTCTGTTACAAAACCTTTAAAGATCCATGCAATCGAATCGCAATCTTGTCTACCAGCACCTCGTTAAAGTTGTAACAACTGTTACAAATTACTTAGGGGTGGGCTTGAACCGGGTCGGTTTGCCATTGAATTTAACAACAATGACGGAGACAGGTTGCAGGAACAATACCGTCTATCATAACGAGGGAAGGGTACTTAGGACAATGGAAAGTTCCCCTTATCCATTTTCTTTTGTTTTTAGAGAGATGAATTTCTCTTTAATTATTGCAACATTGATCGGGTAAGAAGGGAGGTTCGGATAAACGGAGTTGTTTGAAGATGGTTTTTGTGTTTAGTGGATTGGATGATTGTTATTGTTGTTGTTAGAAATGTATTGATGAAGTCTAACTGAACATGGGTAGTCGGAATTAGTGTTCATTCAAAAGATTAATTTACAATCTGAGTAAATATAATCAGGATTTTGTTTACAAATATGTTATTTGGAAGAAATGAAAAAGTTATGCTATGAAAAATATCAGGTATTTTTGAAAATGTACCGGCCGTTCGGAAGGTTAATTTTGTGTGCATATTGATTCTTTTATTTGGAAAAAAAACATCATTTTTTCCTGTCTAGTCGAGTACATGAATAGCGTTTTTTAATAAGCTGAATTCCGCTTGCGGCAAACTCATTTTAGTTTGGGTTTTAAATATGGTGTTTGAACTGTAGAAGAACTTATGATAAATCAAAAGGAAGTTTTTTAAATTAGTTTTAAGATAATCTGTAAGTTCGTTTAGTGGAGAAAAAATATTAAAGTCTGTTTAGATTTTGCACAGATAATAAAAAGTTAAAAAATCTACTAATAATTTTTTATGTGATGGGTCGTCGCATGCATTTAAATGTCTGAACATAACTACACCATTTGTTTAAAAGTAAATTTAATACAATTACATTTAGAAACAAAGTGAAAAATAGTTTTACGAAAAACGGAAATTGAAAAATGTCTCTATTCCCTAGAGAGAATTCCTGAAAATCAATTTCTCGACTACGTTTCGCTATTTCATCAAATTTACTCTTGTTGAAAAAAAAGCATTCGTGAATTAATAAAATCTGCATTCCTCGGTAGCATATGTAGCAATCCTCCAGAGATTTAGACGCAATCACTACCCTTGAGGTACAGCTGGGGAAAAAAAAAACGAATCACCCCTCGTTTCTCGGCTGGTATTGATCAAGGAATTTTGTGTAAGGTGTCAATTTTCAGGAAATAGCGTGAGGAATTGAGAACTGGCAACAAAAATTGTAATAGGGGTCGTCTACATATTAAAATGAGTACCAACTTTGAAAATTCCAATAGCAACCCCCAATTTTTTTTACATAAAAATGTTCAGCACCTTAAAAATACCCCATGTTTAAAAAAGAATTATTTATTCTGCATTATTTGCTGAGATATAAGTATTCAAAGTTGAACGCCCATAATGTTAAAAAAGTTTCACAAACTTTTATTCATACCTCTACAAATAAAATGAATTAAGCAAAGATTTTTTTTTTCATTATATACTTCTTAATTTTCCAAAAACAAATCACACATGTTTTTTCATCAATTTTTTATTTTTTATAATTTTTTATTTAAATTTAAATAACAAAAAATAAAACATGAATAGCAACCCCAAATTTTTTTTGCATAAATCGATAAAGTAGATCAAGTAGAACCAAAATCCCGAATTTCTTAATTCAATAACAAATATTTGCCGAGTTATTGTAAAAAAACTGAAAAAGACGAATTTTAGGGACCGTGTAAAAAATTACTCGGCAAATTTGATCCTAAATTGCATTATCGTTTGGGGATTAAAAAGTGTTTGTTGGTAAATGTTTATTCAAATTATCGATTTCTGTCAAATGTCTAAAAATCTTTTCTTATTTCAAGTGCATACAATGTATTTTTTTTTGTATAATTAACATTAAATTGTATCGGTTACTATATTTTTAAATGTATGTTATTTCCAATACAATTTCAAAAAGTGTGTTTAATATTAAAAATTAAATACCCTAGAATATTATTGGAATTCGGTTTTAAATACATTTGATTGTTACCACATTAATTATTT
This sequence comes from Hylyphantes graminicola, assembly GCA_023701765.1. Taxonomy (NCBI): domain Eukaryota; kingdom Metazoa; phylum Arthropoda; class Arachnida; order Araneae; family Linyphiidae; genus Hylyphantes; species Hylyphantes graminicola. The sequence goes on from CM043121.1 coordinate 22,394,611, forward strand.
AAAATGATTAGTGCCTACTGCGTTGGTTAAAAAACATTACCAACTAATTCTGAGTAATTTTATTTTGCTTTCCTTAAATATCGTGTTAAGGTCGTAACCCTCAATTTGCAATACGTGGTTTACCGATAAAAAACTGAACTCCTCGGTGCAACAGCCCATTAGTGGGCCAGGGCCTGCCGTGCCCATTTCAGCTTTCGTGATACAATGGCTCTGGGGTGCAAGGCATATGTCCAGGTTATGTGGAAAGCCTCACTCGGAACCCCCAGCGTTTAGTTCCCCGAGCATGCTTGGTCCCCAATTTATCGACCCACTTAAATGATGAAAGGATGGGTCAACCCCGCCCAATCCGATATTAGATCCCCGGACCTGTGGCGTGGCAATGCGAAATAAGCACTACCACTAAGCCACCGGGCCGATATTACAGATAGAGTGCGACGAATTTTAAACTAACTTTTTGCAACAATGTGAATGAAACAAAAATTTGCATAAAAAGTTTAAAACATAAGTTTAATAATCATGTTTTTCAATCTGAATGTAACTAATAGCATTTGAAAATCTGTTCGTTATGAATAACCGTATATGCGACTTAATTTAAAATTAAAACTTTTCATTTTCAAGCCTTTATTTTATTTCTGAATTTTAAAATCCGATATTAAAAAAAAAAAAACATTCGAAAAATCCCAATATTACTGAAGAAAGTTAAATTCTAGCATCCGTTGGCGAGATTATGCTAACCCTTTTTTAGCTTGTCGTTTTGAAAAGGCACAACCAAAATATTACCTTTTTTCACTTAGGAGATTTGCCCCAAAACGAGTTCAAAATTAAGGCTTTAATATCTCAGCAAATAATGCAAAATAAATAATTCTTTTTTATACATGGGGTATTTTGAAGGTGCTGAACATTTTTATGTAAAAAAAATTGGGTGTTGCTATTGGAATTTTCAAAGTTGGTACTCATTTTAATATGTAGACGACCCCTATTACAATTTTTGTTGCCAGTTCCCAATTCCTCACGCTATTTCCTGAAAATTGACACCTTACACAAAATGACTTGATCAATACCAGCCGAGAAAAGAGGGGTGATTCGTTTTTTTTTCCCCAGCTGTACTTTCCCAAATGAGGCAATTTGTCTAGTAGAAAACTGGCCAACGTCTAGCTTTCTATCATAGGTTTACAGCCTTTTTTCTATTAAGACTAACAACGTAATAAGTCCTTCCTAATCCAGTAAGATTGACGGGAGCAGGCGGATATGATATATTTATATTTTTTTTCTCTGTGTGGATTTATTTTTATTCTAAGGGTTAAGTCTTTGGTTGGAAAGAAGACTGTCTCGTATACATTAACTGTGTGGAAAACATAAAAAGCGTTTTAGTGGCTGTCAACATCAGAGGTTGGGTTACACTATCTTCTTATGAGACGTTCGAATTAACCCTTCAGGCGCCGGGAGTATTTGTCATCATTCTTTTAAAAATACATTTTTAAAAGTTCGAGTTGGAAATGAAAACGTCTCTTTTTTTACATATGGCTATTTTATTGGATTTTAGTCCACGAAGTATTCAGGATTTCATCACAGATAAGATAAACAACATGCAACGGCATAGGACGACAACAGTAGAACAAAAATACAAAAGAAAAAAAAACAATTTTTAAGGAATAAGGTTGGAAGATGAATGCGGAAGAGAAGATGGTCGTCCCTCAATTGTCCATGATATCCCTTGCCTCCCAGTACAGCGTGACAAAGTCTCTCTGTTCTTGTGACGTCTCTTTATTTTTTATGAAGATTAACGCAAATCAATACTACGTTAATTTCACTTTTGTATTTAGTAATTTTGTTATAGATTTGTCCATTTAAATACAAATTTTACATGACTTCGAACAATACATCGATACGAAACAATTATTTTGCCTATAAATTTCCTATAAACTGTGAGTAGTTTTGTGATTGGTTTCACTATGATAATGGTTACTATATCAGCTACAACGACTGTGTTAGGAAATGCTTCACCATATTTCGTTATTAGGTTGAATTATTTTTAGGTTTTGGACATAAAAAACTTAAGAAATGGTTTAAAAGAATGCCTACAATACAGTGAAACATTTTACCGCACAGCCGTTGCTAATGCTAGGAACCATATTTTTTGGTGAAAATAAGAACCTTTTTTTTATCAGTGTAAAAAATATAAACTTGTTGCCCTGAATTTAAACCCAAATTTTATACTAGAATGCGAGTGGACTTATGATCCTTTGCTTTGTAGAAATAAAATCGTTAATTTATTTAAATAGGCATTTGGTGGTAGGAAGAAATATTTTTTTTCCAAATCAGCGAACACTTTTTTTACCAATAAAATAAAACATTGGAAGTAACGTTTTTACGTTTCAAATAAAAACATTAGCAAGTATAACGAAACACTCGATCCAATAGCATCAAAAGTGGGAAAACAAATGAGTTTTTCCAATCAATTCCAGTTATTGATTTTTTTTGTGTGTTTTCATTTACTTTCCTTAAGCTTAAGCTAATATGAAACTCTGTAAATTAAACACAAAGAGGTCTCATCGAATGTGGAACATTACATGATTATTTCTACACTTTCGTGATTTTAATACTTTGTAGATTCTTTCGGTTTGCTAAGAGATGAAAGCTAAGAAAGTTAATGCGCTACGAAACATTTACTTTTATTTTTTTCTCACCAAATATTGATAAGGGAATGAGTACACAGTGATTGCTTTTTATTCGCTTGAGTAAGATCAATATTTAATGATTTGTTAAGATTGTTGTTCTTTTGCATTGTTATTAAGTACACTTGTAGAAGTGCTTGAGTTATTGATTTATTTTAGGTCAAGTTACTAAAAAAATATTATGTCTTAACTACATTTAATTTTTTTTAAATAAATACTTTATAACTATTTATCTTAATGTAACTTTAAACTTAGGACAAATGGTAACTTCTTAAGGTAATTTAACTTTATGATATCCAAGTTTAACATTCTTTTACTTTTTAATCTCCTACAAACTTTCGGCGCCTAATTTAGTATCTATAAAAAATACACATGATTTCATATTTATGCCAGCAAGGTGCCTTCTTTTTATACAAAATTATACGTAGATAAACTTTGTCTTGGAATCAAAAGCTTTACGACAAAATGCTAGAAAAGATAGTATATAATCCAAACATTTTAAACTAAAAAAACAAAACAGTTATGAGATGAAAGTAAAAATTGTGAATTACTGGCATAGACACTAATATAACTATTAATATTTATTTTAAATATAAATGAAATGTTATTATTTCTTTGTAGGACGAGGCTTTCTTGCCCGTGACAGTTTATATTCAAGATATAAACGACCATGCTCCTGAATTCCAAAACACGCCTTACTTCTTAGAAGTGGACGAGGTAAGACACATTTATTTATTGAAACTTTATGTAAAGCAATACTAAATAACCAATTTTAAGGTTTAATTTTAGCAATGCTACGGATAAATTCACTAAATAAACATATTTTCTTTACATCCTGCTTAGACGTGGTATATATTTAAAAAGATGTTTTATTTTTCGCTCCTGTTATTGCACTTTTTTTTCAAACTTGAAGAACTGAAATGGATCGATAGAAGATAGTCTAAAATGTACTTTTCAAATCCTCTCCTTCGTTTTATCTACCAAATAAAAATATATTTTTTTAAAACTGATCTAGATTAATGATAGAAATAACTATAAATGCAGTACATAATGGCTGCCAGGTCAACAATAAGTGATAGGACTTTCAATTTTCATAACTGTTAAATATTGTTTAAATTCTCATATTTCATTTTAAGTGTTTAGTCATAGGATTATTTTATGTTAAAACATAATTTCGGGACTAAGGAATCAACGGGATGAAGTAATTCTACGTAGAAATCAGCAAGTAAACTTTTTTAGAAGCAAACATGAAACATCTAAGTTTTCATTACAAAAATACTCTCTGTTAAGAAACCAAGGTTTTTCTTTAAATGTCCAAATTTGTTGATTTCGGGATTAACAACTTAGTCATATAAATATAAATTTATTTAAAACATAATTGCTTGCTGAACATTTTCAAATGCCAAATTATATATCTAATTAAAAGTATAAAAATGCATAAAATAAACATAATTTTCTACTTATACTTGTTTTTTACAGCTTACACCAGTGGGCCTTACAGTATTTCGTGGTTTACATGCAATAGATAAAGACAAGCCTAGTACTCCAAATTCTGAAGTTACGTATTCTATTGTGGTAAGTTGAATAAACACTGAATTTTTAGAAAAGTATTAAAAAATGAATATAACATCTAAATAGAAAATTCAGCAATGTTTTTGAAATATTTTTGTCATTGAACTAGATAAAAAAACAAGTTTCAATTTATTTCATTTAAATAGAAGAAAAAGTTTTGAAACTCAAGTATATGAACAATAAAGATTATTCTTTTCTTATTTTTTTTTTATCTCCTGACACAATATTATTGTTCCTTTTATCTATTTATGAGGAAAAGTTTCAAAAGTTTCCTTCTTAAATTGACGGAAATCGATATATTTGTTTTTATCTTTTAAAAATGCGTTTCCGCTTTTTTTTTTATAATTTAAAAGATTTCCGCGATTATTAAAGTGCAAAAAAGGACAATGAAATTCCTGCCTGATATTTTATTATGTTAATAGAAAGGAAGCCGATATCTTGTTTCTTAAACTCAACGTTTTTTAGTATAGTTTCTTTTAAATAGAATGAAAACATTGCATACCAACATACAGAATCTTGAAGTGAAATATACTTAACGTCATTTCAAATTGATCAATGTCGCAAAAATAAATTTATTTTAATTTATTGTCTAAAAGAATTAAAGTTTCTGGAGCGATTGTTGCGATGGCAACGGTGATTTAATTCTAATAAAAATGGCTTCCTATGCTTTTTAAATGAGCATTAAATTTTGAAGTTTTTAAATAATTGAAGTACTTAGAATTCGAATATTTTTCTGAAATTTTCAAAAAAGTTTCATTTCGATACGCTGAATTTTTTGACGTATCTCACTTGTCCGTAGCATTTGTAGTTAAATTCAGCGATTTAAATGACTCGAAATTGATCTTCAATGCTAATTCAATGGGAAATTCGTCGACAAATAGTAGATTTATGTCCGTCCAATCGTACAGACAGACGGACAAAAAATATGAAAGTTGGGTCTCTGAGGTCATAGCTTTCTAACAAAAAAAGAATTTTTAAGATCGGATGGATAGAACCGATTTTGGAAGGGGGGTACGGACAGACGGACAGACGGACGGACAGACAGACAGACGGACGGACGGACGGACATCGACCGCATGTCAATACCTACTTTTTTATTTTTTTTTAATTCTTCGAATTAAAAAAAAAAGAAAAGTAGGCTAATTATAACACAATAATATTTTCATATTAACACTTTACCTCCGGGCGTCGACTGACCCATAGACTAAGAACACTCTAAGTTTCAAACTGTCATTGGAGAATTTCTGCATTGAAATTGACATAGAAACTAGCGCGCCCCCTTTGTGTCTAAGGGAACTAATGTAATGGTTTCTGGCTGCCTATTTGCAGTCACCTTTGGGAGATTTAACAGAGCCAATGACATCTCGTAATTTGGAACCCTTATCAAGTGACGATAGGGATCTATTTTTGACTACAACTTATTTTCGACTTTATTTTTGAATATATACAGCTACTCATTGACTTTTATATCCCTCGTAGGCCCATCCTCAAGATATTTGACCTTGTGCTTCTTTATCTCCATTAATAAACCTACAGACTGACTACGCTTGTCATTTTAGACATGGTCCCCCAAAGATCCACAAGTGATTCGATTGAATAACTCGTCAAATATTCATCCAAATGTAACAAAAACTTAGATTTAGGGGTTTTCGAGGGTTTTTCACATTTCTAAGTAATTAAAATTGGGTGTTGCTATTGAAAATTTTAAAGTTTGTAACATTTTTAATATTAAGACGGACCCTTATGCAAATTTTGTGTCATGCAATTAACTCTAAATGTTATTTGTTCACATAGTCAAAAAGGTCCGATGTAAAAGGATGACTAAATGTTGAAATAATCACTAGTGGGTGACTTTTTTTTAACAGAGAACATTAAGAAGAAACAGTAGCCTTACAATTGAAAGTACAATTATGCCAATCAACAAATCAACCTTTAATAGTGTTTTAGTTGCATTCGACACGTTAGAAGAGCTAGGCATTAGATTAAGTTGCTGGTCTAGAAGATTTTTAGTCTACGGGTCAGTCGACGCCCGGAGGTAAAGTGTTAAGCATTAGTGAAAGTCAAGTGTTATAATAATTTTTTCTTTAAAACTTTCGTTTCATGGATTCTGTTATAAAAATCTCTATATATCTGGACCGCAAATTACATCTACAGGATTGCAGAAATTGTGACTGACTAATAATTAAAAAAAAAAAAAAACAGGTGTTCCGACCATTAAAAATCAATTTGTCTAAACATTTAAACCAAAAATTTTTAAGTGAAGTCTTCGAAAACATTTAAATAAATATGAATTGTTCTTTAAATACATGCATTTTTATTTTTAGGGTGGCAACGAAAATAACTCTTTCGCTTTATCCGATCCAATTGAAGGAATTCTTGTAGTCAACAAACCATTGGATTATGATTACGGGTCTCGAGAGTTTAAACTCCTAATACAAGCATCGGTAAGTACAAAAATAGGTTTTAGCCTGAATCTCATAATTTCAGATGGTTTAACAGTGTAGCTGTTCTTTTGTGAAACCCTCCTTGTTTTTACAAATTAAATGAAAAATGAGTACAACTGGTTTAATTAGTATATCATTGGACTTGGATTTCGGATTATTGGATTTTGTTTAAAAAAAGTTCATTTCTATATTTTAACTCCTAAAATTATTTCACAATTAGAGGAATCTGCAAGCTATATCTGGCTTAAGAGCATGGTGAAACTAAATGTCTCACAGTAAATATATGTAATTTGAAATTCAAGATTAATTTCTTTTGATATTTTGCATTTTAATTACACCCCAAAATTTATATATATTTTTTAAATAGGAAGAATGATAAATACTGTTTTATTTGCCGGTTTATGTTAATTGAAAAATTGCTTACAATAATGTTAATTAAACTATACTTTTATTTTTTTACATAATTAAATTTATTAATAATTAAAATGATTAAATAAATATTTTTAAATAATTTATTTATTATAAATATAATTTTGTGGGAAAACTAATTATCAACATACAAATTACAAAAAAAAAAGAATAAATTGAGCTCAACACAAACCAGTATACATAGATATATTTGATATGCTTAAGTATAATTCATTCGGTTTGTTGGGTAATTCCAGTAGCAAATACACCACGGAATAACTTGCAAAATACTCAAAGGTTTCTCTAACCTCAAAGACAAAGTACAACATTCCTTCAAACAACAGAATACCCAACCATATTCAATTTTCCATCAGCATTTTCACATTAGCATCGAACTTTCCTGACCTGATTGAGAAACAACGAAACCAACCAACACGTTGCGAAACGGTTAACTTCTCCTTTTGTTAAACCACTGGCCGTAGTTTCTAATGCCCGCGGAACATTGGTGTGGCTAGTAAAATTTCGTTTTTGAGTTGAAGTTACTACAATACACTGTGGTTTTAATTAAGGTGGCAATTTAAAATGCAAATGCGTCTGTGATCAAAATGCACACTGTAGTTTTCTTATTAAAGGGTAATTTAGCAATGAAATATAGAGCCGACGAAATCTTCTTTAAGGATGACTCTCTAGGCTATTCAATACACTAAAATTCATCCATATTCCACTGAACATCCTTTTAGCAATTGAAGTGTTATGCCATACTGAGAAGTGTGCCCTTTAACTACCAATTAAAATATTGATATTTTATTCTTTATATGCTATTTGTTGATGAGATGTACAAATTCAAGTGATTTTTTGGATAATTGAATCTACCGGTAGTTAAAATAAGATGTTGCAGAATTTTTACTGATGAAAAAATAATAAAAATGATTTGTTGATGAAAAAATAAACATTGTTCTAAGTTCTAATGCATTTAAAATGAGAACATAGTGGAGGAACGTGTTAAGTGACAAAATTGGGAAAACGACCTTTAAAGTTTTTCGTTTGTTTTAAGATACGTTAAAGAACGGCATATAAAAAAGGTAAAAATATACTTAAATTAAAGTTCATGAAAAGGGGGTTTCTTATAACTTTTAAAGGAGGGCATTACACCTTCATTGATAGAAAAATCTGATTTTTTTCAAAAATTTCAGCACGTTCTTCCAGGCTCTTCAAATGTCCTGCTTTGTTAATTAAAGCACTTTTACTCATCAATTAAATTAACCATTTCGACGTTGTTTTCGTTTCTTATGGTCAATGAAAATTCCACTGAGTCCGAAAAACTCAAACAACCATGAATTGCCATATGTGTTACTTTGCCACTAAAGACAATGTTCTCTGGCCCGCCAATTCGGCCCATCCCATTTCCCATTACGAAATATACTTTAACACAGCCTAATGAAGGGCACCGAGAACAATTACTAACAAGATTTTATTGAAGTAAAACATTAAACAAATTTAGGGAAGTGTTATTCGACCGTGGGCAAATACCTTTTTGCTATTCAGAGAACGTTTTTCCTGTTCACCTGACGGTAACCGTTATTTAAGGAATACGGCATTTTTTCAATTCCAGTCATGGTTGCAGTGAAGGTCAGAACTTTTATAATCGATTGTGCAGGGTTGCTGAAATATGAGATTGTTCATTTGTCAAATATGTATAATGGATAATTCCTTCGATTTTGAAATACAGATTAAGTGATGGAATTTAGTTCCTGTAAACACAATACAGAATAATGTCCCTTTTTCATAAAAATTCAATATTGCTAGATAATAATATTTCATATTATGTTTACTTTAAACAATTCGTATTTCCTTTTTTTATATCTCAGAAACGTTATTATTTTTTTTAATATGTTAGGTCAATGTGAGTTTTGGATTAGTAGTTTTAAATAAATCATTGTGAAAAAATTGAATTTTCCTTCGCATCTCTTTCTTTTAGTTTCACATATTTAAGGGGGTTCAGTACTCTAAAATCGGTGAAAAAATCAAAACAAATTTTTTTGGCTTAAAATACTATTATAACCTTTACTAATAATGTCACAAAGTATCAAGACGATTGGAAAAATATTTTTGATATTAAAAGCCATTTTAATTTCATGGCTTCGTAAGGAAATGGGTTAACAATAAAAACTTCAAACGCGTTTTTCTCAGAACTTGATTTTTTTTAACTTCGATGTACCTTTTCTCAAAAACTATGCTGTGTTTTCTCGTAATTTTTTATTATATGATGTAATACATAGTATAGATTAATCTGAGGTTATAAATTTTAATAAAATTAAAGTTCAAAAAATTTTATGGGGCAAAAAAGTGAAAAATTTCATGATTTTTTGGGTACTTTATAACTTATTTTATTTAAAGAAATCAAACAGTTATTTACAAATTTTTTTTTAACCTCAGATTAATAAATAAGGTTGGTACAACACACACAGAAAATTTTAAAATGATCTGATCAGTAGTTATTGTGAAAAGGTACATTGTAATTGGCCAATTTAACATTACCGATATGCAACATACCGAACCCCCTTAATTTGGTTACTCTTTTGATTACAGGTAGTCGCACCACTTATAACCAATTGTTTTCACGTGTATAATGTTTGTTTTAGCCATGATATTAGATAAATTCGTTATTTAAATATTTATTTAAGTGCATTTATCTTGGTTATTAAAGACGCTGGAAATTTTAAGTTCTCTAACATTCATCCAAAGAGTCAGAGGATAACATTACAGACTTTTAAACTGGTTGAATAAAATTTTCAAAAACGTTAAAGAAAAGAATTCTTTTAATCGGTAACCATGACACTTAAATTCTTGAACTTTCTTTATCAATTAATCTTTAACCTTTTTTGTCCATTACCCTATTTTTATCGTTTTAAGGTTCGTTTAAGAATACGATGAGACAAAACTAGTTTTCTTTGCAAGTATGCGTTTAAAAGTTAAACGGTTATTTCACGGTCATGTAATGATAGGTATAAATTTCGGTATAAACACTAACTTTAAAATAAAAGTTTACTATGCGTTAAACGTTTTTTAGTGATAAGTTGTGTGCAAGTGTCGTTCAATTTCTGATTATTTCTAAAAGAAGGAACGATTATAACACTGGTCAACAGTGAAAATGCGAATGAGATGAAAGTACCCAGTTCTGAATGATTTCGACGTGCTAAACACGAATATCACCTTAAAAAATGAAAGTTAGCTCTTGTTTTTGAGTTACGGTCGTTTTTTCATTGCATAGGATACAGCGTAATGCAGGAGCGCACCAAACGCAAAATTAATTAAAGTCAATTTTGTTTACAGAAAACCTCCGAATTTGAGGCTTATACAGATTTTATGTTATATTATCAACCTGGGAGTGGGAAGAAATGATAACTTTCAAGGTTTTTGCAACCATAATAGCAGCTAAACAACCCTTCTAAGCAACGTAATTGTTCTCATCTCAAGAGGTGCAGAATAAAAGGCAATAAATTCCTTGCATTTCGCACTTGGTTGTTTTAGAAGCTGTAGAATATCAAAAATTAGTATTAGTAATAAATCTATAACTGTAATGCCTTGTAAATGCATTAATAAAGCTAATAACTTCTGTTATATATGCGCAAAGTGCAATTTTTTGAACACAAAAAGGGTCATCACTGTGCAAAAGTAAAGAATGCTTATCATTTGTATTTTGGTTTCAAGATGGGAGACTAGGAATAACTTCGGGACTCCTCACTTATGTAGTTAAACTTGTGTAGCAAATTTGTCACTTTGACTTCACCTGGGACAACAGATAGTGCCGTATGCTATATAAAATTTCTGATGATATATAAAATTTATGATGCTATATAAAATTTATGATGCTATGTAAAATTTAATTGGAAAAAAAAAACGGAATGTCATTTTCTGATTAAAAGGGAACCAACAAATCAGATTAATGACTTATTTCTGCATCATCTCATTGGTTAAATGAGGTGTTATTTAGGAAAAGCTAAATGTTAAATGGCCTACACTCTTAAAACAAGAGAGTGGATTTGAACTCAGTCTGAGTTAATTTCACGCCTCCAGAGTGGAAAATGCACTTACCCGGAAGGAGTGGATTTTTTGTGTGCTGAACCGCCGACAGGATCACTCCAAACGAGTGATTTTAACTCAGCCTGAGGTAATATTCAATCCTTTCCAGTGTCGAAAATGCACTTCTCCAACTGGAGTGGATTTCACTCTTTTGTTTTAAGAGTGTAATATTCCTTCAACTATGTGTCCGGTCCAACACGATACTACTTACTAAAAAGTCTCCAATATTTTTTATAGTTTTAACGAGGATAATAGCCATGCGTCTGCTAAATATGCTACAGCTTCTAAAAACAACCATGAAGAAATGTGAGAAATTTATTGCTCTTTTTTTACTGCACCTTTTAAAGTGAGAACAATTATGTTGCCTATTGGGGTATTAAGCTGCGAAGTTGTGTAAAAATTCTTGTAAATTATCATCTCTTACCAACCCCATGTTGATAATATTAAATTAAACCTGTATGAGCAAAATTTAGGAGGGTTTCTGTAAACAAAATGGACTTTAATAAATTTTGTGTTAGGTGCGCCCATGCATTTCGCCGTATCCTATTGCAATGAAGAAAACGACCGTAACTCAAAAACAAGAGCTAACTTTTATTTTTTAAGGTGATATTCGAGTTTAGCACGTTGAAATCATTCAGAATTGGGTACTTTCATCTGATTCGCAGAAAATTTTTCAAATTTTGTTGTCCAGTGTAATTGGTGACTTAATTCCCCCTCCTCATTCGGTTGAAGATATTACGCATTTAAACCATTTTTTCCAAATTGACTTTGGATTTATAACTTGACGCAAGTTGGCAGCAATATTTGGCAATGTAGTCTTTGCTTTCGCCTTATTGAAACTTACTTTTTCTATGTAAGTAATTAAAAATAACAGACTATCTTAGAGATTATTCAAATTCAACAGTAATTTTTCAAAGTAAAACTCCGCGGGAATGCGTCTCCCTAGCGGCAACCCTGACACTTTCATTTCTCCAACTGACTTTCTCTCCCATTCAAGGACCACAAAAACAAATACAATCAATCAACTCGGACATTGTATCTAACGGTAGAAAGCAACGACGTGAACGAAACAGACTAAGTATCTAAGAGAAATTTGGGAAGATCCAACATGAATCCCTGAATTGGTTAGGAAGGCTGCTATATTTGGCGAATGGTCTCTGTCTTTGGCATACACATCGTCAACTTAATATAGATTTAATTATTGTAGGCAAAATTAAATCTTGGCATACCTTAATATCCACAGAAAGCTCAGATTCATTGTAATCTGGGCGTCAGAATTGATAGCGAGAGTCGCCTAGATGGTGCCACAAAAAGTGGCTCTTAGTTCTGAGGAATGTGCCGAGTCTGCAAAGGCTTGACCGCCAATACTGCAGCCAAATTTTAAAAAAAATATTGTAGGCTAATGCTAGTACGAACATAAACGGGAAACTAGTAATCTTTAGATTTGACGAATGCTTCCTTTTATAATATAAGACTACTTATTGCCTAGCTTAGCCATATAAGCCGATAGTAATCTGCCATGCGTTCACTAGAATAATGATTTTGGTGAACGTTAGTCGCATCCCACCAAGTCACGACTCTGGTCTTCCGTATCTAATACATATTGACTCAAAGTTAAATTATGATTAAAATTTAACTATTGAAGTTTTCAATAATATATATTGACTATGAAAAATTACATTTAACTTATCTATTATTATACGGATGGTTTAGAATGCAAGTGAACCAAGTCCACTTTTTTGTCATTTTCAAGTCAGCTGCGCAATTGCATGCACTAAGAATGTAGAATTTCAGTGCAATAATAATATAAAAAATTCTAGTTCAGATAATATCAGCTAGGCAGAAGCTTTCAAAAATGTGATAAAAGCAATTTTGTTGTAAAGCTTTAACTTTAAACCTCTCTAGCACAAATAAACTTTTTATGGACTTGGTTTACATGTTTGTATCCTGGACCCACAATTTATTAGTAAACCAAAAACTAAAACTGTCCAACGTGTTTTTATTATCTGACTTTAAAAACCAGTTATGTCGTTATAGAGTTGTTCCTACTAAGTCACTTGACAAGCTGTTACCATATCAATTCTTTGGCAGGGACAGGGTTGAAATACCCTACACGAAATTCACGTGACTTGGGTAGTGTTCTGCAGTCATGTTGGACCCATTTATATTTTCCAATGCTCAGTATATCCGAAATCTTTGTTAGTAAGGGGTGCGGGGTGAATCCTTGGACCTTGATTCAAGAATTTAAAGTAGTAGGATCAAGACTTCCATCTGTTTTCTCAGTCAGAATACGTTCGAATGTTTTTAGGGTCAAGGGTAGGGTTATCTGCAAATTGCATAAAACAATCCTTATGTGTGTTCGTGGCACATTTTTTCATTTATTAGAAGTAATTGGTGGTTCATTCATTGGGAAAAATGGGTGTGCTAGAATTAGTCCGATGCTTTGTATAGAAGGTTTGTAGCGGCTTAATGCACGCCAGATGTCTGTATTATATCAATATTTCCGATGCAGACAACTAAGTAAAAGTTAATGTAGTCATAAAAAACAGCGTTTGTAATATTTGTAAAACAGTACATAAAATTTAGTAAAATTATATAAATTAGTTTTGAATTTTTCTTAAGTACGATAAATACGAAAGTTTAAAAAAATCCGAAGTTTTCTAAATAAGATTTTCTATTTATGGACTTGGTATTTTGTAATAATGTAACTTTGAATGTAATTAGTCAACTTTTAATCATTAATAAATCATTTTTTTACACAGTTTCATAAACATTCATTCATTTAATATTTAGTAGTTTTCGGGAGTTTTTTTTTAAATTTTAGACATTTAATCAACATGAAAACTAATAGCTCCTTTTAGATGTTGGATTATTATGACATACGCCAAAACAAATTAAAATTTTTAATGAAAATAAACGACTATATTTAACGTATTTTAGGCATCCTTGTTTTAAAAAACCTATTGAGATACAATTAAAGAAACTATTGTTCAATTACTCTGTACTATTCCAGATAAGTACATTCCTAAGCCAAGAAACTAGTAACAAAAAAAAATCTGCTTGAAATAAACTTATCAGAGTGAGTGTAATTAGATCCCACCCTTCCCAACGTCTTATAATGAAAAATATGTTGTGGGAATTTCCTGTATTTCTCAAAATAAAAAACAACGAGTGAGCTTTTTGGTGCATTACACTTGATTCTAATTAACGAATGTCATTAAACGTTAATTGATTCATGGATCATTACACCACAGATGAAAACGATTTCGAAAACAATTGAAGTGGTGGTTTAATGAACTCTTACTAGTTAAAAGTGCTTTAAGTTTACTTTCTTGTTTATTTATAAGCTGTTATTCAACATTTGTTTGTTTATCTATTAATAAATGCAAATATTACAAGTTTTTCAGTTATTTAAACATCAATCATTAGATTAAAATAACGTTGAAAAAAGGATCAACGCAATCATCATATTGTACATTAGATTCACCGAAAAAAGAATTAGAATTTTAAATCTATATATCTCAAACTGCATTTGTGTGTTTCCAACAACTATGGTTGCCAGGAATTTAATTAACATTTTGCTTCCAAACTACCTTAAAATATGTACGAGATCATGTGATACATTAACCAGGTGACTCAGGAAATTATACATTAGCTATGTGATGCAATTTTTTATTACAATCGAAGTAGTAAAATAAAATATTTATCAATTTGCTTCCAAAACTTTATTAAAATGTTACGAAATCATGTGATACAGCCAGATGATACAGGAAAAAGTATCAATCAAACTAGCTAACGGAAGTAATTAAAGTTCGATCAAAATTCTTTATTTAAGTTTAATTATATTTGAATAATTGATAAAGCCCTTATTATCATTTTGATGGAACTTTTATTAGAATCTGTATTTAAAAAAGCTATTTGATCTTTATTATTGGATGATAACGGAAATATGCAAAATAGCATATCAAATTACCTATGATATCATTCAAGGACATTCAACCAAATTAATGGCAGATGCAATGATTTTCATAATTAGTAACTACCTCAGAGGCTACAGGGAAAGTTGCCCTTCCAATGCCTAAAAAAGATGCAGCGTATTATGGATGATGCTAATGATTAACTGAATTGTGTATTTGTATATATAAGCGTGAAATTTTGATGCAATGTATTAGGCAATGTTCATTTCGCATTAGGCGGGCCAAGGTTGAAGAGAGAGCTTTGTTAATGAATTCGTATAACGGTGGTTTTCGTGCAAGGCCAAACATCCGCTCGTGTACACTGTTGTTATTTTAATATCTGGGTAGATGTTCCTGGTAATTTGTCAAAAAATCGATTGTAATTCCTTTGTGTAAATGAAAAATGTAATGAATTATTCGGTGTTCAATCGAGGTATTGATGAATTGGAATTTAGAATTTCCGCCCTGAATTTGGATTGAGCAATAAGATGACTTATGTTCAGGAAGCAAGTTTAAAATTAACTTCCAATAAAGAATGCTATGAAAAATAAAACAACTGATTTTAGCATTAAACCATCAATCAGTTTAATAATATTCGTCCTTAGCAGACAAATTTGGGTACTTCAAACATAGATTACTTGAATTAAAAATTAATAAAATACAAGTAAAAAGTCAGTCGATGATTATGATTATGATTTTGTGTGTTGATTTATGATTTCCACCTTTTTTTTAATAATCAACTTGTAATTTTAAAGGAACGTAACAATTTTCGACTTTTCAAGGACAACCAGTGTAAATACAATACCATTCAATATATCAAAATGCTTAAATACACATACATCCGATACGTGACACATATTATTATTATTCCAATTCTTATCATAATCCCATTCTCCCATGGTGTTTATTTGCAAAATATTCCATACAATGCCCTAACCAAATTTAAATACCATTATACTAATTTTCATTTTATTTTAAGGACCATGGAAGTCCTGAAAGTAGAAGTTCCGTCACCACCATGACCATTCGGCTGAAAGATTCTGATGACCAAAACCCAATATTTACCAAAGAAGTTTACAAGACACATGTTTTGGAAGCTGCCGCTATAACGGTAACTATATTTGAACTTATAGTTCTTTTTACATCCAACACAGATGAAAATTTTGGGCTTGAGTTCGCCAACAATATGGTTCCTTGTAGATGCAATGGCTGTGTGGTGAAGCATTTCATCATATTTTCAGAATTTGGTTGAACCACTCTTTTGGTTTTTGGTTCGAAAATCTGAAGAGTGGTTCAACCGAATGCTAAAAATAAGATGCAATATTTCACCACTTAGCCGTGTAGGAAAGAACCATTATTGTGATGAAACCAAGCACAAAATTTTAACAGTGTGAATACGTACTTAATAAAAAATACATTTTAAATATGTTTATGAACTTAATTTTAGGGAGCCAGAATCAGGGTAAAGCTGTCCATAGATCCACCTATTCATGCGTTTGATCAAGATGTGGGAGTAAACGCCCCTTTGAAATACTCTATCGTACAAGGTAAATATAATTTATTTTTTATTAAAAAATCAGGAAATAAAACGTTGAGTTTTTTTGTGTTATACGCCTGAAATAAGAAAATAAAAGATTCTTGTATAACTGAATATCGCTTTTGGAATAAAAGGAGGATTTTTTTACGTCCATTAAATGTTTAGAGATGTTTAGTGATTCTAATTTTGATAATAATAACATATATCTTGAATCAAGATAAACTTATATTCTTAATAGATAACGAAAACACTTTTAATAAAGGTAAACAATGAGTTATTGGTAGTAATAACTGTCTGAAACTCTTATTATTTACTACAATTTAAACTGTATTATAGGAAATGAAAAAGGCCTCTTCGAAATGCACGATCAAATGGCTGATCTTTACTTAGTAAAAGAAATAGACAGAGAATCATTAAAGAGTCCAGTATTAACGCTTCACATACAGGTAAGATTTGGTTCCTTATAAATTTTATTAGTTTACCAGAAGTCATCCTTTATTTTTTTTTAATTTGAAATATATAATTGAGTGATATTTTTATATGATACTAAAAAAAACATTATTTTCGAATTTATCTAGTTCGGTTTGTTTAAATTAAAACAGATTATCGTTATATTTTTTGTGTTGAATTATTCAATTACTAAAGCGAAATTTGAATTATTCGATTACAAAATTAAAGCGAAATTAAAATTTATAATTAAACAACGAGTAATTTATTCCGCATTACTTATTTTAATGATAAGTTTACTGTTCTTTGTAAAAATGAAGTAGAAGTTAATTTGAAAGCGAAACCATGTACCAAAAATTCAGTTTAAGTTAAATATTTCTTCAGTAAATTTTTTATAGTTAAATTCAGTTTGGAGAAAACGCTTTTTGACTTCAAAAAAGACTACGACATAAAATTTAAATGTCCACAATTGCGTTAAAAACAATTTTAATTAAATATTAAATTAATATTGGATATGCCATAGTTGGGAAAATATGTCTCGGATGCTTAGTATCATTATAATATTTAACATACGTTCTTGGAAACCCTCGAATATACATATTTCTCAGAAATTGTTCACCAACAATTGAAAAAAAATATTTTTCGATACACTGACGTTCTCCCGAATCTGTATGCAATGTACAAATGTATTTATATACGCATACATAAAGCAGATTTGGTTTAATATATACTAAAGAAAAATATATAAACCATTCTGGCTCTCAATCCATACATTCATTATGGTCCCGTTTTGAATTATTAATGTAAAAAAAAACCGTGCTTCTTCCTTCAATCTTTAATATATAACATCCAAAGAAATCGTGCTTATTTAAACTTACATTTTCAACTTCCATCGTAGACCACACACATATCATTTGAGGTTGCAGTACTTATTCCAATACACTATCATCTCATGGGGTAACTTTTGCTAAGTATAATACCCTATAACTGATTTTCTTTTTGAATATTTATTTATTCATAGGTAAAGACAGAGTGGCCAATAACTGAAAAAAGACAAGCACATCTTTAAAGAGTGTATTCAATGAAAAGTTACTAGCTTGAAAAGCTTGGACCAGTTACCCTTTGTGGCTATAGTTACCCCATTCGACATTACCAAATACTTCATCACACATCTTTAAAGTGTGTATTTAATGAGAAGTTATTAGCTTGAAAAGCATGGACCAAAGTTACCCTACGTGGCCATAGTTACCCCATTTGACATTACCAAATACTTATATGCATCATGCATGGGGCGGAAAACAATGGGAAACTTTTCCACTTTCATATAGTTCTTACCCATTGACCCTTTTTGGACTATATATATTGGTAATTGTGGTCCAACAGTCGTGATTCAGACTCTTTTATGCATACGTATTATCAAAATAAATATTTTATAGTCGTGACGAATTCAATAAAGGTGGAGGTAATTCTGAAGTGCGTTAGGCACAGCTATCAATCAATGAACGTTCTTTTCTTTAAAAACATCGGGTCATAATTTTCATTTTATTTTGTTTTATCAAAATAAGTTCTTTTTTTTTTTATCTCAAAACAAATTCAGCATGGGGATAAGTAATTTAGAATTACATTTTGTGTTCCTATTAATTGAATGCTCTTTCGTTTCAGAGCTCAATGTCATAATATTGATTTTACATGATTTTCCGTTAAAATTTAATTATACATTTCGTTATACTGTTTGACTCAGTTGCAGCAACTGATTTTTAAAGAGAATTTTTAAGAGGAAATTTCACTGTCTATCTTTTTAAGAGAAAATTTCACTGTCTATCTTTTTAAGAGAAAATTTCACTGTCTATCTTTTTAAGAGAAAATTTTACAATTAAAAAAATTTAAATTTTCTTAATCCATTTTACTGCTACGAATATAATTGTTTGACGAAGTAGTAGTTGTCCTTTATTTTGTTATAAATAATGCTACCCACTTCCAGCAAATAGTTTAAAATGCAATTTGTAATTTCAAATGACATAAAGAAATGAGAGTGAATTTGACATTCTTCTGACTACCGGTTCAGGGGATACATACTAAGGTTCGGCAGTGCATTACTTTAAAGTTCAAATAAACTTCATTTTTCGAATACCGTTTACGTATGATTATTTTATGCAAATACTCTTATACCAGTCAAATTTGTCAATTTTCACAATAGAATATGAAGATTAAAAAAAAATGCCATCGCTGGAAACCAACAATTTATTTAGCAATCCAAAACGGAATCTTTAATGACATTTACATAGACTTTCTTCTTCAAAAATGTTGTAAAACTGACATTTTTCTGCTACCTGTTCAAGAAAACAGCGACAAAGGTCAGAGAAAGCATGACATCATTTCTCAGTGTGATGCCCACACAAATAAATCAATAAAACATAAATGAAGTATGGATAAGCCCTAAAACACATGTTAGTATTGTAATGACCGAATCATCTATTCGGGATTATGAACACACGTTGTTCACTCTCGATGGTGACCTAAATATCTTTGGGCGAACAATATAATTTGTTTGCAAGTGAAACCTGCAAGATGTGGGATTCGGATTCCGGCTTCTGAAAAGAAAGTTTGACCTTCCTATGAACCAAAAGTTCGATTGCAGCGAGGTAGATGTCAATCATTGAGCTGACTGCCATTTTTCAAAAGTTCGACGTCCATGTAACTTCAGAAGTTCTTTTGAATAATGGGTCTTTGGAAATAACTAAATGAATTTATCCATATATGATAAATGATAGTATCAGAAGTTAATCGTGAGATATGAGTCATTTTATTTCTACATCAAATGGCCTTTAAACAGTGTGTGTAAATGAAACTCAATTACCCTGTTTTTATTTAGGCCTTGTTAATGATTTTTATTCTCTTTGGAAAGTAAAAAATATAAATTACTTTTCTTTACTTACTATATAACACAATTTTATGTTTCGAACGCACTCAAATTGAGACTGATAATATTGAAAATTAAATCCTTATATGCATCTTAAAACAGCTTGCTAAATCAATCCCATTAAATTTAACTTATCAAATGATTTAAACCACTCTCTCCTTATACTAAAGTTAAACTGTTAAGAAAAACTACCACTCTTTTAACAAATCAATTAAATTAAATTTAACTTATCAAATGATTTTTGTCCCATTTCATCTTATGCTAAACTTAAAGTGTTAAGAAAAAAAACTGCCACTCTTCTAACAGTTCAATCAAATTCAATTTAAATTATCAAATAACATTTGGCCACACTTTTACCTAGTGCTAAAGTTAAAGTGTTAAGGAAAAAACTGCCACTCTTCTAACAAATCAATCAAATTCAATTTAACTTATCAAATAACATTTGGCCAAACTTTTACCTGGTGTTAAAGTTAAAGAGGGAAAAAACTGCCACTCTTCCAAATTCTTAGCACATGCTATCCCATCACCATACTATGTTTCAGTTTATACACATATACAAAGAAACCACTTTAAAACCTTTCCTTTAGCAGAATAATGACCCAAATACCCTATGCTATAACATAAAAAATATAACTTTTTACTACCAAGTTTCAATGCTAAAAATAAACTAAACATATTCTCGTTGTGCATCCCAAAATTAACCCCATCCGCCTCATGTTTCAAAACTTTAGCTTTCTAAAAAAATGTAATTTTTTTTAGAGAAAACATTAGCTGTTTGCGAATGTCAGACAAGCCCTGAATGTCTACTCGTCCTTTCACCTGTCAAAGAAAATATAAATGTTAGCGAAAACATGAACTCTTTGGGAATGCCAGACAAGCCCTGAATGTCTATGCATCCTTTCACCTGTGTACCTAAAACAGTCATGTCTTGTTGTACGTGCTTCACACACAAGTCTTGTCTGTCCTCCATACGAAAAAGGAGTTTCCACAAAATCCTCTTCGCGTAGACTTTCAAAAGGGCAAATATAAGCAGATTTGACTAAATTTAGCCCCAGAAGGAATAAGAGCAGGTTTGGTTTTTGGTGCAAAGGGGAGGAAGGCAATAGCTTATAAGAGAAGTGTTTATGGTTTGATTCTATAAGCGGTTTTCGGATTGTTTGGGATGAAGCAAACACCATAGTGCTCTACTTTGGTTTGAAAATTTAAGAGTTTTAAAAAAAGTATTTCTTTGGTAACAATTCAAAGTAAAATTAGTTGTTGTGAAGGAAAAATTCAAATGCAGAATTTCTTTTTGTAAAACTAATATCTCAACCACTTAGACATGTTAAGTAATAGAACTTTAAAATGAAAACAGGTACAACCATAGCACATAAACGGTGTAGGACACACCAGGAATAAATATTTATGAAGCGGATATTGATTTTAGATATTGTTTATAAAACTAACCACTAGAACAAACCTGAACATAGTATTCAAGATTGTGTTTCTTAAAAAGCAAAATTTTTAATTAAAAAACTAAAATATTTGACCTCCTCCCTTAACATTAATTAAATTTATTTGAACTATGAACTGTCATTGTTTGTCTAATCTTATTAAAGCTGTGTCTGAAAAATAATAGAAAGTGTGCAATGCAAACATTTCTAATCGGCCTACTGATCTGCCTGTTTTTCTTCCAACATTCTAACATAAACACTGTATAACCTGTATGTTTCTATTGTTTGAAGAAATTCATTTGCTCGTGCAAGCCTAACTCTGCCTGTTAGAGGAATTCAATACCTGGAAGCCCCTTGAAGAATCGACCTCCTTGACATTATTGTTTTGTTTTTACTATTCCCCATCGGACATACTATGAAATTTCTTTCTTGCCAAATGTGTACTCAGACCTTTAAGGAAAGTGTGCAAAACCAACACTTGAATATATTACCATATACAAAACCAGCAAGCTTTTTGCCCTCTGGTCAGTGGGACAAATGCCACAGGTGGCTTTGAAATACTGAACCGGTGCTTACTAGCGATGCAGAAAGGTTTTTTTTAATTCAAGAAAGAAAGATGCAGCATGCACTAAGGCATGAGCCACATAACATGCACGCATACTGCATATCATATAAACGATACAGACAGGGGTTCTGCATCTTATTAAAAGTATTGAAAAATTCCTTCCCGTGTACATTAAAAATCGAGTTTCAAATTGACACATATCGTACGTAGGAAATATAGTGTGATTTTGCCGCATCGGTTGTTCATGCTAAATTCAGTTAAGTAATGGATGATTAATGCATTCAATTCAAAATAGTTTAACTGTTTCACTCTTTAAATGCACATGGATTTAAAAAAAAAAAAACTTAGTACAAGTTAGCTCAGCCTAAAACTTTTGTAATAATTACAATCTGAATTGATTTAAACTTTAAAACGAACCATATTGGTTCATATATAAAGACATCTGTTTGTTGGCAAAAATTCCTAACCTCGAGGCTTTGAATAAAAATGCAATCCAAATTTCAGTTTTAATCACTTAGAAGTCATTAAAAGTGCTTGTAAAGTGTAACTTAATTAAACTTTACAATCCTCTGTTTTATTGTCCCACGCGTCAAAAGACATAAACGTTTTCAAAACCTCTTGAATGTCTACCTAAAGAAAGTGTTCCAAAACCAGCACTTAAATCTCATTCCACGGACACAAACCGCGGGGATCCTTTCACCATGTGGTCAACAAAATAAAAGCCGCCATTGAATGTCTGACCTCTGTCCACTGACGTAACGGTGTTGGGCGTCCGAGAAGCCAAGAAAAAAAAAGAATGTTACATTCCACTCCTCCGCATTCTACACACGTGAGAAAGTAAACGCTTGATCACCTTGAGCATACAGGCTTGACACACTTTCTTGCGGGATTCCAAGTTCTTATTAAGATTGGTTTTTGCCGTTATTCTGCCGTCGGCAGGTAAACTTCAGTAACCACGACCGTGAACTGCACCAATTTCGCTCTGAAGTAATCAGTCTTTCAGTTAATTTTCTTTATGGGTGACGCTATTAGGTGTTTTCAATAATGGTTCAAGTCATTTGCCTAGATACCGCAGTTTACCTGCAGACGGTGGTATTCTACTAAAGAAAGGGTGGTTGCGTTCTTCTGTAGAGAGTGGTTGTTGTATGATTTGGGGTTTTGTATGTATTTGGAGAGTCTATAGCGATGTGTCCAAACGTTTTTTCAATCGTAGCCTACCTTCTAAATTCAGATTATAGACTCAGATTAACATTAAAAATATGAATTTTATTTAAATACTTCCATTTTTGAACTTGATAACTTCAAACAATACTTAACACTGGCGCTATTAGTTATTATTGGACACTGTTGCAAATATGGCTAAATAACGTCGTTTAACAATTAAATTTTGTAATCCAGAATCGTTCTCGAAATTATAAATGTTTAAAAAAGGTGTTTTAAAGACTTGTTCCGAATGCGACAATATGGCTATTTTTCAAGATCTCAAACCCTTTGATCAGGTGTCAGCCCAGTTAATGCCTTCTAATTCATTGCAAATAAAAAAAAATCACTAACATAACTTCAAGATTTTTCCTTCCTGTTTTTAGATGCATTAGTTTATGTCAAGTAATTTTATAATATATTTAGTGTAATGAACAGTTATTAATGAATAGTGACTTTATAAGCAGTTTATTTGGAAGAAGCAATCTCTGAATTAGTTAAGGAACTACTTGACGATTTTGTAGATTAAAATATGTGTACTGTGATGAAGTTAAATTTTAGTTATCACAACACATTTTGGTTTTATTTGATTTCGATGAATAAATCAGAACAAAGTAAATAAAGATGTTATTGATAAAATCTCTGCAACTGATTTTGAATGACTAAGCATAATGTAAAAACACACACCTTATTTTATGACATAAAACTTAGCACCTTTTCTACTAAAAAAAGGACAATTTTTTTTTCTCTGCAAGTACTTATTATATATTCGTTTATAATGTTTTCTTTTTAAGAACATATGAAGGAAACATATCGTTGTTTCTTTATCATTCTCATATTATTCCTTTCTTGCTGTTTTTTCCCAAGCCCATTGTTATGCGTACGAATGATCGAATTTTGCCGATCAAAGTTTTCGATTTTGCCGCTTTGGCGATGTCGTAGATCAAAAAGGGATGTTTGGAATGGGAGCAGTTATCGAACTGTATTGAGATTGGTTTGAGAAATAATTGGAGCAGATTGGTTAATTTTTATTTGGTTGTTTCTTGTAAAATGCAGGTTATTTTTGGAGAATTTATGTTACAATTGAATTACTTTGCTATTAAAAATTTATCTAGGTAATTCTAGCTTAACTCAAATTAACTTAAAATAATAGTTTTTCAAAGTAATTAGATCATGAAAAGCGAGATGTTACTAAAAATATAAACACTCATGACATGGTTTGTATAAAATATCCAACAAACATTTGTCAATTTTTTTATAAACTTATATAATATACTAATGCAGGACATTTTCAATATAACATCTTAGTTTACAACTGATCTTAATTATTACATAAAATATCAAGAATAATTTGTGTTCATAACTTATTTATTTGAAGTATAACTTTTTACATTCTTTCACTGTTTACAAACTGATATTACTTTTGTTAATACATTTATTAATTTTTCAAAACGTTTAACTCCATATAAACAAAATTCCCCTCCGTAAATAATATTCAAAACCAGCTTCTTTTATTACTTATAGTAATTGCAGCGGGATTTTAATAAAGTAAATTCTTTCTTAGTTTTTAACTTTCGTTGTTATATTGAAAATGTTTAAAATCATTGCATTAAAATTTAAACTAATAAATATATTGCTTATAAAAACACTAATAAAAGTCCTCTTTACAAAAACTAAAAATTCCATAAGTTGCTTAAATTATATAAAAGTAAAAAGACTATGCTTAAATTTTGAAAAGTGCATTGCAAATCGATTCTTTTAATTATTTTTTTGTTAACTTAATGCAATTAAAATTATATTGTTGTTTTAGGCAACTCAAACTGACAATAGTCTTAGAACCGCGCTAGCCAAGGTCGATGTACAAGTTTTAGATGTCAACGACAACGTTCCGGAGTTTGAATATGAAATGTATAACATAACAGTTATGGAGAATTTACCCCCTGGTTTTACAGTTGTTCAAGTATCTGCATTTGATGAAGATTCTGTAAGTATATGTTTCTTCTTCTCACTACACTTCTTGCCAACCTAAGTTGGGTAAATAGAAATATGCTATGGAGAAGATCCATCCGAGCATGTAAAGAGTTCGATAAATTATTTGTGAATCCATCCAGAAAACATGGTTAAACATAAATTTTGTTTAAAAAATCTAATAGATTTAAATATTATTTGAGAAAATTTCGAAATTTTATCAGAAGGAAAAGTGTATTATGGTTAAATTGTATTCAGATCATTTTGTATATAAATATTACCTTACAAGAATTTCCAACTAACGGACCAATCACTTTTTTCCCACTGCCATTTTAGCCTTTGTTTTTACCCAAGTTAGGGTGGCACAGAGTGTACTTTTTTCGTGTCACATTATTGTTGTGGCGTAGTTGGATTGATATGACTACGCCACAATTGTAACGTTTGTTTTACACCATTTGATGTTTTCACGACGTGCATAGTCACGTGAACAACTCACTCATATAGTGTTTAAACACTGAAGCTGATAGCATCAAATCAATGTGCCAGTGATGCAATTTTTTCTCCGGTACCAAACAGTAAATTTTACATTATACATAAATAATCAGAGCAGGGTGATAACTTCACGTTTACAATCATAATTCGACTGTTAATTACGGTATTTTTAGTTTCGTTTATAACTCTACAAATTTTTGAAAAGACTTTACAACAGCGATATTTTTTTAACGGTCCGAGGTTTAAAAAAAATTTGCCATCAATATCTAAATGTTCAATATTAAAAAACCAGTGTATTTAACAGAAATAAATCATAGTTCTATATTGTGGCATCTGAAGAGGTTATACATAATTACACATGAAGTAGTTCTACATACTTGCACCCCTGAAGTAGCTCTACATACTTACACCTGAAGTTATAGTTCTACATAGTTACACCTGAAGTAGTTCTACCTAGTTATACCTGAAGTAGTTGTGCTTAGTTACACATATAGTCCTACACCTGAAAATCCTAAGGTCACACGTGTAAAGTAAACGGAAAATCAATATAAGAAGAAAGAAACTCAGCAATAGTCCTTTCCGAATCAATAATACGGAAATCTAGACCATCTCTTCGGTAGCTTTGATAGAAAAGTGAAAATTGAATAGCCAAAAACTTGGGAATCTGCCATTTCTCACATCACGTTTTGTAGGGAAGCGATGGATGGAATATTTTCGTCTTTTATAAGTTCCATTTGTAAAAGTACTTGGGTTACATCGAATGGTTTTAGGTGTTGAATATTTCATTAGTTATACATTTGGCTTTTCGGTAAAAAATTTGGCACACGTATGTATGCCATTAAAGAATTGCATATAAAATAAGTATTTTTGGAAGAATTAATTCAGGATAAGTCAAGGAAAATATACCATTTTTACGACTTTCAAAATAAAAGTGTTCTATAAATAAATATGTTTTTATAATGAATTTTATTCTATATTTATGAAATGAAATCTTTAGGTTTAACAAACATTTCGCGTTTGGAATAAATTGATAGCATTTTATCAAATTTGTTTTAAGAAAGAGACCACCTGGTCAAGTGATATTTGCTACGACTTTATTTAAAAGAGAAGAAAATGTTGTCCTATCCTTTATAACTCAAACTTTTACAGAAGGTAGTAACATAATTAAATCTTTTAATGGTGTAATTCAAAAATATAAAATGCTCCTATATTAAGGATTAGGCTGCTTCGTGAGCATGCCTATCTTTGAGGTGCCCATTCGTCACTTGTCTATGATGATTAACTTGAATTTTTTTTACTAAGATTATTTCGGGAACTTATATGCTATGATGAATTGTTTAAGTGATAGTTGCTAAAGGTAAAACTAAAAATTGCTTCAGCATTTTAATTTTATTCGGCTTCATTATTAAATTCGGATTCATTTTTTATTATTTAAGTGTGCAACCTTGCCACGCATTGTAACAATTATAGCTAAGACGGCAATTTTGGGTTAGGCTTGGTTGCAAGTAGCACCCTATAAAAAAATTCCCTCTAATTTACCATTACAATGTAATAGTAAAAGTCCTGCTCTGTGAATTTGCATATTATGAAAATTTATTTTGCGGTACCGGCGAAACGGTTTGCTTCATTGGTAGTGGTTAGATGCACCAATGTTCTCTGTTTAAATGTTATTGGAGGGAGTTGCTTATGTAACTGCACGTCGTGAAAGCACCAATTTGCTGTAAAATAAATATAGCACCGTGATGTAAAAATAACCGCAAAATGATCAAAAATTTTACAGATTTGTTTACACTGTACCATATCTGCATTTTACGCAAACTCAATTACAAGACTCATTACTCAACAAATACATTTTATTTTAAAATTCTTGTACGTTAGTAACCAATAACATATATTTTCAGGGTGACAATGCAGAATTCAGATACGAGCTTGAGGACGAATCCGGTGCCTTTTCCATAGACCCCACAGGAGGCTCCATCAGCGTCAAAGACCCAAGCAAGTTGGACAGAGAGACCAAAGACGTCATACGCATGAAAGTCGTTGCCAAAGAAAGGAAACCAAATGTCAACCCTAGTGCCAGGGCTACGCCAGCCGTTGTAGAAGTGCATTTGCTGGATGCCAATGACAATAATCCGCAGTTTGTGCCTAGTAGTGTGTATGTGTTCAGTGCTACTGAAGTGGATGCACCGTTTTCTATTGTTGGACAGGTAAGTTGAAAATGGTTGCATAAGCTGGGCATATATGGGGGGACTCGGTCCCTTGAACCCAACCGGAAGTATTTTTGTCTGCATCTGGATTGGTGTCCTGTGCTAGCTTGACATGTAAGCTCCACCAGCTACAATACTTAAACCTATTAATAATGAGAAAAAAATAATTTGAGGTCAGGTTAAAGGAACAGACTGTCAAACTCTAAAAACTTGCGACTTAAAAAAATTGAGTAATTGATATAGAGACGAAGTGTCTTCGTATAATCACTTCATTTGACATTAAGATTTTCGTATCATGCATAATTGCTTTGAAATCTATCTGTATCGAAAGGTCCATTTTGTACAATTATCAACTTTTGGATCTTAAATAACAAAAGCTTCACTTTTATATTTATTTAACTCCAGTTACATACTGCTTTCACAAAACTGCATTTACTTATAAAACATGCGTCAAATAACAATTAGATATTTTTATTGTAAGCTATTTAGTAAAAACAATACAGGATGCTCGATTTAACTATTTTTGTAATTTTTACAATAGGTACACCCCTGAATATGTGCCTGCATTTGGCTTTTCTATTGCGCAAGAACTATTTATGCAGTGTTTTAGATAATGATTAAAAGGCATCAAAACATCAAAAGATTTGAAAAAATTGTATTCCATTTGTTTTCTAGTGACTGAAACTACAATTTTCCTTTTTATTTTACAATACTTTACTTACCGCACAGTCTTTTATTTAATGAAATAAATCCAACACAAGCCACACATTACACCACACCAATTAATTAATAAATTTCAAGAACATCATCCCAATCAAAATCCCTTAACCCACCACAAGCCTTATTCTCTAAACAAACTATACCCTTTAGGTCATCGCCCTGGATCCGGATTTAGACGTCAATGGCGTCGTGCGATACAAACGTCAAAACGACAGCCTAAGCCAGACGGTGCCTTTCGACGTCCATCCTGAAAACGGATCAATCTATATCCTGGAGTCTTTCCGGACAATTCGGGAAAAACCGGCACGATACACTTTCTTCGTACAGGCATCGGATCTTGCCCGGATAGAATCGGAACGCAGGTGAGAATAATTTATT
Organism: Hylyphantes graminicola; assembly: GCA_023701765.1. Classification (NCBI taxonomy): domain Eukaryota; kingdom Metazoa; phylum Arthropoda; class Arachnida; order Araneae; family Linyphiidae; genus Hylyphantes; species Hylyphantes graminicola. The sequence goes on from CM043121.1 coordinate 22,423,616, forward strand.
AGTTGGATTAAGAGATTGTATGATGTTCTTTATTATTTTATTCAACGGTATGAAATTTGTTCTCAAGGGGGAATATGTGCTCTGGATAGCGGGTTTTCAAAGCAAAGTGCATTAGTGTTAATCCAATAGAAAAAATTTTCTCTGCCACATTTCTTCGGCTGTATTGAACACTTTTACAAGCTTACAAGCCCCAATAATCCCACTTTTTGAAATTAGTTCGAAATTTTTTTTAAATTTTGCATAAATAATTGTACAAAAAGTATTCGTATTAATTTTAAAAAGGGGGATTACAGAAACTAGTAAGTTATCTACAATTATTATTAAAAAAAAAACAGCTTGCAAAAATATTCAGTGCAGTCGGAGAAACGTGGCAGAGAAAATAGTTTTTTCCCCTTTGGATTAACATTGAGGCACTTGAGTTTGGAGACCCCCGATTTAGCACACCCATTCCCTCTGAACATGATGCAATTTTACAGTTCCAAATGTTTTCTAAGTTAGTAAAAGTTTTATAAAAATAAACAAATTTCTCTTATACAGTCTGTGGCAAATTCTGCAATAATGGTATTTTTGATTTTAATTTTGCTCCGTAATGACTCCTTATTAAAGACAATTACTATTGTTATAACATTTATTTTTGACTTAGAATTAAAATACCCGAATTACTTTAATGGAAATAAAATAATGGAGTTGTAGGCCTGAGACAGAGTTAAATGTTTGGATTATAAAGTTTTTGTGGAATCGTTGGAAAAACCTAATGACGGTAACCTGAATTACTTTATTTAGTATGATGAAACTCGCTTCTCAGGGTTGGACTGGTATAACTCCAAACTTTTTCATATGAAGTTTGTTACTATATTTCCTATACATAATCAAATTTATAGCGCAAGTAATAATTGTGTCACTTTTGTCTTCATGAGTAACTTTGGTCCAAGATTTGTTCTATATAAAAATTCATTGGTTACATTTTTTAAATCAATCATTTTCATTTGAAAGCCACTGATACTTGTAATTTTATAATCAAGAATTTAAAATTTGTTTGTGAAATAAAAATTCGTTAAATGCAATATACAACATTCACATGTCAAAATTAGTTTACTAAGTATATTTTTAACGGTAAAACCTTGGAAAAATCATTATTTGGTTTCTCAAAAAATTACCACTCTGCACAAATAAGGCAGCTTCTTCAAAATTAGCCTATCCATTACCCCGATTTCAGTTCTACAAGGTTAGCTTCCGTTTTGAAATTGTTCCGCCCAAATTTACCAACCTGCAAAAAACAAAAGAACAAGAGATGATAGATAAATCTTCTAATCGATAAGTCTAAGGTCAATTTCTGCTTCAGAAGGTGAAGTCACTTGTTTAGAAATGGTTATTGATACATATGAAAAGGATTTCAAAGGGATTGATGTTTTGGAATCATGTGACAAAGAAACTATAAATCTAAATAAATGAAGTATTGAACAGCTTGTAGTGTGACCTCCTGAGAAGATATGTAGAAGCTCGTAATTGCACTTGTGAATTTATAGCAATAATTACAATAATTGCGTGATTATTTCATTGTAACTTCATTGGAAGAATTTTAGTGTCCTCGGGATAGATCTGTAGTTAATATTGCAAATCAAAATAAAAGATTATCCTTGTTTATACTGCTTCTAATTTACACTTTAATGAAGAAGAAATATTAGACACGCCATTAAATATTTCGAAAATTACTAATTGAAATCATTTTATATTTTTAAAGGGTTTCTTTAGTTACATAGTTAATGCTACTTGAAATGTGTGTATTTATTGTGTTTTTAAATATTTTCCTTTTTTTCAAAAAATAAATATATCTGGTTTAAATTATTCATTCTGAATTTACATAACAAAACGAAAATAATACATAACGTTTACCTATGACGCAAAATCAAATGAAATTTTTTTAATACATTGGACCACTTTGACGAAAGTTCACTAACGCTTTAAGATAAGACATCTAAAACGTCGATTGTCCAAAATATGTGAGTCTTTTAAGTTTTTGGCCTGAATTGTGGGACTTGAATCAAAAAGAGGTTGCCTTATCTGTAAGAACAATTGCTCATAAAACCGATCTAGTTCCATTGCTTAAGGCTCTTAACGCATTTACTCCAACAATGTTTTCCAAATTAATCTCTCTATGTAGAAGGTTGAAGATCAGAGATTGATTGAACTTCAAACATTTTTCCAGCCAGCCTAATTGTATGGCCCCGACGATTAGTATTTTCTCGAAAAGGAATTGTGCCTTACGGATAACAGATACACGGCTCTGTTATTTTGACAAACGTGTATGCATTTTACTGCCAAAAAAAAGGTTTACTTCACTCTCAAAAATGAATGCTCTAAAACGACGAAATTTTCCTTAATTTTGACGATTCCATTACAGGCAAATGCTCCGAGTTTTCGTTTCCTCAAAGTGAGGAAATTATAATCGTCATTTTTATGAGGATTTGAATGTCGTCTAATGTAAAGAAATATTTCGTCATTTTTGAGCATGTGAGTACAACAATGAGATTCAGTTTCCTCAAAATCAAGATACGGAATCGTCAAATCCCGATCGTAAAAGTGAGAATTCGCGTCTACTCAAAAGTCAAGTGATAGTTTGACGAATTAATCCTCAAAATTAACGAAATGAGGCTTGAGGATTCATGAATCGTCAAAAATGAAAGTGTTATTTCTGAGAGTGTTGTGAATGCGAAGAGAAAGACTTCCTTCATTAAAGCCCTATTTAATTAACCATAATCTTTAATATTTATCATCCTCAAGATCATAACTTATTGATCATCATTTATTTATCAACATTTGTTAAACATTTGTTTTAACATTTAAAAATACAGTTAAAATAAATATTTTAAAATAATGTTTGAAACGTGAGATAATATAATGAGGGGTTTTCTATTAACTTAATTTTTTTTTCAAATTATGAAAATATAGAAGTGGTTATAAGAAAATTAAATGATTTTTTAGAGTAGGAAGTCTCCTTTTTGTGGCTGTCTATATTGTGTGAAATGAGATAGGAATATATTAGTCCAGCAATTTTTAGGCAACTTAGGCCAAAACAAAGTGGCTTTGTATTCGACGAAGTTAATTTTATTGTCCATTATTTTGTGACTATTTTTTCTTATAAATTTAGGTAGTGCTCCAACTGATTAAAAAAAAAGGCGAAACCAAGTTTAAATAAGTGTATTTAGTGATATGATCTTTCGGCGCAAAGCTTGGAACAAACTAAAATATCTGAAGTTGCCCAATTGATGGCAGTTATTTAAAATAATAAACGTGATCTAAAAAGAATTACGTTTCGATCTTGATTGGCTCTCACTGCAATTATTGTTCACCTACTTTTCTAAAAATATTTCAAGGAGTAGTTACAGGTTTGTCACACGGTAAAAAAAACATGATAAAGTACCACAAAACCGCGCTGGTCACTGATTGTTAAACAGCAGCTAATAGAATTCCCCTATGAAATTTTGATGCGGTTTCTTGATTGTCGAGGCATGACCTAGGCGTTGATGATATCAATCGTAAATTTAAGGTTTCTTTCCGTTAAATGGGTCAATTCCGTTTTTTTTTAAAGTGAAGATTGATCGTGAAGTTTTGGCGATGCTTCACTACACAATTTTCGACTTGATATTATTGCTTTTCGAATCCGAAAAATAAATTTCAAGCCCAATGAAATCGTTGTGTGAGTAATTCACTGTAAGAAAATTCTGTTAGAAAATAGATTGTGTATGTTATTTTCCTACAGAAAATTTATCTTTCCTATCTCCTAGCTAAATTTGCAAAACTTTTTCCTTCAGCAGGAGAGGAAATACAATTTGTTTGGAAATAAGTAATCAATCTCTTAATAAATATCTGTTCTGTATGGAGATTTTGCCATCGTTACCGTACAATAAATTAAATATAAAAATATGTAATACAGATTTTAACGCACTGAAAGTAGTATCAATAGTTAATTTTCAAATGCTTTTTTTTATAAAATTTGAAAACAACTACAACATGAAATGAAAAATGAGCTTTTAAATCCCAAATTAAAACAGGGGACGTACACTTATCATAAGACTTCCTCCACAAGCAAGAGGTTCCTGGAAGAAGTACGGGCCGGGCCCGGTTTTGATCCAGGAACTTCTTGTGTGCGAGCCCAATACTGAACCACCTGCGACAAAGTAATTACTCGGTCGCTAGGGATAGTATTGGGTATTTTGCTTAACGATGATCTCAATCACTTGACTCTTTGAACGTCTAATTTAACAGTTTCTCTCTGCTAAAATAAAAGGTTCTTCCTGTTAAATGTACAGTTTTACATTAATTTTTTTTACAGTTTTCTCATAAAAAATTACAGTTTTAAACTGCAAAAAAAAATAGTTATTAACTAGCGTTAAATTTTACAGTTTTTAACTGTAAAAACAATAGTTTTTTTATAGTGCAGTACCCTATATCTAAATTACACATTGAAACTAAGAGTTCTGCAACTATACTCTTCATTTTATATATATAACAGGTTTCAATTTCTTTAAAATTAATGCAAGTAACGAAAATAATAAGTTAATGTTCTTTCCAGGTCGTCGGTCGCTGTCGTCAATGTGAACATCAAAGATATCAACAACAATGCTCCTGAATTCACAGGTGCTCCTTACGAAGCGTTCATTGGAGAATCCTTGCCACCAGGCGCACTCGTCTATCATTTACAGGTAAGGATCATTTTTTTTATTTAACCTGGTAAACATGCTGGCCGGATTTAAAGATTTGCCGCCTGTTGGCTACGATCGATATGCTGCCATATATAGTTTTCTCGACTATTTTTTTTTCTTTCTACATATTAGAATCGTCCATATACACTTTAAATCAAAAGCGAAATAATAGGTGAATTTTTTTTAACTCTTCTACAATTTTTCTTTGAACTTCCAAATACGGGGGAGTGGCTGAAATTGTTCTCACAGCTTACATGTTTACTACAAAATATAAATACTATATATACGTTTACGATTTAAGCATTAATGTAAATAATTTGTTTCTTTTTTTAAAAAAAATATCAATATTTTCATAATAATTTTCTATGCCGAATTTTATGCCGTTTTAATTGGACGTAAATAAAAACTGTGCCGCCCCCCAAAAATTTGCCGCTCTATACCACAGTCTACTAAGCCGATTTAGAAATACGACCCAGTAAAACATGTACTTTTTAATTCACTAAAAATTAAATGCGAATTTATGAAAATAATACTTAAATTCTACACTCTTAAAAGAAAAGAGTGAAACCCACTCCAGTAGGAGAAGTGCATTTTTGACACTGGAAAGGACTGAATATTAACTCAGACTGAGTTCAAATCGCTCGTTTGGAGTGATTCTGTTGGAGGATTAGCACACAAGGGATCCACTCCTTTAGGAGAGGTGCAGTTTCAAGACTGAAGGAGTGAAAATTAACTCAAACTGAGTTAAAATCGCTCGTTCGTTTTAAGAGTGTATTTGGTCCTCGGTAGAGCGAAGTTTATCTAAGTAAGTTTATTAAGTAAACTAAATGTAAGACAACTGAGGATAATCGTCCTGGAAAATTTATGGAGGGAAAATTAAATTGCACGAAACATTAATTGAAAAACTTCAAATTAGCATTGTTATTCGGCAATGAAGATCTAAATGGTAATCACAGAATAGTCGTTAATGGACAAAGAGTAAAAAAAAATAAGCAATGTGTGGGTTTCGTTCTTCTATAAAAATTTTAAGAACGTGCGACCTTTCTAAAATAAAAAAAAAAAAATTGTAATGGAAAAAAAATGTATTTTCCCCTTATATTTTTAAGATAAGATTTCCTATACATTTTTATGATAATTTAAGATGCATTTTTTAATAAAAAATATATTTCGCAGTACCGGCGTGGGCAGGAAAACCCACAGCATCTGCAACATTAAATTTTCGCCCTTTTTGCATTGATTTAATCAATTTTTTTTATAAGTATACACACGCGTAGCAATTGAGTGCCAACAACAACGATCCATGCCATGATGAGATACAGCCTGCTGGTTCTGAATATGGAAGAAAATTTTCAAATACATTCCTTGCCAACCTAACTTATTTAAAAACAAAGAGTAAAAGACAGATGGAAAAGCGCGATTGATCAGTTAGTTGGAAACTGTTGTAGGGTAGTTTTACATACAAAATGATCTTAATACAATTTAACCGAAGTACACGACTTTTCCTTCTGATAAAAATTCCAAAATTTCTCAAAAAATATTTTAATCTTTTAGACCTTAAACGAAATTAATGTTTTAAACATGTTTTCTGGATGGATTCATCAATAATTTATGGAACTCTTAACATGCATGGAAGGATCTTCTCCATTGCATATTTATATTTACCCAACTTAGGTTGCAAAGAGTGCAGTATAATGTACGTTAACTTGTTCTTTTTTACAAAATTCAATACAAATTATTTTGTTCAAGGTAGGCTTTCTGTTAATATAAATAGCATGTAAATGAAAGTAATTCACCATTAGTATTCCATAAAAACATTTATACATTACATATTTTCCCCTCCGTTGAAAAAGAGTTTTTAAAAACATACTCATTGATAGCCATCTCAAATTACATATAATAGTGATTTTTGTGAAGAAAACTTATTTTTGAAAACAATAGGAAGATAATCGCAGATCCTAAATCTAACTTCTAAGAAAAAAAAACACGGTCTGTTGATGTTGTCCAACGGGATGTAGACGAATAGCTGTAAAAAGCCATCTTCGCGAACTATTTTAAACTGAGACACCTGCAATTACACTCCGTGCCAACCTAACTTGGGTAAAAACAAAGAGTAAAACGCACAGTGAAAAGCGCGATTGGTCCGTTAGTTGGAAACTCTTGTAAGGTTATATTTACATACAAATGATCTGAATACCATTTAACCAAAATACACTTTTTATTCTGATAAAATTGCCAAATTTTCTCAAATAATATTCAAATTTGTTAGACCTTAAACAAAATTAAACTTTTAAACAAGCATTTCTAGTTGGATTCATAAATAATTTATGGAACACTTTACATGCGCGGAAGGGTCTTCTCCATAGCATATTTCTATTTACCCAACTTTAGGTTGGCAAAGAGTGCAGTGTAATGTACGTTAACTTATTTTTAAAAAAAATCAATAAAAATTATTTTGTTCAAGGTAGGCTTTCTGTTAATATAAATAGCATGTAAATGAAACTAATTCACCACCATAAAAGCATTTACACATTACATGTTTTCCCCTCCATTTAAAAAAAGGAGTTTTTAAAAACATATGTAACGATAGCCATCTCAACTTACATATAATAGTAATTTTTGTGAAGAAAGCTTATTTTTGAAAACAATCGAAAGATAATCGCAGTTCCTAAATCTATCTTCTAAGACAGAAATCGGTCTGTTAATGTCGTCCAACGGGATGTAGATTGTAGACGAATAGCTGTAAAAACCCATCTTCGCGAACTATTTTAAACGGAGACACCTGCACTTAGTTCAAGGCTGACTAACCTATTGCTCGTCAAACAAAGAAAACCTTTAATAAGGGTGTTATTTAGGAATCTATTGTAGCTCTTAGCGAGTCCTCTGTTAATGGTCTTTTTGTATGAGTGTTTGGGTACCTTTTTAAATTCAATGCTGCCAAGGGTTTACATTACACAGAGATCTCAAAATGTAAAGTTTCCAGAAATAAGTTTGACGAGGAAAGATACTGCTATGTAATTTCCTGAAATTGATTGTCTGGCAAAATTTTTTAACGATGAATTTGTGACTAGCATTAAAACCTTAATTCGGAACAAAAACGTTAACTAAGGAGTTTTAAATTTTTTTTCACGTAAACTAATTTGTTCTACACAAATTGTTCAGTAATATGGTCGACAATTGTCTTATATTTTGTTAATTTATATAAACTTAAACAGAAAGCTCATTTTCGCATGGCAAATTTTGTAACCAAGCATTGTTAATAGATAAGAGTTATATTATTAGACCTAAGTATAGTTTTAAATTAAACCAGCTGGTACAATGACTACAAACGGGTCTATTTTTATTGCATGATAACAATCTGAGTCTCCCATTTTTAATTAGCTCATGAATTTGTTAAATACGTAGATTTCATTTACTAATTTGCATCAACTTAATTGATGTATCATTAACAGTTTCGACAATGGGTTTTACTGCAGACACATGTTAGCAATTACCTCAATGTAATTTGAAATAACTCAGCAATCGTTTGCATGATTCTCAAAAGTTGGAGGAGATTTAACTATTTGATATAAATGCAAATTTATAATGGGAAAATAATAGTGTATGATTTTGTCGTCATTTCATTGTTTCGTAATACTTCACCTCTAAGCCATCTGAACTATTTGCATACGAATTCATTTGTGCAGTGAAATTGCAGTTTTAAACTTTAATCTGCATAATATATGTTCGAAATAATAGCTCGCAAATAACAACGGACTTGTATTTATCTGAACGAAATTATGCATAAAAATGTTAATCTTTTGAGTAATATGTTTGGATTATATTTACCACTCTCATATAATTCAATCATCATTAGTGTCAAATTAAACTTACCTAATGTTCTATGAAAATGTGTACGAATCTATGAAGAATTTGATACCAAATCTGACTAATTATTTTGATTCTTGATTACAATAATTCAACTAACATGCGGCTCAGTGGGTGAGAGGTTAAACGTGTCCGTCTCATGAGCCCAAATTCGAGGGTTCGAGCCACGGCGGAGTCGTATGACTTTCTGGATGGGAAAATCAAGGGCACGCCTGTCGTATGATAATGTGGCATGTAAAAGATCCCTGGAGTACCCATTTGTTTTGGTTTCTCTAAGCAAAATTAAATCTCGGCATACTTGAACACCCACAGAGAGCTCAGAATCATTGTAATCTGAGAGTCATATTGGTAGCGAGAGCCGCCTAGATGGCGCCACGAAAAATAGCTCTCAGTTCTGTTGAATATGCCGAGTCTGCAAAGGCTTAACCGCAAAATTGAAGTCCCATTGGAGGAAAAAATTAACTTATTCAATCAAAGCAGGTTAATTTGAAACCCACGAGACCAACAGAATTTATTCGTTTTCGATGCATTCCAACACACACTATTAGTAAATTCAACATAACATTAACCGCATTATTTTCAAATTAACAGCAATCAATATTAGTTTTTTTCGGATTAATACAGTTTGCATACAATGCATAAAAAAGTGGTAAAACCTAATAAAAGTTTTTTTAAGTTTTAAAACTACAATTTAAGTTATTGGAAGCGGAAATGCTCTCTTTCCCTGACGCTGACTTTTAAATTTACAACAATGGGAATTAAGATTGATTACTGAGAAATACATCGATAATTTAGGTCTTTAAATTAATCAACATAAATTAAGATTTGATTTATTATTAAAAATGGTTCATTAACTTCTATACAAGCAAAGTGCTTCCGTTTTAGATCAATACAATTTTTTTTAAAATTTAGGTCATCAAATTAATCAACCTAAAATACGACTTAATTTTTTATTAAAAATTGTTCATTTAACTTCTATACAAGCAAAGTACACTCTTAAAACAAACGAGCGAATTTAACTCAATCTGAGTAATTTTCACTCCTCCAGTCTTGAAAATGCACTTCTCCGAAAGGAGTGGATCCTTTTCGTGTTAAACCTCCAACAGGATAACTCCAAACGATTGATTTTAACTCAGTCTGAGTTAATATTCACTCCTTTCCAGTGTCAAAAATGCACTTCTCCAACTGGAGTGGATTTCACTCTTTTGTTTTAAGAGTGTACTTCTATTCTAGATCAATACAATTTTTGTTTTAATTGTGGTCTTCAAATTAATAAACCTAAAATACGACTTAATTTTTTATTAAAAATGGTTCATTTAACTTCTATACAAGCAAAGTACTTCCATTCTAGAACAGTACAAACTTTTTATAGCTTATTCTATTTTCGTTCGAGTTGAATTGGTCAAAAAACGATCTACCGCAACCATTATACAGGTATTCGGGCGTTTCAGTTTACTAATAACACCATTCCAGTCCACGTCGTTTTTGTGACTGTTTCAAATACAATGTGTTTCATTCAGTTCTTGAAACGTCGTTATTATATCACTAAACACCCATTAATGTTGATTTTTTTTTGTCATTGTATGTCTTTACCTACCTTTCTGTCTAAGTTTACATTGGAGGATGCATTTGTGACCTTGATTTCGTTTACGGAAGATAGTTTTTTTCTTAAAATTGGGATGCCATTTCCTGGTTGATTGCAATTTTAAACTATTCGTCGTCGATTTATTTACAGGGGGAAATAGGTTAACTAATTTGTTTGTTGGTAAAGTTAATTTGATTCTATGTAAATAATCAAAATCCTTAGCGAACTCATTGATGTTCTGTTCCTTGATCGAATTGTAAATAATCGAAAATAAACGGAAATAAAAAAAGATTTCAAGGAAGTAGAGCAATTCTTTAAGTCTAATATATTTTTTAATGAAAGAAGAATTGCATTTATGTAAATTTTGTTGTTTCTTTTATTGTAACCAGTAAATACTTTTAAATTAAACATGTGTTAATAAAATTTGAACTTAGGCTGTAAGATAGTAAAATTTACAAATATTTTACTGACCTGGTATTTAAAAAACAACGGCTATGTTAATAAGTAATCGCGATTTTTGGAATATGCATATCTAATTTTTTTTTTTTTTTTTACAATTTGGCATCTTCTTATAGTTGAAATTTTTATTAATATTTTTAAACTTCCTAGCCTATTTAAATTGCAATGGGATCGGTAGCCCGATCTACAAACAAAAGTATTATCTATGTGTTAAAACAATCGAAAAAAATATCTATGCCAAACTACTCCGGCTGTATCGAATATTTTGGAATAATTAGTTTAATCGAATATCTAATAATTCAATAATCGAATATATTAGTTTAAAATATTGTCAACGTAGCTGTCTCTTAAAAGTCTCTATAATTCGATTTTCTGAAATAGGTTAGCATATTTTTGGTACTTTAAATACATAATTTTAAAAGAAAATATTAAAACCAATTAAAAAATCGGATTTATAAAGGACATTTAAGTCAGATAAATTTATAATACATAAAACCGTTTGCAAAAAAAATTAAATGCAGCTGGAGTAATTTGGATAACAAAATTTGAAAAACTTTGATTTGTAGAACTCTGCTGCTCCCATTTCTCTTTATAATTTAAGTGCAAATTTAGCTATTTAAGGTTTATTCTTGCCCCAACTTTATTATAGACATGTATTTTTACAAACTTGCTACAATTTTACAATCATAAAATTAGTTTTTTTTAATATTCAATACCTAACTTCTTTTTACATTAAACTCTGCTTACCAAAGTGAAGTGACCCTTAAACACATTTCCCGATTAACAGATACTTCCCCAAAATCAGTTTACAACACATAATTATATTAATATTTCCATTCAACACAAGTCTGTCGTGAGCAGGTAAACTGCAGTATCTACACTAATGACTTGAGTCATTGTTGCAAGCACTCAACAACTCTAAACCTGTAAGGAAGTATACTAAAAATTAAAATATTTTAGGCCCAAAGTGGTCCAAATTCATTATTGGGGTTACTGCAGTATACCTGAAGATCAATGTAATATGTGTCATGAAGCCGAATTTTAGCCTCTACACTACGTTTATAAGATAAAAAGTGGAAGGTATTATAAGCGTTCAGTCCGTCCGTCTGTCCGTCAACCACTTTCATGGCCCAAACTGCAAATGCTACAGACAGTGTGATAAGTCAAACAACTCAACGCATCGAAATTAGAATACATTGAGAATTTCAGAAAAGAATTCGAATTCTAAGTACTTCAATTATTAAAAAAACTACAAAATTTAATGCTCATTTAAAAAGCATAGGAAGCCTTTATTAACTTTTATTAGAATTAAATCACTATTGCCATTCGCAACAATCGCTCTAGAAATTTTAATTTTTTTAAACAATAAATTTAAATCAATTTATTTTGGGGCCATAAATCACTTTAAAATGACGTCAAATATATTTCACAAAGAGATTCTTCGATTGTATGTTGGTATGAAATGTTTTCCTTCTACTTGAAAGCGAAAAATAATTACATATTCATTTTTTGAAGTATGAATTATTTTACCAAACGATAGCAAATAACTATTGGGTTTTCAGAAGAAAATAAATTAAACTTTCCAAATTAAGCGTTTAAATGAAAAATATAATATTAATGCTGTGTTTGGCGCGTTTTTCCCTGTTAAGGCCCTTTCTGATTTTTTTCCTGATCACCCCCATACCCCGGCCTCCTTCGATCGGGCTTGCTAATGGTAAATCTATGTGGAAAAAATGGTTTTAATTCCAAAACAAGCAAAGAAGTCATAGGAATATTTTGATGCGGTTTTTTAATTAATAAAAATCCAATAAAGTTGTGCTTTTAGAGGTTATTTTTTTAAAAACGTTTTTTACCTTTTTTAATAGAAAAAATAAGATTAAAAAAAGCAAATAACGTTTTTAAAAAAATAACCTCTAAAAGCACAACTTTATTAGAGTTTTATGCAAAAACGCATCAAAATGTTGCTATAACTTCATTGCTTTTTTGGAATAAAAACCATTTTTTCCCATAGACTTTCCATTAGCAATCCCAATCGAAGGAGGACGGGGTAGGGGGGTGATGAGCAGCCTTAAACACAAATGTTGTGTGGAAGCGAGTTAACTGACAGATTCTGTTACAAACCTACTTGTTTTCTTCATCTTTTATGGACTTGAACCATAAACCAAAGGGCGTTAAAGCTTTTCCAAAAATGAGCCATTCAATCAACGTGTGGGTTATGAGTAAATTGCCCATAGCCTCCATCTATGTATCAAACCGGTCCATAACTTCTTCAATATGGGACACGTGCTTTTTTTACGGTTTTTGTTAATTCACTAATGGGTGGGAATCCTTTTGTGGTAAATGAAGGACGGGTTAAAGTGCCCAGGTGCAGTTTGTGAATTGGTATTTGAAAATATTCATGAATCGGAAGATGGTTATCAAATTACCAGATGTTGCGAAAAAGTTGGGAGTGGGGTTTCTTTTGAATTGACGTGAGATGGTAATGTTTAGTTTGCTTTTGAAATGAAAATATTGGGTTGAGAATTAGAATAAGTTTTGTTGAAAAAACTTTTATGTACTGTTTGTTATGCGCTATGAAAATCCTAAAATGCTCTTGAATTGAATAAACTTGTACATTTTAAACTTTTGTTAAAATAAAAAGAGAAGATATAAAGTTGAATGTAGTCAGATATTTTGTTTCATATATAAAGCAGTGGTTAAAAATTTCAAGTTATGGTATTTTATTGGCTTTAAATTTTTTTTAAATAAACATTAAAACAACATTTTTTCGATCCAACATATTTTTTAATAACACCAACATTTATACAATACTAATTTGTATTTGATGTTTTCGTGATATTTAAACACCAATTAAGTAATAACGCATTTTATCTAATAGCAATAGCAATTTTTGCATTTTATTCTGAACAATGAATTTTATGTTTTTAAGGAATAAAACTTTACATAATTGATTAATAAATTGATATAACTATTTTAGGCTAAAGATCCTGATTCAGAAACAACCCTGCAATATTCCATCGTAGCTGGAAACGATGAAGGAAATTTTGTGGTTAACTCCATGACGTGAGTACATTTTATTATTCTTTTGTTTAAATACCCAAGTAGTGTAAAATAAAAATAATATTATCAAAATATTGATCAATTTTAGTACCTATTTCAAGATAACTTAAAAAGCTGTCTTTATTACGGACATAACTATTATTATTATTTTATCGTTACTAATATCGTAACTCTTTAATTACAATCCCTCTTACACTGAAAGACGAGTGTTTTTTTTAATCTAAAAATAATTTTATTTTAATAATTTAAATTTATAAATGGATAAAGTAACACTGAAAGACGAGTGTTACTTTCTCAAAATAATTTTATTTTAATTACTTTAATTTATAAATGGATAACGTAACACTGTATAACGGATAAAGTATCAGGGAAAGAGGAGTGTTTTTTTTATCCAAAAATAATTTTATTTTAATAACTTAAATTTATAAATTTAAAAAGTAACCCTGTATATAATGGATAAAGTAACACTTAAAGACGAATGTCATTTTTTCTAAATATTTTATTTTAATAACTTAAGGGGACGCGGTACCCAAAACATTATTTCTAGAAATAATAACATAAACTTTTAAATTTTATTGGTTTTATATAATATTCACTCTAAATAAAAATTTTCTAGCAATAAAAACGAATATTTACAAGTAGTTTTTCATTTATTCAAAAAAAAGTTACAATTTTAAACTTTTTTTTAAACCCTACTCCTCTTTCAATTTTGAGAATAACTCAACCAAACTTTTATAGTTTCTTTTTAGTACTATTTGTTCAAGAACTGTGCATGGATTTTAAGATGTGAGCTTCAGTTAAAAAGTAACATGCATTTATACTGAAAATCTCTGAAAATCACACAAAAAATACAAATTATTGAATTCATCATTTTTTAAAAAAAATAACCATACATAGAAGACCTTATACCATGCACAGTTTTGTGCACAATATATATTAGAACGCATTTAAAAAATTTCAAATTTCTAACTTAATTAGCAAAAAAGCCTTAGGAGCATTCCAGCGTTCCGTGTGTTACATTCGGACCACATTTTCAGTATATTTGTTACATTTTTGGTTTGAAAGCAGTATAAAACAAATAAGATGACAACTTATATCTTTTCTCAGATGTTTAATGATCTTATTAAGCTAATCGGAATCTTTTTAAACTAAAAAGTTACGCAGATATAATTTTTTCATTTCGCGTCACGTGTGTTACCATTTAACAGGGTTATTTTCTTTTCTTCTTCTATTATTTGCATAATTCTGCGAATTATGCAAATACTCATGAAAATAAAAAATATCAATAGCAAGCTAAGTAAACAAGCTTTAAAAAAAGTGGCATTGGAAATCTGAGTTACAAATAGTCAGACTACAATAAAATAAATAGCGCCGTCACGTGTGTTGCACTCAACGTTCCGTGTGTTACAGCGTGCGAATTGATTTGCAGTTCAGTTTTTAAAATCCTAATATTTTTAATGATAAACACTTTGGTTAGCAAATAAATAAATATAGGAGTTTAGTGACATATTTAAATACACAATTATTTATTATTTAACTTTGGTAAAGCACATTTTTGATATTTAATTTTTTATAAAAATATAAAAGTTCAATTGCTAATTTTAAATATTATTCTTAAATTTTCAACTACACTAAAACCGGCCTTAAGTTTGCAGCAGAGAAATGTACTGCGCGAAGGAAACTGGGTAAACAACGCAGCTGGCGCCGAAATTTCGCCTACTCTGATTCGCTCCTCCTTTGACCCTGATATTCGTGCACCCTGTTACGTCAAAATCGAAGGGAAAAATAATTAAAATACCCTCTAACTGAAGCTAAACTAATAAAAATAATAAATTTATGTCTTGAAATAACAAATAAAATTGTTTATTGAATGTGAAACACCTTTTTTTATTCGATTCTCGCACTCGAAAATGAGAACTATTTACCCTTTTTCTCGTAGAACATTTGTATACTGCAAACTTAATGTGGGTTTTATTGTAGTGAAAAATGATTCCTACCATATTGCAAATTACACAACAATAGCAAGCACAATTTTTATATAACTGTATTGAACAGTTCAATGTGACTGCCAGAGTCACATTTAACATGGTGAATTTTTCGTATTCCTGGTACCGGAAACAAAGTAACTCAAGGGTTAATATCCGTTATTTTGGATGTTATATCCGATTGTCAAATATGAAGGACTTTGGTATTCGGAATTAAGTTTCCGACAATATCCGCCAAATCCTTTGAATGCTGGACGATGGTCGGATTTGTTCTTTTACTCATAACTTCTCTCCGCACGAGAGATTTGGCATTGCCACCAACTCCGTCGACAATGTCTTTCCTGGGAGACGTTGCGAAATAATTGCATTCAAATGTTTTTTTTTTTTTTTTTTAAAATTGTAAATGAAAGTTGTTAAAGTAAAACAATTCACTTTCGTTAAAATTAATTTTGTTAAAACATAACTGTTAATATCAATAAAATGCTTAATTTGAAATAATGATTTTGCACCCACATAACTTTTCTAAAGACAAATGGTCACAAGGAAAAACAAAATAACGTCTGAAGCACTCTATATTTCAACTACTAATGATCTAAAATGTAAACATCCAATGCATCCTCAAATGTGTACATCTGCCAGAGCAGGTGGCTGAAACTTCCATAGCGTAAATGATAACGTTTTTAGTTTTGCAATTGTTTTTAATTTTTTTGTAAAGGATTTTTTTGTTTTATGGTGTTTTTTACATATATACATGCATGTTTGCATAAGCAGGCATTTCAATAAATGAATTTCTCAGGATAAATCTCGTTTTTTATACTACACGTCAACTAGCTCCCACTCCCGTTTCCTTCATTATTGCCAAAATCGTTCCGTGCGTTTCAAGAAATAAATTGCCAAATTCTTGCTTAATTTTTAAAAAAACGTTTTGAAATTTTTTCAATATGTTCCCCATGTGTAACTAGCTTATAATTAATGAAATAAGCTTTGTTAAGCTTTTTTTACAGTTTTTATATAAAAAGTTATAGGTTTTCGTTCCGTGTGTTATATTGAGCATCAAGTAATTCATATTTTACCGAGTAATTTTTTTTAAAAAAAGCGATGCACAAAATATCTGCCTAAGATACTCAGAAAAGATGCATTTGCAACAATATGCGTAAAAAAATTCATTTTACATGTTTTTTAGCCCTTAAACGTTTATCATACATCTGGCAATTATTTCACTTGAAAGATCCATTTCTAAATCGGTCTAGTTTATTTCATTTTTTCACACTAAAATTGAATTCAGATTCGAAAATCAGTATGATTTATTTGAAATATAAACCTTTAACTACATGTGACAATTTTTTCAGAATTTTATTTGCACTTTAATTTTTTGGCACTTCAGGACCACTTTCCTTGGAATGCTCCCTTAGGGATTTATTAAACACAAGAATTGAAAAACGCGAAACAGAGAAAAAATGTTGAAAGCAGACGAAATACGTATTCAAACTTATAGGAATAACTCCAAAAAATATTTAATAAATTTGTTCTACAAAAGATATCATTGTGAAACTTTCAGTAAATGTTCAGAAAGATATTGTGAATAATAATAAGAAGAAACTGAAAATGAATATTTTGACCAATTTTTGGTTACTGCGTCCCATCAGACGAAATACGTATTGAAGCGTAAAGGAATGACTCCAGAAAATATTTAATAATTCTTTTTCTACTGAAGATATCATTATGAAACTTTCAGTAAATGTTTAGAAGAATATTGTAAATAATAAAAAAGTAAAAACTGAAAAATCGATATTTTGACCAATTATTGGGTACCGCGTCCCCTTAAATTTATAAATGGATAAAACTAAGTTTAAAGCATTGATCAGTGTTTCAAAGAATATAACTGCAGAAATTTCAATTTAAAATAATTTTAAAATCAGTTTTGAAAATTAGAAGTAAAAATTGTTCTGTGGGAAAGTAAGTTTACAATTTAGCATTTTGATTGTTACGTAGATGATTCAATTATGTTTTGCTTTTAGTGGCCAAGTGCTTACAGCAGCTGTAATGGATTACGAAAAGAAACAACAGTACGATTTATTGGTACAAGTTTCAGATGGAATTAATGTAAGTAAAACATAGATGTGTTGCTAACATGAAAACGTTCAAGAAGTTCGAAAATTCTTTAAGAATAATGTGTTTGCATTATTTTCTAGACTGCAGTTTCACCGATGACTGTTAATGTCGTGGATATCAACGACCAGCAACCTGTTTTCACTCATAGTTACTACAATTTCTCGATTGTTGAAGAAATGCAAGAGAATGTTACTGTAGGCTCAATATTGGTATGTGACTTAATTTTAATTGAAAAGTAAAACTTTTCGGGTTTTTGCAAAATTTGAAGTATTAAATAACAGTCAAACATAAATTTTTTAAACGAAAATAGAGAAGTATAGTTATTTGCTTTCTAATAATTGAAAATGTGTCTTTTATAATCCATATTGATAACGATTAGTTTTTGCATTCAATTGAGTTACCCTAACAGAGAGAGATAGAGAGAGTACCAAGAGATTTTGTCCTACTTTAATATGAACATTGTTCTCGCAGTAGAAAATTTAAAGAACTTTGAATCCCTATGGAAAAAGAATGTTGTTTATGAGTTTTTAACGTGATATTTTTTCTACTACCAATATCGTACGCTGTTAAAAATTTTGTGATTGCTTTCACCATAATATAATAATGGTTCCTAATAGCTGCAACGGCTTTGTGGTGAAATGTTTCACCATATTTCGGTATTCAGTCGAACCATTTTTCAAGTTTTGGAAACAGAAACAACCCAATACCGAAAATATGGTGAAACACTTCACCACACAGCCGTTGCAGCTACTAGGAACCATTATTATGGTGAAAGCAAGCACAAAATTTTTAACAGTGTAATGAACCATTGTGAAAGGTACTTCTTGAAGGCTAAATAGTGAAACACTGCTTTTGAGCTTTCAGTTAACGTTTTAAGACTCTTGACTACTTTAGTTTTCTACCCTGGATCAAAGACTAATTATTCATTTAATTTCAAATGGTAAAAGCGTTTCAGAATGAAAGTAAGACTATGCAAATAGGTTAGACAACCTTTTTTAATTTTATAATTATTTACTTTAGGCATCATGAATATTTCAAACTTCACCATCCCTTGTAACCTTAAATTCCAAACACAGGCTTTAGATGGCGACTCAGGCCGCAACGCCATAGTCCGGTACAAGCTTCTTGGCGATCAAGCCAACGAGGCCTTCACCATCGACGAAACCGGGGCCATTCTGAGCAGACGACGCCTGGACAGAGAACGGGAGGCCGCGATCGACTTCCTGGTGATCGCGTTCGACGCAGGGACCCCCCAGCTCAGCGGCACGGCCACAGTTGCAGTGAGGGTGGAAGACATTAACGACAGTCCACCTTACTTCGATTCCGACACGTACATTGTCAGTGTGCCCGAAGAAGAGAATCCTCCGTATACTGTTCATAAGATGCATGTGAGTAATATAAAAATTTGATTTATGAAATTATTGGGAGTATTGGCTACCGTTAATTGGTGCATATTAGCTTCTTGATAGTAACTTCAGATCAAGTTTTGGTCCATTGTAAATCTTCACTGTCATTGTCTGTTGTTAAATTATTGCGGTACTTTCTAATAGGGGGTGGCAAAGTATTGACTAACAGGTAAAGTAAGGGACAAGTAACATATAAATATGTTATAATAGATAAATTGAATTAAAATATATTTTGCTGGTTTAGGAAATTGCTTAGGAAATTAGCACGTTGAAAGCTAGCGAATGATATTTATTCGTGACTTTTACTTTAATAAAATAATATTAAATAATACGATCAACTACGAAGATTATATTATACCTTTGACATTCTGAAGAGGCTTATTTCGAGTCGAAAATATGAAAACGACTCACTCAAATTGAGGGTGAAGTCTTTCATGTCATACATTAAATGCTTGACATTGAAGTCTTTCATGTCATACATTAGATGTTTGACATTGAAGTCTTTCATGTCATACATGAGCTTTGTCGTGAATTTTTTGTACTAAACCAATTTACCACCATACATTTCAGGCCAAAGATGACGACACAGGTGAAAATGCTGTCCTAAAATACCTAATCGTTGGTGGAAACGAAGAGAAGATGTTCACAATTGATGAGGACAACGGCATCGTGACTACTGCAGACAAGCTCAACTTCGAAAGGCAGTCGGAATACGTGCTGCATGTAGCTGCCAGAAACGTCAAGCCTTTCCAGGGACCACAGGCGTCTTCTCTGGCCAATCCTTTTGTTAAACTAGTCATTCAAGTCATGGTAAGAGAATTTTTTATATAAGTTTTAATGTTTAGATTATCTCTTTATCCTTTAAAATGCAACGCAAATAAGTTAACCCCAACTGCTACAGTAAATGTTGAAGAAACTGTTGATATGTGTTTAGTGGATTTTGAAAGGTTTTCGGTGTTCGTATAAAATATTTGCCAGACTAAAATATACTTTAGTAATTTTAGTGATTAAAAAAAATTGTTCATGTTCCCAATGCATTGGAAATCATTAGAGTACACATTACGTCATACGAACACCTCTCGGTATCGCAAAGTAATAGTTATAATTAAAATATAGTTTAGTTTAGAATGTTTTAATATTACGTGTCACTGGAGATGGGATGTAGAAAGACTTTCTGCTAATAATCATCTAGAAGATGTTATGTTTTATTGATACTATAAGACAGCTTATATGAAGCTTAAAATTAATGGGAGTTTTTTTTTTAGTATTCCTTTGGACATGTATACCTTAAGTTTATACTTTGTCTGTTGCGTATAGACGAGTGAAGTACGCTGATGGAAAGTACTAATACCTTTTATAAACATTAATCTAACATTATGCATTTACTTTGCATAATTTTCCAAGTTTCGGAAATAGGAGTTTCATCCAATGCAATATTTGTTCTACAAACTATAAAATATACAACTTTATTTTCTTGATCAGGATGTCAACGACGAACTGGTGGTGTTCGATCGCCAGTCCTACCAGTTCCGAATCCCCGAGAACCTTCCCAGAAGCGAAAGCATCGGTTACCTCAATGCCACCAACTTGCACAGGACGCAGAGCGACCAGTCCATAGCTTACTGGATAGGTGATGGCAACTCTCAGGAGAGATTCTGGATCAACCCTAGGTCAGGAGAACTCGTGCTGACTGAGACGGTCGACAGGGATCCTCCGAATAATCAGCAGGTCTTTCAGCTCAGGGTAAGTGGCTTGGTTTAACTTAAAGTGGTGTGCCAAAGAAAGTGCGCCCTTTCTATTTACTCAACTTAAAAAGGCAGATAAAGGAAATGAAGATATAGGAGGGCATCATATGCAAATTTTGCATGCCACCCCCTACATACGATACTTGAGAGACCGTTTGGTTTGGTTTGAATTATCGTCGCACTAGAGCTACACGAGGGCTATTATACTTGAGAGACCGTATGAGACAACAGTATAGTAGGCAGGTGAGCCACTATCTGTGGTTTGGTTTAACAACTTTCCACCAGAGTTATACAAGGGCGACAAGCCACGGATTTTGAGCCGGGTGGTTTTTGAGCCGTTTGGTAAAGTGACCAGGTCGATATTTGAGATGGAACCCCAGCATTGTAGAGACCCAATATGAGGACTTTGAATAATGGTAGACTTAACGCGAATCATTTCCAAACACGACTAAAATTTTTACGGTGTATATGGATATCCATCAGGCATCGGAATCGCATTAGGACAACCAATTAAAAATATATTGAAAAAATCCTATAATTTCAGTAAATAGAATCACTTGATAACGTACCACGTTTAAAAAACTTTTATTAGTTTATGTGAAAGTGAAGATTGAAAATGCAGCGCTTTTGTTTAATATTATTCTTATTTACACGATTATTCTTTTGAATATTTTATCTTAGTCGTTGTTCAATGTGTAACAGCCATTGCACGGTTATCTGTTAAAAATAATAATTTTAATTTCAATTAAAATATTTTATGATTAATAACAATGTAATGATACTTATGGAACATTTATTCAATACAATTTAATTACAGATATTCGCAAGAGATCAGCTATCTAGTAATTCTTTCAATACAAGTGTTCCAGTCGTCATCGTTATTGATGACGTGAATGACAACACGCCGACGTTTGACGAAGGTAAAATACTCTTCAGTACTAACAAATAAACCAAACTAATTTCACGTTGCTTTAATTTGAAACTCATTATGATTGTTTCTTCTATTTTAGAACGTTATGCTTTGGAGTTGCCTGAAAATCTTCCTCTTGGAACCACCCTTCCTCCTTTCTTCAGGGCCAAAGACATCGATGCTGGACCTAATGGAAAAATCGAACGATATTATACCAATGGATCCGATGTAAGTTCTTATCTCTTGATAGTTGCATAATTCATTATTATGTTATGTGTTATTATTAAAAGCATATAATCTTATGAAACAAGCTATGATAACAATAATCCAAAAGAGTGCTAAAAATTTTCATTACGTAAATTTCATTGTATAAATTTTAGCTTTTCTTCCTGCCTCATAAATTCGTAAACTGTCAGAAAGTAATTATAGTACAGGATTTCCTTACGTATTCCCTTATTTAAATATTTTGTTTGCAGGATGTGTTCTTGGTAAACAATGCCACTGGAGCCATTACACTCGTTTCAAATTTGGACTATGAAGCCAATGACCAGCACGAGTTTACAGTGTTTGCTGTAGATGGTGGAAGACCGCCTAGAATAGGGTAAGTTCTCACTCAGTCTTAATATTTTGAAAGGCTCAAAGCATTCTGATTATGGTTGATTGGGATATCGGGATAATTACAGAGAAGAAATCACACGACATTGTGTGCATCTTGTTTAGTCAAAATTCTTTGAACGGCTAATGCCAAAGGTTTCTGATTAGGGTTGATCGAGATGTCGGAATAATTTTAAGAGGATATCGTATGATATAATTTGTTATTAGTGATGTTCATCAAATAAAAATGGGATTTGCAATCAATTAAAAATGTGATTTTTGGAATCAATTGAAAATGTGATTTGGAATTCATTAAAATTATTAGTTGGAATCAATTAATAATGTGATTTGGAATCAATTAAAAATGTGATTTTTGGAATCAATTAAAAATGTGATTTGGAATTAATTAAAATTATTAGTTGGAATCAATTAAAATTATTTGTTGGAATCAATTAAAAATGTGATTTGGAATTAATTAAAATTATTAGTTGGAATCAATTAAAAATGTGATTTGGAATCAATTAAAAATGTGATTTGGAATCAAATAGAAATGTAAATGGTATTAAACTTCCTTTTAAAAAATGCATCTTTAATGAAAGCGTATAAATTTATAAAAGGGAGCCACAAACCTTCCATTACTACCGTGTTAAGAGTTTATTATTATGTCTAGTAGCTTAAATTGTAAATGATTTTTATACACCGGTACAATTACAATACTGTTGTTAATTATTTAATCTGTATAGATTGTAATTAGTTTATTCATTTTTTTAAAAATAGATCGGCAAGCGTAGTGATCAAGGTACAGAACATCAACGAATTCGCTCCGGATTTCGTTGGGCTTCCTTACGATTTCCGTGCTGAGGAGAACGCTGGCAAAGGAACCAAGATCGGACACGTCAAGGCATTTGATGGGGATGGGGACAAAATCAAATACAGCTTGTCCGGAGGAGACACGTGTAAGTTTTTTTTTAATCTCTTGGAACCTGGTTGTTTGTTGAGAATGTTTTGGTTTTAGTTTGTTTGAAATAGTTAGGTTAAGAGATTTATTCCCGTCTTTTAATCTTAACATTCTAGTTTTTGTTTTCAGGATCAACGAAGCAATGTGGTTTCTTTATTGAATGAACACTCTTAAAACGAACGAGGGACTTTAACTCAGTCTGATTGATTTTCACTCCTCCAGTCTGGAAAATGCACTTCTTCTTTTGGAGTGGATCCTTTGTGTGTTAAACCTCCGACAGGATCACTCCAAACGAGTGATTTTTAACTCAGTTTGAGATAATATTCACTCCTTTCCAGTGTCGAAAATGCACTTCTCCAACTGGAGTGGATTTCACTCTTTTGTTTTAAGAGTGTACCAGAAAAATTCTAAATATATCTATTCCTCAGCAAAGAGCCATCGGGATTCGTGAAATGTTATAACGGCGTCTATATCTAATTTTTCTTCTTATAGCGAGATTTCTAAGACATACCTTACAGTATTATCCTAATCCAAACATTCTCCGCCAGCCTTCGTCATAAACGGGATCATCAGTGTAATTTTCGTACTAAATACAGCAAAATTTCCTTCTATGATATACCTACAATGCAGTATGAAAATGATCACTTCCCAATGTTATTCCAATTAGGTAAAGATATAAGACACGCTCTTTAATCCCAACATTCTAGTGCGTCAGCATTCTGCAGGACCAACGAGATCATATCATGCTGTACTGAAAGTAACTGAAAAAATATTTATATAATATATATTTGAACCTTAGTATATTTATATAATATATTTGTGCCGTATAAAATGTTCATTGTCAAATGTTATAGCGGTGTACATCGCTTATTGCTTTTTATAAGTATGAGGTATACGGCATACCTTACCTCAACATCCTATTCCAACAATTCTGTTGCTTCAGTCTTCTTCCGACGAGATCACCGGTGTAAGTTTTGCACTAAATGTAGCAAAATATTTCCAAAATGATATATCTGCTACTTAGCATAAAAATAAGATATCCATCCGTTGTTATTCCTATAATATAGGTAAATATATATAACACGTTATCTGATTCTAACATTTAATCTTTCAGCCATATTTAACCATCGAAGAGATCACCGGTGTAATTTGAGAAAATCTGCATCTTAATATATTATTATATTAAATAATATAGTAGTTAATTAGTACAAAAAATATACAACATCCAATGTTATTCCAATTAGGTAAATATATAAAACATGTTCTCTAATCCCAATCAGTCCCTTCAGCTTTCTTTGTGATCGACGAGATCAACCTACGTAATTTGCGTAATAAATGTAGTAAAACATTAATAATAAGATATATCTGATACTCAAAATAAAAAAGAATCCTCATACTATCTTATTCCAATTCGGAAAAGATATAACACGTTCTCAAATCCCATTATTCTGGTCCTTCAGTCTTCTTCATGATCGGAGATATCACCGGTTTAATTTTCGTATTGAATGTAGGAAAATACTACTTATATTATCTATCTGCATTATAGTACAAAAAGAATCACCATTCATTGTTATTCCGATCAGGTAAAGATATAAAACACGTTCTCTAATGCTAACATTCTGTTTCTTCAACCTTCATCCTGATCAACGAGATCACCGTTGTAATGAATACTAAATCTAAAAAAATACCTAATATCTACACATTAGTATAAAAATGGTAGGTATCCCAATGTTATTCCAATTAGGAAAATATATAAGATACGTTCTCTAATCCCAACATTCCGTTCCTTCGGCCTTCTTCATGGTCGACGAGATCGCCGATGTATTTGCTTACTAACTGTAAGCAAATAATACTAAATGTAAGCAAAATACTACTAATATGATCTATCTGCAACTCAGCATAAAAATATTCACCATTAATGCCAGTTAATTTAAGTAAATACATAAAAAAATGTTCTCTAGCCCCAATCTTTTGTCCCTTCAGCCTTCTTCATGATCGACGAGATCACCGGTGTGGTGTACGTCAAGAAAGACCTGGACGCCCGTACTAGGTTCTCGTTCATAGCCCGTGCCACTGACGACGGGGTCCCTCAAAACAACAGCATAGGGGTCCAGGTCAACGTGTGGGTCCGCGAACGAAACGACCACCCACCCGTGTTCACGAGACTCTCCTACCAAGGGGTGGTCACTGAGAAGCAGACTAATGACAAGCCTGTTGTCAAGGTAGGATCTGTTCGGAAGGATAAATAATAGCATTGTGTTGTGACAACATTTAACAATTATTTTATATTGGTAATGTGAAAATAGCCATCGATGTTTTTTCAACTTTTATATTGGGGCAGCATTCTTTGAGGTCTTATAATCGATGCCTATCTCTTTTAAAGCATCAACTCATCAATAATTTTAAGCTTTAAAAATGTTTTTTTAATATTAATTTCTTGATACTTTATTTGATATCAACTTTGGTTGCATCACATATTTCGTTTTTCTGCACTATTTTTGCAAGTAAATGGATGTAGAAATTCGAGTGAATTTTAGAATTTTAGATATTTCTATATAAATTGGTTGCATTAAAAAAGCAGCATTTTATACCGTACTTGATATTAAATATTATTTAGTGTGTACAAAAAACTCATTATTAACTGTGGTACCATGAAATTATCAATACCAGATATGAATTTTTAGATACAAACATAATCTGTAGGATACCATGTTTAAAACTATATCCCGTCTTAGAAGAAATAGGTCCTTTTCCTTGTCTCAAGGCCAAATATATTGATTTATGCGCAATCAAACTGTTGTAGAAAATTCAATTAAGCCATTTAAATTAATTTAAATTATATGAATTTTAAACATTCACTTTTTATTAGGCCGTGCGCTAGGTGTATCTTTTTCTAAAGAGTCACTAGTTGTTACCCCTATTTACACTCCCCTATAGGTGATACATGTCAAGCGCACCTTTTGCTTAGTTGACACGCTTGTTGTTGCTCCTTATACTCCGCTAAACACTAGTTGGTACCCCAGTCGTACCCAGTACAAACCACATTTCTTATCATACATCATAGGTTGTCGCTGTCGATCGCGATCTTCAGAACAACACCGTGACATACAGCATCAAGAGCGGCAACGAAGAAGGAATATTCGAACTGCACCCTTCAAGTGGCGAGATCTTCGTCTTGCCCTCGGAAGCTCACAGAGTGGACTATGACCACACCAAGTCGTACAGTCTGCTCATCGAAGCCAGGGACTGTAAGTAGAACCTTTAAAACCCTCTAAAAGATAAGAAAAGTTACCGGAGTGTAAAAAACACATATTGCAATTCAATTAAATTTAAAACAATTTACATAATTTTTTGAAGAATTTTTAATACTTAAATTTCGTTACAGATGATTATAAAGTCGCCTTCATACTTCCAATTTAAAAATTGAGTAAAATCATAAAATGTTTAAATTTTTAAAAGATATGAATGTTGCCGTAAAATATGATAGTCAGGTAACGAGTATATACACCTGTAGGGAGTATATATGCCTTTTATGAATGACATAGAAATGTGTATCTTGAAAGAGTGTTAGGTGAATCTTTTATATTAAAATTAACTAATATTTTCACTTATTTTTTTTACCGGCAATGATTTTACCGTACTTTTTGTAAGACATGTTTTTTTTTATTTTTTTTTCTCCCAATTGAAACCATTCAAATAATTCTAAGAGAAAAAAAAAACCGCTCAAACAAAATTTAACATCTTAATTTTTTAAATCATAAATAAAATTTAAATACTACGGTAGAACCTCGATACAGCGACCGCTCTCGGGACCAACAACTTACGGTCGTTAAATCGAAGGGACGTTATAAAGAATTTTATTTAAAAAAAACCCTTCCAAACTGAGAAAAAAGCGTATACATACCTATAGAAACGTTTGTTTTTGTATTTACACTTATTGTGGAGATAAAATGAAGTACATACAGAGGTATTGTTTTAGTATTTATATTTTAGAAAGTTTCTTTGAAAATTAATAACAAAGATGAAAAAAAAGTTCTGAAACTATATCCGTTTTTACAAAGTGTTACCAATTACTTCCTTCTAACAAACAACATCATAACTTCAAACACACAATAACAATCTATTTATCACATAAACCATAAAAATACCCAACAAAGAAAGCATAGGCGGGGAAACTATTGATTAAGATAAAAGTCTAAAAATATAAAATAGTTTCCGAAAAAGAATAAGATCGGGTTCAGTGAATATGAGTAGGAAATTGATATTTCACCCGATATTATTTTTGATTCACAACTGATATTTTGTTACTTAAGGTCTGCAGTATAAAAGATATTTTTTATCCAGTTATTTCTTGTAAAGATAAATCCATAGGAAAGTTTCAGAAACTTATTTTTTGCAGGAGATAAGTTTAGGGTTGTTGTCCATGTACGGTTTATTTATTTTATATTAAATTAAAATTGTGAAATATGTTCACAATCAGATTAAATAATTGGCTTAAAATGTTTATGGCATCGACTTTTTCCGACGATTATAGTCGTTTAATAAATGAAAAAAAAAATAATAAACATAAGTAATTTTTTGAATTAAAAAGAAATGTCTAAAAGGGAGAATTTTGAAATTGGCTGGAGAAAATTGGCTTTAAATATTCAAAAAATCGAGTTTTTTCGACGATTATAGTCGTTTAATAAATGAAAAAAATAATAATAAACATAAGTTATTTTTTGAATTAAAAAGAAATGTCTATATATATAAAAGGGAGAAGTCATTACTATATTGTATTCTAATGTTATACTAAGCATTGGAAGAAGGATTGAAAGCATACTTATTCTGAGACTATGGGTTTAGTCATAGGGGTGTAGGGTAGTTACGCTTTACGTCTAGAGATTGAATCAATATCCATACAATAATACTGCCGTGGGCAGGTAAACTGCAGTGATCGCAGAAATGAGTTGAGCCATTTTTACTCTGAAATAAATTTTTTCCAGTTTGTTTTCTGGTTAGGGTAATTGAGTGTTTTCAACAATAGTTCAAGTCATTATAGAAGTTACTAAAATTTACCTGCCCACGGCACAATAAACGAGACCAGTTCGCATTCCTAGGAATAAAAGTCTTATTTTACGTAAAATGAATATTTTTCATTTACTACACATCTGACATTTACTGTACATTAATTACAAATTTATTATGCATACTTTATGTAAATTCACAACATTTATACATTTCTTTCTTTAGCGCATGCCACTTCCCTATACGGACTGGCCATGGTGACTATTGATGTGATCGACACCAATGATCACCCACCAGTATTCTCACAAATGTCTTATTCCGCCTCACTTCTGGAAAACCTACCAGCAGGTCATTGTTTCTTACAGGTGAGTTCCGAAAGAATTATCGCATGAAGTCAAAATTTTAAAAATAAAATATTAACATGTTCTATACATTCTTGAGTATCTTGACTAAAGACGATTTATTCATTACTTTAATCGCCTTAATTTGAATTTATTTTTAAAAAAACAATAAATGAAAAGGGGTTGAGAGCGGTTTCACTTTGACAGTATGTTTTCAAATACTATAATGCTGCTATCTATTGACAAAAGTATCATTTAAACTTACGTCTCATTTTGATTATTTTGTCAACTATCGTAAAACACACATTAATTTCGTCAGCATTCAAGCCTCGCCACTTTAATCGCCAAATTTGTAACCAGTAGACCAACATGACGACGACTTCAGGGCCTGTTCTTCTATAAGGCCCAGGCCTAGGGCCCCCAAATTTTGAGGGGCCCCTAAATTTCAATTTCCTTTATGCTAAATGCTGTAAATCTCCAAAATATCAGTAAACTAAAAAAAATTCTGATACTCAACTGAGTTTTTTGCTCAATTTTATCTGAGTTATTGACCTAACGTGATTGTTTAGATCGATGTTTATAAGGAATCCAATAAAGTTGTAGCACAAATTTGATACATAGGTCATATAGCACCATCATTACTGGAATACATAATATTTTCGCAAGAGGGCCCCCAAAATAGGTCGCGCCTTTAGTCTGAGATTTCCTAGAACAGGACCTGCTTATAGTTTAGGTTAGGTTTTGAATTATCGTCGCACTAGAGCTACACGAGGGCTATTGGCGACGGGCGTCGTATTTCAGAACCACAAGTCAAGTGACGAGCCAACACCTGAATAGTCACCCAAAGCAAACGTTAAGGGCGACGTTGTAAGCAGCGTTAGGACTTTGAAGGATATTTAACATGCACTCTCTTACACGGGGTATTATTCGTCGGACATTTTTGGCTGCACGGACCGTTTATAGGCCGGCAGTTATTTTGGCGATGCCCTGACCCGAACCAGGGACCTTTCGCATGCTAGGCGAGTTCCTAACCGACTGGGCTCCCCATACCCGGAACTGCTTATTACCAATACCACCTAGATTAGAAGGCCGAAGAACTAAGCAACACAACGTCACACTAGTGGACTAATTTTGATTTGTTGATCAATAACGTCGTATCTTAAGATGACTTCGCATCTTGATTCATCTTATCTTAAAAATTTATTCAAATACAATATCTAGTCGCGAATGATCATTGGTCAAAACCACAGAATCGGTCCACTAATATGACGTCAAGCATTTAGTTCACCGGCCTTCTAATCTAGGTGGTATTGTTGACCAGACTGTAACCTCCATTTCCCATTCCAGATCAGCGCCGAGAGCGGCGACTCAGTGGACACCCTGTCTTACGCCGTGGATCGAAACACCATCCCCTTTACTGTCAACCCACGCACCGGCGACGTATGCACCAAGCAAGTCTTGGACAGGGAAGTCAAGGACTCGTACGAGTTTGTGGTCATAGCCCTGGACGGGAGGTTCGAGTCCAAAGCCCCGGTGGCCATAAGGGTGCTCGATCAGAACGACAACCCGCCGAAGTTTGAGAGGGAGAGGTATTTTGTTAGCATCCCGCCGCAGGCACAGGCTGGGAGGACCATTATACAGGTAAGCGTGGATTTATCACAATAAGTTGCAACTCATTTCATTCAAAAATAATACTATTTGAAAATGTGTAGTTATTTTATTAAATTAAAAAATAAATTAAAATTATTATATTTTAATTAAAAAAATTAATTTAAATCATTATATTTTAATTAAAAATAATATTGAAATATTAAAAATAATTAATTCATTTCAAATAAAATTATAATAAGGTTATAATTAGCAACTTTGAAATTTGTAGTATTTTACTTTGCCAAGTCGAGTCGGTTCGGTTTCCGAAGCATATAACCGTAACTTGTGGTAACTTGTTATTTTGAAGCTGCCATCTATTGATGAAATGGTAAACTATACTGATGCCTGAATTTAAGTTTTCTATCAAATATAGTAAAATTCGCAATGGTTCTCTCCTAATGATAAATACAAAATTCTATTTTTAAAAATAACAAAATAAAATTTTGATTAATAACACTTGATATGTTGATATGACACAATTCCAATAAAAGTATACATATATTTCAAAATATTAACTACAAAAATGGCAAATTAAATAAATTTACTAATAACCTTTCATTTTTTAAGTGGATTGTGTATTTATAATTTTTTATTTTATAAAATATAAAATTAAGAAGATTCTTCATTAAAATTCGAGATTCTCGTACTTATGCGTATCCAACATTCAAATATTCATTCACTTACATTTAATGATACGGTGCTGCTATCTTCTGACAGAAACTGTATTTAAACTAAATGTTTGACTTACCTTAAATCAGAGATACAACACAAAAGTTATCTTTATCCACAAACATCTAACTAAGTATCAAACATTATTTCCTAGGTCCTAGCCACAGATCCAGACTTAGCTTCCAACGGCGAGGTCACATACTGGATCAAGAACTCTCACGGCCACTTCGAAATCGACTCCCAAACTGGACACATCCGTCTGTCTTCATCTTTACTCGCCACTGGCGCCAACAACGCCACTTACGAGATGGACATCTTCGCCAGAGACCATGGTGCAGCGTCCAACATTGGACGGGCGTCCCTTGTTGTAAGAGTGTCCAGTACCAGGAACCATCCGCCTAAGTTCGAGAAGTTTGGGTACAGAGTAGCTGTGGATGAGAATGCGGCTAATGTGGAATTGTTGAGCGTGCATGCTTATGATCCCGATTCAGGACCTGCTGGAAGGTAATTTTATTGCATGCTTACATTAACTATCAGATCCGAAGGTGTAAAGTACAATAAAAATATTTTTTTTTTTATCATATACTCGTAGTTGCGCAAAACATTTGGCAGGTGCTGCAATTTTCGATGATGTCAAGTACCAGGAATCATTTTAATACGTTGGGGAAGTTGTTTTATAAGAAAAAATTCACTTATGGTAAGGTATTAAAATTAAAGGGAAGCATAGAAAAAATGGATTAGGTTATAACAAATTTTTGCGTCCAACATCGGGCGGGCGTCGCATGTTGTTAGGGTGTCCATTACCAGGAACTATCCGCCTTCGAAAAGTTTGGGTACAGGGTTGCTGTGGATGAGAATGAATGCGTATGATCAAATTCAGGAACTGATGCTGGAAGGTAATTTGGTGCTTTTCCATTTCGCGATAAAGTCGCCAAAATTGTTCAATCGCTGCCAACAATAAGGGGTTCTTTTAATTAAAATATTTTTTCACAAACTTTAGACGAGCGCCAATCATTGTGAGGTGTTATTTGCAAGAAAAATCAGTTCGAAAGTTCCCCAGGCTGGGGGAGGAAAATACCGCCAATGTAGAATTGATATTTTTGCCGGCTTGATCTAGATTCAGAACATGCTGGAAAGTAAATTCTGAGAAATTTGAGTAGCCATCAACTATTAACCATCGTAGCTGAACGTATAAAAATGAATCAGTGCAAAAGTTTCTTTTATCACATTTTTGCATCCGATAATGGTCGGGTCGGCCAAAGTTTGAAAATTTCGGATTCATAATGGGACTGTGGTTGAGAGAGAGCGTCATCAAAGAAGGCTAACCCCGCAAGTAATGATTTTATAAGCACTTGAAGATGTTAATAAATTTGCTTATAGTTTTTTTTAAAATTTGATTTCTGAAAAAGTTGCTTAGATACTCTTTCTAACGTCCACCGGTAACTTTCGGTATTCGTTGTACTCCGGACATTCACTGAAGCATATAAAGATATTTTTTCTTCTTTTAGGCTAAGGTACCGAATCGTGAGATCTACTCAGAGAGAAGCTTTCCGAATCGACAGCAGCACAGGTAGAATTACCCTGGTGACACCCTTGGACTACGAAAAGACCAAATACCTAGAGTTGATTGTGGAGGCAAGGGACGAATCCAAAGAATCACAGTTTGCAACCACCGTTGTGCAGGTCAGTCACAGGGACTTAACTCGATAGAAGGGTTTTTTCTATTATGTAGAACAAATTTAAAAACAGCTCGTGTTCCACAAAGTATTCCACAAGGCTTAAAAAAGTACGTAATGGAACACAACATTAATGATTTAAGTTGTAAATAAGATCAGAGAGAGAGAGAGCGACGAACGTTTTCATTCTTCGTACCAGATCCGAAAACATTAGAGGCCATCTTAGGGAAAGGCCCTCTTCCAAAATTGAAAAGTTTTAACAGAATAATTGTTCCCAATTCAAATACTCAAATCCGTTATTAGTTTATATTTTAAAATTTAGGATATAAAAATACTAATGATTTTTTTTCATTTTAATGATTGCGTTTAACCCTTTCAGTCCCAGTGATGCCATTTGGCATCATAACTTTCAATATTTTTTTTCAAAATGTTTATGTCTTGTTATGACATCCAAACACACATCATTCGATTCTCCACACTTTGTTCTGTTCGACAATATTTTACTTTAATGTCAATAGAAGTCAGAACTAACATTTTTTTTTTATTTAGAAAATAGCAAACAAGCGTTTCACCTGATCTTTGATGAGTTCACTTCAGTTCTACATATTTAAAACACAATTTAAACTATTTCGGTAAAAATAATTACAATTTTTTTTTAATAATATGGTCAGATACCTTAAAATATATAACTCGAAGTGTTTAAAGGTAATATATATTTTTTTATTTTGTTGTTTTCCACAGTTAAAAATAATTAGCATTGTTTCAAAAACCATATAAAAATTTAAATGACTTTTTTTTCCGAATAGAACTAGTATATTTGACCTAAAATAAGCTTATTTTGTGAATATCAGATGTTTCTGTAGCGTAGTAAATTTTTGGGACTGAAAGGGTTAAGAGTAGAATAAAGATGCATAAAATATGTATAAAACTTTTAATTTGTACTTATATTGAAGAAGTTTTCAAAACGTACTACTATTGATTAAAAGCATATCAATGTTTCACGGTAACTTTAAACTTTAGGTTTTTTTATTTATCAGATGTGAATACTTTAAGGCTTTTCTTTATGATGGTTAAAAATAATAACGTATTAAAAAAAAAAAAGATTTATGAATTTTTTCTATACTACATCAATGGTAAACTTACTTTCCAAGACCAATTAGTTTTCCAAATTATCTTTACTGCTGCATTCATTTTTGCTCAATGCAATAAAAAGTAACACCTTCTTTACTGAAACCATTTTTATTCTCATTTACAAACCACCACAAAATGACACAAACCGTAATGCTGCCATCTACATTCAAGCAAAAGAACTAAAACCTTAATTTCTGTCCTACTTTCCACAGGTTTCTGTCAACGACCTAAACGACAACGCACCCGAATTCCTAGCCCTACCTCATCTCCTGAGAGTCCCCTTATCCACATCTCTCACCGAAGTGGTCTACACAGTCAAAGCCACCGATGCAGACAGCCCTGCCGGCGCCAATAGCCTAATCACCTACGAACTTCAGCCGCCCAGTAATCAATTTACTATCAATAAAAGGACAGGGCATATTACACCCAGTCAGCCGCTGACCCCAAGCACTGAGACGCTGAGGATTAGAGCTACAGATGGCGCTGTGTTGCCATTGTCAAGGTGAGATTGAAAGTTAATTATGATGATACAGTTGAGTCTCGTTTATCCGAATCCCGGTTATCCGAAATTCGGTTCATAAAAAAGGAATCCCCTGAACTTTTGGTTAAAATATGAAATGTATACTCATATAATTTGTTGTTATCCTAGAAGCGATCAAAACGACCTTTGTAATACAATAAGCATATCTATCCACATAAAGAAATAATTCCGAATATTCCCCTGAAATGTATTTTTGTCCCACAGTCCCTTTTCCAGTAATGTGCAATATGGCTTTTGAAAGGTTTGTAATTGAAGAGCTTAGTGGAAGAACGTGCTAAGTGACAAAAAGGTGAAAACGAGAAAATTAGTTTAAAGTTTATCGTTTGCATTTATATACATGAAAAACGGCAATTACGAAAGTTAAAAAATATGCTTAACTTAAAGTTTATGAAAAAGCGGAATCTTTTTATCCTTAAAGGAGGGAATAATAAATTCATTGGTTCACAAAAATCCCAATTTTTTTCACAAATGTCACTTAGCACGTTCTTCCACTAAGCTCTTCAATTTCTGTTACTAATAAATTTTTAAAATATCATTGGTATTTACAGCACTGTCGATTTGCTGGTCGAAGTGTACAAAGACACCATCGACGATCCGACTCCAGTATTCACCTCTGTACAGTACTCAGTGAACGCTGACGGAATCCTAGAGGCCGGTACTACTGTACTGGATGTACGCGCTACTGTACCGAACGGAAGCCCGGTCTTCTACAACATAACTGGACCCGAAGACACATTGATTCGGGGATTCAACATTGATCGAGAAACTGTAAGCATTGGATTGGAATGTTTTATTTTATAAAAATGTATTTTATAATTGGTAAAAAGATTTTTTTTACGGAATTTTTTTTCGTTTATGTTAAAAACAGATTTGGTGAGAAGCATTCGCATTAAAGAATATGATTAGCTAAACAAAAATATAAAATTTCTAAGATTATTTTTGTTAATTTACAAAGATGTCCGGAAAAAATTTGGAACAATATGTAATACTTATATATATATACTTTGATACAAAAGGACTTACTACTACAAATTCAATCTTCCGAACGACCTGGAAGTGGGCAAATATGTATCCATACAATTAATTAATTTAATTACAATTATTTAATTAATTTCAGACATGTTTGTTTTAAATTTAAGAATTAGGTTTATTTTTGAAGATATGATCATAAGAATATTTCCAAATGAAAAAAGTACATAATTAATAAAAATATCTTAATGATAAAGTTTTGTAATTTATTGTCATAAATGGTCTTAACTCTCAACGTATGCAGCTGAACATTTTTCTTAACATGTAAACTGAAATTAAACTCATAATTCAGAAAAAATTAAAATATTTAATTCATATGCCTGCTAAAATATTTGTTTCATATACTTCATAAAATATTTTAATCCATATCGTTTATAAATATTTAATATTTTTGTAGGGTCGTATCACCACCACCACAAGGTTGTCAGCTGATCAAGAGCCACTTTTCCATTTCCTTGTTGCTGCTTCGAACCGTAATGATCAAACAAGAGGTGCTGAAGCTGGGGTAAGTATTACTACTTATTAAGTATTACTGATAAATAAGCACGATTAAATATTAATTAATACTAGTGTTCTTTACCCTCTGAAAAATACGCAATTTGGTTGAAGTATAATAGTGTTTTCATACACTGCATAAGATTAACATTTTAAATAAGAACTAAAAATTTAATCCCTTTAAAATATTTTAAATTTTATTTGTGTTGCAGATGATTATAAACTTTATACATCTGTATCACTCAGAGAGTTACCTTTTAATGGTATATATTCTTAATAATTAAATGAGGTGATACTTTTCCGCCTCCCTCGAGTTTTGTTGAAACTCTGCTAAATGTAATATGTGAATAAATAAAAAATATATTTCTGATATCGCATCAAAAGTTATACAATGAAGTACAGCAACTCTTTTTACAGTAATTTTTTTTAATCATTTTATCATTTTCTCAGGTTGTTATTCAACTGAGTGATGCCAGCATTCGATGCCCTAAATTTCCGTTTTCGGAGTATTTTACTGCAATCAGAGAAAATGCTCAACCAGATTCAGTCGTGCTGCCCTACTTGCAAGTTGAAGACGCTCACATTTTTGACAGGGTATGTACATAAAATAATTATGTTAATCATAATTATACAATTTAATCACCAATATCGAAACAGTTCTTTAAGGTAAAGAGTTTGGAAGGAGTAATGTATGTTGAAAATAATTATTCGTCTTCCCTGTGACTAAAGCTTAAATGTAGCATTTTTAATTAAGTTTATTTATTATCCATTAAAATAAATAAAAATAATTAGTTACCCATTGTTATTAATTAAAGTTTGCTAAATATAAATATCTATTAAATCTATTAATAAAATAACCCATACCGGATCGGAAACCAAACGGAGTACGTGGCGCGTAAATTTATGACCATCCCACAAACCATGTGTCTCCATTACTCCTGAAATGGGCACACTAGGCTTTGAACAGCTACGGAATATCGCGCTATAATTTAGTTTAGTTTAGTTTTTTTTATTAAACGTGTACATACTACACTAGAATGCAAATATCCTAAAGAAATATCAACGTTCATTTCAGATTTCTTACCAAATCACCGAAGACAACTCGAACGATAACTTCCTGATTGACACACGCGCCTTCAACGTGTCTGCCAAGATAAAGAAACCTCTGGATAGAGACACCATGCCTATCACCCTACAGGGAATGTACACGCTCACAGTAAGTAATATTCATTAAGAAATTATAAGTCGTTAATGTTCTAGTGCCTATGATACAATAGAATGTGAAGAAACGAATTAGAATCCATAAATTCCAACTCTTTCGGCGTAATTTTCTTTGGCTACATTGACAACTCATTGATTGAATTCAATGAATGCATCTGTTGTCATCCAAATATCGATCTCGGAATCGGAAGAATTGACAACTTCTACAATTTTTCCTAACAATTTTTACCTAAACAATTTTTCCTGAAGTTTTTTTTCTTGCAATGTTTATTTTTGTCTTTTCAAAAGCTTACCGACACTTCTTCGTTCTATTACCCACTACGTGGGTTAAGAAAAGGATTACAAAAACTCTATGCTCTTATTTTTTTATTTAATATCTTTCATCATTAAAGGAGGAACTACGGTGTTATTAATACTTTTTATCAAGGTTAAAAAAAATTAGGAATTAAAAACATATTTTGGGTGCGCCTTTTATTAAACTGAGGAGACGAGTCTGCAGCGTATTTTCAACATCAGATCAGCGTATATCGCCATGTCTGCAGCGTATATCACCATGCAGAAAAAATAACTGACTTTCTCTAGTTGGGTCTATTTACGTCTATATTCCTTATTTAGTCTTAAAAGAGTAGATTATTGTTTTTTTTAAACATTTCGAAACATGATAAATTTAGATTTTTTTGTAATTTTTTCCATTTCTTTTGCCAACAAAAGTGAATAATTTTAAATATTATTTAGGTAACTGCAAGTAATCAGAGGTGTTCCGGAAACACCAGACTGAACATCTTTGTAGAAGACGTCAACGACAACAGTCCCATCTTCGAGAAGAAGGACTTCATTGTTGAAGTCAAAGAGGTAAACATGAGTGTTTCGAGATTTTACGGTAACAAAGAATAAGTAGACTCAAAATTTTCATATAAACCACATAGTCATGAGGCAATGAATTTTCAAGGTATTTGTAACTTTAAAAATCCGATTTATTCTTTCAAAAACGGTATTTGGACACATCAATAAAAAAGTTTGCCAAACGTTATTTTCTATAGACGTATTGTGAGTTGAATATAAACAACTGCAGGTATTTAAGATATTAATTTTAAAATTTAATTTTAAGATATTAATTTTAGATTAATTTTAAGATGTCGCCGTTTGTAAAGTAATAGTTTAAGTACTATCTTTCATTCTTTTAGGAAACTTTGACATTATTTTGACATTTAATTGCTTATATATGATTTTTTTTTGCTTTTTAAAATAGAATCTTGTTTTTAATTTTACGACCATTAGAGCATAAATTTTTATGATCAGATTTTGAAGCAACAGTCGGTAAATTTTTTTTTTGACATACGGCATGCCATAAAAATCAATTTCATTGCTTATATTCGCAGAATTTGATTAAAAAAAATCGATTTGTAATTTTATTATAGTATTTTTTAAGAAAGGCAAGAAAAATATTATGCACTTTTTTAAACATATATTTAAGAAATTTCGAGTTATGTTTTTAGATAAATCTGAGGAGAATACATTTAATTTGTAATGTTTTTTTTTTAAAAATTTGTATTTATGATGGTAATGAAAAGTTGTTGAAAGTCAAAATTTTAAATTATTTTATAGAATGCTCCACCTGGCCATGTTGTTGTACACTTGACAGCACAAGACATGGACGAACTCGACACAAACAAACTCCGATATTTTATTATTGATGGTAAGTTATAAAAGTTCTAAAAATTCTACTAGTTGTATTATTTTATGATTATGTATGTGGACATAGATTAAAAAAAATTAAGAAGAACTTGCGGTTCGTAGTTGATGGATGGAGACATTATAGACAGCTGGCATGAAGAGACATTTCAACGTGATTGTGGTGCTGCTATCTATGGAGTTAATGGAGAAATTTAGATCCGAATATTTCTTTATAATTTGTGGTGCTGCCATCTATTGAGTTGCATTAAAAGAAACAATTTTTTTTAATAAAACAGTACAATTTAAAATGTTAATTATTTTAGAACTAAAAACATTTTTGTTATTTATAAAGTTATTACAATAGTAGTTTTTTTGTTAACAGGTAATAGTGAACAGCAGTTCCAGATTGAAGAAAGCACAGGCGTCCTCTCTGTTCGGCACTCTCCCGATAGAGAAGAGACCCCCGTATTTTCTCTGAGGGTACTTGCTCTCGACTCAGCTAACAACACAGTAAGTACTAATAAACTCAATAAGTTTAAATACTTGACAATTTTTATACTTACGATCATAACATTGCAAGATTATAAATTTATTTTAGTGTTTTAAAATTATCCTTGAGACCAGACCATTAAGCGAAACACATAATCACAGTGGTTAATTTTATTTAAGTAGATTGTATGGGGGGGGGGGGGGGGGGTTATACACGCGATGGAAAAAATTTACTTGTGGTTTCATCAAAGATATTCATTCAAGCATAAAAATGCTAAGCGAATCAAGGTTGTCAATGATCGGTATCAAAAATTTACTGCCCCTGAATATGTGAAAGCTTTATATCATTTAGCATTACCGAAAATTGAGAGTTAATATTGGTGATGAAACAATAATCTATATATTTATTTTTTTATTATATACTTTAATATTTTGCTATATTAAATAAATATCTACACATCATATTATTTTTTTCTAGATAATAATAATGTATTATTTGTATTTATCAATAGAAATTATTTAAACAAATTTAGAAAATAGTGTACCATTCCCCTGCTTATAACTGGATTAATTTATATTAGAAATATGTTGCCTTTTTATATTTTATTTGCTTTGCATGCATTCCTTGCTAACCTTGGCATATTTTTTAGGGATTTGCAAATATCCACATAACAATATTGGATGAAAACGACTGGACACCCACTTTTATGAATGAGACATTCTTACTCAATGTAACAGAAGGTAAGCGAAACCCAAGTACCATTATACGATTAATCTGCAGGAGAAGAATATAACTTTATCACCCATTTTTTGCTGATATTAGGGTGTACCGTCTAATGGTATAACTTTGACCCAAGCTTTTTAAGATAATAACTTATCATTAAATACACTCTTTAAAATTGTGCTTGCTTTTTCTAATTTACGGCATTTCTACTTTGACCTTTGAGTGAAAATATAACAAGATGAAGGCCAGTACTGAGGTTTTAGAATTGGGACAAAGTTATCCTATTCGACGGTAGTGAATTGAAGAAAAGTATCTAAATCTTCAATTATATGTGCAATGTACATGGCCTGTAATGGAGTTGTAGAAGGTAAATCTAAATGAACGCGGGTTTGTGTATGTTACATTATATATCGATTTAAGAAGCACGTTTGCTTCCATGAATAATGCAAAACGGGACCATAGTGAATGTTTGCAGTGATGCATGGATTATATAGCTACCAATTTAATAGCTTGAATAATTTTCTATAGTATATATATTAAATAGAATATGTGTTTTGTATGCTTATATAAATAAATGTATGTATAAAATACACATCTGTATTTGTGGGAAAACGTCGGTGTATTGAAAAATAAGTTTCATTTTGTATTGTTGGTGACAATTTCTGTTAAAAATGTATGTTAGAACTTTAACGCATTCGACCACGGCCAACTTCAATAATAAGGCCAGAGAAGCTCTCCCAAATAAGAGTGTAGACGGAATTTTGACGTCACTGTTTCGAGTGCCGAAGATAGAGAAACGATATCGGAAGCATTCGGAACCCTAAAATTGGGGTCAGCCGTGACGAGCCGTGAACGGTTCCAAACTGGTTTCGAGGCTGGTTTACTTCATCTTCGGAACAACGTCACTCGGAACTATGACGTCAAAATTTCCTTCCTCGAGCTTGTTTGGGAAAGCTTTTTCGTCTTTAGAAGCTGAGTAGACCGCGATTCGACGATAGTCATAATGATCTTTTGCAATACTAGGTTCGAGCAGTCTTGGTGCTAGCATTCGATTGCCGGTAGTTGATTATGATGAGGGTCTCAACCGACAGATGGAGCTACTGATTTTGGAAGGAAATGTGGATAACCATTTCCGTTTATCGGTAGATGAAAAAGGGGTAAGGATTACAATATTAATACCTGTGGATTTTTGGTTTAATTAATAACAATCTATGCTTTTATGTTATAAATAAATTAATTATAGGTAATTTATAGTAATTTGTATTGAAGATCATTTGGTTTTATAAGTACATTTTCTTCAGCACGTTGATGCCATTGATGTGTGATACAAACTCTGTGAAGAGACATCGTATTATAAGCAAGAAATTTTTAATATAATATGTATGTGTGTGGCTAAAACATAATAGAATTGAATGTAGAAAGATATCATTAAAATGTCATGCACAAAGATTTGCTAGACATATTTTCAAACCTAAAAATAAATATTACATGTACCCACAACGTTTGTACAATGGACAAAAATTAAATGCCTTAAATTTGAATTTTAATGAAATTGATGTATAAAGAAATAGTAAAGATAACAATGGTGAATACAAACTGTACTAGTTAAGAGGTCTAAATTTATTACTTTTCAGCCCCTCTTGACTGTAGTCAAGGAATTGGATAGAGAAGAATACGGAGTACCAGATTCGGCACTCCATGTAGTGGTAGTTGGGGCAAAGGACATGGGCGTACCACCTCGAACAGGAACTGCAACGGTAAATGACATAATTTTACTAAATTATGAGTAAAAAATTAGGATTTTGATACAAGAGTTATCGTAAGGTGACGTTTGGTCCATAACGTTATAGTATATTTAGTAGAATTATAAGCGTTTCATAGTGCTTTATTAAGTTTTTATTCAAATTTTAGATATTTATAACTTTTAGTCTAGTCTTAATATTTACAAGTTGAATGAATACAGCAAAAATAAGTGAGACACTCATCGAGATGATTTTAGCTCTAACACATCATTGCTTTTATCTCAGGTTTACTAATTGTTTTGAATTACCTATGTTTCTTTAAAAATGAAAACATACAAAATGGTGTTCAAGGGAGAAGGACGAAGGTCTCCAAACCAGACTGTTTCTAAAAACAGTTTTTTTATATCGTAAATGTAGAATAGATGGCTTACAGTGCTCTATGATAACACTTTTTAAAGTTCGTTCGAATATTTTTGGTAAAGTTTATTGAAAATAATTGAAAAAAGTACATTCCAAACAATTTTAAAAAGTGGAATTAAAGGGAATAGTGAGCCATCTACATTTATCATATAAAAAAACTATTTTCAAAAATATTCAATACAGCCGGATAAATGTGGCTAGGAAATAATTTTTTCCCCGTTGGATTAACAGTGAGGCACTTCTGTTTAGAGAACCGCATCAGTTCCCTCTCAATACGCTAAAAAGCAAACACTAATGATACTAATTAGCACTAAATAACTATTTACACAATTTTTTTCCTTCGAAAAAAAGGTGGCAGTTGTGATCCAAGACATCAATGACAGTCCTCCCGAGTTCTCGAAAGACATCTACTACGAGTTTGTGTCCGAAAACGAACCTGTTGGAAGTGTGGTCACAACCCTCACAGCGAAAGACGAGGATGCGGAGTACAATACCAACATGAAATACGCGTTTGGTTCGCGAACAAGGAATGGTATGTGAACATAAGTCTTTTTTTTTAAAGTTGTAGGAATTTTTCTAAATCATTATTTTTTAATGTAAAATCTTTAGTTAATGTAAATGTAAAATCAATTTTTCGGAAATGACCTAGCTTTAATTGAACCAGATAGAAAGCTAATAGTTTTTTTTATGTAGAATTAGATGCAGTAACAAATAACATTAAAGTAAAAAGTGCCGAGTTACATGGTATTAAATAATTTGTATTACATTGTGAAAAGTTCTGTAAAAAATGCAATATGGTGGAGGAATTTTCATTGATTTTTCTGCGGAAAGCATATTACATAACACTTTTGTTGTAAAGTACAGCACTCGATGTTGCATCAAAAATTAGAGTCAATTAAATATAGATGTTGCACAAAAAATTAGAGTCTAGCTACCAAAAACAATGCACATTTTCACAAAACTGGGGTGTATGTGAAAAAAAAAACCCCATGTTTTTTGGATACTTGTTAACGCAGTTTAGTACGTGTAAAAAAACCTCCAAGTTTTGTTGCAACATTAAACCATAATTTGGTGCACGTTAATAAAGATTGGCTGAATAATGACTAGAGTTTTCACTAAAATTTAGAGTTTTCATTGGCACCAAAAAACCACCAAAAAGTGGTCAGCAAAAAAAAAAATCAAAACGTTTGCTAAGTTTGACTCCAATTTTTAGTGCAACTAGTTCACAATTCTTTTACAATTTTAATGTTTTTATTTTATGGATTACTGGGGTTTTTTGCAGTCCCGTTCTACATTGATCCCTTTACGGGTTCCGTGAATGTGTCTCGTACTCTGGACGTTTCCGAAAGCCGCGAATACAGCATCATCGTGGAGGCTTCTGATGGATTATGGAAGGCAGCGGTTAGTTGGATACAACATTAAAATGTTGTAACATTCTTTTACTCAATTGAAAAACTTTTATAAATAGAATCAAGGTATTTTTTTTGAAACAGATAAAATGTTTTAAGAGACTGTGTTCTATGATATTCTACTTCTTACATTACAAGTTAAATATAACCATCCTATTAATCCTTTCACTCCTAATGATTCCATTTGGGATCATCAGCTTGCGATTTTTTTTCTCCCTAAGTAAAACTTGCACGTATCCAATATATATATATTTTTTAAATTCTCAATAAATTTTTCTATAAAGTCATATTTTCTTTTTGTAATTTTTGATAAAGGAATCATGTCTTTTAGAGAATTAAATGAGGCTTGTTTTATTTAAATGAAAATGTGAAAAACGTGGTGAAATAAAATTCATTTTGAAACAGTTTTATTAAATAAAGTGACTTTAAAATTTTCATGCTTACGGTTTTTAATTGCTTAAAAATTGATTTTTAACCATTTTTTAAAAATTAATTGTTGAATAAATTAGTATTTAAGAGCTAAGATTTCTGTTTTTTACAATAGATTTTTGTTAAAAAATTAAGTTTTTTCCGCCTGCTTCTTTATTCCATAATGAGAATCTTTCATAAATTTTAGATTTTAAGAATAAAAAAAAGGTCGGTACTGAAAGGGTTTTATAATTTCCATGTCATCTGTTTTTATGGCAGACGACTCTGAAGCTCTTCATCCGCGAGGCCGCCGAACGCGATCCCCTGTTCGACCAGCAACACTTCCGGTTCGCTGTTCCTGAAAACATGGCCGGAGCCCTGGTGGGTCAGGTGGAGCTCAAAGAAAGAATGCACAGAACCCAGTCCATGATGCAGTACAACATCGTCAATAACGATGTCCGGGCTTTGTTCAACATCACGAAGGTGAGTGAAGTTTTTTATGGCTATTTAGAGTCTAGGTACAGTAATCAGACTACACTCTCAGAAATGAATACTCAAAAGCGACGAAATTTTCCTTAATTTTGACGATACTGGCAAATGCTCCGAGTTTTCGTTTCCTCAAAGTGAGGAAATTCGATTCGTCATTTTTATGAGGATTCGAATTTCGTCTAATATAAAGAAATATTTGAGC
This sequence comes from Hylyphantes graminicola, assembly GCA_023701765.1. Classification (NCBI taxonomy): domain Eukaryota; kingdom Metazoa; phylum Arthropoda; class Arachnida; order Araneae; family Linyphiidae; genus Hylyphantes; species Hylyphantes graminicola. The sequence goes on from CM043121.1 coordinate 22,468,314, forward strand.
ATTTGAGTACAGTAATGTGATTCAGTTTCCTCAAAATCAAGATACAGAATCGTCAAATCAAGATCGTCAAAGTGAAGATCTCAAAAGTCACGTGATTGTTTGATGAAATAATCCTCAAAATTAACGAAACGAGGCTTGAGGATTAAAGAATCGTCAAAAATGAAAGTGTTATTTCTGAGAGTGTATGCGCTATGAAATATGCATGTAAGTATCACTCGGGATTCATGATGGGTTGTAGATTTTCTAGCCGCCAGGGGACATTGGTGTTGAGTTATCGATGGGACGGACATCTTTCGATCAAATTTGAAGAGTACAGGGGTGAAACCGCTTGATTTCGTAGATAACTGTTCTCAGCAGGCCACTATGATAGCGAGTAATCGCCTAAACTGGTGTAGGGAAACCAGTTTCTACCTACCAAGATTCCCGCAATGCACGATTACAACGCTCGGACCAAGCGAAGAAGAACGAGAGAAACCGATTTCCTGTGGCCATTGTCCGCCAAACAGACACAATTACGGAACGACTCCTAATAAATCAAGCGGTTCTTCCCCTGTACTCTTCATTTGGTATTCGTAAGCTATACTGTAAACCTTATCATTGAGGATGCCACAACTTTGTTCAACTTCACGAAAGATGATTGATGAACTATTGAATTACGAGTGCCTGGACAGAAATGTTGAGCTATCGATGGAAATGGATTATTTTGATCAAATCTGGTATTCTTAATTTGGAAAGTTTTTTTAACACCTACAAGAATCCTTGTTTAGTTGGTGTTGTTATATTTTTTGGCAGTGCTGTTTTTGTTATTTTTTTTCAAAGTTGAGTAAATGTAAGATGATTGTACTAAAATTTAAATTAAACGAACTGTTATTAAACTTAGTGTTTTATTATTGAATGAACTAGAAGTAGGTTACGTACTTTAAGTATCTATGTACTTGTTTTAAAAAAACTTAAGCTTCTATTCGTCAAGGTATTATTAAAGTAGAAATATGTGACGGTCAGAATTTCCACAATTATACAGGGCACTAAATCCAACAATACCTCGTTGGAAAAAAAATCTTAAAAACCTATACCTTAATATGCTAACAATGTAATTATATTTTAATACATGAATAAGTAATGTATCCATAAATGGAATTTTTAAAGTAAATAAAAATGTTTTGTTCTATGTTAGAAATTGTTTAAATAGTAGTAAAAGGAAGCTGACAGAAGCTCTTACGCTTCTGTAGCAATATATGCTGCTCTAGTAAGTATCAGGAAAGATGTGGGAGTGCAAAAGATTAAAAGAACTTTCTCGTACATAGGGGGAAGGATTGCACTGTAAAAATAAAATGTGTCATGTTATAAAAGGGCACAGAAACCTTTGCGAGTTTACACAAGCAACTTATTCACAAACGCAAAGGAAAAGTTAAAATGTCTTAAAAAGCATAGCACCCGTCTTCCGTGTATAAAAAAGACAAATGAATAGAAAAGAGAAAATAAATATAGCATTTTCTGTATATCATTCATTCATCGTGTTTATGTTTTGAAGAATCATCTTCCAGGAAGATTCTTTTAACTTTTCACCTTGCGTTTGTGAATATGTTTGTTTTTAAAATTTTGATTTATGTGTCAAGTTGCAAAAAAATGTAGGCAATTGGCTTTTTAAAATAAGAGTCAATCGACGGGGTAGGTGTTTTTGATGATATCTATTGTTCGGTTAACCTGAAAAAAATGAATATTTGTTCATTGTAATGTAAATTTGCTTCATGTTTTGTTTTGTTTTTTAATGATACATTTATACTTAGTTATATGAAAATGATATTTAAATGGCTACTGAAAGTTTTTTTTTAGCATAAATGTCTTTTATCCGTAAATTATTACTTTTAACTTTAGAAAATAAAATAGTTGAAAATTTTATTATTTGTTGGCATATGTGTACTGGATTATTATTATTCATTGCAGGAAGGTAAAATCTTTACAAAAGTAGGCTTGGATCGAGAAAAGAGGAGCCAACACACTTTTACAGTCATGCTGGAAGAGAAGAAACCATCAACGAAAGTGGTGAGTGCAGCCAATACTTTCTGTACAAATCTTTCGTTAGTTTGGAATGATGTCAATAACTGAAACAAAATTGATGCGCCCAGGATTTATCGATTATGAAAAGTTATTATGAAGAAAAACACTTATAAGGTATCAGAGCAGTTATTAGAGTGATACAGGCAATGTTTTTTTTTTCTAAATGAAATGCGAGGATGTTGTTAAAGACGTTATTAATAAAATGGTAACGTCCGATTTCTTTATGCTAGTCAACAAAAGAAATTTTAAAAGTCACAGATGACATAACGTTTTTAAAATGTTATAACATTGTTATTTTAGCCAAAATGGTTAATATTTAGGGGTAATTTGCAACATCCGTCATAAAGTATGTATTTTAAAAAGAAATAATTTCACCAAAGAAATGTCTTTGAGTTAGAAATTCGTTTTAAAAGCTGTGTTTAAGAATATGTTTTAAACAATTTAAAAAAATATATATATAGGTTTAGAAGTTCTTTATACGTTGTAATGAGATATTTAGTGAAATGAATTAACGTTATTCTAATGTTTTTTTATAATATAATATCAAAAGAAGATACTTTTAATTTTCTAATTGTTTTCCAATGCTTTATCTTTAATTACCGTCAAATTTCGTGCTCGTCTAGTTACACGAAACCCCAATGTTTTTATTTCGAAAATCTATTCTGTGATTTCTCACTTGGAATCCAAAGTAATCGATTCAGCTCAAAATCAATACTCCAAAATCTGTTTTATTTTGTTCATTTATTGAGGTAATGTACCAAACTAATGATGGAAAAATATAAATTGTTCTGTTCCACTTTGATTTCAGACTGTTTGTGAGGTGACAGTGGAAGTGATGGACGTGAATGACGAAGTGCCGACTTTCCAACACACGTATCAGGGAACTATCAATGAGAACTCAGCATCGGGTACCCCTGTCACTGTGGTAAGTCATTTTTGCTTATTTTACCCTTTGAGGACTATTATAATTTTTAAATAAATTTTTAAGTTGGTATGGTGACGTCCTTTATAATTATCTGCAACAGAAATATAATTTAAAAAGAATCAAAGGTTTTAAATTGTCAATTGAAACATGTAAATTTTATTCTCATGCAGTGAAATGAGTTTACACGTTAACAAGTTTTTTGTAATTGATTGAGTAGGTATATTTTGATTTACTTATAAATTAATTAAACACTTAAGCAAATAGTACTTCATGCATACATACTGCTTTTTTTATTGTATTTTCTGGAAAATAATGTTATATTTTTCGTCTACGTAGTGTAGCGTAGTACGTATTGCGTCTACGTAGAGTTTAATAATTTGTGCTACTCCATGGAGGATTTTCCAGATGGTCGCGTATTTATATAAAACTGTTGCCTGAATTTTCGTGTACTGTTAAAATGCAAGCTTGCTTGCCATTCCAAAATCGGTACTACAAATAAACTGTTCATTATGGGACGTAAGCTAAAGAGTTTTTAAACAGGCAATTATGAAAGCATATTTTCAAATGCAATTGTAAAAGACTCAATTGAAATTCATAAATCCAACGGTATTACTGATGCTAAAAGCGTTAGAATAGCTGTTTTCAATATAAACCTAAAAAATAAGAGAACTTTGGTTGCTTTTTCACCACAGGGCTTCGGAAAAATAACACCCATTTAATTAAAAAAATCGTTTTTTTTAAATGAAAGTATATTAATTATGTATACTAGTTTCAGAAGCAGAAATTTAAGAAGTGTTATGAAATGCGGTATTGACTTTTTTTTAAAGTTTCGATAACTTTTCAATTAACTGTTTTAAAACAATGAATAGTCATATTGGAAAAGATATATATAATATTAGATAAAATGTTCCTATTATAAAGATATTTGATTTAAATTTAAATAAATAATTCCATTTTAAAGAAATATGACTTGAAGGAAAGTTTTTGAGTCAGAATTCCATTTTAATGCATTTATTTGTATTTCACGCCGGAATCTAGAAAAGAGATCTTACTATTCCTGAAAAAAATTCTATTTGTTCACGCAGTAAAATAAATTCGTAAAACAATCGACAGCACTATATGGAATCAATAACTTCTATCAACAAACGTTTTGCCCCGAAGCTACTTCTTAACTGCAAGTCCTACTTTAAAGGTGAAGAAAATACGTGTTTGTATATTACTTTTACTTATTTTTCTTGAAATATGACTGTAACATTTTGTAAGAAAAGCAAATACTTTATGTATTTTTATCATTTTAAGCAATCTTTAACTCTTAAAAAAGCAAAAAAATAACAATATGTTTAATTATTTATTCAGTATATAAATTATTAAATGTTGTTTTATCCAGCAAAAGCAGTAAAATTAACTCGGTATTTTTATTGATGATGATGATATGCAATTTCGTTTAGAAATAAACATTTGAAGTTAAATTTTAATTCCATTACTTTAACAATTATTTCATATAAGTATTACATATGAAATATATTTTCATCTTTAATAAATTATATTTACTGTTAATTTAACCCGATATTTTAAATTAAAATAATATTTTTCTAATCAACCTTTATCAAATTAATTACATTATTTTCAATTAAACACAAGGAGTTACATCAAAGCTACCAATTCCATATCCTGAAATTAAGTTCCTTATAATCTAACTATAAAATGTTCTGGTTCAGTGTTACAAAATTGTAACTGTAATTTCATCATAATATTCTTGAGAATCAGAATGAAAAACTTCATTCCGAGCGAATATATGAAACCTATTGTATACAATAGAATTATTTCTTTTGTTCCAAAATTGTAGAGTTAAAAATGTACTAGTTCAGGCATTCTGATAGGTTGGGGTATTACTTGCGGTTTTCAATTAAATACGTGAACGAAAAGTGCGTAAAATTTTGCTTTTAGTACATTTATCAATGAGTCGTATAATACTGCCCTTATACATTGAAAACCGCAGGTAAAACCGTAAGTACGGTTTTCGCTTCAGTCTCATGTGAAAGATAAAATAGGCTTAACATTTGCGCTGGGATCCTATAGTGCCGTAAGTAGTTCGAAAATCCTCGAAATCATATGAAACCGGCCTTTTAGGAAATATTAGATAAAAATGATTATAAATTAAAAAGTTCGTTGATAAGTAAATAAGTTTTGACAAAAATGTCAGTTACAAGTTTGTTAAGCTTATCACGGGAAATAAAGACCAATATGATTGGTCAAAAATGGTGAAGCCCTTTAAGTCAGACAGCCGCGACGAAAAATAACATCGACAAAAATGTCGCTACTGTGTCATTTTCTTTCACAAGATTTCTTAAGATGTTTGTACAATGTATTTGTCTTATGACATGGTAGCACATTTTCTGACTTGGTGTATTTTTTTTTTGTGTTACGCTGTCGAAAAGTTATTTTGAACGAAATTTGTTGTGAAGAGAATTTTTAATGAATTGGAATTGTTTGGATATGGTTGATTGAAAATTCTCTCCGAAATACAAGAGATAAAAGATTTTTTTAAGCGAATCTTTTGAAAACTAAAGTATAAAGACATTTAATGAAATTGCCACTTCATGATTTAAATTAATTGAAAGTTGTATAGCAAAGATAAGATATTTTAAAATAGAATTTACATTTTAAAACAAAACAAGTGCTATAGTGATTAATGATTTGGTAGTATTTGGTCAGGTTATGGTAGGAATTATAATTGAATGTTGAATCGAGTACGTAAGATATCAAATGAAAATTAATTTTTTAAAGGACTCTATCAATAAATAGAAATTGAATGGGAAATAATTTTTTTTTGTGAATGCCACATTACTAAAAGATTTATTTTACTCAAAAACGTCGAAATATTTTTTGAGCTTTTTATTTTGGAAAGGTCTTAAAAATCGGTCCTTAGCTCAGTTTTAAATATTACAAAAATACAGTAGTGTCCTGTTTATCCGAATCCCGGTTATCCAAAAATTGGATAATCGAAAAAAAAATCCCGAGCCTTTCGGTTAAAATATTAAATGTATACGCATAAATAAATACACAAAAAATAAATACGTACTTACAAAGTTGGATTTATTTCTTAAAATATACAGAATTTTTTTATTTTTGGAATTTTTGTCCCGTAACTTTCGGATTAGCGGGACACTACTGTATATTCTTTGAATGTGTTCAAACGATATACTTCGTTGGTTGAACACATTCATGTGTGTTCAAAGGAAACAAACTCTTTTCTATGAGTCATTGAATTCCCCATAGGATCCCCCCATATCTGCAGTAGACAATGACAGCGGTAACAACTCCATGGTGCGGTATTCCTTGAGTGGAGCCGGTAGCGAACTTTTCAAGATCCTTGAAAGTGGCCAAGTCATCTACAGTGCACCGGATCCCATACTTACTTTGGACAGGGAGCGAAAAGAACGATACGACTTACAGGTAATTTATGTACACGCTGTCAAAAAATAATTCTCAGTTTCACCAAAAAATTGCTTCAAGTAACTGCAACTAATTATATAATCCATGCTGCATTTCACCAGAAATTGGTTTCTAGTAGTTGAAATGGCTTTGTGGCTTGTTGTCTCACCACATTTTTCATAATTCAGAAAAAAAAAATAATGAAAAAGCGTTTCAACTGATTTATTGAAAAGCGTTTCAACTGATTTATTAAAAAGCGTTTCAACTGACTTATTAAAAAGCATTTCAACTGATTTATTAAAAAGCGTTTCAACTGATTTATTAAAAAGCGTTTCAACTGATTTATTAAAAAGCGTTTCAACTGATTTATTAAAAAGCGTTTCAACTGATTTATTAAAAAGCGTTTCAACTGATTTATTAAAAAGCGTTTGTACTGATTTATTAAAAAGCGTTTCAACTGATTTAATAAAATATGGTGCAACATTTCACCACACAGCCATTACTATTGGTTATTATTATTTTTTTGGTGAAACCAAGTACGCAATCTTTGACAGTCCCTAAATCAATCCACTTCCAATAGGTCACAGCCACCGACATGGGCAATCTCAGTTCGTCCACCTACCTGACCATCTCCATAGCCGACGAAAACGACAACGCACCTGTATTCCAGCACGGGCCATTGCGAGTCATGCTACCTGAGACAGCCAGACCTGGCTCCAAGATAGCAGAAGTCAATGCTATGGACGCGGATGCTAAAGGACCAAACTCGAAGGTGGAGTACATCATAACGGCTGGGGATAAAGGGGATGTGAGGATCGACAGGGCAACAGGTAAGTTTTAAGTTATGCTTCTTGATGGGCTGAATATAGTTTCTGGAGAATAACTAATGGCTTACACTCCGCGCCAACCTAACTTGGGTAAAAACAAAGAGTAAAAAGGCATAGGGAAAAGCGCAATTGGTCCGTTAGTTGGCAACTCTTGTAAGGTAATATTTACATAAAATGATTTGAATACAATTTAACCAAAATACACTTTTCATTCCGATAAAATAGCCAAAAAATATTACTCAAATATTTTTCAAATCTGTTAGACTTTAAACGAAATTAATGTTTTAAACATGTTTTCTGGATGGATTCACAAATTATTTATGGAACTATTTACATACGCGGAAGGATCTTCTCCATAGCTTATTTCTATTTACCCAACTTAGGTTGGCAAGGAGTGTAGTTGCGTTTGTGTACTGTTCATTAGCTCGAATCAGCTAGTGTAATAATAGTGCATGACATAAACAGATTTTTCAATTCAAATGAATACGCTTATATCAAAGAGTTCTATAGTAGGGTAGAGGGACAACTTGTACTGAGAAGCCATGGGCAAACATGTTGCGAGGCAAAGGTGGAAATCAAACCCGCACCCGTTACAGCTAGCGGACTGCTAGCGTTGTGGCCTGCGATCCAAACCACTCGGCCATCGGGCCCCACATGCCACCCTATATTGTCTCCTTGTTGGTCCATGGTGCTGTTGGTAGGTTCAGTCTCTACCACTATAGAACTCTTTCACTTTAAGAAGAAAATGTTTAACTCTAGGCAATACTTATGCTCTATATGAACAAAATGATTTTTAATTATTTACCCAATTTTTTTTTGTAAATAAATAAAACTAACTCTAAACCTCAACATGTTGTTCCAGGCGAAATCTACGTGGTAAGCACCCTGAAACCAGGCACAGTCTACCTCCTCAACGTGTCTGCCGCCGATGGCAAAGGTCTGGCCGCTTCCACAGTTGTCAACATCACCGTAGTGGACGTGAACGACCACAAGCCCACATTCTCCAGGGTGGAATACATCTTCAAGGTCAAAGAGGGCAACTACAGCCACAACAAGAAGCCGCTTGGGATCCTGAAAGCTGTGGATGAAGACACAGGAAATAATGGGATGATTGAGTATTCGCTGATTACTACTACGTTTGAGCAGAGTGAGTATACTTTTTGGTAGTTTTAAAATTGTTCGACTTGAATTTTGGGACTGGGGAGCCCAGTCGGTTAAGCACTCGCTTAGCATGCGGAAGGTCCCAGGTTCGGGTCCGGGCATCGCCAAAATAGCTGCCGACCTATAAAACGGCCCGTGCAGCCAAAAATGTCCGACGAATATTCCCCGTGTAAGGGAGTGCACGTTAAATACCCTTCAAAGTCCTAACGCTGCGTACGATGTCGCCCTTAACGGTTGGGTTGGGTTCCTATTCAGGTGCGGCTCGTCATCTGACTGTGGTTCTAAAATACGACGCCCGTCGCCAATAGCCCTCGTGTAGCTCTAGTGCGACGATAATTAAAAAAAAAACCTTACTTGAATTTTTAGGTTGACAAATGACCTTGAGTGTGCCCTCTAGAAGGGAATAGCATTGACTTTACAGCTGCCAGACGAGACAGTCACAATAGGCACACAAAAATTACGACACAAACACATAGACAAAAAGCAACATTTATTGACAAACACAAACATCCATGCCTTACCGGGATTCGAACCCGAACCCAGCAGCTCCAAAGGATAGCACCCTTACCATTGCGCCGCTGGGTCGGCGAATTTTTAAGTTACTCTTTATTGAGAGTCTGGATGAGATTACCTGGTTATAGACTTTGTAATAAATTGAAGAGGTTCGGTAGAGGTATAATAAATTTCGGCTCAGTGGCTGATAGGTTAAACGTGTCCTCCCCGTAAACCCAAAATCACGGATTCGAGCCCATGCTGAGTCGTCCAATTTTCTGGATGGGAAAGTCTTTGGCACGCATGTCATATGATTATGTGGTATGTAAGAGATCCCTAGAGGGCCCATTTGGCTTGGTTTCTCCTAGCAAAATTAAACCTTGGTATACTTTAACATCCACAGAGAGCTCATATTTATTGCAATCTGTGCGTCAGAATTGGTAGCAAGAGTCGCCTACATGGTGCTACAAAATAATGTCTCTCAGTTCTGGGGACTATGCAGAGTCTACAAAGGCTTGGCCGCCAATGTTGCAGCCCCATTAGAGAAAACTAAATTGAAGAGAAGTTGAAGAACGTGTTGTTTGTCAAAAAAAGGTGAAAGCGAGAAAAATGAGCTTTTAGGTGTTTCGCTTGCACTTTATGTTGAGCCTTATAATGTCTTCCAACATTTACTATTAACTCTGGTACCAAATATGGAGTCTCTATAGCTCTTTTAGTTGGAGCTGTGGTTGAGTGGTTTCAGACAGACAGATTGACAAATGGACCAATATCCGAAAAACACTTTTTTCTTAAAATCAGCACCATGTGTAGAAAACACAAAATATATTTTTCATATTTTTAACTCCATCGATTTCATTACCTTACTTTTTATATTAGTTATTTGCAAGTAAAAAAAGCAAAACCAAATTGAACCATTCTTTGAGTTTCAAGGCCCATACAGAGTTTCTTAATATTTCCCCTTCGACGATGTCGATTTGAACATATTTTAAAGTTTTATCAGGATTCAATTTTTCCTTTTCAATACTGTCCCTTCCGAACATATTTTTAACCCTCTATACTGTTACCGTTTGGTAACAAGTTACATAATCCACTTTATTCTATTAAAGTAGACCTCAATCTTGACAAATTTGTGTTTTTTTCATCTATTACATTCCATTCTGAAGTTTTAGTTAATAATAAAACTCATAAATGACAGTAGTAAAAGTGTATTCAAAATTAAAGAGGGATGTTATTAACTGTTGTGAAATTACGTTTTCTGGCGTAAGTCAAAGTATAATAATTTTAGTACTAAATACAAATAAATTGTTTTGAAAAAATATATATAGTTAAAAAGGGTTATTTTAAAAAATATTTAGTAGTTTTCTAGTTATTATTATCAAAATTGGAATTTTTTAGTTGGTTTTTGTCACATGGAAATTTTTTTTAAATTGAAATTATATAAAACCTAATGCAGTTAAATTTTTTTCAGTATTTTTCCCATAATGTATGAGCATTGAAGATACATATATATTTTTTCGGGATGAAAATAAAAATTCATGCATTAGAGGGTTAAGTTTTATCAGGATATAATTCGAATTAAAGAAAACAAGACATAATTAAGAGATATTTTATGTTTTTTAACTGTTTCTTTTTTATTGCATGGAATAAATGTAAAAAGAACAGAGTTCTTATTTTAAATTGATTGCGAATTAATGTTACAGTTTAATGTATATTTCAACTGCATTTAAGCTTCGTAAAAACATATTTTATTAAATAAGTTTTTTAATTAAATAAATGTATAACATAACTTCTATTGTTTTTTTTCTCTAATGGGGCTGCAACATTGGACTTCTATTGTACAAAGATTAAAATATTGAAAAAAAAATGAGATTCTTGATATTTTTCGATTCTCTTCTGTGTTTTCTCAATTACTACATTTTTTGGATTTTTTTTTAAAAATGTAATTTGACCTTTTAATAATAAACAGAAGTCTTGCACTACTTTTTTTTGATTTTTAGATGCATGGGAATAATTAGAAAATGTTAATTGATAATAAATTTTAATTGATTTACAAGAGTTTTATTTATTTCAGTTAAATTTTGTACTTCTGAAAATTCTTCAGATTTGAATATAAAAAATCCTGTTTAACCATGTCGATACAAAAACTTTTTCATTCATTTATAAGAAAATATAATTCTAAATCAACCAACCTTTGCAAAAGAAAAAATAAACCAATCATAAACAGCTAAATATTATTAAAAAATTATATAATTACAACAAATAATACGAAATGTAAAAAATTGATTCATTAAAGAAACATTCACTTATTTAAATGAAGGTACGTACATAATCAAGGGAATTATTAAAAAAACCCTAATTAATTCCAAATTATTTTCATCAATCAAAGGCTTACTAATGAATTTATTTCAATGCACATAAAAACTACCTTTTTTTATCGTTTGCTCAATTAATTTGTTGTTAAAAAATAACACTACAAAACATTTTTAATCGCCCAAACAGAAAGGGCAAAAAAGCGTAGGCTTTAAGGTATTAAATGACTTAAAAGTATCTATTGAAGCGATAATTCCTTTTTACAAAAAAATAAAATGGATTTTATCCGTCAAATTGAAATTGTGTATTATTATTTTGTTTTTTCGTTTTAAAAAAGTCTTTTATTTTGTCAGTATGTTTACTTTTTTTTTATTGATTTAAAAATTAAATCCCTGCTTTAAATACATAAGTAAATATTAGATTGCTCCTGAATAAACAATTTCTCTTTATAAAAGTTTTTATTGTTAAGTTAGTATTGTTAGTTTATTTTGTTAATTTAGGAGGCTGTAAGTAAAAGTTTTAAAAGCACACACATTTAACATATTTTTTAAAAGTTGCATTATTTGTTTATTCTATTTCGTCGTTGATATATTAGAAGGGTCAAATGTAGTGATGTGCTGATGAGTGGCCGAGTGGATAAGTAGCGTATGATGTGAAGTTTCGTTAGGTGCCCACTCAAGTCTCGACCTCGTCACTTGACCAGGGTTTTTAATTACGAGGCGTAATAAGCTATGTTTTAACACAGTCAATTACATTATGCCAATTACAATTACATTCATTATGACTTATGATGAACCCCACTAGTAGAATGATTGTTAAAACTATGTGAATTACCATTTAAATACATCAAAAGATATTGAAATTAATGGTTATCGAGTTTTATGATTCTATAGTGATTTTCCATCGAAAATATTAATCAGTTCTGAATCGTCCACAGCAACTGCCTATTTGTTAAACAAATTGGGCTTATTCTTATGAATATATCTGTGCTTTTTATGATTATCATTGATTTTTAATACATTATTAATATCAATTTTGACGTAATCGCTTCGAACATTATATTTTGCGATAGCTGCACAACATTTTGCTGACATTTTTTGTTAGTTCACATTTAATTTTCTTCAGTTTCTATTTTTTCACACAGCATTTTCACGCAGAATAGTTTAGCCAAACTAATAATTAAAAAATTTGATGAACTGATTTTTTTTTTAGAATTCCCCTTTACTGTGGATAGCAAGACAGGAGAACTCTTTGCCCATGGAATTATAGACCGAGAAGCCAAAAATGCTTTCAAATATCAAGTTTTGGTAAGTTTACCTTAAGCTACTGTGAACCAAAATATATTATTTTATTTCAAACTAAAATGCAAGTATTTTCTTTTATTAAACCTGTGTATAGTTAACTACAACTCAAAGGTTTTGAAATTTAATTATATTTCATTCAGTGAAGTGTTCTAATAATAATAAACTGTTTGAAAAAATAGCCTTAGTTGGTAACTAATAGGCAAATTTACTCTTCAATTAAAGTTATCTTTCCCGTTGATAGTAAGTGAATTAAATACATTTAAATTTATAAAATCCTTAAAATGTCATCTTACTCAGTGACCAAAGTAAAATTTAGTAGCAGAAGTGTTAAAACTAAGCACCAAATCTGCAAATTAAACACCATTAAGGCAACTGCGACAACCCTAACTAGATTAAGAACAGGTCGATTCAAAGAAGGGATGGAAATCCAAAAAGATGGAACTAGGAAATACTTCAGCTTCAAAAACTGTCTCGACTCGGAACTGGATCCAAAAAATCTTTTATCTTGTCCAGCAATCCTAGCAAAATTGCAGCTAACCTACTCGCTTTATGAAGACCTTTATAAGGACCACTGTCTGCAGATCGCTGAAGTAGTCTATGAAACTTTTGGTGGTCATTTAATCCTTATCCATGGACACGACATCATCATCAATGGTATCTTAATTTGAGTTTAAGCTGGTAGACATAGATTTTCGTATTGCACCAATTTCGTCAAAACAAAAACAATTTAATTAAAATGATTGACTTTCCAACCATTTTATTTACTTATTAATATCCTAATACAAATAAATCTATTTTTAGGCTACCGATTTCGGTGAACCCCAGCTCAACTCTACGGCCGAAGTTGTAGTCGAAGTTATTGACGTAAATGATGAGCCACCGAGGTTCTACACCGATCCATACTTAGCTCATGTTCAAGAGAACTTAGATCCTGGGCAAAAGGTGAGCTACATATTATTTTTTGTGAAGAAATATAGATATACCAACGATTTTTATTTAAAAATAGTTTTCGCTAAATTTAATCTTATTAAGTTTAATTTAAGAATAGATAATTAAATGTATAAAGCTAATTAAATTTTATAAAACATTTCGATTTAACGGGCTTTCAAAGAAGATTTTTTTAAAAAAATTTAGTATATTTATACTAAGATTTTCCCTAAAAAATATTACTTTTAGCTTCCACATGCGATTACTAAAGGGATTGAGTGAAAGTGAAAATGTCAGAAAAGGGAGAACCAAAAATAGTTTATTCAGTTTAATAAATACGTAAAACTACTGTTTATAAGGCATAAATAATTTATTTTGAAAGAAATCTTAACCAGTTAGAATTTAATTTTAGAGTTTGTTTTTAATACATTCGAGAATTCGCTTTTATATATTTTTTAAATGTAAAGATAAAAATATATTGCCATTTACCTAGAGAAAGTTTAATTACAATTCATTAAACATTATTTAAAATAACTTTAACTTCCTATTAAGTCGTTTTGTGCGAAAGGTGTAAATTTAAAGTGATATAGAAATATTGTGAGTGATATAGAAATATTGTGAGTGATATAGGAATATTGCGAGTGAATGAAGTGATATATAAATATGTTATTTAAAAAAAAAGCTTAAATAAATAGAAATTAATTTTTAGGTGTCCAAATAGCAAATAACAAAATATTAAATCCTATTTTATATGAATTGCATTATTATTTATTATTTATAGGTTACTCAAATCACTGCTTATGATTCTGATTCTGGAAATAATGGACTTGTATTTTATAAACTTGGAGTTGGACACAACAATAAATTTTACATAGACAGCAAAGGTAAGAACCTAGGAAAATTATTTATAAATGTTTTGAATCTATTTCTGCGTTAATATACCAAAAAATAGTTCATTAAAAAATTCCATTTAAAGTTTTATAGACATAAAATATAAAATGCTTTTATAGTTACTTAAGCATATTAATACTATTATTGTTGTGAAAATATTTAAAACATACCTTAAAAAATTGGTGATAAAGTTTTTTTAGGGTATTTCACTCGCACATTTTAAAGTTTTATTAAAAATGTTAGTTTGCATTTTTAATATTTTAATTAGATATGCCTTATGGGTATGGTAATATTATGCTTGAATCTTTTAAAAATTTGAACAATTTCAATTATATTAATTTTTACATTATATAACGATATTTATGTTATTTTAGATGGAACAGTATGGACTCTTTCGACTCTAGACTACGAAAAACAAGCCTTTTACAATATGACGGTCATCGCCTACGACCAAGGAACGCCAAGTCTTAGTTCCACTGCCAAATTGTGGGTTACCGTAGCCGATACAAATGACGCAGTTCCTGAGTTTTCAAAAGCAGTTTACACCATTGAAGTGGCTGAAAGTCGCCAACCGGGTGATACAGTCTTCAAACTGGATGCAGGAAAAGGAGATTTCAAATATGCCTTACTAAGTAAGTTAATTAGTCGATTAAATAGGGTCGATAGATTTCATTTGAAAATTTTTATTTAATAGAGTGACTAAAAAGTACATTTCCGGAAATATAAGAATAAAACATTTATAAATTAAAATAATTAACTATGTTAGTTATGGGTTTAAATTTAAATGTGCTCTTTAAAAAAAAAATATTAGCTATTGCTATTGCTGAGAAGACTACGAGTAAAAGCATGTCATTTTGCTTTGCAAAGTCATTTTTTTTTCAACGATACTTTTTTTCGGAAGATGATGAAGTAATCAACGATCATCAATTAAACCAAGCTTAAATATTACAAAAAATGTAAGCAATATTTCAATGCAATTATGGGGGGGCCAATTACCCCTAAAAAGATGAAAATATGACTTTTTTTGGCTGTTTTAAAATACTATTTATACCCCCTAGTACGCCTCTTCAAAATCGTACGACCCACATTACCAATGATTTATTTTTATACACAGATACCAATGAAGTGGATGCTTTCGATGTTGATATGGGCACTGGAGACATTCGCTTGGTCAAAGCTCTGGACAGTGTACAACAGAGCCACTACCGGCTGCTAGTACAAGGTTCTGTGGACAGCGAACCACCAAAATCTGATACTGCTGAAGTAAGTATTTTTTTAATTTTGCATAGTAAATGATTTTGTAAAATTTGGGGATGGATTACCTTTGGACATAGCTAACCAGTAGATTAATAACAAATAATATAATTCCAAGATAATTATAAAATTCTACATTGCTTTTGCAGAAATTTGTGAATAAAATACGTGGTTCATTTTTGTTGGATAATCCCATTAACGACCACTTTATGAATACCATTTGCACCATTAAACGGGAAAACCATTAACGCTAAACGGTAAACACCATTAAAAACGTTAACTTTAAATTTTTTAAATTCGTTTTTCGTGTAACTTAAATTGATATACTTAAAAAATTCAGGAACTTTGGTCTTATAATTTGTTCATTTAGATAAATTTAAGCAGAAAGTTCATTTTCGTGTTCCAAAGTTTAAAACCAATCGTCGTGAATAGGCTAAGTTGATAATTAAAATTGGTCTATATATTTAATTCTAACATTTTTTTGAGAAATTAGTAGAAGTTTAAATGTAGTATATAGTTGATAATTGTCCGATTTCTAACTAATTACCACGAATTACATAACGTTTTTAAATTGCACTTCAGATTTCGAACTTGGAAGGATTTAACGTTATTTTTAGTTACAAGCTTTGACATTTTATCCCCCTCAACTTTTTTCTAATAAATTAATTTCACTTCAAGTATTTTTAAATTTTTTCGATTATATAATTCTATAATTACGAATCGAATCTAAAAATATAAATAAATCTCTTTTCGCTCACGCTTTTATTATTTCCTATTCAATGTTACGTAACATTAAAAATTTCTCTAGGCTTAATGGAAGCCTTTGTATAAATATGATACACTAGTTTTTCGAATTCGTTGCTAAAAATAATCTATTTTAATGATATGTAAAGATAAAAATGTAGATTGCTGATTAAATTTCGTAATGAGATATTTAAGTTATATTTCTATTTACTGCATAAAAAAGTAAAAACCATTTCACATGTTATATCATCAGGTTTTTCTGAAAATTAATGGATGTTAGCTTACTGAACTTAACGTATTTTTAATTTATTTTAAATAATGTATAATTTCATGATTTTTGGTTTTAATCAGTCAATACTTTTTTCAAATGCAATTAACTTTGATAACATCTCCGAAAATATAAATAACTTTTACTCTAAAAATTATAAATTAGCGGACTTGTTATGCAAGTTTTACTGGCTAAATATTTTCGCTTGTTGACACCATTTTCGTATATTTTCCCCTTGTTTCAAAAGGAAATATTTATATTCGTAAGCTCTATTTTTGGAGAAACATAAATATATTCAATAAATTATTTCAATAAATATATTTTCCGATGTTTCCTGGATATCTTTCCAGGAAACATCAGGAAATATATTTATTGAAATAATTACTCACAACAATCCTTCATGAGATGGCTGGGTTTTGAACCCGGTCCATCACGACGACAGTCAGGTATCTTACCGATAAAGACACAATAAATCAAACTGGGTAAAATAATCGCTTAAAAAGTTAGGATTGAGATTCCGCAGTCCCTACACAACCGTGAATGATTTGTAAATTTACGGGAAAATGTTTGTTAACTAATGTGATATTATTTGTGAAAAATAAGGGATGGTTTAGTTTAAAAAATGATAATTTTTCTAGCAATTTCGTTATTATTTTCTCAGGTCAATATCATAGTTGGCACTGGACAGGGAGTAAGACTCTTCCCCCAACGACTGTATGAAGTGACTGTTTTTGAAAACAGATTGTCTCCCTTGGTTGTACTGGACTTGAATGCTACTGATGAAATAGCACATAAACCAGTACTGTACAGTATCGTCGGACACGACTATAATGGTGAGTACTAGAAGATTTATATTTGTAAATACATCAATTAAATTTGGGTTCATTTGAAATGAGAAAAAAAATCAAATAAATTAAATAAGAAAGGAACATGTTTGAAAGAATTTCTAAGGAAATACAAGATGGAATACAATATCACTTTCTTTTAATGGATTACCTTAATTTCCGGCAAAATAAATGACATTCTATGTTGAGTAGAACTTTTTTTTTTACCAAGGCACATAGCTTTTAATTTAAGAGTCTTTCTGAACCTAGTAAAAGTTTTTTTTGTCTTTTCTTCTCTTAAGTTTATTGAAAAGTTAATAAAGAAAAATGTTTTCTATGTTTGAAATAATACGGATTGCTGGTTTTCATTAATTCTACATCAACTGCTCTCCTATATTATTTTAACTTATTGAAGGAAATAATTCTTTTTAAGCTTAGGAAAGTTTTTAAAGAGAAACACCAAGAATTATTGTTATTATAATTATAATTTAAGAATATCCTTTAAACAATTTTGAAGCGTGCTAGTGGAAAAAAATATTTTCGATAATTTTTAAGAAAAATATTTTTTTAGAAGACTATTTTTTAGAAAAATTATCTTGTAATATAGCAACACAAACCAGATGCAATGCCTGATATCGAATGGTGCTAATCATTGCAATATCAATACGTTATCAGCCTGTATCCATACAATATTCGGTACATGTAGAGATAATGTTTTTAAAATTCCTTGTTAATCTAGAGGTTTTTTTTTTATTAATGATGATTATCAGAAGGGCATACTCGCAGTGGCATTGAATATAATGACAAAAAGCTCAGCTGAGATAATAATTTTTAGAATTCTGAGCATAACAATAAAAATCAATGGAAACATTGCTTTTTAAAATTATTTTTGCTTTTATAGTCATTCGTTAGCATTTTTGTTTTTCAATTCATTCATCGTTTGTGAATATGATGTGTTTTTAATTTTTTATTTATCAAAGTAGTTTACCTTAAAATTTAACATTTAAAATAATTTTTTCGCTTTGACAAGTTTATTCAGAATTTATTAAAATTCTATTCTATTATATATTGAAATTTTTAACGAGAGTGATTGATCGTTAGACCGCCAACAATTGTATCCTTCATTTACAAAACTATTTCAATACATTATTATGAATTCCAAACCAATTACATATTCCTCACACCCCTATAATCCTTTAACTAACAAAATAAAATACTTTTGTATGCGGTTTACATATATGTGATGGAAGTAGGCACATGGGGACTCAGTTCCTGATAGCCAGCATAGAGAGAGGCCATAGTCACATGAACAGACATGCCTCCGAATAACTATTTTTTCAAACAAAAAATCAATTGTTAGCTTTCGAACGGACTTCGAGAAAGTATTAAATACATAAACCAATTAATTGAAGAGCTTACTGAAAGAACGTGCTAAGTGACAAAATAGTGAAAATGGGCTTCAAAGTTTTTAGTTTGCACTGAGATCTGTTGAAAACGGTACTTGAAAATCGCAAAAAGTATGCTAAATTTCAAGTTTTGAACCCTATATTTTTCCAAAATGTCATTTAGCACGTACTTCCACTAAGCTCTTCAATTATATTACTTTCTATAACGCACCCTAACACTTTTAAAACGCCAATCATTCCCTTATCGTCTCCACTACCCTGAATCACCTCAATACCAACAACCAAACCAATTTGTGTTTAAAGGCGTTTGGGTTCGAAAAAGAGTAATATAATTAAAGAGCTTAGTGGAAGTACGTGCTAAGTGACATTTTTGAAAATATTGAGATTTTTGTGTCAATGAACACATCATTCCAACCTTTAAAGACAAAAAGTTTCTCCTTTTTCCTAAGCTTACAATTTAGTATACTTTTTACGGTTTGCGCTCTCATTTTATAAGCTCTTTAATTATATTACTATTTATAGCACACCCAAACATCTATAAGACACCAATAATTCCCCTATCGTCTGCAACACCCTGCCTCACCTCAATACCAACATCCAAACCAATTACTTATTCCTTTTCCACACCTAATCCTTTTACCAGCACAATGAAAACCATTTTCTATGTTCTCCTTCTTGCAGGTCTCTTTGTGATGGAGGCAGACACAGGTAGACTCACAGTTACTGCCAGCCTGGATAGAGAGAAGAGGGACAGATACTTCCCTGAAAGTCCGGGCTGAGAATGTGGGCAGACACAGATACGGCAGGGAGATTAGCAGATCTGGTAAGTGCGAAGTTCGGGATATTTTCTGGGAATAGATGTGTTGAGATTTGGTGTTTTGTTACAATTGAAAATACACGGGAAGAACCGATTGATTTCTTTAGAGTCTTTCCGTAATTGTGTATGCTTGGCGGACATTGGCGACCGAAAACCGGTTTCTCTCTCGGTTCTTCAATCGCGGTACAAACGTGTGACTCTTTCCCCTGATATCTGGCGTGAATCAGGGTTGCCGTGAAAGATGAACAAAGCGAGCAACTGGCTTTTTTACACCAGTTTAGGCGACTTCTCGCTATCATCTCTAAAGAGGCTATTACGGAAAGCCTTCTACGAAATCAATCGGTTCTTCCCGTGTACTCTTCAAATGTGATCGTTTACGTTAATCTACACTTATAAATTGCACACTCTTGCCTTCCAGGCTGTGCCCTGGAGGTACACGACGAAAAATAACAATTTTGATTCAAGCAAAAGATTGCACCGAATCTTTTAACTTTCTAGCTGCCAACACTATTTTAGAGTGTTGATTCACTATTTTTTCGGTGTATCAAAGTTATGGTTATATCTACTCCAATCTTTATGGTTAAGTTCACACACCAAAAAGTGTTGGAATCTATTAGGCTTCAGAAAAACTGATCAATCTTAAGCGAAAATTATTAACAGTATAGGATTACGCTGAGAGACATGGCCAGGAACAAAACGCGGGGACCTTAGTCAAATATCGTCACTCCTTCCTTCAAGACGTTACCAAAATCCTTTTCACTCATCAATGATTAGTTTTGTGTTCTCATATGAAATGTAAAACTATTGACAGCTACTACGAACCATTATTATGATGAAACCGAGTACGAAAATTCTAACATTTACAGGGTTTCATCATCCTTTAAGGTTTTTCTCCATTTTACCCTCTTAGATGACTTTGTTTCCAGCTGGTAATTCCACAAGTCTTAAGCTTAAGATATTCTTCTACTTGGTCCGTCCATTTGATTCTTGGTATTCCTCTAGGTCTTGATGCTAAAGTTTTTTTTTTTTCAGGCGTCTTCGGGTTGTTTTTTGGGCTCCATCCTTTAAACATATCCTAGCCACTGGGCTCTCCCTTTTCTAATCACTGCGACAATATCCGATTCTTTGTAGAGGGTATGGTGCCCGTTAATTCTGACGGGATTAAGTACACTGACACCACGTACACAGGGTTGTGTATGTTTAAAGACCAAGATATTGACCCGAGAAACCTTCGTCGATTGACTGATGTAGAGTTAAATAGGAAATAATCAATTGCAATTCAAAGCACATCCTAATTGGTATGGAAAGCATCATTTAGAAAAATATACAACACAATAGCTTATCTATATTCATAAAAGGCATCTTCCGTTTGTCTGTTTGCATAAGACACGAGATTTAAAGAACCACGCAACAGATAGTCACGGAATTAGGCACAAAAATTCATCGAATCTCGGGAACAAACTTAGGTTAAGAATTTTTCAAATCAGACCATTCCTTCTATCGTTTTCGAATGTTTTTATGTTTATTATTCAATGCATTGAAGACCTTAGAGGTTTATTGCTCCTTCAACTGCACGTTTTCAAGGAAGGTTTTTTATTTTATTTTACACATTTTTTAAAAACGATTTTGAAGTATATTTTGCAAACTTCAAAGAAATGTTCAAAATGATTAATTTCATTTTCAACAGCATTAATCATCATCAGCATTATCACTAGGGAGATGATTTTAAATTTTACTCCGGTATTTGAAATTTTAAAGTAATAAACGGGAGATTGTGACAACCATTAATATTTCTTAAAAAATCTTTTACCTGCATGACTAAAACATAGGATATTAAAAGAAGTGATTATTAGGGATTTTTTAATTTTTTTTTTCACTTCTACCCGTGCAACGTCGGGTATAACAGCTCGGGTATACAGCAGGATATTTTGAACAATTTAAATAACAAATTAAAATATCAGACTATAATTCCTTTAACATACCTGTGGTTGGTGTTATTCGAATCCTCTTATTTGGCTACAAGCGACGTCTTTTGAGGATTGAAAGGGAAGGTTTGTCGCGGGAAATTGAAAATAAACTGGATTATCTCTTTTGTGGTTTGCGGAGGCGAAAGATTTTGATTTCATATGAAGAAGGACTTAGTAAAAGAATGACATGAGCTCTGTAATGAAGATATGGGAATGAAGATTTACTAAAATGACATTTTTGTATTCGTTAACAAGGGCTGTAGTTAGTAAAAGTTTAACTTCGATCCCTTCCCCCCCCCTTTTTTTTTTGCTTCATATGATAGGGGTGAGACGATACAAATACATAATTCTTATAATTAAGGATTTTTTAAAAATATTTTTAGCTATAAATTATGGAATGTTTTTTTTTTTTGTAAAATTTTTAAAACATTTAAGTTTTAAAATACTCCGCATTCCTTAGTAACTAATAAAATTTGATACATTTTTTTTCAGATGCTTAATAATTGCAGGAATTTTTGTTCAAAATTTCATTAAATTGATATAAATGATTAAAATTATATTTTAAGTCAAGAAACATATTGGGTTGTCTTATTTATGTTATCCATAAAAATAGTAAGGTTAAAATGCACTTTAAAAGTATTAAGACCAAGAAATTTAAATTAACTCAGATTAAAGTTTATTTTTTCTCATGAATATTACTATTTTAGATTTGTTAAAATTATCATTTATAAGATATATTACTTTTAAGTCTTACTCTGTACATACTCTTTAATTTTTATTTTACCCAAGACCAACTTACTTTTTTAATTTACAAATAAACAAACACCAAAAGGAATTTAAAATAAGTAACAATTATTTATTAAAATTTAAAATATATAACCGTTGATATCAATATGTGCTTTATTCATGAAGAATGATAATTATTCAATTTACCGGTGTAATACTTAGAAGCTGCTATCTAATTTTTAAGGTTTAAAGTTTTTGAAATTACTTTATAGGGTGTACAATTACTTTTAAATATATTGATTTATTGAGCGGTAATTGAAAGTTGTAGACTGTTTCATACCACTAACTTTACATTCTTATAAACTTATAAAGACACATTTGTTAATGCTCTGTCATATTATAAGCAAATGTATGTTTCGTTAATTGCCTTAAAACATGTTTAGGTGTTAAACAACTCTCTGATTAGATTAAGAGAATAATATTCGTTTAAAGAAAATCTTTACTTTTCTAGCAAAGCGGGATTTGTTATTAACGAAGAGTTTGATTAAATTAATTAAGTTTATTATTGGATTTAATTCTATGTCGTCTCCCAAATAACACAAACCTTGTCTTCGGCATTTAGAAGACGAGTCTGAAATCCTAATTAATTGGATTCCCCATTCACGAAAATTCCATTTTTAAGTGAAAGCAACGACATTTTGAAGGTTGCGAATTCTGAAAGAAGATAGATAGCAAGTAACGACAGAAGAATTTGTAATGAATTTTCAACAACGCTAATTCGAATTTCCTCAATTTAAATTAATTTAGTAAAATTTCAGATGTGATTCGAATCGGTGATGAAATTCCATGATTGGATGGAATTTAAACTTAGGGTTCAAGTTACTTGTAGAATATGGTAGAAATGCATTGATTAAATATAATATGGTAACGCATGTTATGTAGTATTAACTTTATCTGAGTTATTATGCAAAATAATTATTTTAATTATTTAGTTTACCATTATTATAATGAAATGTCCACTTAATCCCTGAGTATATTTAAGAAAGTTTTAAGATTAACAAGTTGTTGATTTATTTAAAACTAGCTGTTATACCCGACATTGCACGGGTAGAGGTGAAAAAATAACTTAAAAGTCAATGAAACTGTTTTTTTCTTTCATTTGAGTTACATAAGATATGAAGATTACCCAGTAATTTTTTCCATTTAATTACCCATCTTGGATATAGTAATGATTAATATTAGTTTCTCTCTCAAAAATACCTTTGACGAGGAGCTCAAATTAAAAGGAATACATTCGTGCCGAACTTGGACAAGCACTACCATGCAACTAGATATAAAATTTCTTTGTCAATCTTTTCAGTTCATAAAACAAGCATTAATGAAAACAATAATTCTTTTTTTAAAACAAGTTTATTTAAGATGTACGATAAACATTTTAATTGTTTTTTTATTAAAATTTTTAAATGATTCGTGATTGATTGTTTGAAAGGTTGGAGGAACCTTTAAACTTCGAAACTTGATTACGTCAATTACAATCACTTGTAGTTATGATTAATTCTAACATGTGGAGTGAATGCAAATTAGTTGATTCATACTTGTATTTTAAAATATAATTATAATTAATTAATTTCGTCCAAAAATGAAGACGATATATTTTTGTGGACTACTGGCTCTTTTTTTTTTTAAATCTTTTCTCTAGCAGTGATTAACTGACAAGGCAAAGGCAATTTTCGATATAAAAATATATATCGATCTAAACCATTATCAATAGCCCTGAAACCAACATAATAATTAGAAGACTACTAACTTCCACCGAAACCAATAAATCAGTCAAAATGACATAGCCTAGAAATAAACGTGATACGCCTTAAAAATCTTTATTTCGATCTTTAAATAAAATTTTCAAAAATTGAATTTTATGTTTTTTCAATTGACAGCTTTGGAAGTTAAGTAGACCAGAATTTTAAAATGATATAATATCTGCCAAGTTGCAAAGATGAAAAATAAAAATAAAATATTTTTAGCTTAATCCTTATACTTATTAATTGATACAAAATATCGTTAGATTTCATAAATGTTTTTATTTAAAAGAGAATATGTAGCAACAAATATTTCTTGAGATATGTTCTTTTTTTAATGATACTATGTACTTTTCCTTGTGCACATCAAAAGAAAATTGAGGAAAATAAAAATTCTGTATATTTATGTTATTCTTTCAGTTTTCAATCTACTGTTTAATATACCCAATCAAACAGATAAAGCGTTTTAATACATTTTCCCATGTCCTGTCCTACTAAAAAGAAAAGTGTAACTTATAAACCCTATATATTTTACAATTAAATAAATCGACTACACTTTTTTCCCTCACCGTCCAAGTCTAAATGTTTTTTTAAAAATACCCATAGGTCCAGTACGATCGACAGACAGTTACCACCTGGCATTCGACGAAGCCCTGGTCGTGGTCGAAGTCGGCGACGAAAACGACAACGCCCCCATTTTCGAAGTTCAGGGGCGTCCCATCGTGGCTGCTGTACCCTTGGAAGCATCGTTCGGCTACCAAGTACTGAGGATTTCGGTGAGTGTATTTTGTGTGTAAAAGACAAAACCAAATAAAAAGTAAGAGTTGAAGGGTGGGTTATAAAATAACGCTCACTATTCGGAGTGGTCTGTAGCTTGAATGAATAATCCAAATGCAACAAAAATTGAGACACTTACTAATCAAGAAGGTGGAAAAAGAATGGAATCATAAAAAAGAAACTCGTCTCTTGACCAGGGTTCTAAATTACAAGGTGTAATTAGCTGTGTTTACCGTAATTGGCCATAATTGATGATGCCTCGTAATTTAGATTCTGGTCAAGAGACGAGTTTGTTTTTTATGATGATTTTTTTTATGATTATTTTTTAGGCTTCAGTATTTTTTATCCCATTCTTTTCCCCCCTTCTTGATAAGTAAGTGTCTCAATTTTTGATGCATTTGGATTATTCATTCAAGCTACAGACCACTCCGAATAGCGAGCGTTATTTTATAACCACCCTGTATTTTGTGTGTAAGACAAAACCGTATCAGTTAGAAATAATTGAAGTATCAACGTAGTAAAGCTATTTTGGAGAGTCCAAAAATAAAAGCGTTTTCTGGTTGTCCGTCATAGCAATAATTGGTGAGAGAATTTTCGGTAAATGCAATGAACTTGGATTCTTCTTTTTTTTTAACACATCAACAATTGAATAATTGTCAAGGAAACGGCCGTAAAAGTGCCTACTTCAATAATATTGGCGCATTAACTATTGGGCACTCCATCTATTAGCGATTCGATTTTTGGCTTTCAGTTTTTTTAAAAATCTTATTGGAGTTTCACTATTGAGAACAAGCACTGCCAGAAAATATCTTGTTAGCGAAAGAGAAAGAATTAAATGGCATTTTTTAAAAAGGGAAATACGGTACCCAAAGCATTATTTCAAGAAATAATAGCATTAAATTGAAAATTATAGTGGTTTTATATAATGTTCACTCTAAATAAACATTTTCTTGCAATTAACACAAATATTTACAAGTAGTTAAAAGAAAATTTAAAGTCAAAATTTTGCAATTTTTTTAAAACGCTACTCCTCTTTTAATTGTGAGAATAACTCAATATTAAACTGTTACAGTCTGTTTTTAGAACTATTTGTTCAAGAACTGTGAATGGATTTTAAAATGTGAGCTACAGTTCTAACTTGCATTTTTACTGAAAATCACAAAAAATTACAAATTATTGAATTTAAATAAAAAAAACTATACATACAGTAAAACTCACATTAAGTTTGCAGCATGTAAATGTTCTACGGAAAAAGGGGTAAACAGTTCTCATTTCCTAGTGGGAGAATCGAATAAAAAAAGGTATTTCGCACTGAATAAACATCTTTATTCGTTATTTCAAGACATATTTGTATTAGTTTTTTTTTCAGTTAGATTGTGATATTAATTATTTTTTCTTTCAATTTTGACGTAACAAGTTGCACGAATATCAGAGTATCTCAAAGGGGCAGCCAATCAGAACAGGCGAAATTTCATCGCCTGCTCTGGTTGGATAGTGAGGTTTATTTACTCGTTAGTGAGGTTACGTTTCCTCCGTGAATGCGCGCGCAACTGCAAACTTAATCTGTGGTTGACTGTAGTAGACCTTATTCCATGCTCAGTTTTGTGCACCATTTATATAAAAACTCAGGTTAAAAATTATCAAATTCTAACTTAATTAGCAAAAAAGTCTTAGAGACTTATTAAACACAAGAATTGAAAAGCCGCGAAGCAGAGAAAACAGGTTTAAAGCACGCGAAATACGTATTCAAACTTATAGGAATGACTCTAGAAAATATTTAATAACTTGTTTTTACTGATGATATCATTAAGAAATTTTTAGTAAATATTCAGAAATATATTGTAAAAATATATTGTAAATAATAAGAAGTCAAAGCTGATACATCGATATTTTGGTAGAACACTTATTAAAAAATTCAATAATATTAAATTAAAATTCTACAACATTATACATAAAATTCTAAATATTATTCTAAAATCCGAACTTTTATGTTCCATATATAACATCTGGAAATGTAATATACAGCAAGAAATAAACCAACCAATCTATCATACGTACTCATGGGGACATGGAGCAGAAATTTTTATGAGTTCGTTCCTTTCGGATTGTAGACCTTATCATATCATTCGGAGTATAATAAATTTCTTTCTTGAATTGAATACTTCTATCATATTGATTTTTACCTTACAATCAAACTTTCAATGACGTAAAAGCCAAGCTATTTTATTTAGAATTTCATTACATATAAGAACTTTTCTGTTTGGATAAACACGATTTTTATTTATTTTGTTTCATTGAAGCATTATTTATTTATTTAACTTAGTCGAATGTTTTTGAAGCATGTTGATACTACTCGTACAAGACAACGAAAGTAAAGGGATATGAACGGAATAATATATTAAAAATTTTAACTGTAAAATTGTAATCTACTCATCTAACAAAATTATAATTTTTATAACGTAACAATTACGGTTTTTAAGTACCAATACAATGTATTGTAATTAGCTTTAACTCATTTAATCATATCGATCAAATATTTAAATTATTTTCAGTCATTGCTGATACCCCAATCTATTCATGGAATTTTAAGACGACGACAAATGTTACGACAATTTTTTACTTAGTGAAATGTTTTTGAGGCATGTTAATACTACTCGTACAAGGCAACGAAAGTAAAGGGATATGAACGGAATGATATATTTAAAATTTTAACAGTAAAATTATAATCTTCTCCTCTAGCAAAATTATAATGTTATAATAAAGTACGTAATATTTGTGGTTATTAAGTATCAATACAATGTATTGTAGTTATTTTTAACTCATTAAATTATATATAAAATACTGAAATTATTTTCTGTCATTGCTAATACCCTTACCTTAATGTATTTTAAGACGATTACATGAAAATTGAAACCCGTATGCAATGAGTACTTCCTTACAATTGGACTCCACGTAATTAACTGAATTTACAAATAATGTTAAAACGAAATTATATTTCTAACAACTATACTCTAAATAAATGCAGCATATGCTAGGAGAAAATTGTTTGTAATTGTTTTTGAGAAAATTGTTTGCTGGGAGAAAGTATTGTTTGTATTATGTAATTTTCAAATTCTAAGAACCACTTATTATTATTGGAATATTAAAATATATATTACTTTAGGTACAATATATATCCTGCGAGAATAAATGTTTTAGAAATGAAAAGTATTGCTATGAATAGGAAAAATAAATGTAAAGCTGAAATATTAGATTGTATTGCGTATATTACTCAATAACATATGAGGAGCAATTATTATTAAAACCACATTATTTATTTTAAGGTAAAATTTTACATGAAATACAATGAATTTAAGCATGATTTTTTATCATTAAAAAGGATTGCACAGAAAGCTTTTTTTAGTAATCACAGTTTGAATGCATAATGTTTCTTATGTATGGTTTTTCACTATGCTATTAATTAACCAGTTGTTTTGTCTTTATTTATAATTGTTGTTCGCTATATTTTTGTTAGAATTTAGTAGTTTAAATATAAGTGTTTTTGCTAAAGAACAAAAGGAATTCTTTGCGTGAATTTTTAAAATTGTGGTTTAAGTAAGTTTTAACATTTCAGAAATTTTTCAATCTTAATTATTTATTCATGGAAAATGAAACCGATCGTAAAATGGTAAGGGAACTGAAACAGTACGCACAGTATTTACAGCATATATTTAAAATAGAGAACGGTGAAGTAGAATACTTACTTGGTTACTTATTTAAAAGGCGAAAACGTTTTTGAAAACATTTGCTTAAAATATCTTTATAATTATAAAGCTAAAAGCGTTTTTTAAAAAGTATTTTACGCTTTTACATCAAAAGTTTTAAAGATGCATTCGTAGTTGCGACTTTTAAGATGGCACATAAAACTTGCATCGATACATTTTAATGATACATCACCAAAAATTATGGAAATGAAACCAGTAACGCCTGTAGCAACATTTGTGCAAAATGCGCTTTTTAAAAATTGCTTTTCCAAGATTATATGAATATTTAATGAAAGGGAAAACCTAACATTATTCCAGTTTTTCAAAGAGTTCGTTGCTTATTTTATGAAGTTTTTATAATCATTTTTTAGTGAAACATAATAATAAAATTAAACCAAAGTAATGAATTTTTTTTTTCAATTTGACAAATATTTTTTTCAAAGCTTATGACACAAAATCGTAATATGTATGCACATTATATTGCATCATGCGTGAGAAAGGGGCGTGTCGGCAAAAATATAGTACTTGGTGCGATCGATGTAAGGTTATGATGCTCGGTGGCTAAGTAGTTAAGAATCTTGCTCTTCTGCCACATTTCCAAAGATGAAATCCCTTATTGAAAGAGATTAACTTACTCTTTCATTCTTAGAGTGGGTCGATAATATGAGGATCAAGCTATCTTTGAGAATCGAACAATAAGATCTTCACGTTAGTCTGGCCGACTGACCGAAACATGTATTGCAATCCTGTGGTTCAAATAGAAAAAAGATCTAAACTCTGTATACTCTTAATAAATGTGTCTAATTTTTTCACCAAAACAATGGTTCTTAATATATGCCACGCCTGGATGGTGAAGTGTTTCACCATATTTTAGGTACTTCGTTGAACCATTTCTTGTTTTTTTTCCTAAAATCTGAAAAATGTTTTAATCGGATTCCGAAAAATATGGTAAAACATTTCACCCCACCCCACAACCGTGAGTACACAAAAAAGTAAGCGTAAAGTAAGTTTAAACTAAGTACAAAATTTTTGACAGTCCATAGTATTTAGCAGTGCATTACATTGAATTATGGTTATTGTGTAAGTCCTGAAAAATAAATCACGAAGCAGTATAAAAGTTACCTATTTTCTATGAGGTAGCCCGTTAGTTTTTGAGGCAGCGATCCAAGCCGAAGAAATTCATTGGGCGTGGTTCTTTAACCGTTTATCTTTTAAAATAGTCGCTAAAATGAGGACCAAGCATGCTTGAAAACTAAACACTTAAGTTGTCATCCGAACCGGGATCTATGCTTCGCACCACCTAAGCTCTTAGTAAGAAGACCTGAAACTGGCACAGTAGGCATTTGGTCCCTGATGGAATGTAGCTTCCCTGAATTTGAGTTTAGTATTTTCTATGGTATAAATATAGTATATTTTACTATATTCCTTTTCTGTATTTTTCAGGCTAAGGATCTGGATGTTGGCTACAACAGTGCCATCCGCTACGAGATCATGCGTAAACCCGAGGACGCTTCCACCAAATTCCATATTGACCCTGTGTCCGGGGTTGTCAGGTCCATGGTCACGTTTGCGCTGGACGGAGGACGGATCTATGGATTTGACGTCAAGGCCACGGACAGGGAAGGCAACGAGAACGGACATTCGGCCGTCACCAATGTTTTCGTAAGTACAGCTTGTGACAGCATTTTAGGCTAATTTGCAAACTTACCCATTCGGTAATGTAAGTGACGTGTGTAAAAAGTTATTATCAATACAACTTTTTTCATTAAATGTAGAAAAAAATTACGGAATAGCTTGTCTACACCTGCTGCAACTAAATACAGGCTTTATTTAATCTTATTTATTTTTCAAATTTAAAAAGCTTGTTAAACTGTGACTTACACTACAGTTACAAAGAATTAACCTGTAATGTGCTTCTGTATAAATAAAGCAATTCCTTTGCATACATCCAGTTTTCCATGAACTAGGATCAATGACGTAGACTTTAATTTGGGATAAAAAAACACTAACTTTCGTTTTATTTTTGTTTATTGAGTGAAGAACTACAAACTGCTAAGATAGTTAAAACCCCATTATTAAGGAATCGTTAAGGGACCATCCAAATATGTATTTATCCAGTGCGAAATAGCTTCTACGTTTTAACTCTTCTCTTTGCGGTCTTAGTTGCAAAATGAGTTTTAACCAAAACGTGAAAAAAATGTACCCCTCTAATGCAGTATTTTTTTTTACACCAAAACTAAATTTCGATCTTTGTTGATCAAAATATGTTTTTTTTGTATTAGGATTTTTTTAAAAATCTATTCCCGTTGTATTTAAATTATTTAAAATTTTGAAAAATTGCCATGACTAAAGACTTTGCATTGAGGACGATGCATTAAATTTGGGAGAATTGTATCATTTTAATATTTGTATACAACATAAACGTATTTTTGTTTCTTTAAATGTTTAACTTTTTCATTATAAAACATAGATACAAATTCCAATAGATAGCAAATCATTAAAATTGCTGAACATGAACAATATTTTAAAGTCATTTAAAGTGTATGTTGCCAAGGGTCAAGTTTATGCTCTTTACAATGTTGGGTAACCATAGCATTTTATTAGACTTTAAACAGTTTCAGTAAAGCCGATTTTATAATGACGATTTTAGAACTCCGGAACTGATGGTATCTTAATGAGAAGTTTGATAGTACTTCTTAAAAGTGCATTTCTGTGTTCCATGATAAGTACTTTGCGTCGAAAGTCGTGGGTTGAACTGTTTTACTTAATGTGTTTGCACATATACCGCTTGAATGCATACCGAGAATTTCTCTAGGATAATCTAAGTCGTTTTCACTTAAGAAAGCTTTTAAAAATGCAGTTTATTTTTAAATTAATTTTTTAATCTTATTTATTGAGAAGACCGCAGAGATAAAAAAAACCTCTAAGAAATTTAATAAAGGTGTATATTTACTTTTAAAAAAAGTATTGTTTAACTCATTAAATGTAAGCCAAGTACTTGAGAAATACATTCACCTATAATGGGGTTTGCAAGTACAATACGCTTTTTATGTTGTTTGACCGAACTTTTTTGATATATTTTTTAAGTGGTAACCCATAATACTTCGAATAAATGCAATATTCAAAGAAAGTCTAAATCAAAATTATTCCCAGTTCAGGAAAAGACAATACCAAAGAAAGACTAATATTTTTTTCTCTTTAGTCACTACAAAAAATGCTGATGTTAAAAAAAAACATATAATGACTTCTTACATCCTAAATCATTTTTTAAATTAAAGTAAAACCCATAATCATTTCATTCCTAATAAACCACGTTTTATTACCTTATTAAGCTAAAAAAAACTTTTACTGTAACACTTTGATGATTGCTTTTCTAATGTATAGTCCGCATCAAGATGGGCAAACTTCTCCGTTATAATTTACAGTGTACTGCTATTGAATTAATTAAAATATAACATATTTTATAGGTTTATGTATTGCCTGAAACAAAACTAGTACTTTTTGTGGCTGGAAGAACACCATTAGCGATTGAGCAACACGTTGATAAAATACTAAGGTAATAATATTTTTAGTATTTGATGGGCATAGAATCAAACGTCACTAAATCCAAAAAGTAAAAATATGGGAAATTGCAAAAAAAAAACTGCTTTTAATACCTTACTATTGTATAGAGTAAGGGCGAATACATGTAATTTTTGTACTAATTTACATGCATTCACCTTTACTCTATACAATAGTAAGGTAGGGGTAAGTGGTGTACCTTGGACGTATGTGTACCTCGAACCTATGCTGATTCTAGCTCGATTAGCTTAGATATTGAAACAACACCACATGCAGTTAAAGTATTTGCTACCAGGGATCTCAGTGAAGTTCTATCTGTTTGTTTAAAAGGTCAATTTATTAAAGAGGTTTCGAAAAACTAAATTCACAGTTCAAAAGTAAATTTTTGTCAGATTCTTTAGTGTAATTTTATACTCAAACATGTAGTATTTATTCAGAAACGATGGTTATGCAATATAAAGCAAAGTTTTAGCTATAAAACAGTGTGCTTGAAATTAAGTTAAGTCTAACCTTAACTTGGTGATTAACTATTTTGTTTTTAATATCCAAGTGGTGTACCTCGAACCTAATACAAGTAGTGTACCTTGGACTGGTCCAAGGTACACTACTATAGGTCTTATGTGCTTCAGATTGTTGAAAACCTTTTTTAAAATTCAAGTAAATTCTTTCCTTTGAAAAATTAAGTATTTTAAGCTATTAATATGCAACCCTGATTTGTAAAATCTAGAAAAATGGAAATTTGTAAGAAATTTTGATATGATGTGATAAAGGATTTTTTTTGTAGTTAATTATTTAGATTTATGGAAGCCTATAAAATTTTTACCATATTGATATAATATAGAAAATAATTATTGCATGCTCATCTAAAAAGATATTTTTAATAATAAATATCTAAGCAGAACATCCTTTTTACGTTTAGGCCTAGTTGAATAAACATAGGGGGAAATATTTGAGGTTTTTTTTTCAAATTTAAGACAGAAAGATAGCCAAATGTTTTTCTATGGCATGAAATAACAGTTTAATTTTATGCTGCATTTTAACGAATACACCCGAGAAAGATTGCATTGCAGCTGAAAAAGCCAAAAGGGCACTAAACAAACTAAGGCAATAAAACCCCTTACTGAGCCAATTGACCTAACATAACCAATTACTACAATCTTGGCTAGAAATAAGAGTAGGTTGTAAAATGTATTTTTGAATTTTATGTGGCTAATAAATATTGGTTTTCGGACTGTAAATCGGGTCTCTATACCTATTAATAATTGGTCCAAGGTACACTACCGGTTGGACCAAGGTACACCGCCGGTGGTGTACCTTGGTCCTAATTACAATTTTCTGTATTTATTTTTTTAATAGTTGAAATCATTTAAATAACATGTTAAAATAAATATATGTTGTATATAACAACATAAAGTATTCAGTAAAAATATTTTTATTCACTGTTTGCAAGCAATTAAGAAAATAAAAATTGAAAAGTAAAAATAGGTCCGAGGTAACCCACCTTCCCCTAATAAAAACATTTTTTTTTGCAATTTCCCATACTTTTACTTTTTGGATTTAGTGACTTTTGATTCTATACCCCTCATTTAATAATTTTATTTGAATGTTTTTTTCAGATTTAAATAATTCGTGCTAATGCTTTTAATTTTTTGTAACCAACAGTTTTTTGCTCCCCCGATTATCCAAAAACCATCTATGTAAAGCAACCTTTTTGAGAAAATTAACATATTTAATGTAATTTATTCATTTTGACGTACATTTTTTTTAATCAGAACTGTTATTTTTAATATTTTTGTAAACATTGATTATTTTTTATTTTTGATTTTAATTTTTAAACATTAACAAGAAATATTTTTTAAAATCTAATATTGATTATGTACTTCTTGAAAGAACAACTTTAGCCTCTACAATGTATGAAACTGTTAAATTTACTGTTTGTCGACATTTATACTTATATTAATATGCTTTGATTGACTTTCGTGTTTCAAGAAGCAAAATAGTAAGGATATGATTTTGAGTTTCAACAGCGCTGGTTTTAATTAATTAAACCTTACTCTTATTTCTTGGTTTATATTTTAGTTACTTGAGCAACTTGACTGGTTATGACGTCAAAATGGCGAAATTAGAACCTCATCATGACGGAGAATATGAAGATCGCGAAAGGTAAGGAAATAATAATTCCATTCTCCTTTTATGAGATCATATCAGAATAAGTATTCTGATATTATCTCATAAAAGGAGAAGGGAAAGATAGATTAAATAATGAACGGTACCCCAATATATTTTAAGTGACGAAAGATACACCAAATATATTTTAAGTGTTTTATAAATTAATTTTTAAATAGTTTTATTTTAATACATAATTCCTTATTTTATTTTTATTCTTAAGTATTTTCATTTAAATATATTATTAATTTTTATTTATTATTTCATTATTTTATTGTTTGTCATTCATTTAATTAATTTATTTCATTTAAATTATTATTTACAGCACTGATTTGTTTCTCTACGCTGTGCACCGTGACACCAACGATATTGTGGATACAGAGGTTTTATTAAAGTAAGTTAAACTTTTTGTTTCAACATTAAATCTACTACTAAGTGTAATTTAATAATAACAAAATAAATTATTCTAATATAAAATGCAATACGAATTTTTCATTGATCTAACTTCTACTTTACAGTTCCCTGGAACAGAGGTCAGAACTGATCGTATCCAATTTGGACAACTTCAATATCGTCCGAATCCAAGGCGTGTCAGTCCAGGAGAAAATCAGTCAAATGGGTACCACGGAAATAGCTATAATCGCTCTAAGCAGCGTCATTTTCTTAGGAGCTGTTCTTGGAATAGCTCTGTTGTGCTCGTCTTGCAAAAAGAGGTAAGAAACTTTTTTAAAAAAATCTTAATAATGGCGTTTCCATTTCAATAAACTGAATTCATACTAGATTAGTTTTGTTAATGGTAATGGGATACAATTAATCCCTAATAAATTTTTTGAAACTTTAAGGAATATGGTCAGTTCCTTAGAGGTAAGGCATTAGTCTTTAAATCCTTACTTCAGAAAGCGTATTACTATTCTATACATTTTTTACTGTACATGAGAGTCTCATATTAAAGCAATTTTAAGGGAATTTTTCATCCGGTTACTTATTATTAACTTATGAAGTCTAAGAAATTAATACACTAGGTCTGATGCGAAAACAATTTCTTTTGAGACGAACTATCATAATTTAATTAAAAAGCTAAATTATATATCTTTGATCTTAACGTATTAAATGTTACTGTATTGCGACGTAATGATCTAGTATATTGCGACGTAATGATCTAGTATATTACGGATGCATTTACTGAGTTTTATACCGGTTTTAATTTTTCTATATTTGCATCGGGTAGTTATATCGGGGTTCATACATATTAATAATACTTCTAGAGGAGTTTTACCACCTCATAATTTAAAAGGAGGTATTAATTTCAATTTTAAAGTCTGATTTTAGTATAGTTCGTACTAAAAGAGAAAATTTTATAACTCATTTATTATTTAAAAACCAAAATTTTTCTTAGTTCGTTTTTAAAATTTAAAATTTTTTAGTCGAGATAATATATATAATTAACACATAACCTACTTGAGTACGTAAAATGACTTAAAAAGAGGCATTTATATTTACTATGAGCGTTGTTTTAGTGACAAAAACTTATTTTATATTTTTAAATAGTTACATACTTCAGAAATTCGATAAAAAAGGACACTTTTACTTTAATTATAGCTTACATTAAACTCTGTTTTGTTTGACCGTTAAACAAATGTATGCACAACTTAGTTGAAAATATTGTTTACCTTTTGAAATATTAAAAAAAAAACAGAAACAAGTGTTTGCAGGAAACTAGTGCATCAATGCAGCAAATTAGGATAAAATTTCACAGAACAAATATTTTTTTAGTGAACAGAATTCTACGGTAATGAATATTTTATTTTAAAACAAACACATTCTTTTACACCGTTAAATATATTTTATTATCTTGTCCCTCTAATATCTTAACGTAAACAAACAACATTATTTCTTTAAAAAAATATTAATTGCATTTTTGTGATGGTAGTGCATTTAATAAAATTTTCAAAGCGTATTTTGGGATGCCAAAAAGAAAATTAAATAATCTTTTCCTCGCCGACATTAAGTTTCAAAATTTTAACTAAGTATGAAATGCAGATAAAAGCTTCTTGAGTACGCAAAAAGACCTGATAAGAAACATTTAATATAATAATGGCATTTTTTTAAAGAAATTATCACAAAACTTTTGTAACGTTTATATCATATAATATCATACTTAATAGTTCCTATAAAGAAACAGACTAGTACTTTGAAAGTAACTTAGGTAAAGCTCTTTCTATATTTAACCTTTAAACTAATGTATACATAATTAACATAAGCAAGTATAGTTTATCTTATAAAAGAACTAATTTCTGTAGTAAAAAATCACAAAAGAAAAAGTGTTTACTGAAACTTAGAGTATGAATGGAGCAAATTATAATGAAATTACACAGAACAATATTTTTTTGTCAATCTAGTTCTACATTATAGAATATTTTGTTCAAACATATTTTTTGCTTGGATAAATATTTTATTATCTTGTTTTTCTAATTCCTTAGGAATTCAGTCTTCAGAATGTAAACGAACAACTTTATTTGATTAGAAAATACAAAATTGCATGTTCGGGATGCTTGTACATTTAGTAAGAGAATTCAGAGGCACTTAATGGGAATTTTATGATGTCAACACGAAAATTAATTAATTTATTTTTCTTCACCAATGTACATCGTCTGGAGATTTGGCATATCTTCATGCAGTTAATCAAACATATTCAAACTTGCGTAAAGTTCCGGTAGTTGGGGAATTCCAATTTTAACTAAAATAATTATTCCTATTTATATGCTAATTTTTACCGATATTAACTCTGAGAATTCCGCTTTCTTTATTTTCATAAGATATTGGATGTGCACTTTTTTAAATATTAATTTGGTTGATATTTTGTAAAATAGTTGTGGACACATAATTGTTTTGAAAGTGAATTGTTAATTAAAAAAAAAACTTTTTATAGCAGTCTTGGCAGATAGCTTTAAATTGTTTTTGGTAATAATAAAAAATAAATGAATGTGAAAATAAGTATACTTATTCCTTTTTTTGAAAAATTAAACCATTATTTGCTGTTAACAAATTCATAAAAATTGTAAAACAAAGGTTTTGATTTTTTTGTTTTTAAATTTTTAATTAATTGACATAGGGTAAATAAATATCTTACATTTAATCGTCAATTTGTTTAAAACGAGTATTTATCAGCATCTTTTTTTTTCATTTCTACAATTAAGCACTTGAAAAAGTTTATATTGTTATCGGAATACATTTTTATCTTTTCATTACTTTACATTTTCAAAACAGTTTAGTTTTAAGATATTATATTTGGAAGAAAGTCTTATTCTATGAAGTAAATCAAGAGGGTGGTAATCATAGTTATAAAAGTTTGTAAACTATACGAATGGATATACAGGGTGAGGCAAATAAAAGTGGCCCCGGTCTAGAGATAGGAATACGTTGAAATGCTTGGCGAGAAAAACTCTTGAAGCCGCCTGAAACCAGTTTTTGCATTGGGGGGGGGGGGGGGGGATCGGATTAGCTTCACATTAAAGCTATTCATAGTCTAGTGGCGAATTCAGATTTTAGTTCTTATTATATGAAGACGTCCATAATGCAAATTTTGTGTCGTGCATTAAATTTAGTATGTTTTGTATTAACAAAATCAAAAAGGTCCGAAGGATAAATAACGACCGAAATAATGACTAGTGGGAACTTTTCTTGATAAGCTTTGCAAACTTTGTTTATATTTCATTTCAACTACACTGCTCAAAACAATTAGGGGAGCACATGTTTTAAACCCTTTCGCTTCCAATGATTCCATTGGGAATCATCAGCTTGTGATTTTTTTCTGACTAAGTTAAATTCGCCACTTATGTATAGTTAGATAGATTGTTAGATCTAAGAATAACGTATTTTGAAGAATTTAATATTTTTTTTATATTAATGAAAATATGAAAAATATGGTAAAATAAATTTCTTTTTTAAACAGTTTTAGAAAATAAATTGACCCTAAATTTTTCATGCTTGCATTTTTTAGATGTTTAAAAATATATATCAACTATTTTTAACAAAAAAAGTTTTGAAAAATTTATTGTTATAATTTATTAAAAAGTTATTATTCCATTTCCCCATTTTAAATTTAAGTATTAAAAACTTAAGATTTTTTCTCCTGTTTTTTACTATTTCATTTCGAATGCATAGTGAACATATTTAACAAATTTCAGATTAATAGGATAAAAATTTAAAAGTTGGGAGTGAAGTTAAAGTTGGAATTTAAAAGTGCTCCCCTAATTGTTTTGAGCAGTGTAGCTCAAACCATAGCGTTGTTGCCGGCAAATAAGTTGCCAAGCGTAATGTTGAAGCGATCAATAGCTTCACTTAGCAAACCTGTTTTGTATTGGTTTTTGACTTGGCAACATTTCTGTCGTATTCTTATCTCCCCGTTGGGGGCCACTTTTATTTGCCTCACCCTGTAGTAGGGCCAATACAGGACCGTACAGACCGTACCAAAAAATTTTCTTAAGCATTGTATATTAAAAGTAAAAAAAAATAGGAAAAATAAAACATCGCGAGTGTTTTACAACAAAATAGATCCGTTTCATTTTCTCTCTAACTTGGAATGGAATGGAATGCAAATGCGCCCTCTAGAAGGGAAGGGCGTAGGCTATGTAGCCCATTACCCCGCTCGCCAGAAGCGACAGTCACAGGAGACGCACAAAGAAAGGACGACACAAACACATAGACAAATAACAACATTTATTGACAAGTACAAATATCCATGCCTGACCGGGATTCGAACCCGAACTCAGCAGCTCCAAAGGCCAGTACACTAACCATTTAGCCACCGTGGCGGCTCTCTCTAACTTACTTATATATTTTAAACACAAAAAAGTAATAAAAATATCTTCAAAGATCAAGATCCAGGATTATTGACTGAGAGCCTTATTACAAATATATCAGAATATTTTCCATCCGATCTAGAACGGGAACTTTAGACACTTTCGCTCTTACTCTCCCACACATTTCAAATACAAAAAAGTAATAAAAATATCTTCAAAAATCAAGATCCATTATTATTGACTGAGAGCCATATTACGAACTAGCAGTATGGTCCCGCCTTACTGGGAACCCGTTAAGTTAACTTCGTATTGCATAATTTTAGAGGCATGCTTACTTGTGAAAATACACTCAAAATCAAAACAAAATTAAATTCGTGTTGGCGCATGCACACTTAAAAAGGCAAACACTAATAGAGGATGAAGCAGCCTTAGGGCGAGCGCATATCTCAACCAAACTCAATCAATCAAACTAATAGAGGATGGCGTCAAGTCCCCGTTTCGGCCCGGTCCATGTATTTTCAAGCCCTGTTATGGTCCCGCAATTCCACGTGGATGACGTTTTTTTAAACTAATTATATTAATTAAAAATCACAATCAAATATGAAAAAACTAAGCCTCAGGTGCACACGTAGGTATTAAAAGGAACCTATATTAAAAATTTCGAATTTTTTAGAGCAGTCTAAGTAGGTTTTTTGCTTTCCACAGACATACACACAGACAGACTCTTTCTTTTATTATTATAGATGTATCAAAATATTTTCGATCTGATCCAGAATTAAACCTCACTTCTGCTCTTACTCTCCCACACATTTCAAATACAAAAAAGTAATAAAAATATCTTCAAAAATCAAGATCCAGGATTGTTGATTGAGAACCATATGAATCGGTGAGTGCAGAAACCACTTCAGTCAAAAAAATCCGAGAACTCGTTTTCAATGAAAATAAGCGTAGAAAGGCAAGATGCGTGTTGGGTCCAAGAACTACGTTAGTCTATTGAGTAGTTCCGTAACTACAGGACGTTTGTTTCGAGTGTTTAGTACAGAAATAATGGAGGAGTTATTACGTTTTTTCTCCCTCCTGAAAAATTTGAAATTTTTGACTGACGTTGTTTCTGCACTCACCGATTCATATAACGAATGCATCAAAAATATTTTCGATACACTCTCAGAAATGAATACTCAAAAACGACGACATTTTCCTTAATTTTGACGATGCCGTTTACTGGTAAATGCTCCAAGTTTTTCTTTCCTCAAAGTAAGGAAATTTGATTCGTCATTTTATGAGGATTCGAATTTCGTCTGATCGAGAAACAGAATCGTCAAATCAAGATCGTTAAAGTGAGGATTCGCGTTTACTCAAAAGTCAAGTGATAGTTTGACGAAACAATCCTCAAAATTAACGAAATGAGGCTTGAGGATTCATGAATCATCAAAAATGAAAGTGTTATTTCTGAGAGTGTATAACTTAGGCACTTTTGCTCTCCCACGCATTTCAAATAACTAAAAAAAGAAATAACTTAAAAATGAAAATCCAGTTTTATTGAACAGAATTCTTTTTCCCCCAGGAAAGTCCGACGACGTCACACCTCATGGGAACAACAACGGCTGTATAACATTAAGAATCCCTTGATGGGAAAAAGCCTTGGGAATCCGTACGGTAGCAGAAGCACTCCGAACGGGACTGTGGATAACATCAAAGCATCGTATGTGAATGGAGACCTCTCAGTGTAAGTAAAAAATACATATGTACTTATGGATATTTCATTAATGTAACGAAATGTATTATTTGCAGATAAAATAATAGCTGAATGTATCAATTTAGAAATATGGTACTACAGGTTGAGGCAAACAAAAGTGGCCCCGGTCTAGAGATAGGAATACGTTGAAATGCTTGGCGAGAAAAGCTCCTGAAACCTGTTTTTGCATAGGTTTGATCGGATTAGCTTCACATTAGAGCTATACTCATAGACTAGGGGAGACTTCAGATCTTAGTTCGTATTGTATGAAGACGTCCCATAATGCAAATTTTGTGTCTTGCAATCAATTTAGAATGCTGTACCCAAAAACAAAAAGGCCCGATTCTCTAGGATAAATAACGACCGAAACAATCAAATAATCACTGGTGGGAACTTTTCTTGATCAGCTCAACAAACCTTGTTCATATTTAATTTCAACTAGCTTCTAAAATCGTAGCGTAGTTGCCGGCAAATAAGAGTCGCTAAGCGTTTGTTTTGGGCTTAATATTGAAGCGATCAATAGCTTTAGTTAGCAAACCTGTTTTTGTATCGGTTTTAGACTTGGCAACATTTCTGTCGTATTCTTGAGAATACGTGTAGAACTTATACATTTTAGAACCTGCTAACTTTTAAAACTTAGGATTTATTTAAAGTGCTTAAATCTAAAAATAATTTTGGTTGAATCAATGCAGCGAAAACGAAATTAGAAACTTAAATACCAACTCAACAAGTTTTTTTAATTTGCGTATTGGCAAACTTTTACGTTTTCCTACTTACGAACACATCATCAAAATTTATTTTTGCTAGTTTCCAAGCATAAAGAATGTAAGTAGATGAAAGTAAAAATAGGAATCCTTTTTAATATTTTAATTAATAATTTTAACTCACAATTTAAAACAAAATATTGACTGACTCAATTTAAAATCAAATAAATATTTTTGCCTGCAAACCCCCGATGATTTACTTATCATCTTTCTTCGTTCGAAAATTATTTATGAAAGTAACTAAGTATTTTCTCTACTAATCTGGACAAAATCGTAGCAACCTCAGTTATAAAGCAAGAAGTAATCACCAAGATCGTCAGCCAGCTGAAAGCAAGGCAGATCGCTTTTGGCTTAGAATGAGCTAAAACTGGAAAACAATTTCATCAGGCAGTGAAAGGAAGCATTCGGCAGCTTTCCAAATCTGTAAATTATCGTAACTCTTTACGTATTATTCTTTACGTATTGCAAATTAATATTGACTTGCAATAATTCGTATACAAGAGTTACGACAATTTAATAAGGAAGCAATATTTACGTAATTTGGGGCGTATATATACGTAATTTGGGCAAGCCCTTCCTTGTACCATCAGATGAAATTTAGAATCATTTCGGACCTTTCCTTTTGACCCTCGGCGCAACAGCCCATTAGTGGGCCAAGGAATGCAGTGCCCATTCCAGCTTTCGGGACAAAAGGCACTGGGGTGCTAGGCATGTGGTATATTTTGACCCCTACCAGGTCAATAGTGATCTGTCCTGCGTTATAAGTTCGTTAGCAAAGACGAGTTGATATTTATACAAGGTTGTCATCTTATGTAAAGCCAATACCTATCGGTTTTAATACAAGTACACATTAGGCGCGTTTACATGAGCCATCGAATCCATGGATTGAAGAGCAAACTCAGCAATTTTTCTATCTTTGGGATTTTGTCCCATACAGAACCGGAATTGCAGGGTTCATTGGGGGTTTCACAAACCTTCCAATGAACCCTGCAAGTTTTATACCATGGATTCGGCCACAGACTATCCTTTGGGTTAGAAATCCTGCTAGACCTTTTTCCCCTAAGGGGGATTTTGGCATTCCATGGATTCGACGGCTCATGTAAACGCTCGTATTGAGTAGTTCTGACTCTAACATATCTCATATTACGCAGACCGGACTACAACGACAGCCTTGACACCCAGTCCATGAAGAGGAACAACCGTCGCTTGAGGCAGCAGATGCCTCCAGATGGCGCTAGCTCCATCAACCCCTCGAATGCCAGCCCCAAGTTCGACAAGTACAACAAAAACGACAGCCAGTGGTATGATATGAGGGACGGAGCTGACTCCATGTAGGTAGTGGTCGAACCTTTCCTTTTGTTCTGTTTCTTTCATTTTATTCGATTTGTAACCTCATACTGTAACACTGGAATTTATAAACTCGGGCCACCTCTATTTAGGGGTTATGTTATGAGTTAACCGGGGGATAACTATTCCGGTGATTTTTCA
This sequence comes from Hylyphantes graminicola, assembly GCA_023701765.1. Lineage (NCBI taxonomy): Eukaryota > Metazoa > Arthropoda > Arachnida > Araneae > Linyphiidae > Hylyphantes > Hylyphantes graminicola. Next base: position 22,511,485 of record CM043121.1, read on the forward strand.
ATTCTGATGAGCCACATGAGGACTTATTCATCGAAATATTTTTATTCCTAGTTTAATCTGGACCGGTGAACATGAGTGATTATTGTTCATACGATGCTTGTCCAAATGTTCATCTAATTTCATATAACAAATTGACAATCGATTTATAAATAATCAGCAATAGCAAAGGCGGCAACACTTGCTAAAAATCTATGTCATCAGCGAAATGTTTTTCGAACTACGTTATCAGCAAAAACACTTTTGATATAGATTGGGCCAGGAACTGGTAAATAGTAAACAAGCACTAATTAAATCATTGGACGTAACTAAAGAAAATATACGAAAGCTTAACTTTTTAAGTAATAAGATTCTCTCTTTCTGTTTCCAATTTGTCAAAGTTTTCCCAAATTTAACCCTCTTGTCGACGAATCGTCATTCGTCGGAAGCTTATTTTTGCCTTTTATATGCTTCAGATAACTTAATATCTTTAAGAATTTCGATTGCAGGTGAAAATCTGCAATAATGTTAACATTAAATTTATTTTTAAGTAATATTTAAAGCTCAATACCAAGTCATTGTATTATTTATTGATCTGCGTAATATTTTGCAGAGCGTCAGGTTTCTCCGGAGCTTCAAGATACACAAGTTGGTCTTCGCGAAGGAACAACAACCCAGTCACTGAACTATGATTGATGAACCACAGATCGGACTAGTCCATGTGCAACTCAAAGTGGACATTGTGATTCAAAGAATTGAACTTTATGAACACTCAAAAAGGGTCTCTGACCCTTGCTGAAAAATTTTCAGGAAGTGCTAAGAAGCATCTGCTGAACGTTGACAAAGCCAATTGTGACAAGAATTTTATGCTCAACTACGTCAAACCTGTGGAAACCTGCTTATAATATTGGGGTAACTCCGATGCCGAACATTTTAACGCATTATAAGCGGGGCAGGGATTTGTACTTTTTCCATGGACTGTCGTCCATCAGCGGGCCATGTATTGGTAACCGTTTAATGGACTGCAGTCTGTGAAAGGTCCGAATTCTAGTTCATGAACTCAAGCATGCACTATTAACTAGTGAACTGGGGTTTAGATGCAGTTCTATAGACTGCCGCCTATTAACTCCAGGATTTTGAATAATTGTCAGTTCCAGAAAAGTTTAAACAATCGGGTGCTTTATCACCTTTTGAATGGTTTATGAAAAATGGTGTTCTTTTGAAGATATTAATATTTTTTGTAATTGTGAGCTATTAATTACGATTTGTATGTACTGGTACCCGCTACAAAGCTTCATTTAAATCTGTTGATTCCCGCCTATAGTGTGTTAATTAGAGTTAATTTTGATAAATCTACTACAAGCAATTAAGTTTATGGTGTACTGGATAAGGACTTTTATACACATGGGCTTTAGAAGATTGTAGCACCTGACCAAACGGTTTGAATTTATTATATATATTTGGGTTTTCCAAAGGTACGTGAATAACCCAAATATATATATTTGGAATTAATAAAGGTACGTGAAGAGCCTTAAATTTTAACTATATGTCTTAGAAATACATGCCAACAAGTGTATTCATAGCTTTACGGTGAGTTAAAACAAGATTTTAACAATGAATGCCCTAATAAACACGATAATTTAAACTTTATTTTAAAGGGGAAGTGAACTAAAAGCTAATGGAAGAGCTTTCTACGAGCACTGATTACTACACTTTGTCACGATTATTGAAGTGAATATTTGAAGATAAATTCAACGATCCTGCGTTATTAAGGTCCCAGCTTTACACTTATAACGAGTCTTTTTATTATTTTACTTTTATCAAAATAGTACTTTGTTATTTTATTTTACATTCCATTTTTCGTAGTAAATATTTTCTATAACTTCATTGAGTTTATTTTAAAAGAACTTTTTACAAACAATTTTATTCATTGACTCTTTTTTTATCTACTTAATTTTGTAAAATAATTAGAGGCATAGGAAAATATTTTTTGTTTATGAGTAATGACGTTTTATAGTTATACTTGCCTTTTACGTACTTAACAGTAAATTTACTTTGAGCTTATTTACTCAATTATTTGCTTTTAAGGTAATAAAAAGCATCTTCTTTAACTTTGTATTTACTTTAAAAAAATATGTTTTACCTTAATTATTGTAGCTCTGTTTTATATAAAAATAGATAACATTTCGTAAGAAAAATATTATTTATTTTAGTGTACTTAGTGGCCAATTCGTAACGTTTTTGTCTTTTATTTACATTTTTACGATTTGTATAATAAACTCGATTTTTTACTGGATATTTTGTACAATTTTTCTATAACCAGTTATTGAATTTAGAGGTGTGTAAAATGATTCAATAAGTAAGCCTAAATATTTACTAAAGCATTTAATGATAATTACTCAATAAGGTTTTGGTAAATTTTTATGCTTTGAGGATGAGTGTTAGGTTTAGAAGAGTCAAAATTTGAAGAATGTTTTGTTGAATGTGGAAGTGTGAATATATATTTAAATATCAAGCTTATCAAACATCAAAATCTATCTTTGTAAATATATTTCTTAGACTAATAAGAATAAAATATTTGAAAAAATATTTTTTGTTGTATTTTGTGCATTGTTTTTACATATAATTCAAACAAAAAGTGTAATTCAATTAAATAAAACGCTAAGTATTGTGAGTTCAAAAAGTTATTTTAGCCACAAACAAATAAATAAAAGAAAAAAATCAAATTTAATTTAAACTTGTGGAAGGAATTAACAACTAACTCAATATAATGATTTAATCAATTTTGTAATTCCGCTCAATGCAGTTTAAGGAAAAGTTAAGCATTATAAAGGTCATTTCAACTTTGATATTTAAAAAAAAAACTTCTCCGATCATTTCAAATTTTGATTCTTTCACAAAAATAGTATGGAAAGTCTCAAGTAAATAATTATGAATGCTTTTATTAATTTGTACTAAGTACAATACAAATGAATAAGCCTGTCTTGACATAAACATAAATAATTCTTTATACCTCCTTCCTTCCTCATAATAAGATAAATAATCCGTATTAGAAAAGTATGTGGTGACGTCAATGTCAATAAAAGTGAACCTTTAATGTTACATAAACCTTTCTATTGAATTGACACTTGAGTGGCATGTAATCCGATTAAGCATGTTTTTCTTCTTAACTATAAAAACAACATATCTCTACTATTATAATTCTTCGTATTTTTTACTATTCATTTAATCACAATATACATTGCTACAATCGATGTAGGAGTTCTAGTTTTTAAACAACTATTTTTATTTTGATATATTTCGAATTATTTTTTTATAATGCATACTTTCAATAACTTTAAAGCCGTAAAATAAAAGCGACGACTTTATTTACAAATGCAAAGTTCGAAATTGATCGTCAAGACTATTGGGGTACCACATTAATTTGGTTGGTGGTATACATATATTTTCAGGCTTGTGTGCTCGGTCAGAGACCGCTTCGTCAAATCCACATTTAGAAGATATTACTTTAATTAACCAAATAAATGCTTACAAAATATTACACTTTACTTCTTTTATGAACAATCATTTTTTGAAGATCGAATCGGTTTTTAAGATCGACCTCTAATAACATTCGCTCTAGATGGCGATGATTTACTAATGCATGAGTCATTTAGATTGTAACAAATATTGTAGTACATATGCCGAAGCAACTTTTGGTCTTCACCTCGAGGTAACCTTCAGTGGTCATGAGCTGCTGTGATATCTTCGGCAAAGCTACAATTCGCATATTTCAGGTAGGGTAGTTACGTCTATATTCCGGCTTGTGTGCTTGATCAGAGACCTGCTTATAAGCCATCGTCAAGTAAGACAGCCAGAGAAAGAGTTTTACTGTCACAGAGAAAGGAATTACACCCAGAGCGAAGGCGGGAATCGAACCCGCACCAGCTACAGCTCGCAGACTGCTGGCCTGCGATGCTAACCACTCAACCACTCATCAATCCGGGCCTCCATATTTCAGGTGTTCAGTGGTAAAAGAAATTCTAAAATGAACCCAATTCTTCCTCGAGCAGTGAATGGTTAATATATGTCACGTGAGAACAGAGGACCAATCGTAAAGCCGAACACAGGAAAGGCATTAATGAAATCTACCAAGAATTTCCTCACCTGTAACAACCCAATAGGAGGGTTAATGCTTAAACTGAAATGTTGTAATACCCAGACGAAGATACGTTGTTATTAAGTTGATATGGTTGTCCATTTAACTGTCCCTACGTTGTCTTCTTCATCATCCATTGAGCGGAGTTCAAAATTATATTACCCTTTTACTAATTGCACGAGTGTGGATTAAGTGTGACCAAACTAAATCTAATAATAAAAATAGACAGCTCAAAACATATTTTTTTTATTGAGCAAACTCGACAAACGCTTATCGAGCGTAAGTCGTGGAAGGTAATAGATTTTAAGTTTTAATAATTAATAAGTTCAGTTTGCATTCTGAAAGGTAAAGAACGTCGGACAAACTCAAACATAACGAGATGACTAATAATGAAACAGGTGAAACTGAATGCGGCAAAGGTAAACTTTTCTCGGGTTACACTGCGACACCGTACATTCAAAAGAAGTTATAGAAAGGAGTTTTATTTTAACCCTGTTCTTCCAAACATTTTAAAACAACGTATTGCTGATAGTTATTCTGGAGTTTCTTAATGTTGACTTCAGCTTTGGTGAGTTGGTGAACGCTTTCATTGTTTCGCATTACTAGGTAATTTAATGCCAGTTTATTTCTTTCTATATAAAAAGCGTTAGGAAAGCTAAATTGCCACAACTCTGTGTACCATAGAAAAAGAATCTAGTTGGACAATTCCAATTGAAGTTGGTTCCACAACACGTTAAACTTGCTTTAAGAACTGCTCAACAGTCAGATTATTAGAGATTGTGTAAAGCAATCAGCAAGACCTTACTATTTAATTAAAGTTTCATTAAAAGAGAAGTTTAAAGCTATTGAGACCCTTGCAAAACATGACATATATTCGTCATAGTAAGTTTATTTTTTAAGCAAATAAATATTAAAAAGTATCGCAAAAGTTATAAAAGTTTTGAAAGTAACTTTAAGATAAGCTAAGTATAATATTTCTTGAGGGTAAGTCTATTTCATGTAATTTGAGAACGTAAGCTGTAAAAAAATGCATTTTTTGGTGATATGAATACAATAAAACGAAGCGCACCAGTTTTGTAATTAATAGTTCATTTTTAGTATGTTTTAAATGCAAAAATAATGTAGTTACAATATTTTAAAGTTTAAATTCAAATATATATATATTTAAATTATTGGTTAAAGAATTTTTTTTTGCATGCAATCCGATATCGTGTTGACCCTTGTAAAACTTAATTTTAATGAAAGTTGATTTTTTTATAATCAATTTGAAGCACTTTTTATTAGGAATAATTTAAAACAGACTTCAGATCAATGGATCCTTTTGATTACGAAGTTAATATAAATAATGTTTTTTTTAAAGTTTTTTAATTAAAAAAACCCTCAAATGGAGACGTTACAAAATATTAGTTAAACAACAGTAAAGAAAAACACATGTTTCTCTTAAATAGCATATTTTCCCCAATATTGTTGGATGTTCGGTTGTGTAGTTTAGTCCGCGTTATGTACTTCGCAAACAAAATAAACTCAGGAGTTTATGTGCTTACATTCTGGTGAAAATGCCGGAGTTTTATTAATTTATAAGATAAGAATCCGAGAAAGTTAATTGAACTTTTCCTACCTCCTTCGCCTGATTTACTCAATGTCTTCTTTTAAAAATCCTACCTGAACCGTTATAAGGATAAGATAAAAGTATTTGTTGGATTTTCTATTTTCAGCTAATAATAAGAAGAAAACTTGTGAAAACTTTTGTTTATATTATTCTAGACACAATAAGATGTACAAAAGTATGTAGAAAGTATGTAAAGTGTGATGTGGATACAATAAAATACGTAGTTTTATTCGGGGATGAAATAAGATAACAAAATATATGAAAAATAGATGAGTGGAATTGTTTTTGATTAAAAATCATATTTACCTTATTTAAAGTATTACATAATCTATTAAATGTTTAAATATATTAAAATCACACATCCAAACAAGCCCTTCTAGTATTCGTTTCTTTCACCACATTTTTATTTAAGAAAAATAGTTGCTTTTAAATTTTAAAATCCGAATTTTGCATTTTTTTGATGTTATGGGATGCCCTTTATCAGATATTATGTTGTTATCTGATGTCTCTCATGTGATATCTGATCAGATCTTCCAACTGATGTAGACGATAAAAAAATTCTTCTAATATTAATTTTAGAGAAATAAACTTTATTCTGCTATCATAGATGTTCCAATTCTGAATAAGATAACTTAAAATAAAATTACAATGCTAAATAAATGTATAGTTGTCGACAGACAGGTAGACATATATCCTTCCGGAAGTACAGAAAAATTGACAAAATATGAAAGTCCGGTTCTAGTTGTCATAAATTTCTAAAAAAAAAAAAAGCAGAATTTTTAAGATTTAACTGATAGAGACGGTTTTGGAAAGGGTGTACGAATGGATGGACAAATGGACATCTTCTGTATGACAATATCTACTTTCCGTTTAAATTCTTTCTTAAGAAAATGAAATTTGTCCAAAAAGATAACTAGTATTATCTATTAAAAGATAAATTATTAAATAAGCACTTTGTAACAATACACTTCCTCAGTTTATTTTTTACAATTAAATTTGATTAGTGATTAAGTGTTGGTAATTGACAAATTATTTTGTATATTTATTACAAAATGCAAAAGTTAATGTATATGTACACAGGCCAAGTTACTAATTTAAATAATCCTACAATCTGCTGATTCCATGAAATTGACCACTACAGAATAATTTAACATGGTAATCCTAAACCACTATTAAGGATTAACTGCAGGTTAAGTACATGTCATAAATGCATATTGATTGCAAATACAGAACTTCATAAATTATTCATGTATAGATACCATTTCTAGGAAGTAAATCTTATGGCACATATCATGGGATTAATAATTGTTTCTATAATAAGTCAGCAAACAATATTGCGCAATATTCGTTTAAATAATACAATATAATTTTAATTGGTACATTTTCTCAGGTGGGACTTTAAATTTAAGAACGAATTTAAATTGAATACGCAATTATTTAAAATTGTAAAATTATACTAAAATTAGAATTTAATGAATGTATAGAAACAACTGCTAATGAAAAAAACTTGAATCTGTTGATTATGCAACAATTCATGATTAATTAAAAGTTATTATTCTGCCCCTTTACTATTTTTTGATTTTGACAAAGCACAGTAAATAATCGAAAAATAAATATAGGGAATGTAAGCAATTAAAATAAGAAATTTAAGCAATTTAATATCTTAAATTATTAAATTTAGTGTATCTTTCCATATAAAACATTAAGGAAATGAGAAAAGTAAGATTGTTTTTATTTATCGTGCGTGTAGCAAATAAATAAATAAATAAATAAATAAATAAATAAATAAATAAATAAATAAATAAATAAATAAATAAATAAATAAATAAATAAATAAATAAATAAATAAATAAATAAATAAATAAATAAATAAATAAATAAATAAATAAATAAATAAATAAATAAATAAATAAATAAATAAATAAATAAATAAATAAATAAATAAATAAATAAATAAATAAATAAATAAATAAATAAATAAATAAATAAATAAATAAATAAATAGATCGATAGATAGATAGACAGACAGACAGACAGACACACACACAGACAGACAAACAAACAAACAAACAAACAAACAAACAAACAAACAAACAAACAAACAAACAAACAAACAAACAAACAAATAAATAAATAAATAAATAAATAAATAAATAAATAAATAAATAAATAAATAAATAAATAAATAAATAAATAAATAAATAAATAAATAAATAAATAAATAAATAAATAAATCCTACAAAATGTTTTTCTTAGGTGGTTTTCAACATCAACTAGTTTACTAATTTTATATACATTATTTTAATTAATCTTTTATTTTGCATATATTATAAAAAGAAATCGGGTAGCGGAAAACACCTGGTGGAGCAGATAATTCCCATTTTTCAATCGCTTATTACAAATATTTGCTTGACAGCTTGACCAGCTCATTTAATTAAGTCATTAAATTTAACCTATCTATTTAAAGTTACTTCATAAAGCAATTTAAGAAGTGTTAAACAGCGGTAATTGTTGGGTCATTTTATACTTTATATGTTTAAAGTCTTGAATGCACAGTTTAAATGGGGTGCAAAAGACAAATGATATTATATTCTCCATAAATTTAGAAGTCATCTTAACTTGATGTAAAAAACTCTATATCTTTTTAAACAGTTTATTTTAGGTTTAACGTCTCTATGGTAAAAAAAAAGATCATATTCTTTATTGTCAGTTCAAGCATGTTATTTTGAGTATAAAACTAATTCGTGGTAAGCCATTATAAGGAAAACAAACCCATTCAAAAACTGACGGTCTTTAAATCCGCTAAGATAACATCAAACCAAACAAAAGAAGTAAAGTAAGAACTTCATGCATAAAAAAGTATTTTAAAGGTTCCACAAATTGCGAAGAAAGCCATAAACACAGAAGCGGATGTCATAAAAGATCGTCATATGAAGTACAAAATATGTGTTTTTGGGTTCTTTGTACTCGGTACTAAATCCATTGTTTAATATATTTTTTAATAGATAAAAGTTTTTTTTAATGATATTCTAGAAAATATTTTGAAGTCTTCACTCAAGGTTTAATTTTTAGCTTGGTTTTTATGTCAACAATAAACTTAGATTATTATGCAAATTTTGTTTAACGTCATAGGATTCTATAAAATTACACTGAAAAAAAAATTCGCCCCTGTCACCTAGAAAATAGTCAGTTTATCTAGAAAATATCGCCATATATGCTCCCTAGAAATTCTAGATCCCAGAAGAAGAGAGTTCTAATTGAGAATCTGACTGAGGCGCCCAGAATTTTCTGGTTCCCTGAATTAGAAGAACAGGGACGTGGATTATAATTCCTAGTTCCCAAAAAGAATTATAAGTTCAAGAATCAGAAGTTATAGTTCCCTGCTACTGAAAGATCAGATCTCGGTACTAGAATTCCTAGATGCTTCAACTAGAATACTTGTCTTCTTTAACCAGAATATAATGAGTCGCAACTCATAATTTCTGAGTATCTCTAACAACATTCTTGGTTTCAAGAACTAGAATTTCCAGATATCTTGACTAGGATATTTAGTAGGGTGGGCCGAAAAAAGCTTTATTTTATTTCGCATCGCTATAGTGCGGAAAAGTTGACATTGGTAAAGACATGAAAAATGCACTAAATGTTTTTTTTATTAATTTATCTTCCGTTCGCCCAATGCCATAAAAGTTGGATTTAATCATTTTAAGCAGATAAATTATTTGAGTTGTGTTGCTATTCATGAATAACTACTGTTGTTGTTGTTTATAATGCCGCTCGGTAACCGAGCCCGGAGTAGAGGACTACCCGATTTAAGGCGAAGAGGGCGGTTTCCGTTTTTATTGAGCGCCACAAGGGAGGAAGTCCGACTTTTGCCCGTCAGCATGACACATCCGTTTTACAGGAAGGTCCCTTTCACACATCCATTCTCACTCACATATCGGAATTTTGATCCAGATCAAAGGCCGATAACCCCCTGATCTGGCACCCCCAGAGGTATTAATTTGGTATTGGAACATGGAGGATTTTGTGACCACGACATATTTAACGTGCCCCAGCCACCATTAGTCAACACGGCGGTCTTTAGCCGCGTACAAGCGCCGACCCAGCGACCATCAGAATTGCGAGCGCCGCCGAGGACAGAACCCACAACCCTTCCGATACGAGCACGACGCTTCACACGACTGAGCTACCGCGGCTCTCGAATAACTACTAAAAGTAGTAAGTACTAAAAGTAACTACTACGTACTTTTTGTAGTTAATTCATGATATCGGAACACAACTAAAAACATCTATCGGGAATAAAAAAAAATTCGCTTTTTGACTTGTTTTGATGGCATTGCGAGAACGGAACACAAAGTAATAAAATAATAATAATTAGTACATTTTTGACGTCTTTACCAATGGCAACTTTTCCGCACTATAGCGATCTGAACACAACTTTTAAGAGTATTTAGCTTTCTTTTCTTTAACAAATCATTCTTATAAGTATTGGTTTTGTTACACAAAGCATCATTTTTGGAAGTAAAGAAAATTATTCTTTTTATCCGCTAGAGGGCTAAGATCACTAGAATTTCAGAAAATTCTAGTTTCTTCCGTATATAATTTCTAGATTTCTCGTCTATGAGACATGAGGTCGCACCCATTTGAAATTATCTGTAAATAATTGAGTGCTCTAGAGGATAGTCTCACAAGCGATAATTCTCGAGCATGATAGATAGTGTAGAAATCAAGCAATAATTTCTCGTTACACGAACGATTCATTCTCGTGTGGTAACTAGAATAGCACGGACTAGAAATTCTCGATCATTTCGGTTAGACAGGTTATGTGTGTCACCTGCACGCATTATTTTGGGCTCCATTCTTCTAATTTAAGGACTCAGAAAATGGCTACCTATTCATTCTAGATAAGAACGGTATATATTTTTTTTCCGTGTAGTCAAGTACTTTGAGAAGAACGCCATTGTACTGTCAGTTTATCCTAGAATTTATTTTTAAGTTTTCTTTTACTAAATGACATGTTTAAATTTGATATCAAAGTTTTGTTTTTTAAAACTAGTTTGGGAAAAGCTTGTTTCAAATGTTTCTTTATTGATATTAAATGCGTCGTAATTGTATTTTAAATGAGTTTATTTCCATAGGCTGCAGATTTTGTTTCGGTAAATATTTTTTTAAACAAGGATTAATATTTTTATGTATTTTTAAGATATTGGTGCTCCAAAACGTTTTTTTAACCTTTGGTTCAATTTTGAGTACCATAAAATTTGTATTAGTATTTGAGAAATATTTAAGAACATTAAATTTAAAATTGTGCCTTATTGCTATCGTTCAACCTCTGTATGATTTTCATTACTATACTGCGACAACAACAGTGTATTTAAATGCAGAAACTTAATACTGCAACACTTTCTTAAAAGAGCTTATTTGAAAAACAGGCAATCGTTGTCGAAAGTTACGGAGGAATATTGATTAAGTTAAAAACCTCTGAAATATTACTATTTATATTTTACTATTACATTAATAAAATAAAAATACTCCTTTTTGAACATGTTTATCCATAATAAGAAGAGATAGGTCATTGGGACACCATTTGGATTTTAATTTTTAATTTAATTTTTAACCATTTTCTCCTCTGTAAAATACTCCGTGTACGTGTCGTAAGAAAATAGATCGTAGTGCTCTCAAAGGAAATAAAACTTCAGCAAAAAGGTACAATTCCCATTTAGTTGTGTAGTCAATTTTACGAAATTTGTATGTTTGAATCTACTATCGCCAAACTAACCCCGAACATATCACCAAATATATTTTATCGTCAATGCACTTAACATTTTGTGTTGCTAAGCCAAACATATACAATAACAAAGTTCTAGATGTAAACACTTTGACATCTTGAATTCTAACATTTTGTGAATCTCCCAAAAAGGTTTCACAAAGATGAATATTGTGTATTCTTAAAAGCTATTTATGTAGGTTTTTTCATCTAAAGATAGATTTTATGTTTGAGATGTTTGTGAAGATACCATAAAAATGCTTACAAAATGCTTGGTTGGATTGCTTTGGGATATCTTTCTATGTCAATAAATATTTATTTAAAACGTTCTGTATGTTTTGTTTAAGCTCACTTTCTTACTGTAGTAATAGTTTTGTACCAGAATTAGCCACTTACACCACATAACTTTTGTGCTCAAAAGAAAAAAAAAACATCTGAATGCCAAACTTTATTCTACAAAGAAAATTTTTACGCTAAATTTTACTAGTTTTTAAAAGCAAAATAAGTTAGTTTTAGTCATTATCAAACTGACCATTAGAATAGTTTCATTAAATGTTTTGATGTCTTAATTAAAATTACAAAAAAACAAGATATTATTAAAAAAAACTAAATCAGTTTAAGTAGTATATATTTATTTTCGATCGTTTTTTTTAACAAAAAAGGGATCGACAAAAGGAATTTTTTTTACAAAAGCAAGATATACGTTTGATCATTTATTGTTTTAACAATCATGTATTAAATAAAATGAAGTCCAGAAATAGGAAATATAATACGTGTAATGGCATATTAAAGTGTGTCATACAGCATCGATTTAAGCATTAAAATTCATTCAATAACGTTACAAAAATTTAACAACTTTTGCTTAAGTTACTCTAAAAGCAAAAAATTTTGCGCATGCAAAATGCTTAGATAATGTATTTTTGAAACAGCGACAGATGTTTTAACAAAAGAAGCTAAGTTCGAAGTCAAAAAAAGAGAAGCTGTAAAGTTATTATGAAAATTTAAAATGTAAAATTGCATTATTTCGATACGCAAATATTAAGTTCTTAATGGGAAAAATGAAAAGTAATCTCAAAATATGTAAGAAATCATTATAAGATAAAGAGAAGTAATTTTTAATTTAAAATTAATCCTATTAGGTTGACGAAAATGCTTCAATAAAAGAATAACTAAATTAACTAGGGAAAAGTGGAGTAAGAAGACAAAAATGTAATTTATCTTTATTAAGTGGATATTTTAGAAATTTAATAATTACTAGTTAAGATTTGGGTTACTAGTTACAAGGCTCAATAAAATTATTTTAACAAGGACTCGTAGACAGAAAATATTTTTTTTAATCTTATAATTTTTAAACTTCAGGGCTTAAGAAATTGCGTGTTATTGTTTTAATTTTTTAATGGAACAGTTTTAAAATACAGCTTGTGATCTGTAAAAAAACGTATTGTTTAGGCTGTATACGTTTACATTTAATAGTGATAAAAGTAGTGCTTAAAATTAAAAACGGCTTCAATGAGTAAGACGACAAATTCCGATGTTGGGTTTTTGACAATAACCACTCCATTTTATTTTAGTGCTTTGTATTTATATATCCTCGATGAATTTCATATATTTATAAGTTTTATGAATTTTGAAAAAAGGGACTCTTGAATTTCTTGTTTTTTACACATTAATTGAGCAGAAGGGAAGGACTTAAACTTTAAATTTGCCATTTAAGCCTAACACCTCCTACATTTGTTCTTGAATAAAAAACAGCTTTTCATTTCCTGTTCCAATTTTGCTTTCAGAGACCATCTCTTATGTTTCGTATGGTTCAGCAAAATACTTTTCTATCATTTTTCAGCCAGAATAATCTTTTTTGTCAATGATTTTTCTTCCACATAATGCCATATACGCAAGTATTACTCCACAGTCAACGTTCAGTACTATTCCTTTGCAAAATTAAACTCATTTAATACTAGCTAACTAATGTTTGCGGCTGTTTAAATTTTAGTCAGCTGTTAGTTACTTGTGCTGGTTATTTTATAGCAAACGCAGTAAAAATGCTATAGGATTACACACAATAAGCCGACCAGGCAGTGCAAGGGATAGGGATCTAGACTTTTAGCTTCTGGGTCCGGGCTCGAATACCGGTAAGGCATGGAAGTTTTTGTTTGTCGAGTATATGTTTAACATGTGCTCGTTAAATCTGCTGGGTATGAAAGTCCTGTGGGCGGTCATTGCGCAGTTTCCCACGGGTACAGGTCCCTGGAGACTATTTCCCTTCCCTTTAGGGACATGTCTAAATTGTGGATGTGGCGCGCGATAGATGGCAGCATCTGTCGTGTATGAATGTGTATGTGTCTTACTTGACGAAGGTTTATAAGCAGGACTGTGACCAAGCACTCAAACCAGAAAATATATGTCTACCAACCAACTGACATACAATGTTAGTGTATTCTTATAGTGTTGTAGTTAATATATTAAGTTCATTTTGGTATCTCCGTCTCTTACCAACACCTCGCTGTCATCTTATCCACTACGCATGATAATATGTCGAAAAACAGTACCTTATTTTTTTATTCAATACATTTTATGATTCAGGAATAAAATACGACATTTAAATTATTTTGAATTTTTATTTTGCATTAACGTTAAAAAAAAACTGTAGGAAAAAAATTGGCGTATTCATTTAGCCGATTAATCGAGGAGAAGAACATCTTTCGCTCTCCATCCTACCGTATCTTTTAATAAATCATGTTTAAATGCTGATAAAAAAAAATTAAAAAAAGATTTTAAAAATCTCCAGCAATGAATATGTTTTTTTATTTTTATATAAAAATCTATTTTATTGTATAAATAGAAAAAATCTCACAACGTCTTTCCAAAAATGGCTTCGATGTTCCAAAAAGTGAAAGTGGTTTAGCTGAAGTTCTCCAACCGATAAGGACCATTACGGTCATCCTCATAAATGGAATTGGACATCTGTAAAAATCACATTTAACGCCATACCATTTATTTTGATGTTGAAAGCTAAAGTTATATAAAACAAAGAATGTTATAAGATAAAGACTAGAATAGTGTACTTGCAAAAGGTTGTGGATTTTTTTTAGTAAATAAATCTCTGTGTTTGTTGGTTTTTGAAGAATTTATAAGATTAAATAGGGACTTCTCATTTCGTTTTGGATGAGATTTTTTGAACTTGTGAAATCATATATCTTTTCGATAAATTTCTATACGGTTACAAAATATTTGCAGTTTGTTCGAAGCCAGTTTGCTTAGATTTGAACATTTTATGTTGTTTTGAAAAGGTCGTTTTTAGATTGTATACATGAGCAAAATAAAATAATTTTTAAGGAACGCATAAAATTGTACATTTTAAATAAAATTTATAGAAATGCATCGACATATTTTAAGATTCTTTTGTTTGTCTAAGTGAATTTGAAATTAAGGGAACATATTTATTTTTATATAAGTGACTTTTCTTTACTAAAAAATTTCGCTCAACTTGGTAATAAGATCGGAGGCAAAAACATTATTATATTATGTATTAACAAGTATGGACAGTTGTTTTAGTTTTCCAGTTTATTTTTAATCAGAAGTTCCATTTATTTTCAAACAGCGATATACTTGAAAATAGCAGAAAAGAATACTTGAATAGAATACTTGAAAATAGCAGAATAAGTGAAAAAAAATAATAAAGAAGCATTTAAAAAGCAATTAGTTTAAAGTCTTTTTCGAATTATCAGAATTGAAGCAAATTTTTTTTTAACATGGAAAGATATAGATATTCTTAAAAGTTTCTATGTATCGGTTGAATGATTTCCTCATCAAACGTTTCATTTTGAAATATTTCTAAGAGTATTACTTGACCATATTTAAAAGAGTAAAATTAATATAGGTTGTTATTCTTATTATAAATAAATTAGATAAATGTTGCTTTCAAAGTTTTTTTTTAACTCGATGATAATTGTTTTGTTACAACACTTTCTATCAACTCAAGTTAGATTTTCTTAGAATATAATTGATAATACAATGAAAATGTTTGGTAAGAATTCGATTGTTTCTTTGGTTGACTAGATTGATTTTGACTTACTTCGTTATCGTTTCTCCAATAATTCCAATAAGTTTTATCGAAATTTGCAGAAAGATTTATATTACTTTCATCGAATTTGATTAGTGGATAGATAACTTCCAAAACTATTTAATTTAAAGTTTTATCATCTTATTCTGCAAAAACTTTGCAGATGTACTTGGAAGAAAATGTTTCTTTATTTTGAAGATTTATTTTTAAATAAATTACATTTAAGTCTAAACTCTAATAACTGATTATCGAGTAGACGGGCTGGTCAGGAGAATTTGAAAATTCTTTAAGCAAACAGATTATTCATGTTGTTTGTGGTGTATGAAAGTATGACAATTAATTTTGAAAAAAATAATTATTGTACAAGTCATGAATAATAACAACCTAGTTAAGGTACGCATATTTATGACATGATTGAGGAACAAATTAAAAATTCTTTCTTTAAACTTCATTGTTTGAGTGGTTGCGAAATAAGATTCAAAGCTATGCAATACAAGAGAAGTGCGTTTAATGTATTAAAAAGCTTATGCGCCTATATTGTATTCCTCTTTTTTAAGGTTTACGAGTGATAGGTGATTTTTATTGTTATAGGAAAAATAGTTTATTTATAAATACTCATATTTTAATATATTGTTATGGAAAATATGCATGATTCCGTTTGGAATGTAAATGTGCTGGTGTAAGTGCTTACTTTTTAACTTTCTGCAAAAAAGAAGTAATATATTAACATTTCGCTATTAAAAATAGAAATAACGAATAGTCAATAATCTATATGCAATTTATTTAATGAAATATTAGTAGAATTGCAAGGGTGAAAATCATAGAGAAGCTAGGGCTGCAGTTTCCCCACGAGGTAAGTTTTTTTTTATTTTGTGTAAAAAAAGACTGTACAATTAAAATATTATATTTAAAAAAACTGAATTTGACAAAATACACGATTTCTAAAAAAATTTGCAGTCATAAGTTAATTTAATTTCTTTACTTGAAACTTAAACTAAACAATACTATTGTGTATTTAAAATTTCAAACACTACCTACATTAGCATTTTAATCGTCTTAACGCATGTATGTGTTCATTTTGCAAATAACTGACACTTATGGAGACATTGTCCAAGTCCCAGCATTTTGAGAAGTATTTCAAACTCCATTTAGAGCGCATTTTCAAAGCCATTTATCTCCTCAGAATTTATATCGGTCTAAATTACATCTCTTGTCTTTTAGTAACAAATATATAATTGTTGTGTTACATAAACAGCCAAATAATCATAAACAAAATGGCAAAGAGTCTAAAATGTTTTTTTACTGAAACTGACATCGAGTTTATGAAAATGTCATCGAGTATTAAAAAAAAGGCTACGAAAGTGACTTGTACTTTAATAGAGAAAGATTCCTCACCAGTTTATAAGTCAATGAGTGTTGTAATGTCACAAATATCACTCAAACGATTTCAGAATTTGTTTTAGTAGATTGGAAAACTTTACGATCATATGTAGCACATTTGCAAACTTAAGTTATCTTTTTTGAAAAATACTCATGCTTAGTTAATACTTTGGATTAGAGTTTTGAAACTAGATCCTTCAATCAATAAAGTCCAGTTTTCGCGATTTTGCTAGGTGTGGAAAAATACACCACTTTTAAAGAGCTGTAGCTTACGTCATGGTGGAGTTAGGAGAAACTTTAGGTAGTGAAATTTTTAGAGAATTTTATGCTCTTTAAAAGGGCTTTGAACGGCTAAGCCATTGGACTTCTAGTTACAGAGTTATATTACAAAACCTTAAAAAAAAATCCAAAAATTTCGCGTTTTTTTGGCTCTCCAAAGTTGTGCCTTTAGAAATTTTGGTGGGGAAACATAGTTTCCTTTTATTACCATCAATATAAACCACTTAAAAGCATAAAACCTTTGACCCCACCTTTTGCATTTGAAAACTACCAAATGACTGGACTATTTGAGAAATATTAAATTTTTTCCAATATCTGTTTTTTCCAAACAATTTTAAACAATATTTCTACTACTCTTAACATTGTTAAATACAAAAAACTTTCTAGTTAAAATTTATGCAATGGGGGGACGTTTATCGTTGTTTTATAACAATGATTGCTAACAATGAACTTTTACTATTTCAGACATTTTAGCAGGAGCACTCGCCGATTAAGTTGCTGTTGAAAGTTTTTCTTAAAATAAATCTATTGTGCACTGAAGTTTCTCAATTATGACATAAAAAGGGCCTTTTGTGTGTAACTCGCATCTTAACTTCATTGGTAAGTACCCATTTTAATAATTTTTAACATCAGCACCATTTTTTCAATTTAGTAATAGCCCTTAATATATCTGAGCTGCTCCATATTAGGAGCTTCCATAAATTTTGCATCATGGCAATGTAGGACGCTATAAAAGCGCTATAATGTTTTTGTTTTAAAATATGTTTTCTTGGCGACATTTATCATCATATTAAAATAGCGAATAAAGATAAACACAAGACGTGAAGGAAAGTGTTTTAATATCAAAATGCTTTTGCTAGTTCAGTGCGTTTTAGAGATGTACCCTAAAATTGCATTGTAGTTTTAATTACCGCAGTAAATTAAATTATATTTGCTTATAATATCACTGATGAAGAATATTTTATAAGGTAAAGGGGGTGGGAGAGCTGCATGTTATCGGTTATAAACAAAATTGAAATATATTGAATAATTGTTACTTAAATAGCATAATCATTGTATACGATAATTATCATTGATTAATACTACTTAAATGAGTTCATTCTATCGGGTCAATGAAAAAAAATAACTTTATTCATACCTTCCGCTACGAGTTTTAATCGTTTTTTATACTTGTTATTCTATATTAATGCATTTTTCTGTTATATTGATTTGTTTTCCTATGTATTTGTACCAAAGAAATCTTAGAAAAGCCAAAACTAACACATATTTCAATATTTTCAATTCAGATAATTTTGACATTTTCCGTCCGTTCAAATTAAATTATGTAGAATTGCCAAAGGCTTTGTTAGATCAATATAGTTTATATTAAAAAAAATAATTTTCGAAGATGATAAATGATAGGAGCTTTCAAATTGGTTGTCGATACCATCTCTGTTTAAAACAATTTATGCCGACAGTGAAAATTAGGTAATCATTTCAAAATCACATCTCACATATGAAGCTGTTTGTTAAAATACGACAGATAAAGTAAATAATTATGTATTTAAATTGCTCTACCGTGATATGAAACGTACGATTTTAAGCTTAAAAATGTCGTGAAATTTTGTGTTGAAAGAAATTCTTGAATAGCCAATGTTAAAAATAAAAAAACTGACAGAGCGTTGTTATTTGTTCATCCATATCACACAGAAAATGTGTAGTTTTACGACTAAAACATCAAACTCTATTGAATTGAAGAGACCTTCGCTAATTTCAAACATTAATTTGTACCATAATACTTGCGAAACATGCTTTTAAATATATAGTTTTTGAAACAAATGTTCATTTAAAGAATATATATTTAGCATTTTGCTAGGGAGGAAATAGGTAAAATGCTAATAACTTTGTTGGGAATCATTGCAGTTTTTAATTGAAAAAAAATGCTATTATTTTTATCGCTTAAAATCTCCATTTAAAATTCCACTGAATCAAATTACGCAACAAATCAGTCAATTTTTAACAATGATATAAAATCTTTAATGTAAGCTCAAAAGACAACCTTCAGTAACAATGATTTTAAATTAAATACTGTAATATTGCATTTGTAATTAATTGTGTACGATTGTTGCAATTTCTATTTCGACGCCATTTTTTCAAATAAGTGACGCATTTCTTATTATCTTATTAGGAATTTAATTTTTTGATGTTTGGATCCGTTTTTTGATAAATAAATACTACTATGCAACACAGGTATTTAAAACTTAACAAATTTTTGGATTAAAAATGAGTTTCATGAATTGTAAGTTTTTAAATTTTTCAAAGTAATACTATAACAACTTGGCCGTATGCATTTTGAAAATTTATTAACTTAAAAACAAAACTATATACTAAATCCAAAATCTGCAAACTAATGAACGAATTGCTTTTGTCTCTTGTGTTTCCATTTAAGGATAAAGTGAACATTAGGTATTATTTAAACGCTTTTATAAGCTAATATGATTCATATCGTTAGAAATGCAAATTTTCCGAAATAAGTTAAAATAACTTTTGTATCTATTCTACCTTATTAACATTTAAATATTCATTTAACTTTTATAGGAAAGCGTGGACAATTCTGTTAGTAATGTCACTTAGAGCTTTTACGACACAATATATATGTTACACTTAAAAAATCGTATAACACAGCCTTGTATGGTAATTTTAATATTTTGATAACAATACTCGTGTATATGACACAAATAAATTTTTCTCCAAATATCAATTTTCAATCAAAGTTGCAAATGCTGTTATAAATGTGGTAACAGCGACTTAAAATAGGTAGTTGGCCGACAAAGAGTGAAACATATGGACGTAAAGTCGGGCAATAGTTAAGGATATTATTAACAAAAAAAAAATTCAGATCCTACCGATAGAATTCATCTTGGTAAAAGAGAATGCTTTTTATTACATTTTTTCGAATTGAACAACAGGGAAAGTCGACAAAAAATGATCTGAATTTTGATTTATTGATAGTTTTTGACAAGTAATTTTAGTTAATAATTATTTTGTTATCTTGGAAGGTTCAACTAAAATAATTGAATCATTTGTCGTAGGAAAGACAGTTATCCTAAAATTAGATATTAAAAATATTAATGTTTAAAAATGACATATATCCACCTTTTAAAAGGAAAAAATGTTGACAAAATAAGCAATTCACAATGATCGCTGTATAAAATATATATTTTAAACACTGTACTAAAAACAAAAATGCTCTTGTAATATATATTTATAACATTACAAGCAATTGCTCACTATTCTTCAATTTTCAGATCTTTAAAGTATCGTCGACGAATACAGCTACAGGTCATCTTGAATCCTGGGAATCTATCCGCGTTTCGTAAGTAGATACCATTAACAGATTCAACACATATATTTTTCTTCTAAATTTTAATTTAAGGGGTTAATCTTAAATTTCAAAATTAAATTTTAAACAAATAAAATTTGTCATGTTTACGAATTATGATGAGATTTATATCAAATTACAACGAATCGCAAAAAGTAACCAGTTTTTTTTTTAAAGTTTAAATCATCATTTGTAAATATGTTAGGCACCACGATCGTGGTTTGCTGGCGACATCATTTTAACCTGATATTTTAACTAATTAATTATTTAAGCCCACGTAAGTACTATTTTATTCTTAATAAAGTAGTCGGAAGTAAAGGAAAAATTATTCTATTGTTTAGTTGCTTGCGGTCTCTTGTAGATATTCATATGATATAGGGTACACTGAAAATTAACGTACTTGTTTAATTTGTGCAGTCTAAAGTAACATCATTCACTTAATAACACACATCGTTATCTGTTCCACTCCCCGGTAGAGAGAAAGGCCTCTGCCGTTATCTGGTCCACTCCCCGGCAGAGAGAGAGAGGCCTCTGCCGTTATCTGCTCCACTCCCCGGCAGAGAGAGAGGCCTCTGCCGTTATCTGCTCCACTCCCCGGCAGAGAGAGAGGCCTCTGCCGTTATCTGGTCCACTTCCCGGCAGAGAGAGAGAGGCTACTGCCGTTATCTGGTCCACTCCCCGGCAGAGAGAGAGGCCTCTGCCGTTATCTGGTCCACTCCCCGGCAGAGAGAGAGGCCTCTGCCGTTATCTGGTCCACTCCCCGGCAGAGAGAGAGAGGCCTCTGCCGTTATCTGGTCCACTCCCCGGCAGAGAGAGAGGCCTCTGCCGTTATCTGCTCCACTCCCCGGCAGAGAGAGAGAGGCCTCTGCCGTTATCTGGTCCACTCCCCGGCAGAGAGAGAGAATCCTCTGCCGTTATCTGCTCCACCCCCCGGCAGAGAGAGAGGCCTCTGCCGTTATCTGGTCCACTCCCCGGCAGAGAGAGAGGACTCTGCCGTTATCTGGTCAACTCCCCGGCAGAGAGAGAGAGGCCTCTGCCGTTATCTGCTCCACTCCCCGGCAGAGAGAGAGGCCTCTGCCGTTATCTGGTCCACTCCCCGGCAGAGAGAGAGAGAGGCCTCTGCCGTTATCTGGTCCACTCCCCGGCAGAGAGAGAGAGGCCTCTGCCGTTATTTACTCCACTCCCCGGCAGAGAGAGAGGCCTCTGCCGTTATCTGGTCCACTCCCCGGCAGAGAGAGAGAGGCCTCTGCCGTTATCTGGTCCACTCCCCGGCAGAGAGAGAGGCCTCTGCCGTTATCTGCTCCACTCCCCGGCAGAGAGAGAGGCCTCTGCCGTTATCTGGTCCACTCCCCGGCAGAGAGAGAGAGGCCTCTGCCGTTATCTGGTCCACTCCCCGGCAGAGAGAGAGAGGCCTCTGCCGTTATCTGGTCCACTCCCCGGCAAAGGAAAGGCCTCTGCCGTTATCTGCTCCACTCCCCGGCAGAGAGAGAGAGGCCTCTGCCGATATCTGCTCCACTCCCCGGCAGAGAGAGAGGCCTCTGCCGTTATCTGGTCCACTCCCCGGCAGAGAGAGAGGCCTCTGCCGTTATCTGGTCCACTCCCCGGCAGAGAGAGAGGCCTCTGCCGTTATCTGGTCCACTCCCCGGCAGAGAGAGAGGCCTCTGCCGTTATCTGGTCCACTCCCCGGCAGAGAGAGAGGCCTCTGCCGTTATCTGGTCCACTCCCAGGCAGAGAGAGAGGCCTCTGCCGTTATCTGGTCCACTCCCCGGCAGAGAGAGAGAGGCCTCTGCCGTTATCTGGTCCACTCCCCGGCAGAGAGAGAGAGGCCTCTGCCGTTATCTGGTCCACTCCCCGGCAGAGAGAGAGGCCTCTGCCGTTATCTGCTCCACTCCCCGGCAGAGAGAAAGGCCTCTGCCGTTATCTGGTCCACTCCCCGGCAGAGAGAAAGGCCTCTGCCGTTATCTGGTCCACTCCCCGGCAGAGAGAGAGAGGCCTCTGCCGTTATCTGGTCCACTCCCCGGCAGAGAGAAAGGCCTCTGCCGTTATCTGGTCCACTCCCCGGCAGAGAGAGAGAGAGGCCTCTGCCGTTATCTGGTCCACTCCCCGGCAGAGAGAGAGGCCTCTGCCGTTATCTGGTCCACTCCCCGGCAGAGAGAGAGGCCTCTGCCGTTATCTGGTCCACTCCCCGGCAGAGAGAGAGAGGCCTCTGCCGTTATCTGGTCCACTCCCCGGCAGAGAGAGAGAGGCCTCTGCCGTTATCTGGTCCACTCCCCGGCAGAGAGAGAGAGAGAGGCCTCTGCCGTTATCTGGTCCACTCCCCGGCAGAGAGAAAGGCCTCTGCCGTTATCTGCTCCACTCCCCGGCAGAGAGAGAGGCCTCTGCCGTTATCTGGTCCACTCCCGGGCAGAGAGAGAGGCCTCTGCCGTTATCTGGTCCACTCCCCGGCAGAGAGAGAGGCCTCTGCCGTTATCTGCTCCACTCCCCGGCAGAGAGAGAGGCCTCTGCCGTTATCTGGTCCACTCCCCGGCAGAGAGAGAGAGAGAGGCCTCTGCCGTTATCTGGTCCACTCCCCGGCAGAGAGAGAAAGGCCTCTGCCGTTATCTGGTCCACTCCCCGGCAGAGAGAAAGGCCTCTGCCGTTATCTGGTCCACTCCCCGGCAGAGAGAGAGAGGCCTCTGCCGTTATCTGGTCCACTCCCCGGCAGAGAGAAAGGCCTCTGCCGTTATCTGGTCCACTCCCCGGCAGAGAGAGAGGCCTCTGCCGTTATCTGGTCCACTCCCCGGCAGAGAGAGAGGCCTCTGCCGTTATCTGGTCCACTCCCCGGCAGAGAGAAAGGCCTCTGCCGTTATCTGGTCCACTCCCCGGCAGAGAGAAAGGCCTCTGCCGTTATCTGGTCCACTCCCCGGCAGAGAGAGAGGCCTCTGCCGTTATCTGGTCCACTCCCCGGCAGAGAGAGAGAGGCCTCTGCCGTTATCTGGTCCACTCCCCGGCAGAGAGAGAGGCCTCTGCCGTTATCTGGTCCACTCCCCGGCAGAGAGAGAGAGGCCTCTGCCGTTATCTGGTCCACTCCCCGGCAGAGAGAGAGGCCTCTGCCGTTATCTGGTCCACTCCCCGGCAGAGAGAGAGGCCTCTGCCGTTATCTGGTCCACTCCCCGGCAGAGAGAGAGAGGCCTCTGCCGTTATCTGGTCCACTCCCCGGCAGAGAGAGAGGCCTCTGCCGTTATCTGGTCCACTCCCCGGCAGAGAGAGAGGCCTCTGCCGTTATCTGGTCAACTCCCCGGCAGAGAGAGAGAGACCTCTGCCGTTATCTGCTCCACTCCCCGGCAGAGAGAGAGAGAGGCCTCTGCCGTTATCTGGTCCACTCCCCGGCAGAGAGAGAGGCCTCTGCCGTTATCTGGTCCACTCCCCGGCAGAGAGAGAGGCCTCTGCCGTTATCTGGTCCACTCCCCGGCAGAGAGAGAGGCCTCTGCCGTTATCTGGTCCACTCCCCGGCAGAGAGAGAGAGGCCTCTGCCGTTATCTGGTCCACTCCCCGGCAGAGAGAGAGAGAGGCCTCTGCCGTTATCTGCTCCACTCCCCGGCAGAGAGAGAGGCCTCTGCCGTTATCTGCTCCACTCCCCGGCAGAGAGAAAGGCCTCTGCCGTTATCTGGTCCACTCCCCGGCAGAGAGAAAGGCCTCTGCCGTTATCTGGTCCACTCCCCGGCAGAGAGAGAGAGACCTCTGCCGTTATCTGGTCCACTCCCCGGCAGAGAGAAAGGCCTCTGCCGTTATCTGGTCCACTCCCCGGCAGAGAGAGAGAGGCCTCTGCCGTTATCTGCTCCACTCCCCGGCAGAGAGAGAGGCCTCTGCCGTTATCTGGTCCACTCCCCGGCAGAGAGAGAGGCCTCTGCCGTTATCTGGTCCACTCCCCGGCAGAGAGAGAGAGGCCTCTGCCGTTATCTGGTCCACTCCCCGGCAGAGAGAGAGGCCTCTGCCGTTATCTGGTCCACTCCCCGGCAGAGAGAGAGAGAGGCCTCTGCCGTTATCTGCTCCACTCCCCGGCAGAGAGAAAGGCCTCTGCCGTTATCTGGTCCACTCCCCGGCAGAGAGAAAGGCCTCTGCCGTTATCTGCTCCACTCCCCGGCAGAGAGAGAGGCCTCTGCCGTTATCTGGTCCACTCCCCGGCAGAGAGAGAGGCCTCTGCCGTTATCTGGTCCACTCCCCGGCAGAGAGAGAGGCCTCTGCCGTTATCTGCTCCACTCCCCGGCAGAGAGAGAGAGGCCTCTGCCGTTATCTGGTCCACTCCCCGGCAGAGAGAGAGAGAGGCCTCTGCCGTTATCTGGTCCACTCCCCGGCAGAGAGAGAAAGGCCTCTGCCGTTATCTGGTCCACTCCCCGGCAGAGAGAAAGGCCTCTGCCGTTATCTGGTCCACTCCCCGGCAGAGAGAGAGAGACCTCTGCCGTTATCTGGTCCACTCCCCGGCGGAGAGAAAGGCCTCTGCCGTTATCTGGTCCACTCCCCGGCAGAGAGAGAGGCCTCTGCCGTTATCTGCTCCACTCCCCGGCAGAGAGAGAGGCCTCTGCCGTTATCTGGTCCACTCGCCGGTAGAGAGAAAGCCTCTGCCGTTATCTGGTCCACTCCCCGGCGGAGAGAAAGGCCTCTGCCGTTATCTGGTCCACTCCCCGGCAGAGAGAGAGGCCTCTGCCGTTATCTGCTCCACTCCCCGGCAGAGAGAGAGAGGCCTCTGCCGTTATCTGGTCCACTTCCCGGCAGAGAGAGAGAGGCTACTGCCGTTATCTGGTCCACTCCCCGGCAGAGAGAGAGGCCTCTGCCGTTATCTGGTCCACTCCCCGGCAGAGAGAGAGGCCTCTGCCGTTATCTGGTCCACTCCCCGGCAGAGAGAGAGGCCTCTGCCGTTATCTGCTCCACTCCCCGGCAGAGAGAGAGAGGCCTCTGCCGTTATCTGGTCCACTCCCCGGCAGAGAGAGAGAATCCTCTGCCGTTATCTGCTCCACCCCCCGGCAGAGAGAGAGGCCTCTGCCGTTATCTGGTCCACTCCCCGGCAGAGAGAGAGGCCTCTGCCGTTATCTGGTCCACTCCCCGGCAGAGAGAGAGAGGCCTCTGCCGTTATCTGCTCCACTCCCCGGCAGAGAGAGAGGCCTCTGCCGTTATCTGGTCCACTCCCCGGCAGAGAGAGAGAGGCCTCTGCCGTTATCTGGTCCACTCCCCGGCAGAGAGAGAGGCCTCTGCCGTTATTTACTCCACTCTCCGGCAGAGAGAGAGGCCTCTGCCGTTATCTGGTCCACTCCCCGGCAGAGAGAGAGGCCTCTGCCGTTATCTGGTCCACTCCCCGGCAGAGAGAGAGGCCTCTGCCGTTATCTGGTCCACTCCCCGGCAGAGAGAGAGGCCTCTGCCGTTATCTGGTCCACTCCCCGGCAGAGAGAGAGAGGCCTCTGCCGTTATCTGGTCCACTCCCCGGCAGAGAGAGAGAGGCCTCTGCCGTTATCTGGTCCACTCCCCGGCAGAGAGAAAGGCCTCTGCCGTTATCTGCTCCACTCCCCGGCAGAGAGAGAGAGGCCTCTGCCGTTATCTGCTCCACTCCCCGGCAGAGAGAGAGGCCTCTGCCGTTATCTGGTCCACTCCCCGGCAGAGAGAGAGGCCTCTGCCGTTATCTGGTCCACTCCCCGGCAGAGAGAGAGAGGCCTCTGCCGTTATCTGGTCCACTCCCCGGCAGAGAGAGAGGCCTCTGCCGTTATCTGGTCCACTCCCCGGCAGAGAGAGAGGCCTCTGCCGTTATCTGGTCCACTCCCCGGCAGAGAGAGAGGCCTCTGCCGTTATCTGGTCCACTCCCCGGCAGAGAGAGAGGCCTCTGCCGTTATCTGGTCCACTCCCCGGCAGAGAGAGAGAGGCCTCTGCCGTTATCTGGTCCACTCCCCGGCAGAGAGAGAGGCCTCTGCCGTTATCTGCTCCACTCCCCGGCAGAGAGAAAGGCCTCTGCCGTTATCTGGTCCACTCCCCGGCAGAGAGAAAGGCCTCTGCCGTTATCTGGTCCACTCCCCGGCAGAGAGAGAGAGACCTCTGCCGTTATCTGGTCCACTCCCCGGCAGAGAGAAAGGCCTCTGCCGTTATCTGGTCCACTCCCCGGCAGAGAGAGAGAGGCCTCTGCCGTTATCTGGTCCACTCCCCGGCAGAGAGAGAGGCCTCTGCCGTTATCTGGTCCACTCCCCGGCAGAGAGAGAGAGGCCTCTGCCGTTATCTGGTCCACTCCCCGGCAGAGAGAGAGGCCTCTGCCGTTATCTGGTCCACTCCCCGGCAGAGAGAGAGAGAGAGGCCTCTGCCGTTATCTGGTCCACTCCCGGCAGAGAGAGAGGCCTCTGCCGTTATCTGGTCCACTCCCCGGCAGAGAGAAAGGCCTCTGCCGTTATCTGGTCCACTCCCCGGCAGAGAGAGAGGCCTCTGCCGTTATCTGGTCCACTCCCCGGCAGAGAGAGAGGCCTCTGCCGTTATCTGGTCCACTCCCCGGCAGAGAGAGAGGCCTCTGCCGTTATCTGGTCCACTCCCCGGCAGAGAGAGAGAGGCCTCTGCCGTTATCTGGTCCACTCCCCGGCAGAGAGAGAGAGAGAGGCCTCTGCCGTTATCTGGTCCACTCCCCGGCAGAGAGAGAGAGGCCTCTGCCGTTATCTGGTCCACTCCCCGGCGAAGAGAAAGGCCTCTGCCGTTATCTGGTCCACTCCCCGGCAGAGAGAAAGGCCTCTGCCGTTATCTGGTCCACTCCCCGGCAGAGAGAGAGAGACCTCTGCCGTTATCTGGTCCACTCCCCGGCAGAGAGAAAGGCCTCTGCCGTTATCTGGTCCACTCCCCGGCAGAGAGAGAGGCCTCTGCCGTTATCTGGTCCACTCCCCGGCAGAGAGAGAGGCCTCTGCCGTTATCTGGTCCACTCCCCGGCAGAGAGAGAGGCCTCTGCCGTTATCTGGTCCACTCCCCGGCAGAGAGAGAGGCCTCTGCCGTTATCTGGTCCACTCCCCGGCAGAGAGAGAGAGAGGCCTCTGCCGTTATCTGCTCCACTCCCCGGCAGAGAGAGAGGCCTCTGCCGTTATCTGGTCCACTCCCCGGCAGAGAGAGAGGCCTCTGCCGTTATCTGCTCCACTCCCCGGCAGAGAGAGAGAGGCCTCTGCCGTTATCTGGTCCACTCCCCGGCAGAGAGAGAGGCCTCTGCCGTTATCTGGTCCACTCCCCGGCAGAGAGAGAGGCCTCTGCCGTTATCTGGTCCACTCCCCGGCAGAGAGAGAGGCCTCTGCCGTTATCTGGTCCACTCCCCGGCAGAGAGAGAGAGGCCTCTGCCGTTATCTGGTCCACTCCCCGGCAGAGAGAGAGAGGCCTCTGCCGTTATCTGCTCCACTCCCCGGCAGAGAGAGAGGCCTCTGCCGTTATCTGCTCCACTCCCCGGCAGAGAGAAAGGCCTCTGCCGTTATCTGGTCCACTCCCCGGCAGAGAGAAAGGCCTCTGCCGTTATCTGGTCCACTCCCCGGCAGAGAGAGAGGCCTCTGCCGTTATCTGGTCCACTCCCCGGCAGAGAGAAAGGCCTCTGCCGTTATCTGGTCCACTCCCCGGCAGAGAGAGAGAGGCCTCTGCCGTTATCTGCTCCACTCCCCGGCAGAGAGAGAGGCCTCTGCCGTTATCTGGTCCACTCCCCGGCAGAGAGAGAGGCCTCTGCCGTTATCTGGTCCACTCCCCGGCAGAGAGAGAGAGGCCTCTGCCGTTATCTGGTCCACTCCCCGGCAGAGAGAGAGGCCTCTGCCGTTATCTGGTCCACTCCCCGGCAGAGAGAGAGAGGCCTCTGCCGTTATCTGCTCCACTCCCCGGCAGAGAGAGAGGCCTCTGCCGTTATCTGGTCCACTCCCCGGCAGAGAGAAAGGCCTCTGCCGTTATCTGGTCCACTCCCCGGCAGAGAGAAAGGCCTCTGCCGTTATCTGCTCCACTCCCCGGCAGAGAGAGAGGCCTCTGCCGTTATCTGGTCCACTCCCCGGCAGAGAGAGAGGCCTCTGCCGTTATCTGCTCCACTCCCCGGCAGAGAGAGAGGCCTCTGCCGTTATCTGGTCCACTCCCCGGCAGAGAGAGAGGCCTCTGCCGTTATCTGGTCCACTCCCCGGCAGAGAGAAAGGCCTCTGCCGTTATCTGGTCCACTCCCCGGCAGAGAGAGAGGCCTCTGCCGTTATCTGCTCCACTCCCCGGCAGAGAGAGAGGCCTCTGCCGTTATCTGGTCCACTCCCCGGCAGAGAGAGAGAGGCCTCTGCCGTTATCTGGTCCACTCCCCGGCAGAGAGAGAGAGGCCTCTGCCGTTATCTGGTCCACTCCCCGGCAGAGAGAGAGGCCTCTGCCGTTATCTGGTCCACTCCCCGGCAGAGAGAGAGAGGCCTCTGCCGTTATCTGGTCCACTCCCCGGCAGAGAGAGAGGCCTCTGCCGTTATCTGGTCCACTCCCCGGCAGAGAGAGAGGCCTCTGCCGTTATCTGGTCCACTCCCCGGCAGAGAGAGAGGCCTCTGCCGTTATCTGCTCCACTCCCCGGCAGAGAGAGAGGCCTCTGCCGTTATCTGGTCCACTCCCCGGCAGAGAGAGAGGCCTCTGCCGTTATCTGGTCCACTCCCCGGCAGAGAGAGAGAGGCCTCTGCCGTTATCTGGTCCACTCCCCGGCAGAGAGAGAGGCCTCTGCCGTTATCTGGTCCACTCCCCGGCAGAGAGAGAGGCCTCTGCCGTTATCTGGTCCACTCCCCGGCAGAGAGAGAGGCCTCTGCCGTTATCTGGTCCACTCCCCGGCAGAGAGAGAGGCCTCTGCCGTTATCTGGTCCACTCCCCGGCAGAGAGAGAGAGGCCTCTGCCGTTATCTGGTCCACTCCCCGGCAGAGAGAGAGGCCTCTGCCGTTATCTGGTCCACTCCCCGGCAGAGAGAGAGGCCTCTGCCGTTATCTGGTCCACTCCCCGGCAGAGAGAGAGGCCTCTGCCGTTATCTGGTCCACTCCCCGGCAGAGAGAGAGAGGCCTCTGCCGTTATCTGGTCCACTCCCCGGCAGAGAGAGAGGCCTCTGCCGTTATCTGCTCCACTCCCCGGCAGAGAGAGAGAGGCCTCTGCCGTTATCTGGTCCACTCCCCGGCAGAGAGAAAGGCCTCTGCCGTTATCTGGTCCACTCCCCGGCAGAGAGAGAGGCCTCTGCCGTTATCTGGTCCACTCCCCGGCAGAGAGAGAGGCCTCTGCCGTTATCTGGTCCACTCCCCGGCAGAGAGAGAGAGGCCTCTGCCGTTATCTGGTCCACTCCCCGGCAGAGAGAGAGAGGCCTCTGCCGTTATCTGGTCCACTCCCCGGCAGAGAGAGAGGCCTCTGCCGTTATCTGGTCCACTCCCCGGCAGAGAGAGAGAGGCCTCTGCCGTTATCTGGTCCACTCCCCGGCAGAGAGAGAGAGGCCTCTGCCGTTATCTGGTCCACTCCCCGGCAGAGAGAAAGGCCTCTGCCGTTATCTGGTCCACTCCCCGGCAGAGAGAGAGGCCTCTGCCGTTATCTGGTCCACTCCCCGGCAGAGAGAGAGAGGCCTCTGCCGTTATCTGGTCCACTCCCCGGCAGAGAGAGAGGCCTCTGCCGTTATCTGGTCCACTCCCCGGCAGAGAGAGAGGCCTCTGCCGTTATCTGGTCCACTCCCCGGCAGAGAGAGAGAGCCTCTGCCGTTATCTGGTCCACTCCCCGGCAGAGAGAGAGGCCTCTGCCGTTATCTCAGAGAGAGAGCTGCCGTTATCTGCCACTCCCCGGCAGAGAGAGAGGGTCCACTCCCCGGCAGAGAGAGAGGCCTCTGCCGTTATCTCCACTCCCCGGCAGAGAGAGAGGCCTCTGCCGTTATCTGGTCCACTCCCCGGCAGAGAGAGAGGCCTCTGCCGTTATCTGGTCCACTCCCCGGCAGAGAGAGAGAGGCCTCTGCCGTTATCTGGTCCACTCCCCGGCAGAGAGAAAGGCCTCTGCCGTTATCTGGTCCACTCCCCGGCAGAGAGAGAGAGGCCTCTGCCGTTATCTGGTCCACTCCCCGGCAGAGAGAAAGGCCTCTGCCGTTATCTGGTCCACTCCCCGGCAGAGAGAGAGGCCTCTGCCGTTATCTGGTCCACTCCCCGGCAGAGAGAGAGGCCTCTGCCGTTATCTGGTCCACTCCCCGGCAGAGAGAGAGGGCTCCTCTGCCGTTATCTGGTCCACTCCCCGGCAGAGAGAGAGAGGCCTCTGCCGTTATCTGGTCCACTCCCCGGCAGAGAGAGAGGCCTCTGCCGTTATCTGGTCCACTCCCCGGCAGAGAGAGAGGCCTCTGCCGTTATCTGGTCCACTCCCCGGCAGAGAGAGAGGCCTCTGCCGTTATCTGGTCCACTCCCCGGCAGAGAGAGAGGGGCCTCTCCCCTTATCTGGTCCACTCCCCGGCAGAGAGAGAAGCCTCTGCCGTTATCTGGTCCACTCCCCGGCAGAGAGAGAGGCCTCTGCCGTTATCTGGTCCACTCCCCGGCAGAGAGAGAGAGGCCTCTGCCGTTATCTGGTCCACTCCCCGGCAGAGAGAGAGGCCTCTGCCGTTATCTGGTCCACTCCCCGGCAGAGAGAGAGGCCTCTGCCGTTATCTGGTCCACTCCCCGGCAGAGAGAGAGAGGCCTCTGCCGTTATCTGGTCCACTCCCCGGCAGAGAGAGAGGCCTCTGCCGTTATCTGGTCCACTCCCCGGCAGAGAGAGAGAGAGAGGCCTCTGCCGTTATCTGCTCCACTCCCCGGCAGAGAGAGAGGCCTCTGCCGTTATCTGGTCCACTCCCCGGCAGAGAGAAAGGCCTCTGCCGTTATCTGGTCCACTCCCCGGCAGAGAGAAAGGCCTCTGCCGTTATCTGGTCCACTCCCCGGCAGAGAGAGAGGCCTCTGCCGTTATCTGGTCCACTCCCCGGCAGAGAGAGAGGCCTCTGCCGTTATCTGCTCCACTCCCCGGCAGAGAGAGAGGCCTCTGCCGTTATCTGGTCCACTCCCCGGCAGAGAGAAAGGCCTCTGCCGTTATCTGGTCCACTCCCCGGCAGAGAGAGAGGCCTCTGCCGTTATCTGGTCCACTCCCCGGCAGAGAGAGAGGCCTCTGCCGTTATCTGGTCCACTCCCCGGCAGAGAGAGAGGCCTCTGCCGTTATCTGGTCCACTCCCCGGCAGAGAGAGAGAGGCCTCTGCCGTTATCTGGTCCACTCCCCGGCAGAGAGAGAGAGGCCTCTGCCGTTATCTGGTCCACTCCCCGGCAGAGAGAGAGGCCTCTGCCGTTATCTGGTCCACTCCCCGGCAGAGAGAGAGGCCTCTGCCGTTATCTGGTCCACTCCCCGGCAGAGAGAGAGGCCTCTGCCGTTATCTGGTCCACTCCCCGGCAGAGAGAGAGAGGCCTCTGCCGTTATCTGGTCCACTCCCCGGCAGAGAGAGAGAGCCTCTGCCGTTATCTGCTCCACTCCCCGGCAGAGAGAGAGGCCTCTGCCGTTATCTGGTCCACTCCCCGGCAGAGAGAGAGGCCTCTGCCGTTATCTGGTCCACTCCCCGGCAGAGAGAGAGAGGCCTCTGCCGTTATCTGGTCCACTCCCCGGCAGAGAGAGAGGCCTCTGCCGTTATCTGGTCCACTCCCGGCAGAGAGAGAGAGGCCTCTGCCGTTATCTGGTCCACTCCCCGGCAGAGAGAGAGGCCTCTGCCGTTATCTGGTCCACTCCCCGGCAGAGAGAGAGGCCTCTGCCGTTATCTGGTCCACTCCCCGGCAGAGAGAGAGAGGCCTCTGCCGTTATCTGGTCCACTCCCCGGCAGAGAGAGAGGCCTCTGCCGTTATCTGGTCCACTCCCCGGCAGAGAGAGAGGCCTCTGCCGTTATCTGGTCCACTCCCCGGCAGAGAGAGAGAGGCCTCTGCCGTTATCTGGTCCACTCCCCGGCAGAGAGAGAGAGGCCTCTGCCGTTATCTGGTCCACTCCCCGGCAGAGAGAGAGGCCTCTGCCGTTATCTGGTCCACTCCCCGGCAGAGAGAGAGGCCTCTGCCGTTATCTGGTCCACTCCCCGGCAGAGAGAGAGGCCTCTGCCGTTATCTGGTCCACTCCCCGGCAGAGAGAGAGAGGCCTCTGCCGTTATCTGGTCCACTCCCCGGCAGAGAGAGAGGCCTCTGCCGTTATTTACTCCACTCCCCGGCAGAGAGAGAGGCCTCTGCCGTTATCTGGTCCACTCCCCGGCAGAGAGAGAGGCCTCTGCCGTTATCTGGTCCACTCCCCGGCAGAGAGAGAGGCCTCTGCCGTTATCTGGTCCACTCCCCGGCAGAGAGAGAGGCCTCTGCCGTTATCTGGTCCACTCCCCGGCAGAGAGAGAGGCCTCTGCCGTTATCTGGTCCACTCCCCGGCAGAGAGAGAGAGAGGCCTCTGCCGTTATCTGGTCCACTCCCCGGCAGAGAGAGAGAGGCCTCTGCCGTTATCTGGTCCACTCCCCGGCAGAGAGAGAGGCCTCTGCCGTTATCTGGTCCACTCCCCGGCAGAGAGAGAGAGGCCTCTGCCGTTATCTGGTCCACTCCCCGGCAGAGAGAGAGGCCTCTGCCGTTATCTGGTCCACTCCCCGGCAGAGAGAGAGAGGCCTCTGCCGTTATCTGGTCCACTCCCCGGCAGAGAGAGAGGCCTCTGCCGTTATCTGGTCCACTCCCCGGCAGAGAGAGAGAGGCCTCTGCCGTTATCTGGTCCACTCCCCGGCAGAGAGAAAGGCCTCTGCCGTTATCTGGTCCACTCCCCGGCAGAGAGAAAGGCCTCTGCCGTTATCTGGTCCACTCCCCGGCAGAGAGAGAGGCCTCTGCCGTTATCTGGTCCACTCCCCGGCAGAGAGAGAGGCCTCTGCCGTTATCTGGTCCACTTCCCCGGCAGAGAGAGAGAGGCCTCTGCCGTTATCTGGTCCACTCCCCGGCAGAGAGAGAGAGGCCTCTGCCGTTATCTGGTCCACTCCCCGGCAGAGAGAGAGGCCTCTGCCGTTATCTGGTCCACTCCCCGGCAGAGAGAGAAAGGCCTCTGCCGTTATCTGGTCCACTCCCCGGCAGAGAGAGAGGCCTCTGCCGTTATCTGCTCCACTCCCCGGCAGAGAGAGAGAGAGGCCTCTGCCGTTATCTGGTCCACTCCCCGGCAGAGAGAGAGAATCCTCTGCCGTTATCTGCTCCACCCCCCGGCAGAGAGAGAGGCCTCTGCCGTTATCTGGTCCACTCCCCGGCAGAGAGAGAGGCCTCTGCCGTTATCTGGTCCACTCCCCGGCAGAGAGAGAGAGGCCTCTGCCGTTATCTGGTCCACTCCCCGGCAGAGAGAGAGGCCTCTGCCGTTATCTGGTCCACTCCCCGGCAGAGAGAGAGAGGCCTCTGCCGTTATCTGGTCCACTCCCCGGCAGAGAGAGAGGCCTCTGCCGTTATTTACTCCACTCTCCGGCAGAGAGGGAGGCCTCTGCCGTTATCTGGTCCACTCCCCGGCAGAGAGAGAGGCCTCTGCCGTTATCTGGTCCACTCCCCGGCAGAGAGAGAGGCCTCTGCCGTTATCTGGTCCACTCCCCGGCAGAGAGAGAGGCCTCTGCCGTTATCTGGTCCACTCCCCGGCAGAGAGAGAGGCCTCTGCCGTTATCTGGTCCACTCCCCGGCAGAGAGAGAGAGGCCTCTGCCGTTATCTGGTCCACTCCCCGGCAGAGAGAAAGGCCTCTGCCGTTATCTGCTCCACTCCCCGGCAGAGAGAGAGAGGCCTCTGCCGTTATCTGGTCCACTCCCCGGCAGAGAGAGAGGCCTCTGCCGTTATCTGGTCCACTCCCCGGCAGAGAGAGAGGAATCTGCCGTTATCTGGTCCACTCCCCGGCAGAGAGAGAGGCCTCTGCCGTTATCTGGTCCACTCCCCGGCAGAGAGAGAGGCCTCTGCCGTTATCTGGTCCACTCTCCGGCAGAGAGAGAGAGGCATCTGCCGTTATCTGCTCCACTCCCCGGCAGAGAGAGAGAGGCCTCTGCCGTTATCTGGTCCACTCCCGGCAGAGAGAGAGGCCTCTGCCGTTATCTGGTCCACTCCCCGGCAGAGAGAGAGGCCTCTGCCGTTATCTGGTCCACTCCCCGGCAGAGAGAGAGGCCTCTGCCGTTATCTGGTCCACTCCCCGGCAGAGAGAGAGAGGCCTCTGCCGTTATCTGGTCCACTCCCCGGCAGAGAGAGAGAGGCCTCTGCCGTTATCTGGTCCACTCCCCGGCAGAGAGAGAGGCCTCTGCCGTTATCTGCTCCACTCCCCGGCAGAGAGAAAGGCCTCTGCCGTTATCTGGTCCACTCCCCGGCAGAGAGAAAGGCCTCTGCCGTTATCTGGTCCACTCCCCGGCAGAGAGAGAGAGGCCTCTGCCGTTATCTGGTCCACTCCCCGGCAGAGAGAAAGGCCTCTGCCGTTATCTGGTCCACTCCCCGGCAGAGAGAGAGAGAGGCCTCTGCCGTTATCTGGTCCACTCCCCGGCAGAGAGAGAGGCCTCTGCCGTTATCTGGTCCACTCCCCGGCAGAGAGAGAGGCCTCTGCCGTTATCTGGTCCACTCCCAGGCAGAGAGAGAGGCCTCTGCCGTTATCTGGTCCACTCCCCGGCAGAGAGAGAGAGGCCTCTGCCGTTATCTGGTCCACTCCCCGGCAGAGAGAGAGAGAGAGAGGCCTCTGCCGTTATCTGCTCCACTCCCCGGCAGAGAGAGAGGCCTCTGCCGTTATCTGGTCCACTCCCCGGCAGAGAGAAAGGCCTCTGCCGTTATCTGGTCCACTCCCCGGCAGAGAGAGAGAAAGGCCTCTGCCGTTATCTGGTCACTCCCCGGCGGAGAGAAGAGGCCTCTGCCGTTATCTGGTCCACTCCCCGGCAGAGAGAGAGGCCTCTGCCGTTATCTGGTCCACTCCCCGGCAGAGAGAGAGGCCTCTGCCGTTATCTGGTCCACTCCCCGGCAGAGAGAGAGGCCTCTGCCGTTATCTGGTCCACTCCCCGGCAGAGAGAGAGGCCTCTGCCGTTATCTGGTCCACTCCCCGGCAGAGAGAGAGAGGCCTCTGCCGTTATCTGCTCCACTCCCCGGCAGAGAGAGAGGCCTCTGCCGTTATCTGGTCCACTCCCCGGCAGAGAGAGAGGCCTCTGCCGTTATCTGGTCCACTCCCCGGCAGAGAGAGAGAGGCCTCTGCCGTTATCTGGTCCACTCCCCGGCAGAGAGAGAGGCCTCTGCCGTTATCTGGTCCACTCCCCGGCAGAGAGAGAGGCCTCTGCCGTTATCTGGTCCACTCCCCGGCAGAGAGAGAGGCCTCTGCCGTTATCTGGTCCACTCCCCGGCAGAGAGAGAGAGGCCTCTGCCGTTATCTGGTCCACTCCCCGGCAGAGAGAGAGAGGCCTCTGCCGTTATCTGGTCCACTCCCCGGCAGAGAGAGAGGCCTCTGCCGTTATCTGCTCCACTCCCCGGCAGAGAGAAAGGCCTCTGCCGTTATCTGGTCCACTCCCCGGCAGAGAGAGAGAGGCCTCTGCCGTTATCTGGTCCACTCCCCGGCAGAGAGAGAGGCCTCTGCCGTTATCTGGTCCACTCCCCGGCAGAGAGAAAGGCCTCTGCCGTTATCTGGTCCACTCCCCGGCAGAGAGAGAGAGGCCTCTGCCGTTATCTGCTCCACTCCCCGGCAGAGAGAGAGGCCTCTGCCGTTATCTGGTCCACTCCCCGGCAGAGAGAGAGGCCTCTGCCGTTATCTGGTCCACTCCCCGGCAGAGAGAGAGAGGCCTCTGCCGTTATCTGGTCCACTCCCCGGCAGAGAGAGAGGCCTCTGCCGTTATCTGGTCCACTCCCCGGCAGAGAGAGAGAGAGAGGCCTCTGCCGTTATCTGGTCCACTCCCCGGCAGAGAGAGAGGCCTCTGCCGTTATCTGGTCCACTCCCCGGCAGAGAGAAAGGCCTCTGCCGTTATCTGGTCCACTCCCCGGCAGAGAGAAAGGCCTCTGCCGTTATCTGCTCCACTCCCCGGCAGAGAGAGAGGCCTCTGCCGTTATCTGGTCCACTCCCCGGCAGAGAGAGAGGCCTCTGCCGTTATCTGGTCCACTCCCCGGCAGAGAGAGAGGCCTCTGCCGTTATCTGCTCCACTCCCCGGCAGAGAGAGAGAGGCCTCTGCCGTTATCTGGTCCACTCCCCGGCAGAGAGAGAGAGAGAGAGGCCTCTGCCGTTATCTGGTCCACTCCCCGGCAGAGAGAGAGGCCTCTGCCGTTATCTGGTCCACTCCCCGGCGAAGAGAAAACCCTCTGCCGTTATCTGGTCCACTCCCCGGCGGAGAGAAAGGCCTCTGCCGTTATCTGGTCCACTCCCCGGCAGAGAGAGAGAGACCTCTGCCGTTATCTGGTCCACTCCCCGGCAGAGAGAAAGGCCTCTGCCGTTATCTGGTCCACTCCCCGGCAGAGAGAGAGGCCTCTGCCGTTATCTGGTCCACTCCCCGGCAGAGAGAGAGGCCTCTGCCGTTATCTGGTCCACTCCCCGGCAGAGAGAGAGAGGCCTCTGCCGTTATCTGGTCCACTCCCCGGCAGAGAGAGAGGCCTCTGCCGTTATCTGGTCCACTCCCCGGCAGAGAGAGAGAGAGGCCTCTGCCGTTATCTGGTCCACTCCCCGGCAGAGAGAGAGGCCTCTGCCGTTATCTGTTCCACTCCCCGGCAGAGAGAAAGGCCTCTGCCGTTATCTGGTCCACTCCCCGGCAGAGAGAAAGAGGCCTCTGCCGTTATCTGCTCCACTCCCCGGCAGAGAGAGAGGCCTCTGCCGTTATCTGGTCCACTTCCCGGCAGAGAGAGAGGCCTCTGCCGTTATCTGGTCCACTCCCCGGCAGAGAGAGAGGCCTCTGCCGTTATCTGGTCCACTCCCCGGCAGAGAGAGAGGCCTCTGCCGTTATCTGGTCCACTCCCCGGCAGAGAGAGAGAGAGGCCTCTGCCGTTATCTGGTCCACTCCCCGGCAGAGAGAGAGAGGCCTCTGCCGTTATCTGGTCCACTCCCCGGCAGAGAGAGAGAGGCCTCTGCCGTTATCTGGTCCACTCCCCGGCAGAGAGAAAGGCCTCTGCCGTTATCTGGTCCACTCCCCGGCAGAGAGAGAGGCCTCTGCCGTTATCTGGTCCACTCCCCGGCAGAGAGAAAGGCCTCTGCCGTTATCTGGTCCACTCCCCGGCAGAGAGAGAGGCCTCTGCCGTTATCTGGTCCACTCCCCGGCAGAGAGAGAGGCCTCTGCCGTTATCTGGTCCACTCCCCGGCAGAGAGAGAGGCCTCTGCCGTTATCTGGTCCACTCCCCGGCAGAGAGAGAGGCCTCTGCCGTTATCTGGTCCACTCCCCGGCAGAGAGAGAGAGAGAGAGGCCTCTGCCGTTATCTGGTCCACTCCCCGGCAGAGAGAGAGGCCTCTGCCGTTATCTGGTCCACTCCCCGGCAGAGAGAGAGAGGCCTCTGCCGTTATCTGGTCCACTCCCCGGCAGAGAGAGAGGCCTCTGCCGTTATCTGCTCCACTCCCCGGCAGAGAGAGAGGCCTCTGCCGTTATCTGGTCCACTCCCCGGCAGAGAGAGAGGCCTCTGCCGTTATCTGCTCCACTCCCGGCAGAGAGAGAGGCCTCTGCCGTTATCTGGTCCACTCCCCGGCAGAGAGAGAGGCCTCTGCCGTTATCTGGTCCACTCCCCGGCAGAGAGAGAGAGGCCTCTGCCGTTATCTGGTCCACTCCCCGGCAGAGAGAGGCCTCTGCCGTTATCTGGTCCACTCCCAGGCAGAGAGAGAGAGGCCTCTGCCGTTATCTGGTCCACTCCCCGGCAGAGAGAGAGGCCTCTGCCGTTATCTGCTCCACTCCCCGGCAGAGAGAGAGGCCTCTGCCGTTATCTGGTCCACTCCCCGGCAGAGAGAGAGGCCTCTGCCGTTATCTGCTCCACTCCCCGGCAGAGAGAGAGGCCTCTGCCGTTATCTGGTCCACTCCCCGGCAGAGAGAGAGAGGCCTCTGCCGTTATCTGCTCCACTTCCCGGCAGAGAGAGAGGCCTCTGCCGTTATCTGCTCCACTCCCCGGCAGAGAGAGAGGCCTCTGCCGTTATCTGGTCCACTCCCCGGCAGAGAGAGAGGCCTCTGCCGTTATCTGGTCCACTCCCCGGCAGAGAGAGAGGCCTCTGCCGTTATCTGCTCCACTCCCCGGCAGAGAGAGAGGCCTCTGCCGTTATCTGCTCCACTCCCCGGCAGAGAGAGAGGCCTCTGCCGTTATCTGGTCCACTCCCCGGCAGAGAGAGAGGCCTCTGCCGTTATCTGGTCCACTCCCCGGCAG
The DNA here is from genome assembly GCA_023701765.1 of Hylyphantes graminicola. Taxonomy (NCBI): domain Eukaryota; kingdom Metazoa; phylum Arthropoda; class Arachnida; order Araneae; family Linyphiidae; genus Hylyphantes; species Hylyphantes graminicola. The sequence goes on from CM043121.1 coordinate 22,550,337, forward strand.
AGAGAGAGAGGCCTCTGCCGTTATTTGCTCCACTCCCCGGCAGAGAGAGAGGCCTCTGCCGTTATCTGGTCCACTCCCCGGCAGAGAGAGAGAGGCCTCTGCCGTTATCTGGTCCACTCCCCGGCAGAGAGAAAGGCCTCTGCCGTTATCTGGTCCACTCCCCGGCAGAGAGAGAGGCCTCTGCCGTTATCTGGTCCACTCCCGGGCAGAGAGAGAGGCCTCTGCCGTTATCTGGTCCACTCCCCGGCAGAGAGAGAGGCCTCTGCCGTTATCTGGTCCACTCCCCGGCAGAGAGAGAGGCCTCTGCCGTTATCTGGTCCACTCCCCGGCAGAGAGAGAGGCCTCTGCCGTTATCTGCTCCACTCCCCGGCAGAGAGAGAGGCCTCTGCCGTTATCTGGTCCACTCCCCGGCAGAGAGAGAGAGGCCTCTGCCGTTATCTGCTCCACTCCCCGGCAGAGAGAGAGGCCTCTGCCGTTATCTGGTCCACTCCCCGGCAGAGAGAGAGAGGCCTCTGCCGTTATCTGCTCCACTCCCCGGCAGAGAGAGAGAGGCCTCTGCCGTTATCTGGTCCACTCCCCGGCAGAGAGAGAGGCCTCTGCCGTTATCTGGTCCACTCCCCGGCAGAGAGAGAGAGAGGCCTCTGCCGTTATCTGCTCCACTCCCCGGCAGAGAGAGAGAGGCCTCTGCCGTTATCTGGTCCACTCCCCGGCAGAGAGAGAGAGGCCTCTGCCGTTATCTGGTCCACTCCCCGGCAGAGAGAGAGAGGCCTCTGCCGTTATCTGGTCCACTCCCCGGCAGAGAGAGAGGCCTCTGCCGTTATCTGGTCCACTCCCCGGCAGAGAGAGAGAGAGGCCTCTGCCGTTATCTGGTCCACTCCCCGGCAGAGAGAGAGGCCTCTGCCGTTATCTGGTCCACTCCCCGGCAGAGAGAGAGGGGCCTCTGCCGTTATCTGCTCCACTCCCCGGCAGAGAGAGAGGCCTCTGCCGTTATCTGGTCCACTCCCCGGCAGAGAGAGAGAGAGGCATCTGCCGTTATTTGCTCCACTCCCCGCCAGAGAGAGAGAGGCCTCTGCCGTTATCTGCTCCACTCCCCGGCAGAGAGAGAGGCCTCTGCCGTGATCTGCTCCACTCCCACTCCATTTTACTTGAATTATCTTTCCCAAAAACTATCTCTGCTAATTTAACATACGAAACCCCAATACAGCGAAGCACCAATAGAAATTTTTTTGACAGCTTAATGTATCTTAAAATACTTTGAAAGTATACTTTTATGTACTAATGAAAATATACATTTAAATATTCGCATATTACGGTATAAATATAAATTACTATTTAGTTTAAATACTATTTAATTGGGCTGCTGTGCCAAGGAGAGAGGAGGCTGCTGTGCCAAGGAGTATGTAGTTAAAACTAAATTCACGTTACCGTGTAATGGACATCCTTTACCGATCACTTGAAAATCCATTCTTGTCACTTTAAGGAAACTAAGTCTAGCGTCATCCATCGATTAATCATTAAAAATGACTTTTCGTAAGTTTTTGAGACATGATAACGTTTGAATTTTTTTTCAAATATATTGGGAATGTTTTTTCTTAATTTAGAGAGCGCATTTTAAGTAAAAAATTTCAATGAATATTCAATGAGGATGACTACATACTGTTATCTTATTAAATTTAAAAACAGCTTATTTGAATTTTATTTTCGTAAGATATGCGTCTGAAAAGCAATTACAAGTGATTTGTTCGGAAAGGTGTTGGTTAAAAACAATTTAATTTTTTTCATGTTTCGTATACCTCTATAACTTTATATTAATTACCTAGTTTATAAATATTTTGAATTAAAATTATAAATTAAGCATAATCTAAAAAGTGAAGTTAGTTTTGGTAAGTTGCTGAGATTTTTTATCCCGCTCAGTGAAAATATGCTTACAAATCTGACTTATTTTGCTTGTATCACAACTAAACTAACGGTACTAAGTACTTTCTGTAAAATAAACAAATTGGTGGGATTATTATTCATTTTATAGAAAGGACATTACATAGGAAAGAAAATTGAGTAAAAACAAAAAATAAATAACTCTATCATTTTTCGATAAGGATTATTTGGCGCCACTGATGTTCTTTCTAGCCTGCAAAAACGAATCAAATTTTTTTTAAGAAAATGATACCACGGATTAAATTTCTCATTTCTCAAATGTTATTGCTAGAATTAATAAAAAAGCTCAAATTTCCCTTTTACAATTATTGTGAGTTCAGAAACAGCAGCGGTGTCTTTTTTCCTGACGGATTTGTTTTTTAATTTCCCTTTTAGCGTGTTCATCTTACCCCTGTCACCCTTTCTAAAAGACGAATGTATTTATTTCACCGCCAGTTTAATTATACAGACACAATATATCACTCAGGTAGTTAAACAGTCAGACTCGAAACTACGAAATCATAAACTCTCAATATGCGAAATCTTGAAGTCACGAACACTCGTATTTCAATCCGAAAACTTAAATCCGTTTTATGATCAAGCGGAATCGTAAAACTGTCAGGTTGAGATTTACATCACGAAAATCTGCATTGTTTAGTTCCCAAAAGAAGCCATTAAACACTTATAGCTCTTGAAATATCTGGCTCATTCTGAATACGTAATGTCAAGTATTATATCTCAGTAGGTATTCAATACTAATGTGTTACTATAACAGAGGGTGTGCTAAACCTTTCTTAGAAAGAAATGTCCAATAAACGAGTGTAGCATTAGCGTTTTTTTTATGTAACGTTTAATGTTCGTGATACGAAAATGATTGAAAGCACTTAAGGACAAATATATTTGTTTGGCATATGTAATGGGAAATATGAAAGGTGGAATATGAATTATTAACATACGGAAGTGGGTGTAATGAAGTGAAACTTTATATAAAGCTTTTGGGAAATTAGCCTAAGATTTTGTAGTTTATGTAAAAAAAAATCTTAATAACTTTTTTTAGTTTCAAATAACGTTTTATATGCTGTGAATCGTATATACATTTACATTTTACAAAACAAGAAAGAATGGTATTAAAATCATAAATTACTGTTGAGGGCTGAAATACGGACAGTTCGATTGACACAAAGACGTACAAAAAGAATAAAATATAGTTTTCTGATATCATACAATTCAAACAAAAACAAACATTTTTTTTAAACATCCAGAATGAAAGTACTAAAGAGAATGTTCAGGACGACGGGCAAGAACATGAAGTTACAGAAAACTAGACCCAAAAAAAATAAATATTCGTATCTGCCACACATTTCCAAAAAAGATGAAATTGAATGGATAGAATGGAAAATGTATGAAATGGATATATACAGATGGACGAATGGGAAAAAGACCGAAAAGCGTAGAGCAGACGGACAAAAATTTCAAAAGACAAGTCTCTCATGTCATACATTTCGAACAAAAAGTATATTTTTTATAATCAGACGAGTAGGACAGTAATTTAGAAGGAGGGATGGTAAGACGGAAGAACAGACGTAAATGCAATTGCCAAAACCAACTTGTCAATAACCAATATAAGAGATTAAATTAAAAATATATTTGTTTTCAGTTACAGCAACAACAAAAATATCTGTAAATAAGTTCCCCATATTTATTATTTTTTATTTTATTATATCAGTAGGATAGACAATATCTAGGATAAGGAAACTAAAGGTCGGCATGAAATTATCTTTGCAATTAAAAAAATTGATGTTCTATATTTTTTAAAATTAAATTAAAGCTTAAGAAGTTCGCATTTTAATGAAAGTTTTATGTACTTATACTAATCGGTTTTAATGAAGCTTTTATATAATTAATACTATAGCTTTAGTTTTCTCGACGATTGGAATCTGGTCATATAGTTGGTATAAAAATAGTACAATATTGATTTCGCAAGTAAATAAAATATCCTTCCAAATAAAATATTAAATTTTGAATTTTATACATGAAGAATTTTAAATCTGATTTAATGATAATATAACTTTAAATATGAATTTTATTTTACCAGTTTTCATATTTATGACGCCTTAAAGACACTTGAAGTGAACATTAAAAAATTTGTAATAAAAACAAAAGAAAAAATTTATTTGCCGTGTTAAAAAAACATAAGCTTTTAAAACTATTTTAAAAGAAATATCATTATTTTTACTTTAGCAAAAATTCGTCCGAATAGTTCATGCTTCCTTTGGTTTTGGTTGCGCAATGGTTAGTGTACTAGCCTTTGGAGCTGCTGGGCTCGGGTTCGAATCCCGGTAAAGGCATGGATGTTTGTGTCCGTCAATAAATGTTGTTATTTGTCTATGTGTTTGTGGCTTTCTTCTTTGTGTGTCTCTTTTGACTGTCTCTTCTGGCGAGCGGGGTAATGGGCTATATAGCCTACGCCCTTCCCTTCTAGAGGGCGAAATCACTGTCATTTGTTGTTTGTTATGATAAAAGTGTGTTTTGCAAAGTTATTAAAAATATAATTGTTTAAATGTAACTGAGATGCACGCCTTAAGATCCAAAAATACAAATTTTTTTGTTCGATAAATGCAAAAAAAGCTGTGTAACTTATTTATAGTTAACATTTCATTTTAGCATTGTCTTTAATTCAAAATGCCTTTAAAAGTGACTACTAAAATTAGTTTTTGAAAAGTTTAAAGAAAGAACTAGTGTAAATTTATTTCCTAGGAACTATAATATTGCATTGAATTTCGTTCAACTTCACTTTTTGTAGAAAAAATAACAGATACCTGTAATCAAAGGCTGAAAACTGATTTTCGGATCTTTTTCTATGGAACCAGGTAAATTTCGAAACTAATTGAAATATTAATTGCTTGTGGGAAGTTTTAATAAAATGTTCCCGAATGGGGACCCAAGATTACAAAAGGATAACTATGCTGAGTGGTACATTTTATAAAGAATATCACTTTATATTTAATGTGATATGATTTATAATAATATCAAATAAAGCTTCTTTCAGGAATCCAAAAATATAACGTTGAAACATTATATGTTAATTGAACGTACTTTTTTATTTGAATTTTATTACAGTTTAATATATAACAGGGAAAATAATGACAGATAATGTAAGCTTACCACCGACCAAAATTGAAACTCAATATTTACCAGGACACCCATTAATCTGTCTAAACCAAATTGATTGTCCATCCATTTTTTGATGATATCAAACTCCTTTAAGGAGTGAAAAACAAAACATTATATGACTTCATTCTATACAGTTAATATGTCGAAAATAGGAGATGAAAGTAAAAAAGATTGTCCCCAATAAAAGTTTTAGATCGAAGTCAGAATCTGCTGACCTTTTATTTTTATGTGTTTTTTAAAGGGTGCATTATTTTATCGATACGGCCATTGAATCATTATATCAATAATTATATTTTTATGTTATTTGTAGGAAAACTCCTTGCAAACATTGTCTGCATTTATAATTTTGCTTAAAACGTAATATAGTTTTATTTTATGCCATTAAAGGGCCCATTAACGCACACACATTAACAGCTCTTAAAATTCAGTATAGTATTTTTTAAAAAGTTATTTAAGTTAAAATTAAGCATGTGTTTCATTTTGAGAAAAAAATATGAATTCCAATAAACGATATTAAGTTTATTAAATTTCTTTGAATATTCACTGGTGAGTGTAAAAATGGTAAGTGTAAATTGGTTAGTAAAGATACTGCTAAGTGTAAATATATATTAATTTGTAAACTTCAAGCGTTTGAGGTTTTAAATTTAAAAAATTATTTTTAACGTTATTCATATCTGCCGTCTTGATATTGTTTTATTATTGTTTTAATAAATCTTTTTTATGTTTGTCAGATAGTAAAAATATTTTTTAATAAACTTATAATTAATTAGTTATTTAAGTAAGGAAAATATTTGCTCTAGCCATTTAACTGATTTATAATAACCTAGACTTCAAATTAGTTTAAAAAATAAGTAATATGCCTTTAATAAACTTCACTATTAGAATTCATAGCAGGATGTTAAAAAACTATTTTATCTAAACTCAGGAACATACCTTGAATTATTTTCTTAATCTATCTAGTCATTTTACCTTATAACACGCCCTTAAAACGGACCATTATTAATTACCCTCTCTTTATTGGCCGCATGCCGTTCTATATACGGACAGGACTCCCTTTGACTCCTACAATCTGCTCCACGTTTAGAATTCGGTCTTAGTGAAGGTATTTCGAAATGTTCCCATTGATAGGTATGTGGAGGAAATTAGTTTTCACCATAGAGAGAATGTAAGAAGATGGCATATCGCAGAATAAATATTGGTTTAGCTAGAAAAATACGATTTTTCAGGGTTTTTTTAAATCGTCTGCAGTTATGTTTCCATTGAATTTCATCGCTGGAAGAATATGAATTTGTTCCTGACATTCTAAGTATCGCAGTTTCCTTTTGAAACTGAAAACAAAGGTTTATTTGAAACATTTAACAAAATCTCAAAAGAGTACACCAGATTATAATTTTTTCTCCCTCCCCAAAAACCCCTGTTTATTATACCAGGCTATTTTAACCAATTTCATTGAAGGCCATTATCATCTGAATAAATTTAAACTTACATAAAACTTTCTCAATTGTGTAAGTATACTTTCGTGCTCATTTCTAGAGGCTGTCTAAGTATTGTCAAAAATTGCAAAAAAAATATTGACTAAAGGTTGGTGGATATCTCCTCCATCACCCACTTTTTTAGCAAGCCAATTCACCCACAAACTTTGGGTGCAACATGACATTACTACTTTACAGCTTAATTATTCACGGTGTATTGCGAATATGTAAATTTCAGGAAGATTTTCGGCTACTATACACCAATTCCTTTTAGTTTTTTAGTTACCTCTATTGTTTCAGAATAGTACGAGTTCATTCAGCTTAATTTTTCATAACTATGCTGACAATTTTAAATCTAGAGTAAATATTTTTTCAATAGGTGTTCATACGAAAAAAAAATTAGTTTAGTTTTTAAAATATTTAGCTTAAATAAAAGCTTAAATATTAGCATGTTTTGTTCCCCTTTTGTTTGGGTGTAATACGAAATATTATTTTTAATTTTCTTCAATGGATTTAGATTGTTAATTTTATGCGTTGCCTGGAAGGGCCCGGGGGCCCCTTGACAACCAACATATTTCTGTGAAATAAAAAGTTTTCTTCTTCTTCTTAATTTACAAAGGTCGGCGCATGATTTTCTACAAGTCATTATTGGAAAACTTGTCCCGGTATTCCTTATCAAAAGTTTAACCAAGATAAAGGTCTGGCCTGTTCATTGGCGACTTTTGAGCGTCGTAAACTTTATTGGATAAAGTCGCCATCACCAGGACCAAACTCTATCTTAGTTATACTTAGGAGAAAGTAAGTTTTTGAAACAACATCTTTCGATCAATGAAACTTTTGTATTTTAGTTTATTTATCCTTATCAAAAAATTACTCTGCTAACTTAAAACACCAAGTCCACATACTTTGAAGAGAGCAAGTACTAAGTGAAATATTTTTTGCAGCCTAATGTATCGAAAAAGAATTTTAAAATATATTTTTATCTGCTAATGTATATATATATATATTTACTTATTTGCATAATGCACTATAAATGTAAATAACTATTCAGTTGAAATTAAATTCTCGTTAACGTCTGATGGACATCCTTTACCATTCACTTGATAATCCATTAATGTCATTTTACGCCTTTCTGGCTTCGCCTATCGATTAATCATTCAAAATAACTTTTCGTTAGTTTTTGAGACAGTGTAACGTTTCGAATTTCATTTAAATATTTTGAGAAAGGTTTTATTTTCGAATTTAGATATTGTATTAGAGCTAGTATGGGATTTAATGAATATTCAATGAGGTAGACCAGAAACTGTTATCTTATTGTTGAAAACCAGCAAATTTTGCATGTTATTTTCGTTAGGGGAGAGACGGGTAATACCGCTCAGAGGGTAATCGCGCTCAGCTAAGTTGTGAAAAACTGGGCAATCCTAGTTAATTGCTTTAGTTAATTCTAATTGCCGTGCCTAATTAGAATACTGCCAGCTAGCCGAATGCACATGCAATGTTCAGTGTGATAATGGCGCCTGGAAAAGCAAAAATACGTAGTTTTTCGTCCGTAAACAAAATATAGCGTATTTTCATCTAAAAAACTTCTGCAGCTAACTTTGAAATAGGTCAACTTTGTTTACTAGTAACAGTATGATCATTGTATAGTTACGAAGCATAATAATCCTGTTATCTAATGTAACTAAGTTTATTTCATTAGATGCATTGCGTGCCTAATTAGAATGCACGAAATCAAATATAGCGGGGTCGTTTAATGACGCTCGGATGGGTGGCATTACCCTCACCTGTTGGAAGAGTCGAATTATAACTAATCAAAACTGTAATTAAATATTTTCATACACAAGTTGAATAAACTTGATATATTTTTCATTTGCAATTATATTATCATAACTGGAATAGATGTCCTCTTCTTCAGCTGGAGTGTCATTTTCTGAAACATCACCAATAACATGCTCTTCAAGACTCCACTAAGATTGCCGTGGAGATGGATAAAGCAAAAAACTATGTTTGTAACTATTGCAAATTGTAAAATTACTTTAATCAGTTGCGGAATATGTTGTATAAAGGATTTGAATAATGAGCTCGTCGCAGTGAGCGGCATTACCCAACACGTTCGGGTAATGACACTCAATGTAATATTTTGTTGTTCTCAATTTTTCAGCACAAATGTTACTGTTTTCATGTTTAACGATATGGTATTCTGTTTTATATTTGTTTATTTATAAATATCAATAAAAAACATAATTAAAAGTGTCGTATTATGCTTGTGGCATTCACTTTTCCTTAAGTGGGCGCAATTACCCTTCTCTCCGCTATATCTGAAAAGAATGTTGCAAGTGATTTTTTTTTAAAAAAAAAAAGGTTTTCGTTTCGTCAAACAGATTAATTTTTTCATGTTTCACGAAATACATCAGTATTTGGAATTTAAAATACTCATTCTTTCTTAATAAATACTAATTACCTATTTAACGGAATAATTGACCATAGCACGGCTTTTCTAGCCATACAAAGTGAATTAAAACAAAAAAAATTGATACCACATAGTAAATTTCTTAATTTATCCCCTGTTATTGATTTTAAAATCAATGTTATTGCTTTAAATAATAAAATGCAAAAAAAAAAATTCTTTTACAGTGATTGTAAGACTGAAAACAGAAGTGTCGGATATTTTACCTAACGAAATGTTTTTGGAAATTCACTTATAGCGTGATCATCTTACCCCTGTCGCACCCTCTACCAAAAAAATGTATTTCACCTCTTGTTTAATAAAAGAAATGCTGTACATCACTCTGGTACATTCCTTGCCAACATAAGTTGGGTAAATAGAAATATGCTATTTAGAAGATCCTTCCGCTCATGTAAAGAGCTCCATAAATTATTTGTGAATCCATCCAGAAAACATGTATTAACATTAATTTCGTTAAAGGTCTAACAGGTTTCAATATTATTTGAGAAAATTTGGCAATTTATCAGAATGAAAAGTGCATTTTAGTTAAATTGTATTCAGATAATTTTGTATGTAAATATTACCTTAGAAGAGTTGCCAACTAAAGGACCAATCGCGCTTTTCCCTCTGCCTTTTCACCCTTTGTTTTTACCCAAGTTTGGGTGGCACTGAGTGTAGCTTAACAGTAAGCACTACGAAATCATAAACTTACGAAATACGAAACCCTTAAGTCACGAACACTCGTATTTAAATCCGGAGACTTAAATCCGTTTTATAAGGATATAATCATACGTGATCGTAAAACTGTCAAGTTGCGACTTAGCATCATAAAAATGTGCATTGTTTATATCAGAAAAGGAGCTACTAAGTGCTTAAAACTCTTGAAATAAATGGCACATTCTGAATACCTAATGATATGTATTATATCTCAGTAGGTATTAAATACTGAAGCGCTATAATAGAGGGCGTTGCAAAACCCTGCATTCAAAGAATTGTCACAAATAAACGAATACGGCATTTACGGTTTTTATGTTACGTTTAATGTTCGTGACTTGGAAAAAGGATGAAAGTTTTTAAGTAAAAATATATTTGAATGATATATGTAATGGGGAATATGAATTATTAACTCACGAGGTGTAAGGAAATGTAACTTTATCTAAAGCTTTTAAGAAAATTGGCTTATAATTTTGTAGTATAAGTAAAAATAAAGTCTTAAAAACTTTTCGTTTAGTTCCATCAAATGTTTCAAAAGCTGTTATCTATCTTTTTTAAACAAGAAATAACTATATTAAAACATATTTTTACTGTGAGTGGCTGTGTTACTTTTTAAATTATCTTTGATCGTGTCAATAAGAAGTTCTCTGAAAGATCTATAGCAAAATGCATTTCTCTTATATTACACTGAAAAAATTTCTTAAAATACGAGCAAGGATAGACATATAATAATATAAATTTCTTGTTGCCTTGTGTTTAAATAAAATATTTATAATAGAAACTTTAATACGAAGAGGATAAAGGGGGAAAGGTAAAGACTGGCAGACGGACTGCCACAAGGACAAACAAAAGGATAAAACATAGTTCTCCCGAATCATTTCTTTATTTTTAAAAAAATCGGACAGTTAAAACCGAAATTGAAAAAGGAACGGACAGGAGGACGGACGAATAAAAAATGAAAAGGCAGATTAATGAAAAAAAAGCATAAAATTTACATATCTGCCACACCTTTCCAAGTCAAAGAAATAATTTTTTTGAAATTACACTGTCAGAACAATAAACGAAAATAATTTGGACAGATGGACTAACGAGCAAAAACGATTAATATATTTTAAAATATCGAATCGATCCTCTGTACAATAAAAATGTGGCCCGATATTTAGCATAAAATCGCACAGTGAATACTTTATGAACAAATGAAGTATCCGTCTTAATAAAATACCAAATTTTGAATGTGATGTATGAAGAATTTTAAATATAGTTGCATAATCGTATATCTTTGAATATGAACTTAATTTAGCATTTTTTATGTTTATAACTCCTTAAAGTCTTTTCAAGAACACATTATTTTTTTTTAAATAAAAATAGAAAAAAATAGAATTTAATGTTAAAATTAAGTCAAAGCTTTTCACAAGATTTTAAAAGAAAATATCATTGATTTTTTGGTGGTCTCACTGGTTCTTATAGACCTGGCAAGCAATTAGATTTAATTCTTTTGTCAAAATACACTTTTAATCGACACTTTAACAAAAAAATATCGGTTGTTATATGGATCATTAGTTATAGACATCAAAATATCTAGTCAATTTAACATGACAATCAACTTACGTGTTTACAGTTAATAACATATTGTGTGTGTCAATTACAAGAAATAAACTCTTTAATATGTTTAATTGGTTTCTTATAATTGGTGTTGATTTGTAAATTCGGTAAAAGTTTTAGATATGAATTGGAACTTTTGTAATGACAAAAGAATTGACATTTGTTGCTTTTATTTTCAAATGGCCATGCTATGTATAGTTTATATTTTATTGCATTAGATTATTTGATGAAACAGTTTTAGTTTTTAAAAATATTGAATTTATTACATGGAAAGCCAATATGAAAAATAGGAAAATGTACCGTGATCGAAAATTGCATTAATACTAAAATATGTGCCTTTGAAATCTATATCACTGCTGAAAATAGAATATCAATTTCATTCTGTAGTAAGTTAGCAAATATGTAGCATTTAGAATGTTAATACCATTTTGAAGACATTCAATAATATCGTTAAAAAAAGTTCCTGATGACCCACAAGAAGTAAGTTTTCCACTTTCGTTACTGTAGATTTGTGGGTCTGAAATACTGACAGTAATGATTTTCTCAGAAAAGTGGCTAGTTCGACGATAAATGCTCAATTAATTCCCCAGTATGCTTGATACTAATTTTCGACCCCTGAAAGACCGAAGGATGTGAAAAAACCTTTCTATGATTGAAACTTTGAGAAAACAAAAAAATTAGGATTTAAATCGTACTTGAGAGTGAAAAGGCAATATTTTCATCGATTTTGGGATACTGAGTCCCCTTAATCGTATTTTTTATTTGATTTTTTTTGTGTATTATTTAATGACACGCAAGAATCATAATGCCATATAATCTAAGCTTTCCACCGACCAAGATTGAAAAATAGGATTTAAATCGTACTAGAAAGTAAAAAGTCGATGTTATCATAGATTTTGGGGAACTGAGTCCCATTAATCGTATATTTTATTTAATTTTTATGTATTATTTATTGATATACAAGAGGCATAATGCCATATAATCTAAGCTTACCACCGACCAAGATTGAAAATCAATATTTACCCCGATACCCATTAATAGGTCTACGCCAAATTGATTATCCACCCATTTTTTGGTGATATCAAGCACTTTTAAGGAGTGAAAAACAAAGCATTATATGTCTTCATACTATACGGTCAATATGTCGAAAATAAGAGGTGAACGGAAAATATATTGTTTCCAATAAAAGTTTTAGATCGAACTAGTATTGGCTGACCTTTTAGTTTTATACGTATTTTAAGCGGTGAATTATTTTATCGATACTCCCATTCAACCATTTCAGTAATAATTATTTTCATTATATTTCCTCTAATTTATATTGTAGGAAAAATTTGCAACTCATTTTTAGTATTATACATTTATAATTCTACTTACAAAGTAATAAAGTTTCATTTTTACCCATTAAGGACCCATTTGTGATTGCCATTATACACATATTGGCTGTTCTAAAAATTCTGCATCGTTCTTTAGATAAAACTTTATTCTTAAATTAAGCATGTACTTTATTTTTAAATAAAAAAATATTACTCGTAAAGTACGACGAAGAGTTCCTTGAACTTCTTTAAATCTTTATGGGTAAGTGTAAAAATGTATTTAAAAATTAATTTACACGTACTCTTCAAACTTTTGTGTTTTTAAATTCCATTTCCATCATATTCCATGATTTTAAGAAAATCTTATTAGTTTATCGTTTTTGATTGTTAAGTTGTAAAAAAAATATTTTTAATAAATTTAAAATTGATCAGTTATTTTTGTGAGGAGAATATTCGCGTTAGACTTTTAACTGATTCTAATAATATCAACTTTACATAAACTTTACAATTCAAGTTCATTGCAGGGTATTATAAGTTATCTAAACTAAACTCATTAACATACCGGGAATTATTTTCTAGTCCTTCTTAGTCACATAACCTTATTAAATACTCTTAAGCCGGACCATTATTAATTATCCTTTCCCTATTGGCCGCATGCGTTCTATGTACGGACAGAATTGCCTTTGACTCCCACATTCTGTTCCACGTTTAGGATTCGGTCTTTGAAAAGGTATTTTGAAATGTTCCCATTGATAGATACGTACAGGAAATTAGTTTTGAACATAGAGAGAATGTAAGGAGATCGCACATTGCAGGATGATTTGAAAAATGGCTTATTGAAAAAATACGATGTTTCATGTTTTTTTTTTAAATAATCGTCTGAAGATTTGTTTCTATTGAATTTCCTTGCTGAAGGAATTTGAATTATTTCATTATAGCCTAAGGATCGCAGTTTTATTCTGAAACTGAATACAAAGGAACAGTTTTTACAAACAACACACTGACACTGTTTAACATTTGAATTGTTTCATACCGAATATTTTTAATGGAAACTGCCAGCCTATTATGCCATAACGCTAAAACCTCTTTATAAAAGAACTAATTCAATAGCTTACTCTCTCTCTAGAGAGTACCCAATAACTCTCTTTTTTGTTGACAATACCTTATAGAAAGTTTTAAAAACCATACACAAAATCATTGTGTTATTTAACAAGTAAACCTTATTGTGATTCCGATCAACCATTCATCTATCACTCAGGTACTATATAATTCAATTTAACCAAATCTGTTCGCCTCCACAACTCATCTAGCCAATCGCTAAAAGCGACTAGCTGACAAATTCAATATAACCGCTAAATGACGAGTAATCTGAATTGCTTCAGGGCTGTAAACTTCAAAGTGGCAGTGCATTTACACCAAATTCACGTGTTAATGAAGGCATTCTCCCAAGGCATGTCATATCATCGGACGTACTATTAACTTCGTAATGCTTTAACAAAGGTTTATTGTATAATACATTCAGTGACAGTGGTTTCAGATGACATGCAGGAGATGACGTGAATAACTTGCATATTTTACAATAGTTTAGTGAAAATTAGGGTTGTTTATGTAATTTTGAAGTAAACAAGTCAATATAGATATAAAATATTAAGTTTTAAAAATTATTGACATTGCAGAGCGTAAGAAAAAAGGAACACAGATTGCTGTTTTCACATGTTAAAATATTTCTGGTACTATTCATATTTATGAATGGAGTGTCAGAAAATTGATATAAAATGTCATTACAGGCTGATATGTAAAAAAAACACATTATATTATTTTTTAAAAAAGAGAGTTCGTTAAAATAAAACGAACTAACTTTTTTTTTAGTTTCAAAAAAGTGAAAATACCATTTCTAGTTTTAAGGACCTGGTAAAAATATTAAAAATGTCTGCATTTTTTGGCTTCAATATAATTATTTCTTCAACTTGTCTCAGGTTTGTTTGGTATGTATTTGCTCAATTAACGACCTATTAGAGCTATACAGCATAAGCGAAGCACCTCCTTGTTTATGCCGAGGCCAAGTGACATAGCCGACGCCTTAGGTCTAAAATTGTGATTTCAAATACTGATGTGAAATATAGAAGTAATTAATGAAAAAAACATTAACTAATAAAATTGCACCTGTGTATTAAATCTGCTCTTGATACAATGCCTTTGGTAGATGAAATTTATGTTGCTTTGAATACACATTGGAAAACGAAAAAAGACACATACTTCAAATTTAGTAAAGGAGTTTTCAGTACCTGATAGACGTCATAGAAACTGTTTTTTTTTTTAAATAAATACTCATGCGCAAATATTAGAATTGAAGTAATCTAGAACTTCCATAGAATTTTTGTATAATAATTTAATCGGCTTCATTAATAATTTTAAATATATTGAGTTTTATAGTTTTAACCGACATTAGTCTAGTATTACAGCCCCCTAGTTAAAATGTAATTATTAAAATGCTTTTTATTTGTGTACCAAAAAAAAAGGATAGACATCCTGATCTTTTTAAATCCAGGACATCAGTCTTCCTTCACTAAGTTTCAAATTCATTATTCATCTTGCAGGTGTCGTAGTTTCGTCACTTGACTGTGGTTCTTAATGATTTCACCCGTCGCCAATAGCCATCGGGTACCTCTAGTGCGACGATAATTCAAAACTAACCTAACCATAATTCCCCATCTACCCTATTAGAATTAGAAAATTCCATTTGCAAACTTCCCTATTTAGCCGGAGCTAGGGAGTCCACTCGGTTAGGCATTAACCTTGCATGCTAAAGGTCCCAGATGAGGGTTCGAGCATTGCAGAAGTAAATGCTAATCTATGAACGACCCGTACTGCCAAAAATTTCCGACGAATACCCTGTGTAGAGGGAGTAAAAATGCTCCAATTTCCCAACGCTGCATACGATGTCGCCCTTAAATGTTGAGCTGGGTGCCTACTCAGGTGTCAGCTCGTCACTATTCTGTGGCTCTAAATTACGACGCCCGTATTCCCTCTAGGTCACGTGATCACAAACACGTCGATTTGGCTGACGTCACTAGTATATATAAATATACAGGTGTGATGTTTTTTGCTTGCAATTAAACTACATTTAATCTAATTTGCTATTAATATAAGAATCATATAAATAATAGGAGGTTTTACAGAAGAGGTTAGTTCAAAAGTAGATTCTAACTTGGTGTTTTCAAAGTTTGTTTATAGTTACTACGGGACATCATCGATACCACGTGACAACCACAAAGCGTTTCCTGGCTTAATTTTTCGTCCTAATTTTAAAATTAATTTTTCTCCCTTTTTATGAGATATTTGAAAAAAAAAACAGGTCAAATATTTTTAGCATAAGAATATTTCAAGTCAATATTTTTTTTTATTCAGATACCCTATTCTATTTTGCAAACATTCCTATTTAGCATTCCTTGACAGTTGAGTGCCACCTCTGCTGGTGATTATTTCAGACCAAGCTCAAGTTCCCAAGAAAAGGAAGTCAGCGCCAGAAATTGGTATTCTAGCACGAACATTATTCAGACTTTGGAATGAGTACCGTGGAATGCTTTTGAAAAGGGCAAGACACCCACCAGAAAATTTCACAAGGAATATTTTCGTGAAAGTTTTAGTTTTCTATATAGTGTGTGCTTTTTCTGAAGTAAATGTAGGTAGAGAGACGTAAGGTTTGTTGTAAGTTATATTTCAAATATTAAAACTAGTTTGGTAAGATTAACTATTGAAAAAATAGTTTTAATATTATGTATAGTAAAAGAATATAGTTGGCATATGTATAGTAATTGTGATATTTATAGCTGTAGAATATATTTTGGTTGTATTTATGTTCTTACATTAAATGTAAATTTTAGTCCTTTTTTCCTAGGAAATTGTTTATTATGTTTTTTTTCCCCCCCTTAGTTTCAATTTCAAGACAAGACGTACGAGTACCAAATACCAATTTAACTAGAAGGTATTTGTAATTAAAAAAAAATTAGAGTAGCAAATTTCACTTGAAGAATTTGGAAGCATTGTTGTAGAATAATTTAGAGAAAATTTGAGAATTTCTTGATTGCAATTTAGCGATACTTATTGTAAGTAAAAGCATATTGTTTCAAAATGTTCTTTTTTAATTTTCCATAGGTATATCTTATTTCGTTTAGCCGCTCCGGTGGCGCAATCGTTAGGATGCTAGCCTTGGAGCTGGAGCTGCTGGGGTCGGGTTCGAATCCCGGTCAGGCATGGATGTTTGTGACCGTCAATAATGTTATTTGTCTATGTGTTTGTGTTGTCCTTTCCTTGTGTCTCCTGTGCTTGTAAAAACTCTTTCTGTGTCTGTCCACTTGACGGAAGCTTATAAGCGGTTCTCCGAACAAGCACACAAACTGGAATATATGTACCTACCATACCATACGATCTTATTTCCACAAAAAAAAAATTTCAATATGAATTCGTAAGTTTTTATATTTTCCGATTAATGTGGAAGTTTTTTTTCTCGTTTTAGTTTGAATTATCGTCGCAGTAAAGCTACACGGGGGCTACTGGCGGCGGGGCGTCGTCATAATTTAGAACCACACTCAGGTGACGAGCCGACATTTGAGTAGGCACCCAACGCAACCGTTAAGGGTGACATCGTCGGGACGCTGCGTCGGGACTTAGGAGCATATTTGAAATGCACTCCCTCTTCACGGTGTATTATTCGTCAGACATTTTTGGGTGCACAGGCCGTTCATAGGTCTTCAGTAATTTTGGCGATGCGCGCGCACACGTACCTTGGACCTTTCGCATGCAAGGCGAACGCCTTAACCAGCTGGGCTCCCCAGTCTCAGTAAGGAGTAAGTAATATGTATGCCAAATGAAAATACCCTATTATTTTGTTCACATCCATTTATTTATAACAGTAAATAGGAATACAACATTCATGCACTATTTACATATTCATAATTAAGTTTGATAGACCTTGTAAATTATATTTTACATACATATATAGTACATGAAAATGAAAAAAAAATCATTTGCCCTTTATAACGATAGTAATTATTCAAAAATAACTGATAGATTAATTTTTGAGCTTATCAGTATTAAAATATTCAGTTCAACCTGTTCAATTGTAAATAATAAATTGACCATGAACGTGATAAAAGTGCAATAATTGCTTCACTTTTCTCACAATTTTCGTGTGCTTATGTCGATACACATATAAATAACTATTAAATTCATCAATGGTAAATTTTTTATGTTGGAATGTGTATTAACAATACATTTAAAATTTCATTCACAAATAAATACTTCCACCACAACTGACTAATTACCTGGCGACAATTTTACATAGTCACTCTGCGTTTCATGCTTTAACTTAAAAGTACTCTGCATCACATAAGTACTCTTTGCACTTTTTTTTGGCCTGATCGTACAGAAGTGTACCACAACAAGACATACAGATGTATTTAAAAAAAAATTCACTCATTCTTGGTAAATGTTTCATAAATACTACACTTAAAATATCAATGAAAAAATACATCCATCACAACTGACTAATTACACTGACGATGATTTTACATATTCACTATGCGTTTCATGCTTCGACATCAAAGTACTCTTCGAAGTACACATAAGTACTCTTTTTTTTACCTGTTCGTACCGAAGTGTACCACAACAAGACCTACATATACATTTTTTAATCACATTTAACATTCATTCTTGGTAAATAAAAATTCATTCTTTTTAAATACTGCACTTAATATCTCAATGCCAAAAAAGTACATCCACCCCAACTGACCAATTACACTGGCGATGATTTTACATATTCACTATGCGCCTCATGCTTCGACTTAAAAGTACTCCGCATCACATTAGTACTCTTTGTACTTTTTTTGGAATGTTCATACCGAAATATATGGCGACAAGACCTACAGATACATATTTTAATAATATTTAACATTCATTCTTGGTACATGTTTCATAAATACTACACTTAAAATATCAATACCAAAAAAATACATCCACCACAGCTAATTACACAGGCGATGATTTTACATATTTACTATGCGTCTCACTCTTGAACTTAAGAGTACTCCGCATCACATTAGTATTATTTATACCTTTTTTTTGGCCTGTTCGTACAGAAGTGTACCACAACAAGACATACGGATATATATTTTAATAACATTTAACATTCTATCTTTGTAAATGTTTTATAAATACCACCAAAAAAATACATCCACCACAGCTGACTAGTTACACTGGCGGTGATTTTGCATATTCACTATTTGTCTCACTCCGACTTAAGAGTACTCCACATCACATAAGTACTCTTTGTACCTTTCTTGGCCTGTTCGTACAGAAGTGTAGGCAAAACCATCTAATGCGGGAAGCCTTTACCATCTCTAGAATGTCAGGTTCACCATACTTTTTGTATATTTCGTGGTTGTAGGCAATTCTAGAAACACCGTCTTGTTTAACTGGTCCAAAAATCTTTCTTAGGATTTTTCTTTCAAAAATAGACAAAAGTTCTTAAAGTTTCATAAATGCTACATTTAAAATCTCAATAACAAAAAAAAACATGCATCCACCTCATCCGATTAATTACACCGGCGATGATTTTACATCTTCACTATGCGTCTCATTCTTCGACTTAAGAGTACTCCGCATCACATAAGTACTCTTCGTACCTTTCTTGGCCTGTTCGTACCGAAGTGTGCCGCAACAAGACCTGCTCTTGATGATGGCCCCGAATCCCTTTCTGAACTTCTTGTTGCAGAAGGTGTAGAGAATCGGGTTGGTGCTGCTGTTGAGGGATCCTAACCATTGCGCGATGGCTACCATAACAGAGAATATCTTTTGGGAATAGCTGTTTTCGTCGAGGGTCACACCTGACTTGACTATGGTGAATATGATGTAGAGGGGTAGCCATGATAGGGCGAAGGTCGCAACGACTATGACCATCATCTTTACTACCTGCAAGGAAATATATAATTTATTAATTATTTACAGAGCCTATCACTCTCGAAGATCATTGGAAAAAAAGCTTTTAGAAGTATATACATGTATGATTCATCTTTGTACATCTTCCGGGGAATTTTTCCAGTTGCTAAAAATTTATAATGCTACAATTTGCAAGTAATTTAGTGAAAATAAGTCTTTTAAGAGTGTAGGAAATAGTATCTACTTCTCAGTTCTGATTTAACCCTTTCAGTCCCATTGATGCCATTTGGCATCATCACTTTCAATATTTTTTTTTCAAAATGTTTATGCCCTGCTATGACATCCAAACACACATCTCTATCAGACAAAATTTTACTTTTATCTCAATAGAAGTCAGAACTACTATTTTTTTTATTTAGAAAATAGTCAACAAGCGCTTCTCCTGATTTTTGATAAGTTCACTTCAGTTCCACATATTTAAAACACAATGTAAACTATTTCGGTTAAAATAATTACTAAATTTTTTTTAATAATATGGTCAGATACCTTAAAATGTATAACTCGAAGTGTTTTTAGGTAATATATATATTTTTATTTTGTTGTTTTCCACAGTTAAAGAATTTTGGCATTGTTTCAAAAACCATATAAAAAATTTAAAAGGATTTTTTCCTTATTTAATTCGTATATTTGACCTAAAATAAGCTTATTTTGTGAATATCAGATGTTTCTGTTGTGTAGTAAATTTTTGGGATTGAAAGGGTTAAAAAGAAAACACACACTCTTAAAACAAAAGAGTGAAATCCACTCCAGTTGGAGAAGTACGTTTTCGACACCCTAAAGGCATGCATATTTTCTCAGACTGAGTTAAAATCACTCGGTTGGAGTGATCCTGTCGGAGGTTTAACACACAAAGGATCCACTCGAAAAGGAGAAGTGCATTTTTCAGTCTGGGGGAGTGAATTCCACTCAGACTGAGGTAAATTGGGAGTGTTTGTTTTCAGAGTGTATATAAAAAAATATACATACCTTAATTTTCGACTTTTGTATCACGGCATCAGCATTGGTGCCGCTCGTCTCTCCAGGTATATTCCTCCGCCTCACTTTTAGCCAAATCCCGACATAGCACGCCGTGATGACGGACAGTGGCAGGGCATAGCACAGCCCTAGGTTGGCCACGAAGAAGTAGATCTTCCCTGAACTAGGGTGCGGCCAGACCTCATTGCAGTACAGTGTATCATCGTCTGGGTGCGCCTGCACCAATTCGAAGTACAGACACCAGGGGAGTGTGATGAGCAGCGAGAAGGCCCAGATGATAACGATGATTTTTCGAGCTGTACCGGTGGTCATCTGGCATTTCAGGGGGTAGCAGATGGCGAGAAATCTGTTTGGATGAAAAATCTATGCTTAAGGGTCTGTTTAGAAAAACAAGATAACTTTTATAATTTAATGTGACCAAAAATATACCACTGTAGCGTTAAGGGTAAATGATCCCGCTGGACCGGAGGTCTCCAATTCAAAGTGCCTCAGTGTTAATCCAACGGGAAACATTTATTTTCTAAGTCACATTTTTACTCCCGTATGGAATATTTTTACAAGTGTATTTTTAATTTTAAATTGTAAACATAGAAAACTTACTGGTCTCTATGATTTCACTTTTTATAATTACTTAGTATATTTAAAAAAAAAAAAATAATCATTGAAAATTACAAAAAAAATATGTCCGAACCAATTTCAAAAAGAGTGATTGTCGGATAGGGTGTATCGAAAAAACCAAGTTTTTGATATCAAATTTGTAATAGTGCGGAAAAGTTGCCTTATGTTATTGTTAGTATATATGCAAAATTTTATTGATCTGAGTTAATATTTTTATTTGCCTCTTGAGAAAATTAATTATGCAAAATTTGCTAATTTCATCGTTTTTTCAATATATTTTTTTAAAAAAATTAAGAAATTGAATTTTTTAAGTCTTACCAGTGCCGAAAAATTGCCATATTATTCCTTAGAGCGTGTGCAAATTTTTATTAATTTTGATTAATTTCTTCAGTTGCCTTTAAGGGTGCTTATCTGGCCAAATTCCAGATAAGCAGCCCCTAAAGGCAACTGAAGAAATTAACCAACATCAATAAAAATTTGCACACGCTCTAAGGAGTAATGTGACAATAATTCGGCACTGGTAAGACTTAAAAATTCAATTCATTAATTTAAAAAAAATATATATTGAAAAAACGATGAAATTAGCAAATTTTGCATAATTAATGGTCTCAAGAGGCAACTGAAGATATTAACTCAGATCAATAAAATTTTGCACATATACTAACAATAACATAAGGCAACTTTTCCGCACTATTACAAATTTGATTTTAAAAACTTGGTTTTTTTGATACACCCCCTGTAAGATGGGCTGCGTGGAGCCAGTGTCTTGATATCCGGATCGAAAGGTCTCGCGATCGAGTCCTGGTCGCTGAAGACACACTGAGTATATGCGGAGTACGTGCTCGTTGAATCTGTTGGGTCCGAAAGTCCTGTGGGTGGTTATTGCACTTCCCACGGGTACAGGTCCCTGTAGACGATTTCCCTCCCCTTCAGGGACATGTCTAAATTGTGGAGGTGGCGCGTGATAAGTGGCAGCATCTGTTACGTATCTGTGTGTTGTGACTGTCTTACTTGACGAAGGTTTATAAGCGGGTCTCTGACAAAGCACACAAGCCAGAAAAGATATGTGCACTCTTAAAACAAACGAGCGAATTTAACTCAATCTGAGTAATTTTCACTCATCCAGTCTTGAAAATGCACTTCTCTGAAAGGAGTGGATCCTTTGTGTGTTAAACTTCCTACATGATCACTCCAAACGAGTGATTTTGACTCAGTCTGAGTAAATATTCACTCTTTTCCAGTGTCGAAAATGCACTTCTCCAACTGGAGTGGATTTCACTCTTTTGTTTTAAGAGTGTATAACTGCCAACTACCAAGTCAGCTATATTTATCGTACATAAGAATCCAATTTTAAAAGTATTCAATTCAGTCGGAGAAATTTGGCTTAGAAACTGTTTTTTCTCCATTAATCAACATTGAGGCATTTTGGTTTGGAGACCAGCGGCTCAGTCGCCTTATGCTGTTAAGAAGGATGGTCTCCCCATAGAGCTTATGCATTAGTTTTGAAATCTCAATCTCTGCGAAAGTATTGATTTACCAGGTCAGCCTTTTTTCACCTGATATGAGAATCGTCAGTACAGTAAAATAAAACAAATTTGAAATGGAAATATTTAATTATTAATTTTAAGTTCCAATAACTCCAAACTATTGTGAGAGGTCGACACTGTTTTGAAGCTGTAACGCTTAATATTAAACACCCAAAAGGTATTTTTCTTTTAAATTGCCTTTATTTTGGTGTTATGACAATTCGCAAACTTCGCAAAAAATTCTTCAAAGGCAAAAGCTATACTTTTTCCTGAGATTGCTGTTTTAAATATATTTTATTGGCTCTATGGGACGGATTAATGTGGTGGAAAGAAAGAAAAGAAAGTGATAGTCTTGGAATCTTTAATTCATTTTCGACAAAGGCTAGAAACGACAAATATACAGACGAATAAAACAGTTAACAATTGAAGAGCGGCTTCTGACGAATCCCAAAATGGGTCAAAAGTTTTTCGGGCATTTCCGTCCATTAAAGATCCAGTTAAAAAAATAATTACTAAAAAAGTGATATCGAATGCTTTTAAATATGAATAGTAAATTTAGTAAGATTTTAGGGGAGATTATATTTGAAAACTCAGAAAACGTGTGGTAATTGTTTAGCATTGTAACATATGAAAAATGAATACTGGACGACAAGTTTAAAACCGTAAATAATACTTTTCTAGTCGGTAGCAAATGTTAAAGTTCGCATTTTTGTGACTAATTTATCCTCAAAAGTAAAATGTAAGCATATTTGAAAAAACTTCTCAAAGGAAGAGAACAACATCCACCCAAAATGTTTTCAATAAATTGCTCTGATGCCAAAACTATGGGCCTAAACTTACACAGAGCATTAATTTTAACATAACATGCAACGATATAGAAGTTAAGGGTGCGTAACACCAGACTACCTCTATGTAAAGTTATTATGGCATTACATCGATAAGATAGAGAGATTGTGGCGATTGGGTCCGTCAGGGCTGAGTGAGGCTAAATTCTATCGCCAGCGAGCCAACAATATATAAACTCCAGTTGTGCTATCAGTATGTGATAGTCGTTTTGCTGAATAAAAATATCACTTTCCAAGTGCATTAGTCTAGATATCCTTGTTAGTCAGCATGGCTCACGGTACCAATGGACACTAGCAACTAAAAGATAATGAAGACCTTAGATAATAAATTAAAAAATAAAAGGAAATTTTAAAAACAAAATGAATTCGTGCAAAAAGAAACTATTCTTCAAATTATCATGAATAAAAATAACACTGAAAACGCGGCCCGGATGGCCGAGTGGTTAGCATCGCAGGCCAGCAGTCTGCGCGCTGTAACGTGTGCGGGTTCGATTCCCGCCTTCGTCCTGGGTGTACTTCCCTTCTTTGTGACAGTAAAGCACTTTCGGTGTCTGTCTTATTTGACGATGGCTTATAAGTGGGTCTCTGATCAAGCACACCAGCTGGAATATAAATGTTAACTCTCCTACCCCACCCTACACTGAAAACTGTTACAATATTCATTTTTATGTAAGATTTGCTATTAAATATAAGGATTCAACTTCTTTTCACATAAAGCTATTTTAAAGTCTAATTTGATTACATCAAATAAATATTTTATGACCTTATAACCATTTCCACAAACATGTCACATATTTACCCCAAACTCCGAAAAACATACTGACGTATGCTCTACTTTTCCAGACAACAGGATTGGAATAGATGTCAGGAATTCCGACTGGCAGGCTCAAAATGTTTATGCGGAATTCCAAATGACCTGGTTCCAAATATGATTTTTCTTGACATATGGCCATATCAACATCGTAACAGAAAATTCAAAGAAACGGTAAATAGGGGAGTAGGTGTTTTTATTATTCAAAGAAGTCTCTGGGAATCACGATTTTTAGCTTACACACTACGTTTATAACGTAAAAAGTGGAAGGTTTTATAATCGTTCAGTCCGTCCGTCTGTCTGTCACCCACTTTCACAGAACGAACCGCAGGTCTCATAAACAAGTGGGATACGTCATTTTGAAGCAAAAAAATCAGTTTAGGCTACATTTCAAATTTCATTAAAAAATTTCAATGACAAATTTATTTAAAACTTAAATAACTAAAAATTTAATCTACATTGTTTCGCATACAAGTTTCACTTTTAATTTCAATGCGACATTTACTTATTTGTTTTTCGTAATGTAAACTTGAGGCTTCAAAAAGATATTTATTTAAAAAATATATCATTATTCTTCGAACTTCAAAAAAAAAAAAAGCAGACGATAAATATTAATTTTGGCTTATAAAAGATTGAATTCGAACTAGCTAAAGGCCCTGTCTGACGAATTTCGTTCTGAGGTGCTGTTAGTGTGTTTCCTGTTGAGCGTAAATATTGTGTAGAAACGGTGTAAGTGACAGATTCTGTAACAAACCAACTTTTTTGAATCAATTCTTTGGCATTTTAACGCTCCACTTTTTTTTTTATAAATATGGTCTGCAATTAAATGATCGTTTCTGTTGTTTTAAGTCGGCCATTTTGAAATTAGGTAGTATTTTTCGTCATGAAGTGGAATGTTTAACTAACGCATTTGGCCATTTTAGTTGCTTAGCAACGTAACGCAAATCCCCAAATAATGACAGGAATGACCGAATAACATAATAATGAAAGCTGTTCCTTCGAAATTTTAAAATTTTGTATTTTTTAAATGTTACTTTTTAAATTACTTAAATGTTTTGCTGAAAATTTAAATAAAAATAATATTCAAATTGCTAATAGTTTAAGAATAAACCTGTAGCAATATTTTACTAGATCAGTAATTTCAATATTTCTATTGCCAAAGCCATAAATTTATACCATATAACTAACGCCAAATGCACACAATGTCTTTATTTTTTTAATTAATAATTCTCTTATAAGTTTGCGAGTTTGATATAATCTCAGCTAATAGTTCTCTAGCTATTACTAGACATATTGAGTATTAAAAAAATATTTAATTAAGTTTCTATTTCTAATTAAATACTTTTTGTACAGCTGCAATTTTAAAATTAAAATTGTGTATTAAGATTATTTATTTGGTTGCCAAACAATTTCGTTTGAAGTTTCACATTTAGGTACTGCTAGTGTATTCGGTCCGTTCTCGAATTGGCGGCTTAACTTTTGCAGCCAAGTAGCGAAAAAGTACTAGCCGAACCGACCGCCAAAAGTCGCCAAATAGCATACCGGCTCGAATACGCTAGGTGTTCCCTGGAGTAATTAAAGTTAATATTTTGAACACAAAACAATTTAATAAAGTGAAAAATTGGGGCATTTATTGTAAATCTGCGAAATTTTAAATCTATCTAGTATCGATCTCAATATAATCTCAAAAAGATTTTTTTTTTAAAAATGCAATAATTGCACATAATAATGGCGTCTATAATTGTCGTTGGCTCCTAAAGGATTCAAGTAACTAAAAAGATTTAGGCTATGTTCTTCAAAGTAGAATTACTATACAATTCCCAGTTACTGAAGTTTTAATGTTATCCTATTCAAATTACACAATTTTATAAAATTTTGACAATCTTGAGTTTTATTCAGGAAGTCTCATGCTGTAGAAAATATATTTTTAGAGTTTGTAATTGCTTTTTAATATTCATCCACCTTTGGGAATACACTGATTGATAGAATGTATTATCCGGTTCATTTTAACTTCTTTTATATAGCTTTAAGAACAAAAAAGGCTGCAAAATATATTCCAATTTAATTTTTCAGAAAATTTTGAAATTTGATATGTTTAAATTGATTGAATTAATAAATACTTTGAAATTTTGAAGTCTAGTATGGCTGGTTTAAAATGTTATCAAAAATGACTGTTTATTAATGAAGGATTACCGGATAATACATTCCTATATCTCTTCGAATTCAACTGTGAGGATCATCTTGGAGGGCTTCTTCGGTTTAGGTTTTTTCTTATCGGTGGAATTCTTCCCCGCTTTTGATGCCGATGCCTTCCTGGCTCCAGCAGACTTCTTTTTTGGTTTTGGCGACTTCTTAGCAGAATTTTTTCTCGGCTTGGATGTCTTCTTTGCAGACATCTGTGTTCCAACAGACTTAGACTTCGTTGTTGCCGAGGCCGACTTGTTGATTTTGGACTTCTTGGATTTGCGCCGTTTGCTTCGATGTTCTTTGACATCGTAGTTGGCTGCGAGAAGGCTTTGTCCGGTTTTCAAGAAACTCTTTCCATCGATGTCCATCAAGCCACTTGAACTTCTTTCATGGCCAAGGGAAAATCCAACGAAAGTCGACAATTGTCCAGGAGCTAGATTAGGTTTGGCATATTTAATGGTTTCAGCAAGATGATTCATTTTAGCAATTTTGTGGAAAGAACTTTTGAATAGAAGCAGTTTTAAAAAAATCTGACTGAAATTTTAAACGAAATGAAAAAGAACTGATCATGGAAAGAATTTGTGTTCTTTAAATTCACTTATTACTTCACGATACTAGCACGTTTTTGCGCGAGGAATAAAATTTGAATTTGATTGGTCGAAATAAAGATGCCATCACTATATCTTTAAAGTAGTATTTTTTTATATCATGGGCATGTTTGTTTTTAGTCCAGTGAGTAAAGGAGTTTTAACATACAAAAGGTCCGGTATCGCTGATTTTTTAGCTTCCACACTACGTTTATAACGTAAAAAGTGGAAGGTTTTACAATCGTTCAGTCCGTCTGTCCGTCCGTCTGTCACCCACTTTCACAGAACGAACCGCAGGTCTCACAAAGAAGTGGGATACGTCATTTTGAAGCAAAAAATCAGTTTAGGCTACATTCCAAATTTCATTAAAAAAATTTTAATTAAAAGTTTATTTAAAATTTAAATAACTAAAAATTTAATCTGCATTGAAATAGCATGCAGATTCCATTTTTATTCAATATTTTCACTGTTGCCATGACATCGAACGTCCGAGAAACTTTATTAAAAATAAAAATAAAATTCTTGAAAATATACTTATTTTTGTGATATAATTCCATTTGGATTGTCGTAATAGCACAATAAAGTTAGTTTTAAGGTTCATTATATATGAATGAAGAAAGATGCATAAAAAATTCTAAATTTGCATAAAAAATAAGCAAAATTTCGCTTTTAATTATGCTATGCTTTTAAATTCGCTATTAATCATGAAATCTTCAAAAGAAGATTAAAGACAAATATTAATTTTGGCTTATAAAAGATTAAATTAGAACTAGCTAAAGGCCCTGTCTGGCGAATTTCTTTCTGAGGTGCTGTTAGTGTGTTACTTGTTGGGTGTAAATATTGTGTGGAAGCGGTGTAAGTGACATATTCTGTAACAAACCAACTTGTTTTTTTTTCTAAAATCCATTTTGCTGACAGAAAACAGAAACAAACAAAACAAAATTTTGTTTTAAGAAGATATGGTACCCAAAAATTTTAGCCTGTATTTTTAACACGGACATGCAAATTTAATTGTTTTTTACAAAAAACTTAAGCCCTTTCAAAAAATACTAAATATTGAAACATGGTTTTTTTTAAATTAACTTCTTTTTTAAAGTGCCACTCCTCATATAATTTAACACATACCTACAATTTACTACCTACAAGCCGCCCCGGTGGCACACTCGTTAGGATTCTAGCCATTGGAGCTGCTGGGGTCGGGTTCAAATCCCGGTCAGGCATGGATGTTTGTGACTGTCAATAAATATTGTTATTTGTTGGATGTGTTTGTGTCGTCTCTTTCTTTGTGTATCTCTTGTGCTTGTGTCATTTCTGGGGCTTAGTACAATATACTTAAAGTCGCAGTGCTTGGCGATCTTGCCCCCCCCCCCCCACCCAGAAAGTCATAAGTCATACTACCTACAATATTTAAAAAAAAATCGCCAAATGTACCCATAACACCTAATTTAAAATTGATATGGATATTTAGCTATCAGTTAAAAAAGAACAGTCATGTAGGTTTGGAATAACACTCGACAAAGAAATATTTTTTTACAACATTTTCAATTTCGCCATTTTTTAAACTAACTATTCACACTAGAATTATTCCCACACCTTTTTTTTTATTTGGAAATCCACATTTATTTACAACATTACACAAATTGAAAAATGAACCTGGGAAAATCGACATACTATTTCCAAATACATTTTATTAAATCACCGAAGCATAATTCATAATCCTACACATTTTAAAAGATTCCTTTCTTTGCAATTTCTTTATCTCATAGCATTCTAGTTATATGTTTAAATAATTTCTGGACGTCCCTAAATTTTGGATACTGCGTCCCCTTTCAACGTTACTTCAAAATGAATTGAAAATAAATTACGTGTACTTCTTTCAATTGTAAAATTTCATTATTTTTCTCAAAAGAAGATATTCTTTATATTTATTACTACAACTTATTTATTGGTTTAGTTTAGATATTGCTTTATGTTAGTTGCGTTGCATATTTTATCAAGTGAACTTCTGACTATTTGTAAAATTGCAAAGTCTATAACTCTATACTAATAATAAAACTGATACGATTTCAAGAAATTTTGTTAGATAAGATGAAAAATACTGAACAACCTGCTATTTGAATTGTATACTAAAAATACATTTAAACGTGCTTTAGGTAAATAATGTGTATAATTATTCAAATTAGTTTTGAAATTTAGTTTTTTTTATTAGCTTAGATTAATTGGCACGTATACATTCCAAAAATCTCAAATATAATCAGTAAAACTTAAAATAAAATCATATATTTTTAAAGCATTTATCTACGAACTAAAAAGAGTAGTTATCAAAAAAATATCTTATACAATAAATTATTATTAATACTTCAGTGTTGACAATCATTTAAATTAAGCATTTTCTTTTGATATATTTAAACATAATGTATTTGTCATAAATAACGTATTTTGAATTAGTTCATAACAAAATATTAAAATTTTAAAATTATTAAAGTCTGTGGTTTTTGTTTAAATGAGCCTGAAAAAACTCAACACATACCAATTTTACGAATATTAAAAAAAATGACCAAACATTAAAAATGAAACTTATAGTTCATCATTGTATAAAACTAATGAAATACCATGCATAAAATTTAATTCGTTGTTACAAAATATCTTAATTTAGTATTATTATTTAATGTATCATTATACTCAAACATTGGCATTTGGTTCACATAATTAATCTATGTTTTTTTTTTATTTGAAAAATATGTAAAATTCTTTTCACTGCATGAGTTTTAAATTTTAACTTCAAACTAATTAGTTACAGAATCTTAGCATAAACTTAATAATTTAATAGTAATAACTTAGTAACATAGTTAGTTAATAAATTTAAAAAAATTTAAAGTTTTTATATTTGTAATAAAAATGCTCTAATTGACTTCTTGTTCTGATTGACTCCTTGTATTTAAAATTTAAAAAATTGAATTAAAAGAATATGAGCGTTGCTGGAAAACCTTACAGTCAGTTGAAAGTTGAATTTTTTATGCATCTGTATACATCAGGTGGTTAACTAACTAAGTTAGTTTGGTAATTAAGAAAGCAATGTTTTCATATATATATACGAAGAAAGCCTTATCAAATTATCTGGAAACCATTTTCATTCAAGTTAGGAATTAAACTGTCAACATATTCTGGCGAATTTATTTTATTTCATATGTTAAGTTAGAAAATATATTAATTATATTAGAATTATTTATTTAAAAAATATTCATATTATTCGAAATACATGTATCGGCAAAATAAATGAAATTATTAAAAGATTGGGAATTCATTTCTAAACAAGCTAGCAAAAATATAATTGTAATAAGAAGTGATCACTAATGTAATAAGAAATCATCACAGATGTGAAACGTAATCTTTTTTTTCCTTTGTTAACATTAAAGATCAATTTTGATTGGTGAACCCAAAGAAAAGCCATTTCTCTTCGAACTGATTGATGATTTATTTTTCTTTTTTACCATAAGTTCTTAGATTTCTTTTTGTAACTCTAATGTCTTTTGTCACACCATTTATCCATTACTTTATCAGTTTATTTTTTGCACTCTTTGGTCAGAAATATAATTTTTCTCTTGCCTAAATAGTCATTTCAAAGACAGATGAAAGTAAAGAAAAATATACAGCTATATAAAGGTATTGTGTAACGGTATAGTAATTAAATAGATAGTTCAACTTAACCCTCTAATTCATACTGTTACCGTTTAGTAACAAGTAACATAATCCACTCTATTCTATTAAATTCGAACTCCTCCTAGGCAAATCTGTGTTTTTTTCATCGATTACATTTCATTTTAAAGTTTTAGTTTCTAATAATCCTCATAAATGACAGTTGTAAAAGTGTATTCAAAATTAAAGAGTGAGGTAATTGTCTTTTGTGAAATTACCTTTTTCGCAGTATTCAAAGAATAATATTAGTACTAAATACTAATAAATTGTTTTGAAAATTTAATCATAGTTAAAAAGGGTTATTTTGAAATTTTTTTAGTAGTTTTCTAGTCATTATTATCAAAATTGGAATTTTGCAGTTGGTTTTTGACCTATAGAAAAAATTTTAAAAATTGAAATTATTTAAATTCTAATACAGTTAAATTTTTTTTAGTATATTTCCCATAATGTGTGAGTATTAAAGGTACATATATATTTTTTTGGGATGAAAATAAATATTCATGCATTAGAGGGTTAACCAATTGTTATGTTAAAAAATGAACTTCAAAACATACTTATAGCTTTTAAATAAGCAACCTTAAGGCTTTTAGTACACATTGAAATATAGAAATTTAATTTGGTAGAGTTTATAAAGAAATATGTAACTTTGCATGGTAGGTTTTTTAGCCGTATTCGTAAGCACATTAAAAACAATGAATATGTGAATGCTATACTTCTTTATTTTTGCACAAATAATTAAATTTACCCAATACAGTTTTGTATACGTGTGATAGTGATTTATAAGAGTAAAAACTTATATATGAGATTATTTTTATTGATAACACTGAAAATGAAATTAATAATAATATTTATTGAAAATTCATATCTTTATAATCAATATAAAATTGGATAATAAAGTGGAGATTTTTAAATTGGGATATTAGTAATGAATATTTACCTGTCTATGGATATGGCCACCAAAGTGTTAATTGAAGCGCTGACTGACACTCCTTGTAGATATGATACGCTTTTGCACATGAACAAACCGAGAATCCAAGCTGAAAAAAAAAACTATTAAGTAAGAAACTCTAAAATGTGTTTATTATAACAGCAACGCCTATATAAGTGTTACACTCAAAAATTCTAGTAACGTCCATCATTTTTTTTACAGTGAACACATGGAAAGTTCATGTAAGATAACATGCGAGTTGATCGAGTAAGCTCTTTGATGGAAAATTGAATAATTTGGACCTTTGTTAGGGCCTGTTTACGTGCGGGGACGAATAAGAGTGATTAGAAATAAAGCATGCAATTTTTTTCATTGCGAAATGTGCGTGCTTCCTTTACTGAGGATGCAGAAAAGTAATGAAAAATATTATCCCAATAAGAGAAGTTTGCGAATATTATTAAGAGGGATTTTCAATCCCATTAAGCTATTGCATTAGTTATGGAATCACTTCTTCCTCAGAAGTATTGCTTTGTCATGTTAGCTGTAGTGAAACACCATAAATTAGCATCCCACTTTATATATCGGAAGATGTCACGCGCGCAAATATTCATTTATTGTCTGTGTGAAACATAATTTGTAACTTTTGGCAACAGTGTAAAATGTCAGTGTTCTTTTTTCCTTTAAAATAAATTTTGTTGGTTTTTTCTCTGTCGTTAAAACGTTTTTTAGCTACTGTTCCTTTTACTTAAGTTTTGCATATTTGCGACATTTGGCATCCCTGCCGGGACTCGAGCGTGTAAGGTCTCGGACGAACTTTTTGCTACAAGGTAAAAACTATTATTTATTTGCTACGAAATGGAATCTGTGTTCAAAGTGAAAGGCTTAAAGAAGGACGATTTAAAAACAGTGGCCGAAGCGTTAGGGGAAAATGTATTGCCGGAGATGAATATTGGCGATATTAAAAAGAAGATTTCGGAAAACCAAGCAACAAAAGATGATCCGGGATTTGTTCAAGAGCTTTTGACGACAGCGGTAGCTGAAAGAAAGGAAGAATTGGCGAGAGAAAAAGAAAAGGAAGACTTGGCGAGAGAAAAAGAAGAAAAAGAATTGGCATTTAAATTGGCGAGAGAAAAAGAAGAAAAAGAATTGGCATTGAAATTGGCGAGAGAAAAAGAAGAAATGGCATTGAAATTGGCGAAAGAAGAAAAAGACAGGGAGTTTGAATTGAAAAAGGCTAAGCAAGAAAACGATATGAAAATCGAGTTGGCGAGAATACAAGCTACCCAAGGTGCCAATTCTAATCAGTTTAACGCTTTAGCCTTCCCAAATGAAGAAAATTGTAAAAGAAAATTTACACTCCCAAAATTGGAATTTAGAAAATTTGGAGGGGACATTAAAGAATGGTTGCCGTTCTGGGGGCAGTTTTCTAACATCCACAATGATGAGGATATAGCACCGGAAGACAAGTTCCAGTACCTAGTCCAAGCCACAGTTGTTGGATCAAGGGCAAGGGAAGTCATAGAGAGTTTTCCACCGACTGGGAATAATTATGTCAAAGCAGTAGATTCCTTGAGAACAAGGTTCGGGAAGGAAGACCTTTTAATTGAGGTATATGTAAGAGAATTGTTGAAACTCATTATTTCCGTGCAGACTCAAGAGAAACCATGCATCACTTATTTGTACGACAAACTTGAATCCTATATGAGGGCTCTTGATACGTTAGGCGTAACTACAGATAAATGTGCCTCAATACTTTATCCAATGGTAGAATCCTGTTTTCCTCATGACTTTTTAAAGGCTTGGAATCGAAGTGTCACTTCACATTCGAAGAAAGAAGCTAAAGACAGACTGGATGACCTAATGAATTTTTTGAAAACTGAAGTTGAAGGTGAGGAACGAATAAGTTTGGCGATGTCCGGTTTTGGGATAAATAAAGATAATGAAACGAAAACAAAGAAAAAGAAATTTGAAGAAAATTCCAACCGCATACCAACTGCCTCATCTTTATTGATTACAGCTTATAAAGGGCCAGTTTGTATATTTTGTGAAAAATCACATAAAAGTCACGAATGTAAAGCAACCTCTAACATGTCTTATGATGAGAAAAAGTCTGTTTTACTGAAGAATAACGCATGTTTCAAGTGCTTGCGACCAAATCATCATTCACGATCATGCCCAATGAACATCAAATGCTCAAAGTGTGGGGTTCGAGGACATAATACAGTTATGTGTTATGGAAAAAAGAATCGACAGAATGGTTCTAAGGATGCGTCAAACGAAGTCACAAATAATAGGCACTCTGAAAACAGTGTTTTATCAAACCAAACGGATGAAATTGATGTCCTTCTGCAAACTCTTACTGTTAAAGTGAGTAATGGCGATAAAGAAGCGTTAATAAGAGCAAGGATTGATACAGGTTCTCAGAGGTCGTATGCAACCAAGGAAATAATAGACGTGATGGGTTTTGAGCCAATAAAGGAAGTTAAAATTATACACACATTATTTGGGGGAGAACAAACTGAAGAAGAGTCTCATAAAGAATATATTTTGAATTTGAGTGATTTTGAAAGGACCTTTGACTGTCGCATTAAGGTATTGGACCAAAAGAAAATTTGCAATGAAATAGCAAGAGTGCCATTTGGAGAATGGATCACTGAAATGGAATGCATGAATATAAGTATTTCAGATAGAGAAGACAAGTCTAGACGTATGGACACCAAAATTCATTTATTAATTGGAGCGGATGTGGCAGGAAAATTGTTGACAGGGAAATTACATTCCTGTAAAACTGGGCCAGTAGCTGTTCATACGAAATTAGGTTGGACACTGATGGGAAAAATTCCTCGAGCTCAGGCCAGAAATACGAGCGACGTGTTAACTGTTACTTCGCTTCTATGCAACAATATAGATAATTTGTGGAAGTTAGATTTGATAGGCATTTCTGAATCACCAAATGACAAGAGCGAAGAGTTAATACGAGAAGAAACAGTTGCCCACTTCAAACGAACTGTTAACAGAGATTTTGAAGGAAGATACGAAGTTGCGTTGCCATGGGTTCGTGAAAGGAACAATTTAGGCAGTAACAGAGAAGGGGCAGAAAAGAGGCTATGCACGACGAAGAAAAAACTGGAAAATTCGGGTCATGTAAATGAATACGGAGCAGTTTTCCAGGATTGGTTGTCAAAGGGAATTATAGAGCTGGCACCTGATGCTTCAAACAATGAGGTGCATTATCTTCCACACAGAGCTGTAATAAAGGAAAGCAGTGCTAGTACGAAAATTCGACCCGTATTTGATGCGTCTGCTAAAAGAAAAGGAATGCTCTCACTCAACGACTGTTTGGAAAAGGGTCCAAACATGGTAGCAGATATACCGTCTTTGTTGATCAAATTCAGATTGAAAGCTGTTGCAGTGACATCAGATATTGAGAAAGCCTTTTTGCAAATTGGAATTCGTGAAAGTGATCGCGACTTCTTAAGGTTTCTTTGGTATGATGAAGCACAGAATGTGGTAGAATATCGACATAAACGAGTTGTATTTGGTATTACATCGAGTCCATTTCTGCTAAACGTAACTCTGAATCATCATTTAGATGCCTCACCCGTAGAACTGCGAAGTACTGCACAGCACTTAAAAACTTCTTTCTATGTGGACAACTGCATCGCTAGCTTCGATAATGTGGAAGAAATGGAGAAATTTGTTTTGGAGTCTCGCTTTCTTTTGTCTAGCGCTCAATTTAATCTACGAGATTGGATCAGTAATGTCGACTCAAGGGTTCTAGATCACACTGGTGTAGAGAAGACTAATCTGCTAGGCTTGAATTGGAACATTAGTGATGATACTTTGTCTTGCGTTGTCAAGGACTTTGATTGTGAAGAAACTTTGACGAAAAGAAAAGTCCTTTCTGTATCTAGTTAGAGTTACCAGAAGACATTTCAAAGGAGTTTAGAAAATGGTGGAAAGCCTTAACAAAGCTACAAGAGATAAGAATTCCAAGATGGATTTTACAAACTGACAGGAAACTTATACAATTGCATGTCTTTTGTGATGCCTCTCAAAGTGTTTATGCGACATGCATATATTTAAGATACGAAACTGCAAATCATGTTGAATGCTCTTTAGTACAAGCTCGAAGTAGGGTGGCGCCTCTCAAGAGGGTTTCAATTTCTAGGCTCGAGTTGTTAGCATGTCTCATAGGTGCAAGACTTTCACATAAGGTGATTATTGATCTTGGTTTCGAAAATGTACCTATCACCTTTTGGTCGGACTCCACCAATGCTTTGTATTGGATTAAACGCAATGAAAACTGGAGTGTTTTCGTCATGAACAGAGTCAATGAAATTAGAAAGTTTACCGAACCTGACTGCTGGAAACATATTCCTGGCGTCGAAAATCCAGCTGATTTACCGTCTCGAGGATGCTCTGCGGAAAGGTTGCTCCAGTTAAAATGGTGGGAGGGACCTCAATGGTTGCGGAATCCGGAAGAAGAATGGCCTACCTCCCATGCCCTTCCAAATATGGACATAGTACAAGCAGAGAAGAAGAAAACCATTGTTGCTGCCACAAACTTCACCACTGTGAAGTTCGAGTTTTCCTCAAGAATATATTCATTTAGAAAGATCACGAGAGTAATGGGCTGGATTCTGCGTTTTCTGAAGAATTGTAAAGAACCAAAGGAAAAGGTTCGAGGAGAACTGTCAGTGGAAGAAATAGAATATGCAGAAACAGTCATTTGGAAACAAGTTCAGAAAGAGAGTTTTTATGAACAAACCTTTAACATCCAGACCTATTTAGATGAAGATGGACTGATAAAAGTAAAGTCAAGAATATCTATGAGAGAAGATCTCAAGGCTTTTCGATATCCAGTGTTATTACCGTCTGGGCATCAACTGGTAGAGAAACTAATCTTGCAAGAACATGCGGATAATTGCCACGCTGGAATTCAAGTCCTTATGACAAGATTACGAGAACGTTATTGGATATTAAAGAGTAGAAAGACCATTAGGAAGGTTTTGAAAAAGTGCATAAAATGTGCGAGGTTCACGACAGCTCCAATCAAGATTCCAGAAGCCCCCTTGCCAGAAGATCGTGTGCGGAAAGCTAAACTATTTGAAGTTGTCGGAGTCGATTTGTGTGGACCTTTGTACTTGAAAGATAAAACAAAATGTTGGATTGTCATGTTTACCTGTGCAGTATATCGTGCTGTTCACATTGAATTAGTAGCATTGTTGACAACTGACAGCTTCATTTTAGCTCTGAGAAGGTTCATAGCCCGAAGGGGACGGCCGTCAACTATTTACTCAGACAATGGAACTAATCTAGTTGGAACATTTAATGCTTTTCGATATGTAAACTGGGAAAAAGTACAAGATATAGCAACGATAAAAAAAATCCAATGGAAGTTCAACCCTCCATCAGCACCATGGTGGGGAGGTTTTTGGGAAAGGCTGATTGGTCTCCTGAAAAGAATTCTTAGAAGAGTAATTGGCAATGCTTGCTTACAGGCTGAAGAGTTAAGTACAGTTTTGTGCGAAGCAGAGAGTTTAATCAACTCTAGACCAATGACTTACGTAAGACCTCGATGATTTAAAGGTGCTGTCACCATCAATGTTTTTAAATGAAATCGAAGAGTTTGGAGTGGCAGACTTTGATGAAATAGATGCAAAAAGGTTGAATAGAAGATTGGCTTATAGGCTTCGTGTCCGAGAAGACCTGCGGAAACGTTTCCGGATTGAATATCTTGGACAGCTAAGAGAATATTACAAGGTTAAAAGGGATCAACATGTAAAAGAAGGAGATGTCGTATTAGTAGGCGATACGAACTGCAAAAGACTAAGCTGGCCTTTAGCGAGGGTTTTAAAGTTGTATCCCGGAAAAGATGGGAATGTTCGACTTGCCCAAGTAAAGACCAGGTCTGGAACATTTTTACGGCCGCTACAACGTCTGTATCCACTTGAAGTACAAGAAGCTGAAAGGTCACACTTCCAGACAAATGACTTACCGTCCGAAAACATCGATTCTGGACTCAAAGATATGAGTATACGAACCAGATACGGGCGATGCTCCCGAGCTCCAAGTCGTTTGAACTTGCAGTACTACTAGTGCTTGAATTCTAAGTTTTTCACTCAAGTTCAAAGGTGGGAGAATGTAGTGAAACACCATAAATTAGCATCCCACTTTATATATCGGAAGATGTCACGCGCGCAAATATTCATTTATTGTCTGTGTGAAACATAATTTGTAACTTTTGGCAACAGTGTAAAATGTCAGTGTTCTTTTTTCCTTTAAAATAAATTTTGTTGGTTTTTTCTCTGTCGTTAAAACGTTTTTTAGCTACTGTTCCTTTTACTTAAGTTTTGCATATTTGCGACATTAGCACCTCCCCCCTCCCCCGTATGGGATTATTTTTAACATCAAAATGAAACAAATTTGAAGCGAAAATGTTTTCTATTTGTTTAATTATATATTTTTGAAGTTTTAAAATGCCAAAAATATACAGCAGAGGGCGACACTATTTAAAAAACTTATTAATTAATAATTAAATAACCGGATGTCATTTTATTCTTAATTTCGTTTTAAATTGATGTTAAGGTACTTCCTATACTTGGTGAAAATGGTAAAACATGGAAAATCAATTATTTTGCAAAAATTGCGATTTCAAAATTGATGCCTCAGCTCTATGGGACTGAGAGTCCTTCATAACATATACATTTCTGAATAAAAAGTTAACTTTTTTTTTATATTTTAAAATTTTATTTTCTTGTACCTGAAAAAAAAACATGAATATTTCCTAAATTTGCCTTTTATTTTTTTTTAAAATTTAGATAACCTTAAGGTAGGCGAATACCCAAAATTCCACAAGATTCTAAAATTTTTACTATTACTTTAATCTTTTCCAAATTTGGCATAGGGATTTCAAATATAATGAATCATGCTATTTAGGCATTTTTTAAAATTAAAATAAAATTTATTTATTTTAAACGGTGTTTTTCAACTAAAAAAAGAGGTTTACGCTAACAAGCCTACCACATTGAATTTTCCTCCGATAAACATGAATTATGTGTTAAATTCTTCGTTTTGAACTGATACATGCAATGACCCTCTAGAGTTACAAACAAATCACAAGAATATGTTTTACGAAGAATTTTATGAATTAACTTGAAACCAAGAAGATGTGGCTAATCATACGCAGTGCCGGAAATCTGCGCATGCGCAGATCTCGACTTAATAGCTAAATGTTTTTATGAGCAGCCAAGTCAAATATCGCCAAGTTGCTAGTTAGGGTTGTAGTGAAGGTTTGGGTTGTTATTGAATAGCAAGCGTTTACCCTCGCCGGCCGCGTGCGTTCTTGGATTATTATAGAATTATTGGATTATAACACTGTCAAATTCTAAGCCTATTTTATTATGGGTTCAATTGACGTAAGACTTTACAAAAACAGAAAAGCTTATAAACCTTCGTCAAGTAAGAGAGATACAACACACACACACACATAAATGGATCCATCTAATTTTTAGAGACCGAGGCCAACTAGAGGATCCCCCAGAATTGACTTGTCACAGGTAATGATTTGGTACGGTAACTTGGAGGACTTAGTGACCACCGCGGATTTAAGGAACACCAGTCACCATATAAGATGGCTTTGGAAATTATGGTTAACAGTTAAAATAGCAATTTCCAGATCCATAATACATTTTAAAATATACTGGGTGGTTATAAAATTACGATCGCTATTCAGAGTGGTCTAGTTTTAATGAATAATCCAAAGCAACAATCTTTGATACACCTACTCTTCAAAAATGGGGGAGGATGAATGGAATAATAAAAAACAAACTCGACTCTTGACCAGGGTTCTAAATTACGGGGCGTAATTGGCTGTGTTGGCCGTAATTAGCCATAATTGGCTACGCCTCGTAATTTAGATCATCGGTCAAGATATGAGTTTCTTTTTTATGATTCCATCCCTTTTCGAAAAAAAACCCCTCGTCTCTTGCCCAGGGTTCTTCATTACGAGGCGTAATTAGCTGTGTTGGCCGTAATTGGCCATAATTGACTACGCCTCGTTATTTAGAATCTTGGTCAAGAGACGATTTAGTTTTTTATGATTATTCTTTTCGATAATTATTTTTTTGTGATTCCATTCCTTTTTCCTCTTCTTGATCAGTAAGTGTCTCAATGTTTAATGCATTTGGATTATTCATTCAAGCTACAGACCACTCCAAATAGCTACCGTTATTTTGTTATTTTGTAACCACCCTGTATGTTTATTAAAATAAATGGCTTACTTTTAGCCATACTAAGTTTTTTTTAATCCGAAACTAAAACTAAATTATGTTTCTTATTTGCTTCCGTTTAGAAAGAATTATAGGTTAGGTTTGAATTATCGTAGCACTAGCTACACGAGGGCTATTGGCGATGGGCGTCGTATCTCAAAACCACAGTCAAGTGACGAGTCGACACCGGAATAGGCACCCAACGCAACCATTAAAGGCGAGATCGTACTCAGCGTTAGGACTTTGAAGGATATTTATCGTGCACTCCCTTACACGGGGTATTATTCTTCGGACATTTTTAGCTGCACGGGCCGCTTATAGATCGGCAGTAATTTTTGGGATGACCTGCCCCGACCTGGACCTGGGACCATG
Organism: Hylyphantes graminicola; assembly: GCA_023701765.1. Taxonomy (NCBI): domain Eukaryota; kingdom Metazoa; phylum Arthropoda; class Arachnida; order Araneae; family Linyphiidae; genus Hylyphantes; species Hylyphantes graminicola. The sequence continues at coordinate 22,590,786 of CM043121.1, forward strand.
CTAGGCGAGTGCTCAACCGACTGGGCTCCCCAGCCCCGGAAGGATATAGATAAGCCTTGACTAAAAGTCTTGCAGATTAATAAATGCATAAGACAATTAAATTCTGTTTTCTACCGAAAACATTTGGGGCAATGAAAATAGCCCCACACCCCGAAACCGATTTTTTCAAGAAATTTAGGTACTCTCCTACCTTAAATATTATTTTACTTAGATTTAATTACTTTTTATTTTTAAGCATTTATTAGCGCCTCTTTCTAATTAAAGTGCTTATGTGTGCTCAAAGGGTAAAGTAAATAAAAACAGAAAATAACACCGGCAACGAGGATCGATTTCATCTCAATCAACACGTTAATTTTAATTCCCAAAACCTAATCAACTTTGGGCGATAAAAAGCCAACGTGACAAACTCTCTTTCCCTTTCAGTATCCGTCTGCGCACGCGCAGTATTTTTCCGTGAGAGCTGGATTTCCGGCAGATGCTGAGCATGCGCAGATGGTGCCGTAAGGGCAATGGGTTTCCGAAGCTATCGTGCAAGAAGTGACCAACCAAGAATTATTTTTTTCGATAAACTTACACTTTGTCATTTTTTAAAAAAAAAAAACTACTATATTTACACCAGATGTTAGAGGTTCATGGCACAGATGTATATTGAAATAGCATCTGTAAAAAATTTCAAGTAAATTAATGTAAAACTTTTTATGCTAGGAGTGTTAGCGTAAACCCCTTTTTTTAGTTGAAAAACACCGTTTAAAATAAATCAATTATATTTAAATAAAAAAAATTGCCAAAAAAGCATTGTAAATTATATTTGAAATCACTATGCCAAATTTGGAAAAGATTAAAGTAATAGTAAAAATTTTAGAATTTTAGGTATTCGCCTACCTTAAGAAGAAAGCTTATTTTTGCTTGACAAATTTCCTTTAGAAACATCGTTAATGAGTTAATTGCAACAAACTCTTAGTGATTTTATTATAATAAAATTCTTTCTACATATTTCTACAAATGTTCTGTTGAAATTGAAGCCGATCAATAAAGTACACATTTGCTTTGGGTGCAGATATTGTTAAAAAGAGTAAGAATATTTTCATTTGGAGTTGTAGTATATTCCAAAGAAATACTTTTACGACAAAAATATTCAGGAGCTGGTCTTATAATACGGCAATTGTCTCGATAACGGTGGGATTACGTCACAAAATAAAGGAAAGTATAAGCTTTGAATTGCATAAGAGCTTTTCAGAAAAGTAGGAAAGATTTGTTTTATTTCAAAACTGAACCTACTTTATTTCGGAAACGTTAAAACCGAATTGATTGTTGTAACCAAATATTAAGAATAAAAACCCATTTCATAGGTAGATGGTATTTTATTTTGTATTCAAAATCAATGTTAAATTTTTTCATTTAAAACCTGTGTTGTTGTATACGATGAGGAACAAAGACACAACGTTAACAAGATAAACAATTAATATCTGTTACTCAAGAATTCAAAAACATTGAACATAACTTATTAAAACATTTTAATGTATCCGTATTTTATTACTCTTGTAAATGTAAATGCTTGTGAAAATTGTAAACGTTTCATCTTTGAGTGGTTTGTTAAAACAATTATCATTTTAATTTAATGCAAAACCTAATAAAAATTATACTACAATTTTCCCCCAAGTTCATATTAGGCCGTTTTAACTGATAGGCCATTCATATTATGCCATTATTTGGTACTGAATCTACACTATTTCGTCACTTAAGTTTACACATGTGCTATCTAACTTTGCAAAACGGTAGAAATTTACTGAACAGTAACCCTTGGCGAACTTTCCAAAATCGAGCCAAACGTCGACCGAAAAATCAACCGAAATGATAGGATAGGCTTGAATTATCGTCGCATTAGAGCTACACGAGGGAGAACCGAAAAACGTGTTTGTTCATTTAACACCGGCTCCGGCTGTTCAGAAAACGTCATCGTTGAGAAATCAAAGAATTCGAATCATCAGTCGAAGTCAGTCGGTTGCCACAAAAAATTATCTATCGCGAAATACAAAAAAAATCACGTCAAAGGTTGCAGTACAGTAAATCTGACCCTTTCACAACAATTAGATAGCACATATGGGAACTTAAGTGACGATTTGCTACATATAAAGAGAAAGATAGTTGTATATTCTACCTTCTACAGGTTTAGTTTGAATATCGTCGCACTAGAGCTACACGAGGGCCATTGGAGACGGGCATCGTATTTTAGAGCTACAGTCAAGTGACGAGCCGACACCCGAGTAGGCACCCAACGCAACCGTTAAGGACGACATCATAGTCAGCGTTAGGACTTTGAAGTATATTTAACGTGCACTCCTTCCACCCGGTATTATTCGTCGGGAATTTTTGGCTGCACGGGCTGTTTACAGGTCGGCAGTTATTTTAGCGATGCCTGGACCCGAACTTGGGACCTTCCGCATGCAAGGCGACTGCCTAACCGACTGGGCTCCCCAGCCCCTCTACTATTTAGGATACTTAAGAAAACTTTTTTTTTATTAAAATAATAGAGTAATGTTATAAACAGACTAGAAATTAGTAGAGTATTGAATCATCAGAATGTTTGACTCTCTCCATAGGCTTTTTATTGCCCATCAGCACATTCCTATGTTTTCTTATTTTGCTATATCTAAGATTCTTATTTAGTTGAGCTCTCTTATGCTTTTATTCGCTATAATAATTCAGTATCCCTTCAATAATATTTATGACTTTCCGTTCCAAAGTCATAAAAGATATTTCAGTATTACTTATCGAAGTGAAATTAAATGCATCGCAAACTTGACGATGAAACATTTTTTGTTGATATTCCATCTGCTACCGTCAAAATTATTATTTTTTCCGAAACTTAAGCCTTACAGTAAAATTGTGCTATGCAAGGAAACGTGACTTATCGAAATAAATGTAAACTTTAATAAAAAAAAATATCATTTTGTGTGCTTGATCAGAGAACAGCTTATATAAGCCTTCGCCAAGTAAGACAGGCACATAAAGAATTTTTACTGTCATAGAGAAAGGAAAGTACACCCAGGGCGAAGGCGGGAATCGAACCAGCAACCGTTACAGCGCAGAGACTGCTATCGTAATCGTCCAAACCATTTGGCCATTCTGGCCCTACCTACAGGTTATTTTGTCGCGTCGTATGCCAATACCAATATATATATTTGAATAACTAATTCAAAGAAAATTATATAATAATGTTGTTAATTGTTTATGCATAAAAGATTCGAAAAAGGAGCAAAGGGAATATTTTTTTCCATCAGTATGCTTAATATTTGTTAATTGATAATGTTTTTTGACGGCTAAACCTTTAATTGATAAAAAACGAACAAAACGTGTTTGCCTGAAACTGTTAGAATCCTTCGCTTTAGATAACATTTAAGCTTTGTTAACTATTTGAAGAATCTTCTGCAAGTTGTAGATTTGTTACTGCAATGCATAATACCTTGGTGCAATGCATAATACCTTGATTCTACGGTCGGCCTATTTCTTATATAAATATCTTCTTAAGACAGCTGAAACTATCATTATTTTATTAAAGCTTTAAGCACAAGCGACATTTACTGAGCCGTTGATATGATACTCAACAATACTTTTATTTCTATTATTTACTTTCAATATTTTTTTCCAAGAATACTTTTATTTATGTAAGTAGATCTAGAAACGTATTTTCTTATTCCCGAAAGGATTTTAAACAGATAGTTTTTAAGATCTTAAGCTGGCCTCGTTATATTCCCCCAATATTTTCGAAGATACCGAACACCTCATGAATAAGGCATCCATCCATAAAAATATTTCCAAACACCGGGACCGTACTTCCATTTATTAATGCACCCCCTTTTCAGAGGGTGCTCTCTGGAAAATGCAGCGAAACGTACTTTTGCGCATAAAAGTGCATCATTATTTTGCACGCTTTTTGTGGACGACTTATGCATAAAAGTGGAAACATCCGTGTCGACCCTGTGTGATTACCCTTTTGACATTTCTTAAAAATGTGTATTGTGAAGGATATTTGTAAGGGCTCCGAAAGAAAAGTAGAAGTGTTTGGCAGAGTTTTCAATGAAATGATATAAAAGTCGTCAAGTAGAGTGATTCCAGTTTAAAAGTAACTCTTTTTATTTTACGAAATTTTAAATTTGAAAAAGGTAATTTGTGCATTTAAGATAATAGTTATACCTGATTTGAAGTTATACCCATTAATGTAAGAATAGAAAGGGATTGCTTGGCACAAAAAATGCATTCTGTAAGTCGCCAAACCCGTGTGATCAGTCGCACAAGGCCAAACTCACCTAGCATTCTTAATAATATTAAAAACGAATTTTACAATTGGCTCGTTTCAGTTGACGTGTTTTCTCCAACTGTCATTTCTACACTTCCTTCGATCGGTGCTCACATTGCTGTTGTTCTAAGGTAACAATTCATAAAAGTGGTTATATCGGTGCCGCTCCTCGGCGATTACCTTTTGATATAGGGATAGGTACATATATTCCGGCTTGTGTGCTCGATCAGAGACCCGCTTATAAGCCTTCGTCATATATGACAGACACAGAAAGAGTTTTACTGCCACAGAGAAAAAAGAAGTACACCCAGGGCGAAAAGGGAATCGAACCCGCACCCGCTACAGTTCGCAGACAGCTGGCCTGCGTTAAAACCACTCGGCCATCCGGCGCTCAACCTTTTGACATTTTGTGAAAAGGTTTTGTGACGAATATTTGTAAGTTCTCTGAAAGATTTTATAGTTAGGTAAAAAGTGTTTGAAACAGTTTTGCAATGATCTATATATATAAAATGCAAAGAGTCCTGATTCACTGACTCACTCAAGAGTAAAGACTGATGACGTATTAACTCACAGCAAAGACTACTGGAATATATAACTACCAAACTTTGTGCGTTACCATTTAAGCGGATTTAAAAAGAAGTGTGTTTTAATCTTTAAAAAGATTGAACTAATTTTGATTTAAGTTAGTTGCATTTAAATATGTTGAAGAATCTTGTCTTTTATTTTAATCTTTATGCGTAACTATTTATCAACATAAAAGATTTATTTCAAAGGATTTAAATAAAAATGAACAAATATTTAACAATAAAGTATATTATAGGTCTTCACTTTTATTTTTATGAGGAGTTTTGTAATAGTGTTAAGCACAAAACTGCTTACTTACTTAAATCAAATTTAATTAAAGTTTTTAAAAAAAATGTAATTTCTTTCTTATTTGTGAAACACGTAATATTTGAATACTTTTATAGTTTCTTATCGGTCACCAAAAGGGCATTACTTGCTGTGTTCTTGAATCATATTAACTACTGATACATCATATAATACTTTTAAATTATATAATCATATAATTCTAAATAAAAAATAATAATTTTTATGCAAAAATAGCCCCTGGTATTTGTTTTTTTAAATTGTTTTTCTTGCTACTTCAACCTAATAAATTAAGATTGTTTTTGTTAGATACTAGCAAAATAATTCATCATATCATTGTAGGTTGAATGCAAATTACTTTTTACTTAAAATACTATTTCCCATTATTTTTCATTCATAAATAAGAACAAATAAACGTTACTTTTATCAAAAACAATAATTAATCATATTTGCATAATAACTTACATGCTTCAAACATTTACAATTTGTAATCATGGAAAAAAATATGTAAAGTCGATTTTATTTTTAACTTACGTAAATCGTTAACCCAACGGGCATCATTCTTCGTTAACGGAAAGATCAAAGATTACTGTTTGAGATAATTGATAACGCAGATCCCCATTAAATTTGCTCCAGTAACTTTAATGGTTATTGCGGTTGGTTGTGTTAAATAGATTAGGGAATCTAATGCGCCTAGTGCAACTGGTGTAATCGGAATTTTTGTTTAATCAAAATAGAGAACTTACTAATCGAAGGAACAAATTCATTATTTGAAATTTTATGGAGTTTTACATAAAATATTGTATTTATGATAATGTTTGACACGTGCTTTGAACCATATGTTTTCTCCGAATGAAAATAGAAATTGTATATCCTCTTTAGGTTTTCAGAATAATCCATGCATTATTAGAGTAAATAACTTTAATCATAAAATTTTTGAAAGGGAAAAAAAGTAATTATTAATGCTACTCTTTTTTTATTTTGATATTTAGTAATTCCCATTGATATTGCTCCATTTTTGATTATATTGCTCATTTTTAAAACTTATGTTTCTGAACTGAAGGGTAAGAAACTTTTATATTTGGTTCCATTTTTATTCCATTAAAAGTATATTCGTAACTTTTTTATCCAACTGTTGGATTTCCAGGATAACATTCAAAACCTTTTTGTGTGAAATTTCCAGTTGTTTATACATCAACATATTTTTAAAAGGCAATGCACAATGGTATAATTGTTAATTTTGTGTTTTACGCTAGAAAAAAAATTGTGCAAAATTAAATGTTGCTGTAAATTTTTTTTACGTCACAGCGCTGTAATGTTTGCATGAAATTGTATTTTCCCAAAGTACATTGTTACACGAAAAATCTACTCAAATAGTGTTTAACAAATAAAATAATTTTATCCAATCATTGTTAGTGACGCACACAACACAGTACCAAACTACAATTTTTACATCATAAATCTACAGCACAGAGTGATGCGAACTATTTTACCATCACACTGTCGGGGTTAATTAGAGGTTTGTTTTTCACAGTGAAGGCTACGTTTAGCTCAAAAGATAATAAAAAAAACACATTTTTCATACTAAAGAAAATTATTAATACTGCTTTAAATTATTCTTAACAAATTAATGTACTTTCAATAAAATAAATTACTCTAAATTCCATTTTTCTGTTCATGCATTTAATTATTCATAACGGAAGTGTTTCGTGGATATCTAAACAGACCCCTTGCTGTGTATCCCGTCAAAGACGATATTGACTACAAATGTGTCTCAAAGAATTACACGAACAATGCATTAACCAAGAAATAAAAGAAGTAATCTTCGTAACTCCTCATATTTACGTGATCCATCATAATAGACATATCCACTATGAAGCTGGAAGTATTGTTTAATGCATAAAACGCTACAGAGGGGGAATTAGGTCAATAAAAGAAGAAGTGGAACTGGAATTTAGTACTACTCAACCAGAATTGTATTTATTTGTACTATTAATGTATTTGCTGATTTTTTCTCAAATTGATATTAATAGCATGATTTAGAAGTGCAATTTGGCCCACAAGTTAAAGTAAAGGATTTGAAAAATCGTTGTTTTAAATAGTAAAGTAAAGCTTTTTAGCTTTTCTCACATGTGAGGAAATTCCACTGAACTTTCCTGAGAAGAAATTTTAGTAGCATAATAATTAAAGATAATCAAACCCCTTGATGTGTGCCCTGTCAGAGACAAAATTGACTACAAATGTGTCTCAAAGAATTACACGAACAATGCATTAACCAAGAAATAAAAGAAGTAATCTTCGTAACTCCTCATATTTACGTGGTCCATCACAATAGACATATCCACTAGGAAGCTGGAAGCATTGTTTATTGCATAAAACACTTCAGAGGGGGAATTAGGTAAATAAAAGAAGAAGTGGAACTGGAATTTCGTACTACTCAACCAGAATTGTATTTATTTATACTAATAATGTATTTCCTGATTTTTTCTCAAACTATTATAAACAGCCTGATTTAGAAGTGCAATTTGGCCCACAAGTTAAAGTAAAGGATTTGAAAAATCGTTGTTTTAAATTGTAAAGTAAAGCTTTTTAGCTTTTCTCACATGTGAGGAAATTCCACTGAACTTTCCTGAGAAGAAATTTTAGTAGCATAATAATTAAAGATAATCAAACCCCTTGATGTGTGCCCTGTCAGAGACAAAATTGACTACAAATGTGTCTCAAAGAATTACACGAACAATGCATTAACCAAGAAATAAAAGAAGTAATCTTCGTAACTCCTCATATTTACGTGATCCATCATAATAGACATATCCACTATGAAGCTGGAAGTATTGTTTAATGCATAAAACGCTACAGAGGGGGAATTAGGTCAATAAAAGAAGAAGTGGAACTGGAATTTAGTTCTACTCAACCAGAATTGTATTTATTTGTACTATTAATGTATTTGCTGATTTTTTCTCAAATTGATATTAATAGCATGATTTAAAATTACCATTTGATCCTTAAGTTAAAGAAAAGGATTTGAAAAATCGTTGTTTTAAATAGTAAAGTAAAGCTTTTTAGCTTTTCTCACATGTGAGGAAATTCCACTGAACTTTCCTGAGAAGAAATTTTAGTAGCATAATAATTAAAGATAATCAAACCCCTTGATGTGTGCCCTGTCAGAGACAAAATTGACTACAAATGTGTCTCAAAGAATTACACGAACAATGCATTAACCAAGAAATAAAAGAAGTAATCTTCGTAACTCCTCATATTTACGTGGTCCATCACAATAGACATATCCACTAGGAAGCTGGAAGCATTGTTTATTGCATAAAACACTTCAGAGGGGGAATTAGGTAAATAAAAGAAGAAGTGGAACTGGAATTTCGTACTACTCAACCAGAATTGTATTTATTTATACTAATAATGTATTTCCTGATTTTTTCTCAAACTATTATAAACAGCCTGATTTAGAAGTGCAATTTGGCCCACAAGTTAAAGTAAAGGATTTGAAAAATCGTTGTTTTAAATTGTAAAGTAAAGCTTTTTAGCTTTTCTCACATGTGAGGAAATTCCACTGAACTTTCCTGAGAAGAAATTTTAGTAGCATAATAATTAAAGATAATCGAACCCCTTGCTGTGTGTCCTGTCAAAGACAAAATTGACTACAAATGTGTCTCAAAGAATTACAGGAACATTGCATTAACCAAGAAATAAAAGAAGTAATCTTCGTAACTCCTCATATTTACGTGATCCATCATAATAGACATATCCACTATGATGCTGGAAGTATTATTTATTGCATAAAACACTTTGGAGAGGGAATTAGGTAAATAAAAGAAGAAGTGGAACTGGAATTTAGTACTACTCAACCAGAATTGCATTTATACTATTAATGTATTTGCTGCTGATTTTTGCTCAAATTGATATTAATGTCATGATTTAAAAGTACCATTTAATATATAATTTAAAGTAAAGGATTTCAAAAATTGTTGTTTTAAATTGTAAAGAAAAGCTTGAAAAGTACAGATTTTCAGCTTTTCTCACACGTGTGGAAATTCCACTAAACTTTTTCCTACAAGTCCCTTTAGTAGCATAATAATTAAAGATAATATTTTTCCAATATGGGGGACTTATATATTTTTTGCATCTGCGAAGGATGATGAAACCATTCTATAGATGGGACCACATAAATGCTATTCCATTTTAGTATATCCGACAGAAATTTGGTTAGAATTATAATGTAAAACTAATAATTAAAAAAACAGAACTACTTAAACACTCGTTATAATTCCAGGAATTAAAAATATTTCAAAAAATATTTTTAAAACCATTCAATAAATTTTTATCGAAACATCATTGCCCAATTTCTTTTAAGCAGTTAACGAGTCATTCAAAATGTAGTTATTAGAGAAATCACACATTAATTAGTTCGTTTTAGGTAATGTAGTCCTTCCAAATTTCATTCCTGCTTTTCCACGGTAAGTGCTTTAGTTCTAACGTGATTGATTCACTAATTGATGTGTGTGTGATCTAAAAGTAATTTAATTTCATTCCACATATCTGGCTTGATTTTATTGCACCAAAGAAAAAATGCATCATTTTTTTAAAATTACTACTTTTAAAGTAAAAAACAAAAAGTTTCTTACGGGCAAACGATATAAATGAAAAGAAAAAAAAATTATGCATCAAAATTTTTATATATTAAAATTTTTTATATTTACAATAATAAATTTTTCATGTGATTTCATTTACGAAATAACATAAAAAGAAATTTTTGAACGGTTGCATATTTTCGACTGAACATTTCATTAGTTTACTTCCTATAATGAATTTTAGTATATGAAAAATAATATACTATTTAAAGATTATTTCAAGTAATCAGAATAATTATAAACAATAAATCATTTGTAAAGCAATAGAAACCCAGACTACGAATAAAATTTAAATAGTTCTTGCTAAAGATGACTTTAGAAATAAAAACTTGCATTCAATGTTTAAAAAATATATTAAGAATTAAAAAATTATGAAAACTTTTCAATAATTACTGCCAACCGTAAATCTGTCTTTGTGCAATTTTTTATGAACTTGAGATATTTATAGCTTCGGGTACATAGTTTCTGAGTATATTCGTAGCAAAAAATATTTTCGCTTTTTACACAAATTAAAGATTAAATTATAAAAATAATTTGCGTGGAGCAAAACATTATGATGCGCTAGGTTTAATTAACATTTCCATGAGTTCTCATATCTGGAGAATGACAAAAAGTTAGAGATTAGCACAAAAAATGAAAACCATGATAATTTTCAAAGCGGAAAACAGTATTAAGTTTTTTTTTTAAAAATTAAGCTTAATTTAGCTAATTATGGTGATAAAATTAGAAGGTTTAAATTAAACAAGCCGGTTGACAGATTAATTAGCAATGAAAGCCGTTTAAACTATCCTTTGGGACACTTTCTCCGTAATATAATTACAAAAAATTACCTTAGTAAACTAAAAAGCAGATAATTTATTACCTTATTTTTAGATAAGCATTGAAAAAACTTTTTTTTAAATGTGACGTTGCTTAAAATTTCTCTTTAATTAGGTTACTAAACAATCTGGAAAAAATTAAAAAAAAACACACTCATCAAAACTATGCTTTGATTACTAAAATTACTAAAAAAACTTAAGTTAAATATCATTGTTCAAATTTGTGTTTAAGTAAAACTAAAAAAACAAACTTAGAATACAATATTTTTTTATTGGGCTTTTGATTCTGAAGTAATTTTTTAGGTAGTAATTTACTTGGTCTAAAATATTTCTTTAGTTCTTAAAATGAAGATCAAACAAGGAGAAGAAGAATGTTTTTTTATATAAAGAAGTAAGGCATAATGAAGTTTTGTTATAAATAACTTGCTGTACTTTCAACCATAAGTAGACTTTAAAATGTAAATAAATATCTTAATATTTCTAATAAATCACTGGCGACGGCATTAACTCAGTTTATTGATATAATAAAATTTGTAATACATTTCTCATATTTAGTTCACCCTCCCTCCACGAAATAAAAAAAGAAACTATATTAAAATCAATATTCTGCTCAATTAATTATATTGAAATCGAAAGTTTTTTGCTCGCATTCTTCCTACCTTAAGCAACACAAATACTATTCAATTTTTATTTCTATCTACCACTGCCAATTATTGATATGTATCATTGTCAATTATTGCTATGTACCACTGTCAATTAAGACTATCCTTCTACTACTAAATCATTCAGCATCGCATAACAGGCACACAAAATATTATAAATCAGTAACAATAAGGCACTTCCTTTATTAGTCATTAGCTCTCATTGCTAAAAATAGCTTGTCCTAAATAAAAATAGAGCTCCCTAAGTCCCTAGTGCTTAATTTACTAACCCCGAAGAAAATCCCTAGTCTTAGTTCGGGTGAGATTACAATCTATTGTTTAATGTGATATGTACAATACATGGATAATCAAACTCTAAGGAGGTCCCTAAAGAGGATTTCTTGATTTCTTTTTTTTTTCTTCTTTTTTTTGTTATGTAATTGAGATTTTAGGAAGAAAATGTTTAAAGTAAATAATATTAGTATTTTTTTCTATAATGGGGCTGCAACGTTGGAAATAAAGCATTTGCAGACTCTGCATGTTTCCCAGAACAGAGAGCCATTTTTGTGGCACCATCTAGGCCACTCTCGCAGCCAATTTTGACGCGCAGAATGCAATGAATCTGAGCTATATATTAATGTTAAAGTATGCCGGGATTTATTTTTGCCGAGAGAACTAAAATATTCGTAAAATACACGGTGTTATTGACAGTTAAGCAAGAAGCTGAAAAATTTATATTTTCTGGTATTAAAATATTATTTTATATTTAAAATTACATTTCCTTTTTTTTGTGAAATAATTTTTAATTGACTGATGATGCGTCATAACTTGGAGTAATAATAGTCGAAGCAAAAAAAGGCAAAAAAAATGTAATTCTATTCTCTACCTTATTGCCTATTCTTCTTCCTTATTGCCTATATAGAACATTTTATTGATATTATTTTTTTATTATTATTGTTAATATTTTTCTTATTCTTACTATTATTATTATTATTTTACATGTGCTGTATATATATAATGCTTAAAAATTGCCTTTTTTATAAAAAAGGAAAACGTTATTCATTCTTTATTTTTCGATATAGCGCAACTGTCTTTCCCGGATCCAACGAAAGAAGAGAGTAAAAAAAGTTTCTTCTCTAGTACGTAATTCTTCGGAAACTTCCAATTAGATAATGCGGCTTCCTTTTTGTCACAAGCTACAGGTACAAAGGTCCCATCGTTACCAACCTTTCATCTCTTTGTGGAGGTATATTTAATTGGTCAGTCCGATGAAAATGCCATTGGCAACAGGGTCACCTGTAATTTTTCTTATGGGAGGATGACACCGGAAGTCAACTCTGCAATTGAAGTAATCTATCTTTGTTAATAATAGAAAAGCATAGATTTCAAAGTTTAATTCTCCAGCTGAATTGAATATTGTTGCAATTTTTTTTAATAAATGTAAGTGGCTTAAATAGAATTATTTGTCAATTTTTAAAAAAAAAATGGGTATGAATGTTTTTTTTTAATTTCCAATTTATATTTTTACTACAAAATATTTAAAACAAGAATGTAATTATAGCGACATTTAAACCAGCTGTATCTATCCCATAAAAGCACACTGATTTTGTTAAATCATAGATTCCCTAGAATATAAAGAATGAAGGGCTTATACCTAGAGTGGCTCTACACAAGAAATTTATAAAAATAAAGCTGCAGAAAAGTTAAGTAGATGGGTTTCCCTTATTATGCAGTTGCCAAACTGTTTGTTCTACCTTAAAACTGTTTTATCAAGGTATTTTAGAAAATAACAATTAAGCCAAGAAAAAAAATTGTGTTCCCTAGTATAAAGCAAAAGAATTTTATAAGGAAAAGAAAAGCCACGGCCTACCTAATAAGAATATAGGGCTCACTTGAGCCAAGGTTTGACACTAAGTTAACTTCCAAGATAGTTTATGACTCCTCTATTAAAATTAAAGAGATATATAGAAAATTGGGACGAAGAAAAATCAGACTGGCAATTTTTGGTTGCAAGTCTCCGTGAGTAGACAGCCTGGATTTGTTTTTAAGAAAGCTAGAAGCTTTTACTAGAGCTCATACAAAGATAAATCTTAACATCGCCATATACTTCTAATTTTAAAGTGTGAACGTTTTTTTTTTAAATATTATTTTAATCTAATTGGTGGATCAAGTGTCTCTCTATATATCCCTATATAAACAGAAGAATACATTACTAAATTTTTTAATTTTGAATGGATTACTCTTTTCAACTTTATAGTTAATACTTTTGAATAATACTAAATATAAATCAAAATGATATAAAAAAATTCTAATTAACGATGTGTACATAAAATTTTAAACTCAATGATCATTACTAGTAGTTCATAAAATGTTCATCTGTCTTTTTATTTTGAAAGGATTGGTAAAATAAACTTCGAGGGTAGTCAAAACTGAACATATATTTATTTGAATAACTATACATTAAATGTTTACATTGCCGGTGAATGCGTACGACATATGCAAAATTTTGTCTATATAAATATGTGTAATGGCTATCACTAAAAAGTAACTTTCCATAAGTTCTTAATTTGGTAAATACTTTTTACTCGACATAATTTAATTTTGTTTAAATGTCTATTGTCCCCATTCATGTCTACTGCAGATGCAAAATTGTGCTTACGCATATATGTAAATGATGTTGCTAAAAAAAAAAAAAAAAAAAAAAAAAAAAAAAAAAAAAAAAACTCTCCATACGCTCTGATATTTGGAAAATACTTTCAACTCAACATAACTGAAACATTAAATTTTCTGATCTAAAAATTTTATATGTTTTTAAAAAAAATGAATATTTTTATGGATGAGAACTTCCAAGAGTCGAATCTTTCGGAAACTGTAGAAACGCACAGGAAATAGTGTCCTTAAAGGCAAAAAGATTTCGTGACGATTCATTTACGTTTGAGTAGTTCGTTGAAATATAAATCCAAGATTTTAGATTAGAAGTAAAAAGCTCAACATTCAGTTTTTCAGTCGGATAAGTAATAAAAGTTCTGCGTTTTATGTGAAAGTTATTTTAGGAAGCACTTTAAAAATATCTAGTACTTTTTCTTTGCAGTTTACATTTTTAAGTGCCGGATCACTGGCGCAATGGTTAGTGTACTAGCCTTTGGAGCTGGTGGGCTCGGGTTTGAGTCCCGGTAAAGGCATGGATGTTTGTGCTTGTCAATAAATGTTGTTATTTGTATATGTGTTTGTGTCGTCCTTCTTTGTGTGTCTCTTGTGACTGTCTCTTCTGGCGAGCTGGGTAATGGGCTATAAAGCCTACATTCTCCCTTCAAGAGGCCGCATTCACTGTTATTTGTTATTACATTTTTAAGTTCAAATTCGAAAATGTTTTGATTAATATATTGACAAAATTTAATTGTTGTTTTTTCTCCTACTATTAAAGATATATGAACTTGCCTTTTAAAATATAATGAAATTATTCAAACTGTGTTTTGAACTCTGTAAACACTACCACTACTGCTTATTGCAAAATTCTATCCAATAGTTAGCAATATTTATTTCCCTGAAACACAATTCAATAAAACAACTTGACAACAATAGAAAAATCTCAATAAAACCCATTACCGCCAGAAACTTCTATTTCGTAACTTATTGGACCATTACCTCGTGCCAATTTCCTTAACTCTGATTTATATGAATCATTTTCTGTTTGAGTAACATTATTGACCGTAGGCGTGAAAGTAAATGGGGCTTATTTCGAGACTTTGTAGCTAGAGCGGTACATGTCAGTTTTTTTTAAACTTAAGAGATAATTTAAATGGCAGATAATATCAAAACCTTTCCCTATGCCCTTCCAATAATGTAAAGGACATTGATCTATTTAATTTTAAATTTTTGATATTTTAATCGTTTTAGTCAATCGAGATAAGAAAGGTATTTTAACGTTTGCAATTATAAAGTAATGAAAATCGTCCTTTTGAAAGTCTCTATGGGGGGGGGGGCTTGGTGTGCTTGAAAGCTAAACGAAACAAAACTTTGTAAAAGCGAAATAATTGAGAAACTTTTTATGGTGATTAGGTTTACAATTTCATTTAAATTGTGTTTTTACATCAGTGTTTTTTTATTCGGATTTTATTCAAAAATCTATTTCTGTACAAGTTGATGGCTCAAAAATTAAAGGTACATATTTAAGGGAAGCCATAATGATATGAGAAACTTGTATGTCAATTAAAAAAAATTGATTTAATACTTTGGAATTTCAATTGAAGCAAAATAAAAACGTATTAAATAAAAAAGGATGAAAGAAAAATTACCAAGAGAAATCTTCGTTCTTGGACCGTTCTTATATCTAAGTTAACCACCCATAAATTTGAAAATATTTAAATCTAAGTGTTGTTACTCACATGAGTAAATGCTAATTTGCCCATTTGCCTGCATTGAAACTACTTTCAAGTCATCTATGAGAAGCCTGTGGCAAAATGCAAGCGGAAAAGATTTTCGCGGACAAAAGTCAAAAATTTTAGTTTCTTTTTTTATTTAGTTTAAAAAAGTAACGTTATATTTTATTGAACTACTAATAACGTAGCCTGCAAGCCCATGTATCAAACATATCAAGATTTAACTCATTTAAATGTAAGTATTTGAATAAAAGATCTTTTGCATAAAAAATCCTTTTTTATACCTAAAGGGCCAATGGCTCTGATGTAAAACAAAGTTTCTTTCATTTGTAATAGACTTCCAAAGCCTATTTATTTGCAATATTATGGAACAATAAATTCTGTTCGAATATTTTCCCCCTAAAATTATAATAATTAGTATTTTAAAAAATCTATAAAATTGAAGCGTTCATTTTAAAATTATACAACAAAATTGTTTTTTTTTAAACTCAACGGATGATGTACAGAACCTTCGGTATACGATACTACCAAACTTTTAATTTTATATTTTCAAATAAACATTATTATTAAAATTGTCTATATTTTGATGCTGCAGCAACATTATATCTAGTACTTCAAAAGTAGTAAGTAACATTATTTATTCCAAAAAAATATTAGTAAGTAACAATATTTATTCCAAAATATTTATATATGAAAAAATTGGTTATTTTAGTAAACAATAAAATAAAGAAGATTTAAACTATCGAAACAAATATTTTTTGTAGATTTGAAATATTATAGTTAATAATAGTTTATGGAATATAATTTAATTCGTCAATATTTCGTTGTTCATGAGTTATCAATTCTACCTAATTAATGAAAACGTATTGGAAGCTTGATTTTTAGTCATTGCATAATTAAAAATAAAATTTAAAAATTGGACCTAGCTACAAAAGCTATCGGGCCAAAGATTAAATGACAGCATTAAGTACGATAACTTTGAATTTTTTCAAACATATTTATTTTTTAAGTTAATAGAATAGTTTGAATATGAAGTTAATGTTGTGAGGATACCTTCTTTAACCTCTTAAGACCCGAGCAAAATCCTGCACGTATATTCTTAATGTAACGCACTTTCCATACAAGTATATATAAAATTTGCAAAGAAATTAAAAAAAATATGTTTAATAATGCAACAAAAATGGCCGTATCACTTATTTGTAGTTAACACATTATTTTATTATTGTTTTAATTTCAAAATGCCTTTAACTTAACTACGAAAATAATTTTTTGAAAAAAAATGCAACATATTTTTTAAGAACTCTAATATCGTACTGACCCTCATTCAGCTTCATTTTCCATAGAAATAAATGATTAATACCTTCAATCAAAGGCTGAAAAGAGATAATTGGATCTTCTTCTATCGGACCAGGTCAATTTAGGAACCAACTAACGTGCTAATTGTTTGTGGGGAGGTTTTAAAAAATGTTCCCAAATGGGGACGCCAAGTCGCAAGAGGTTGAAGTTACAATTCCAGTCGGTAGAGGTTTATGGGTATTCGAATACATCTGACCGTAGAGGAATGTAAGAACACAGAATTTAGAAACGTGCTCTCGTTTAATAATTAAGTACGGTGGTAAAAACTTATCTCTATTGCCAGTACTGGATATTGTTTAATTCAAGACAGAATTGTAGAGCTAAAAACAATTATGAATGTGATCAACTGTTGTGCAATCCTGCTTTAAAGTTTAAAATTTTTTCGGAAAACTTTTAATGGTTTTTAAATTATAGGCTTCAGATGCCTCAACTCCGTGAGTTTTAACTAAATCATTACGCTTTTTCTTAAAAATGAAACGATGTTCAGAAAAATAATTTCTGACTGTAGTTTAATATTTTTTTAGCAATAAAAGGTAATTTTTTTTAAATGTTTGTGATTTAGTTTTTTTATATCTTAGAAATTATAAAGAATTTTGATTAACTGAACTAAAATAACTTTCTTATTAAAAAAGATATAACACTAACTGTAGTCTATTAACGACGATAAAAAAAACAAAATTTAATTGGTTTTGGTATGATTTTGACGAAAGTTTTTTTTGTAATGCTATGGTTACAATTCCTCGTAATATGTTTAGTTTAAAGAAAAACAGGAAATTGAAAATATAAGCTAAATTTCATGGACATTTATAAAAAAAAATTATTTTAATCTTTTATACTTTATTTATTTAACATACACTGTCATACAGATAAGATAAAATTGCATGACAGCAAAAACAATATATTTATAAAAAGGTTTATTAATTTAATGACTACCAATAGACAGAAAAAATTCCAGTTAAGTTGTTTAAAAAAGTATAATAATAAGAACTAAAATAAAGCTCTTTTATTTGGTTAAAAACATTACATTTAATATAAAATTAATTGGAGCAAAAATAGATACATTCTCTAGAGTATTAAAAAAATCACATTTTTTTAGATATATGAGTTATCCAAACACTTGCAGTTTGGGACTATACTTTTAAATAACAATTATTTTCCATATTAATAAACGAAAGATTTTTTTGTTTAACTGCTGTTTTTAATGAAGAGTGAAAACAATAAGGATAATGAAAATAATGAGAAGTAATTAATTGCTGTAATTAAAAAATGAATTATTTAAATATATGCCATTTTTTGTTTTAAAACAGTTGCATTTAAATATTTATAAAAAAAAGTGTACTATATAAGAATAAAACTTACAGTAGCGTCTAATTTTCCAAAATTAAAAAATATCATGCACGTTTACTAATAATGTATCTAATTGCAGCATTGAAAAACAAGAAAATTGAAAATTCGGAAAAATGCAAAACATGAAATATACGTAAAAGTTCAGTCCAAAAAATTTATTACACTAAATAGTAATACAATAAGTGGCGCCACCTATGCTAATGATGATTTAATCTATCTCGATGATGTGAACAATTTGACAGTTGCAGTTTAATTCCATATATATATTTTTGTTTTTTATAATGTGAATTTTTCAAAAAAAAATCTTCTTGCATTTTCCAATTCATGTACATTTACCTAACAAAAACTTCTTGTGTTCTCCGATAATGTGCATTTACCTAACCAAATACTTTTCCTAAGCAAAATACATTTCGAGTAAAATCTATTTTGACCCAAAAACATTTGCATCTCTCACGACTGCAATTATCCCTAACAGGCACTGTTTCTACCACTCTCAGTAACCCTTAAACCCTATGTTTCAAATTGGCTTCTAATATATTGTATTCACAATATCAAACGCTTTTTCTGAACTAATATTCTTGTATCATCCAATAAGGTGTATTTCCATCAACAAATACTTTTCAGAACTAAACTCTTTAAAAAAAATAATAAGTTCTTTTTTAAAAAATAATATATCTCAACTACATTAATGCGAAACTAGCCACCCTTTTAGAAATTCTCACGACTCCTAAACTTTTTAATGTTCAAACTGGTTTCCAATAATGTGTATTTACAATATCATTCACTTTTCTAAACAAATCTTCGTGTATTATTCAATAATGTGCATTTTCATAAACAAATACTTTTCAGAACTAAGCACTTTCCAAATAACAAGAAGCAATAAGTTTCTCTAAAAAAAAACCGAATGTAACTGAACTTCCTTTAGTCGAAGCCAGTAACGATTTCAACCACTCGAAGTTTCCCCCCTCCCCAAACGTGGGATTCAAATAGCTTCTACTAATGTGTATTTACCATATATCAACCACATTTCCTGAAAAAATAAAATCAGTATCATCCGTTAATGTATATTTCCGTAAAAATATACTTTTCAAAAAAAAAAAAAAAAACTATACACAATCCACATAACAATTCATGCAAGAATAAGAAAATGGAATCTATCTCAATTACATTTATTCGAATCAGCAACAGTTTCGACCACTCTAAGTAACCCCTAAATCCCCTAAGATTCGAATTAGGAATCCGCAGAGCTAACCGAATCTGCGATTGCTTACAACTCCCGAAGTGACAAACAAGCTGAGTGTCGAGGACGAAGTTGAAAAGGCGGAAAAATTGACCGATGAACACTTTCGAACTTCTAAGCCCAA